>CAJRST010037777.1:9198023-9269468 GCA_907169785.1 Menidia menidia | reverse complement strand
GTGCATTTGAAGTAGGCTCCAGGGCTTGAGCTTTCCAGATGGATGTCCAAAGCTGTATAAAGGCAATACTGAGCTTTGAATTCCTCTTTTGTAATGTAATGGTCCCATAGAATCAGTGGGGAAAATAATTTGACACAATTTTACAACATCATACCACATACTGGGCTTTAAATACATTGCAGCAGGATTAATGTGGGTTTTGATTGATTTTAATACATCTAATGCTGTGTTCCTGTTCATCTACAAAATGTTTTAGCATGTGTTTTCTATTTTTCTGCCATGTTGAAAGAAAGGGCGTTCTTTAATAATGTGTGGTTTAATCATTGATATTTTTTTATAAGCTAACTGAGGTTTTCTGAACATACACAAAAGAGGTCAATACGACAGGACATGGTCAGAAGCTTTGGAATGACAAAGTCATGTTTTTTTGCTCCATCTAATAAAGCAGTTACCAACAAAAACGCAGAAATATCTTGCTCAGACAAATTAATGATGTCTAAGCTAGAAGTTCACTTTCCAAATATTTCTGCATGACAATGGTTGCGTGTGACACCAATCTTTTCTGTTAAAATTGAAAAAGAAAATTGACTACAATATGGAAGGCTTTATACTGCAGACTTCTTCCTGAGACTGCATGTGTTAAAAGCCTTTTTCTTCACAAAGTCCTCTCACGCTTCTGCTTTACATCCTCAAACTAATGGTTGGGTTTATGAGATAAAAATCTATGAATCATACCTGAGAAACATGGTCAGGATGTCGTGGTTCAAAATACACTGCTAGGGTTACAGAAACGTACAATGCACGTGCTTACACTTTATACAGGAAACAGTAAATGGAAATGCTGCCTATTCAAAATGTATAACCGTAGATTGTGACATTACTTCATTTTGGGGATGAGTACAAACATTCCCAAGACATTTATTCTGGTAAATCTTGACTAATGTACAATGAAATTTTTAATATAATTCAACATGATTATGAAATGCACTAAAATACCATCATAAAACCACAGCACATTGATAGAGATTCATCGAAGTGATTTTTATCGTAACATTGTAAATTCTGAGAATGAGACAGAATGTGGGTATATAAAGCAGAAGAGGTTTCAGAACTGCCATCTGCATGTTGAAAACATGAAGAACACATTTTTCTTCTACTTCCTCTATCAGCACAGAGGAGAGGTGTTGCAGGAATTTCTGCTGTAGGCCAAACAGAAATAATCATTCTACTGTGACAGTTTGAAAGATACCTTAATTACTGCTTATGGTTCCCAACTATTTTCCAATCTAGTCTTGCTTCAGGGGAGCAAAGAGTGTTGGCTTCTTCTTCTCTGAGTGAAATCTGACTTGTTTATATGTAGAGGCCAGTGTGTGTGTGTGTGTGTGTGTGTGTCCTCCCAGTGTGATTACTCCAGATCCAGAACCAAAACAAATTTTGATATGGGATTATTCTTTCTCCATTTATCAAAAACAAATAATATTGGAGAGGGGAAAAAAACAAAGGGAAAACACTTGCATATAGACGCTATACAATTGCACTTGTGCTCTTGTGCAGAGCTTCAATCTCTGCTTGTTCCGTCATGCGGCTGGGAGCAGAGATTTGAGTTTTTTTTTTCTTCTCCTGACATGAAAAACCCACAACGTGAGTACCTGGGCAAAATAAACTGAGGTCTGCTGCAGTAGGCGTAGCTTATGAAGGAGTTTTGCAACAGCTGTGGCACTACGAGGTAAAATTACTGGTTTGGAAAAGGCTCCTCTGGCTTTGAACAACATGTACCGTTTCATGTATCAATACTGATTACAGCAGCTGAGGTTACACACTTGATAGGAATAAAAAAAAACTCTGAAAATAAGTCACAAACAAAGCGTCCCTGTTGGAAACTCAGTCCTGGGAGAGCGAGTGCTTTCTCAGCAAACTGGTGACCCAACCACTCATAGTTCAAAATTACCTGTACGTGATGTACGGCTCATTTATTTCTGTATTATTCACTGTGGCTGAGTCATCTGTTCAGGTTTCTGAACTCCAAGATCTAAACATATGTCTTCCGGTTTTATTTCTGGAAGAACCGTCTAGATTTCCAGATCTCTCAGTTACAGGAAATTGTTAACCTACAGTGTCTCTCTGTAAACTCCCACATTTTAACTCTCCCTCACCCCTCAGTGCTGAGAAATGTAACTGAAGTAAAGAACGGAGCAGTGAAAAAAAAGGAAGAATAACAGAAACAGCTGAGCTGGAGTAAAAAATCTTTGCTTTTCCTTTTTAACTCGCTTTTTCCCCTCATTTGTTTGGTTATGTTGGCCACCCACAAAAATTCTTAAAGTTCCATAAAGCTCCATTTTTGTCTCAAAACCTTTCCCTTTCCTTCTCTTCCCTTCACGCTTTTCCAGAGTAAACCAGCCCTCTTCCTCCTAACACGGAAACGTAGCCAGGGTAAAGAGAGGCAGAAGAATGAAGGGGGAGGGATAGATGGGAAGCAACCATTGGAAAATGAAACAAAATGTTCTAAACCGTGCGCCGGAGTTACTGTCAGGAAATTAACCGAGGCAGGTTGCGAAACTGCTCCAAAAGTTTAGCAACTGCACCCTAAAGTCAATGAAAAACATCCCTATAGGTAAAAAGAGAGCTGGAGTTGTACATTTTGAAATTTCACGTCTTTTTTTTTGAGAATCTTATCGTAAAGCTGGAATATTCATCATTATTAAAAAATAAATAATATAATTTTAATAAGATAGTAGAAAACCCACCAAATCATAATTCCAATAAAATTCTAGTCTTTCCTTGACAGATGAGCACACTAAACACCTGAATTTGAAAACTGAGACTAGTGTCAGGTTGTCACTTTATCTGTACTCTGTGGTACTGCTCATTTTTGCCCTTTTCATGATTTATGTGTGAAAAATCCATTGAACAGTGACCTGTGCTGAACACTTCAAAAACTCTTATGTAGGCCAGAAAAACAGGACTGCAGCCATGGGGCTGAAAGAGCACACTTTTAACTTTGGTTTAAACTCTGTAAAAGCCTTTCGTGATGAACCAAAAGACAGATGAGGCCAAAGTGGGATGTCATCGCACCTATAATAGCAAAGCTGAGGCTGAATTTCTTTCACAAGATGCTTCTGTGATTGTGTTTTCTTATTTTTTTAAATCATTTTATCTGTTCACAAAAAAATCTCTGTTGCTAAAAAAGGCTTTATATGTAATAAATTACACAGGTTTCTGTCTGGAGGGCAATATACTGAGTAAAAAAGACTGAGACTGCAATCTATTTATTACTTTATTGTCATAGTAAAATGGGTGAGGTAACACCAGTCGGCATTTGAAGGCTTTACAATGGTCTTCTACGTCAGCACGGTGCTAGCTTCTTTGATGTTGATCTGGTATCTCCTCTTATCTCTGCCGGGCCTCAGTGGATGCCAGACGCAGCTGATAAAAATCTGTACGTTTCTGACCTTTATCCATTTTTCTGGCCCTGCCTCTCCATCTGTATAACATTAAAGTGTTCTGCCCAACACAGGCTCCCTTAACTCAGTCTCCCTCTTGTTTCTTTAAAAGGAAAAGAATGTTCCTGGCAGGAACGGCGCACACATACACACAGTAGGATGAGTGAAAAAAAGGGAGGAGGGGGGTTTTCACAGATATGTCTTGGAAACAATTGTAATAATATGCAAAAGCTGACACAGACAGAATATTTGTCCGCTGATGTCACGAGAACGTTTCAGGGCTCACAGATGCACCGCAATTAGTAACAAACAAGATGATATTTTTAATCTGCTTTTTTTTTCCAATTTAGGTCATATTTCTTTCTGGAAATTGCATCAACACAGATTAGCCTCCATTTCTTAGTCTTCATAGACACAAGGTTAGCAGTCACTTTGGTTGTTGCAGGGCAAACTGAGATTAGTTTTAAACTAATATACAAATGCTAAAAATGCAATACACAGGAACATTTACTGTGCCACTGGCTTCATTACTGACAGACTTAACCAATTTTTAAGTCTAGCTTCAGTATCATGTCTTAGTTAGTTACATAAAGATATAACTGCAACCATTTGAAGAGGTGAAGATAATCTGGGCGTGGTTAGTCCTTGGGAGGCACACTTCCTGTCTGAAAATGGATGAAACAACAGGAGGTTTTTAGAGAAAATGACAAACATGGTCCCACATTTGGTACCACATTTAATTCTTTCATCTTGCTCCCTCTTTTATATTATTGGATTTACAGAGAAGGGGGTTCTAAACAAATATATTTGAGCAAAATGAAACACAGTAAAAGAGATTTATCATACCAATTGAATATTATATCAGTTAAAAACATGCTTGAGTTTTCTTATATTCATACATGAGGTGAGTTCCAACTGAAAAAGGCCAGTGGGAGGGTGGGGGTGGGGGAGTGGAGTGTACAGGCAGAGACACTGAAACACCTCTGTCCTCTGCTCAGTTCCTCAGCCCTCTTCCTCTCTCTCAAGTACACTTTGTATTTCCCACTACACTACTACCGGGACACACACACACAGACACTCACGCACACACACACACACTGGACGGTGACTGCTGTACGCTGTTACACATAGTGTGTGGCGTCCACTCCTTATATTTGAAAGACCCTCTTGTAAAGAGTGTGAAATGATATAGAAGTGTAAAGAGGTAATGGGAAAGCAGTGCGTGAGCATGTATGTGAGTGTGTGTTTTCACACAGTTGCTAAAAACACAAGATCATGTTTATACGGCACATTCCAGATCCTCTTTATAAATCAAAAAGAAGCCCTTTGGGAAAGTTGCTGCGGCAACATTTGAGGAACACAATAAAAGAAAAAAAAAATCATGTCCTTCATGTTGATATTCAAGGAGTGTGTTTTGATACATGGCAATCCTTGAGGTAAAGTGTACATATTGGTAATAGTGATGCTGAGATCTATTTCTGTATTTGTGTGGAGTTCAGATAAATTCATTGATCTTGTTTCTATTATCCAGTGTTGTGCATCAGTGTGAATTTGACGAGTGCATCATAAAGTGTTGAAAAAAATACTGAAAGATTAGTTTATAAAATTTTTTATTAAATCTTTATATTCAAAACAAAAATCTTAAAATAGAAATAATGGTAATATAAAAATACTGATGTCAATAACGTCAACTGTAGCAGAAACATGTTGAGAGGAGGGGAAAAAATGTTTCCAACAGCCCCATTGGACAGATTTTTGTGAATTATTAGTATTAAATCCAGGTTTTCTATTGCATGACAGTGCCAAGCGTTAAATTCCACTCAAAACTGCGGGTCATGACTTCAGTACTTGCGTAAATGCTGTCATTTACTTCAAATATTGCGAAACAACTATGGCAGAAAGCCTTGGAAATACGAAAGGAAATTTACAGGAAAACAGCAGGGGTCTGCTTTCCCGCCCGTGTACAGCACAGCACCTATAGGGAGAAAATGCTACCCTAATGAAATGAAAGCAGAAGTAAACATATGTGATAGAGCAAAAATACATCTGCTCAAAGCACCTGAAAACTGTCCATGTGACAGTTGTGCTGATAACCACAAATCTATTCGCATACTTTGTGTGCATGTCTGTGTCTGTTGGCCTGGATACCGGTTACAGGGTGTGCCCGTACATTGCTCAAGTTTGAGAGGGTGAGGCCTGATGACATCAGCAGGTGAAACCTGTTTTCTGTTTGTGGTAGGAAATGATGCAGGCACCTATGTGAGCTTGAGTATGTGGGTTTTGGCAAAACAACCCTTTTAAAACCCATTTCAATCAATACATTTACCGGCTATGGGATTATGTTTCAAGGCACTCAAAATCCGCCCAAAAAACTCGTTTTCTTGATTTAATGTTAACTTTAGCCTCCAATAAGATGACACTTCCCCTTCAGAGATAACAAGTTTGTTTTGTGTGGCAGTCAGCGGTTCTGCTAGTCTTATATAATGCTCTCTGAGTCACTGACTTGTTTATATGAGAGACAACACACAGACACATGTCTATACTCTGTGAGTGAGTGAGGGTAGAGGGCTAGACTAAAAGGAGGTGAGGATACACACACACTCTCAAAGTTGGTGAGTCAGTGAGGAATGTGTGCTATGTTGGTTTGAGCAGAGCTGAGTGCACAGCATGAAGACAGCTGTTGGGACCCTTCATGCTGGTGCCTGACAAACTTAGAGGAATGTCCCATTTCTCACACTTGGGAAGTTTATCTCAACCTTAAACCAAAACTTATTCAAATGCTTCAGGTCGGGACTGTCAGTGAGCCACATGTCAGCCTAAACATTCGCAAGAATTTGCTTTGGCAAATATACAGTTTTAAACTGCATAATGTCAAAACACATTCCTGTAAATTTTGGTTCAGTATTACTTTCAATTACAGTAAATTGGACAGCCCTTAAATAAATTTTGGCTTCTTCTCTTTGATTGTAGTATAGAAGTGTTCAACTAAGAAAAAAAAACTGAACGTCCCACAAACTGTCTTTGTCTTCCTTTAATAACATTTCTGACATAAATTAATTGGCCTATTATTTCCAACATTAACATGTAGATCTATTACACTTTTCCAAGCTCCACTGTCACAATGAGACCTACTTATCCAACAACAAGTGACAGAGAATTAAGTTATTGTTCTGCTGTCGGTCAGCCCTTTTCTTTTAAGCACCATCTTGTCCTTGACAGTTTGTGACAAAGTGTATATTTGTTTAGACTTTTTCTTTATCAGCTCGAATGGAAGACTGACTGTGTGGGATCCAACCAAAAAGCTGCCAGCTGTCTTACCGAGTAGATCAGTCTTTATTGCCATTTTTTAAAATGTATACTGTGCAGCTGATATTGATTCCACCCACTGAAAATATTGATGGAGGCCCTTTGTTAAGCCTCTAGAAAACTCAATCAAAAACACTTTAGGCAAATCTTGTTCTCAAGAAGAGACACGTCCGGACGAGAGAACTCCCCTTCATTTTTATTTATAATGATAATAAACTGTTGTTATGATTGATGTGAAGCTAGTTTTCAGGTACCTAAGATTGATAATTAAATGATCACACTCGTGTTAACAGCAAAAACAACAGTCTGCAGTGAAATGGGAAAGCTCTGTTCTATGAGGAGTTGGCAGGTCTCTGACAGCTGTGTCAGGATTAATCATGTGAGAAACATAACTATTGTGATCTATTGTGCTGACTGGAGTAAAAGGGTTTCGACAAACAGGTTAAAGATCCAAGAACTGCATACCAATGATTCTCTAAATCTTGTGCCACAGGTAATTCTTTCAACCTACGATGCTTTTTATGACTGTGTACCTTTCTGTGTTACAGAGCCAGTGATAATCATGAGGGTTGAACTGCACAACAGTAAAAGTATATTTGTTATGAACTAAAAAACAGGGAATGATTTGCCTGAGAACATCTTTTACGTACCTGTTGTTGTTGATTTGTCATAGCAATTGTTACGTTTTGAATTGGGTGATTTGTTGGACTCAACTTTACGGTAATCAGAGGCCAAAATGACTCATGTCTGCTGTGTGTGTCTGAAGGTCAGTGTGACTGGCACAGATTATACCTGCGACATACTGAAATACTTACAAGTATGTAACTAATTTCAATCTGGCCAGATTGCTATTGTTACAGAGTGCACCCAGGGAGTAATTCATTACCAACACCAGGGCCGTCTCCCAGAACCTTTTGTCATGATATGTGATCTTTTTTCATAACATAAACAAAGTGCTCGTCTTAGCCATTTGTCAACACTCAACTTATTCCAGTTTGAAGTCAGTACGAGAAGTCAGGAAATTACAGAGTACTTTCCAGGTCGGTAACACATTTGTTTCCCACCACTTCAGGGTTCACTTTACCCATTTTGATATGATGCTACAGACAGCCAGTGCGCACACACAAACCACAAAGAAACAGAATCACATGATGAGGTTGAGGGCCATTAAAAAGCAAAGAACAATGACTCATGACCACAAACTCTTGATGTGAGTGTAAATCACGAGTCTGCATTGCTTCTCACATATGATACTCATTCCTGAATATGTATTCAATGAAATTACAGTATGTATGTCGATGGCGCCCATCTTCATTTACATTTCCCATTGTTGTTTATGCCTAAGCTGATCTGGACATCTTACATGTCAAAATTTAGTCCTGATATGAACAAAAATCTAAAAGGCTAAATGCCATTTGATCAAAATGAAATAGTTGAATACATTTTGTGTAAGGGTTTTGAGTCTCATTTCTGCACAGCTCTGCAGTTACTATGTAACAATAGAGTTAACACCACATGTGACTTCTTGGAACAAACGTACAACATTAATTCCAAAAAAGTTCAGCAATGAGCAATACAAATAAGCAATCCTCCCTAAAAGTCATTAAGAAATGTTTTCATAGTTGGACAGAAAATGTTGAAAGGAGAGCATTCTTGTTTTCCATGAAAATGATTACTCATCTTTAAATTGAAACCATTGGGGCAGCTCCTTGTTTACCACTTTGTGGTATCAACTCTTGCCAACAGTCTTTAAAACATTTGGGAACTCCATCATAGGACCTTTGGGAAATACATTTTGTCCCATTTTTGGCTTGAAAGGCATTCTAGCTACTAAACATCCCCAGATAACTCATATTTTGAGCTTTGTTGAAGCCTTTAGAGATACCTATATATAATACCCTCAAAACAAGTTGTAATATTTTTTGTGATTTTTAGAAACTCTAAGGCCTCTTCAAGGTTTTTCAAAAAATAAAGTCTAGACTGGAGGGACACTGCGGAAACTATGGAAAGAATGTCAATCTCATGGATTGAAATTAACAGAAAACAGGACAAGGAAAACAAAATAAAAAAATAAAATGAAAATAATCTGCTAAGAAAATTTTAGAAACATGGAATATTATTTGTTTTGTTTTTTTGCCAAATTAGTCTTTTATTTGTGCAACTTGAAAAATATTTCCAGGCATACGATTATGTCCAAATTATTACTTCCAGGTTAAAATATACTGTCTGCTGTGGGGTCTAAAACTTGTGTTAGGTGACTACCATGAGTTAGTTCCGCCCTGTGCTCATAAGCTGCCTTGCACTTAATCTTATCTGAAGATGGCTTCTTTTGTCCTGTGCACATTATATTGCTAAATCCTGCAGGCAGTTCAGCATACCTGACTCATGTGATAGGACAGAGTTGGCTCTTGTTGTGACACGTGCCAGCATAGGAGAGCCATCTAAACAAGAACACTCAACTGACCAAATTCTAAGCTCACGGATGAGTCACAACTGGAAATAAAGTGGTTGTTTGTGTACATGCATGTAGCATCAATCACCACTTGAAGACTGTTGACGTCAACTGACTTAGATTTCCTTGACCTGCCTCTGATGGAAGAGCTGATAGGACGGATTTTATTACAAGGAAAACCACAGATTTGACAGGCTCCAAGCTTGGTCATGCTTTGAGAACAGATTTTCCACTATGGAAACAATGTGATCATTTATTTGACATTTTGGTCAGACCATTGGAAAGTGTACTGATACTTGCTGTCATGTTGTTGAGTTGTCCTTGTTAATCACCCCGATTGAAAAGCTGATGAAGACACCCCTTTATAGACCAAGATAGACAACTTTTTGTCTGATATTATGCTTACAGATAAGGGTTGTGCACGGTCAGCTCCAAATTTAATTCTCTGTATCAATGACTGCAAGCTGCCTAGTCATGGATGCAGAGAGCATGATAGAGACACTTCAAGCCATGATACCAGCTCCACTTTATTCCATGTAATTTCCTGGTACATGGAATATAAGATGTTACTCTGGTTATGTAAGTTTGTTATTAATAGTTAGATCATGTGATCAATGTCAGACATTGATGGCCTTAATAATGTACACAAATGTAATTCTAGGAGTCAGAAGTTTGAATAAGATGGATTCCACTTGTCACTTAAAAAATTGTGATTTTTTTTGCAGACTCTGGATTTTAATTTTAAAATTCTATGTTTGGAGGTGTGACAAATATTATTTTTCGTTTGTTTTTGTCTTTCTGACAGATGGCTTTTTGTGGAAAAGGTAACCGTTTTTTTTGTTTTTTTTTATTGCATGTGATTTCACAATCTGACATTGTTCACTTTTTCCATTCCACATGATGATGGCACCATCCAAAGACATTTCTCCATGAATCAAGTCACATCAAAGAGAAGCACTCTAAATCAGATCATTGTGATGCATAACACTGATCAAGGAAGTTTAAAGTCCAAAGTTCTCTTCACCTTTCCTTTAGAATTCTTTACAAATCTAATCCTCTCACAAAATGCTGATGAGCGTCCAATTGGTAAGTTGATGGCTGCTGCTAAAAGCCACTGGGTGAGGAACAGGAAGAAATGAATCCACCGTGCAGATCTGAGTGAAAGGAGACTCTGAAAAAAGTATAGTTTGATGGCTGAATTAAAGTCACCAAGGCTGATGTAATAAAGCAGTAAGAAGAAGCCAGAGGAGGTGGTGTAATGAGTCTGATACAGAATGACCTGTGCAGTCTAATTAACCTTTGAACTTTCCACAAATCTATCATTATCACTATTACATGTAATTGCTGTTTGCTGGTGGTAGAATTCGTAATGGTATGAGTGACAGCAAAAGCATTAGTGGCTGTAGCCTAAAGTTTAGCCACAAGCTTCAGGGCAATCAGACACAAACTTTGACCCGTCTAACAAACTTTGCTCACGGAAATTGTGTTCCATAGAAGCTTCCCCATGTCTTAAAAAAGATATAAATAGTTTACCTAATAATGAAAAAAGTTTGTGTGAGTGTGTGCAAAGTGCAAGTGTGTGTTTGTGTATCATTTCTGCAAAACCTTTTTTTGTAATTGAATTGAAGAAGTACTGTCATGGAAGCTTTATGAAAAGGTCAACTTCCTAGTGATTGGATTCACTTTTAGTGAGTGGTCAAAGTACACTTGTGTGGATAAGGATGTGAGGGAACTAATTTTATAAGCAGGAAACGTTGACAAGTTTTGGGCTTACAGTTAATAGAAAATATATTGCTTCTTGGTTTAAATATTGTATCGATTATAGTTTGCTTTAATTTTTTATGATAGATTAAAGCAATGACATTATCAATGAGTTATGAATATTTTAGTAGATGAATATCAGCACTGGATTACTGACAAAAGAAAAAAAAACAAAAGAAAAAAAAACCCTGTCAGCCAGGAGACAAACAATGAGTTGAATAGTTTCTTTAAAAAGTAGAACTTGGCTAAAACTTGAAGCCTATCAAACCGGAAGCAGCTGTACTACTTATCTGTGGGTGGAAACTATCAAGCACTAGATTCTTTATGATAATCATAGATCACAAGAGCTGTTCTTGCTTCTGGAAAATATGACACAGCTTTGACCTGGCAACATGAGAAAGATCAATAAATACCTATTCAAAAAGACAAGACAAATGGCTAGTATGTGTCAAGACAGTTTTACATAAAAATATGACTATGTACAACAATTACTGGGGAAAAAAAACTAGTTGCTTGTATTGAGCACAGTCTGGGAGAGTTCATACCTAAGTACATACCTAACTACATAAGTGCAGTTGCTTGTTAACAAAAACTGGATAAAGGACTGTAAACTGAATAAGAATTAGTTTTTCAAAACATTTTTCCAATTAATTATTGATTATACTTGGATATGCAAAATATGGAAAATGTATAATTTGTGCATTTTCTTCCATATTTTTAAATAAGATTTGTTTTCTTCTAATATATATGTATTTTTTTACTAAATAAGTTTTATGTAATTTTTTGTGAGCACATGCATAGATTTTTATGGCCACTAGTTGTGTGTGTGTGAACTAAACTTTGCCCCACTTCACATCCTCTGCTGGTGTACTCTGTGTGTGTCTTTGTGTGTTTGTACATGTCCAGGCCCATAAGTGGTTGAAGTCTACAGTTTAGTGTTTTCTTCCATCAAGGTTGAAGTGTTTTATGATCTCAAAATGCAGACAGATGTCTTATAAAGCCAGAATGCCCTCGTAATTTATCAAAATCAGTCTAGGGAGACTATGGAGACCATAATGGACGTTTCTTTTCTATGTATTTGTAAACAGAAGTAAAATAAATATATCATTTTTCACTTTGGCTTTGAGCTATTGCTTTAATTCAAACTGATGCACTGACCAAAGTTTGGTCAAAACAACTAAAAAGGTGCAGCTGTTCTGACTGATAATATAGGTCTGACTGACCTATAATACTGGCTATTAATTACAGAAGTGTTGATTTCCTCTTGCTTTGTATTTCTCTTTTAAGTTGATTATGGGGAACATCATAATGCTTTTCATATACTATAAAAGTCCTCATTACAACATTTCTAGTCTTTTTATGGAAAAGTTTAGTGTAGTGTAAGGATAACCCCCAACCAGAGAGGTTGTTTTACAATATATACATTTTACTTTACACACCAAAACCTAAATAGTTACCTATTTTAGATTTTTTAAATGATACGCATAAAAAATACAGAAAACTAGCAGGCAAAATGCATTTGCCAGCGAGACTTTAAGGTGTTTGCATTGTTTGTGTATGTCAGTACAGAAAACTTGGAGCACTCCTGTTGTGCATAATGAACGAAACTTCCACTGGACAGTGGGAGTGAGAGCTGAAAAAGAAAATTTGAGCAAAGTTCTGATGAATTTGATTACATCCAGCCTGTGTGCACATGCATTATGAAGCGTCATATTGGCAGCAGACAGTAATTCATGTAGTGTAAACTGTAACAAGGTTAGTCACTGTTTGACACTGCTGTTTCAGTCTGTGTCATATTCTCAGCCATCTGTTGAAGGCACATGTTTTAGCACATGTTCTGGAAGACGCTGTGGTGGTAATCATTTTGTGCAGATCTCAGTTGTCTCAGGTAAGCTCTCCGGATAACCTACTCTCACTCCGCACGTGTCACAATCAGTGGCCTCTCTGCATGAGAAGTCAATGTGGGAAGGAAGCATTTAGCTAAGTTTTCAGTGTGGTTGGTATATCACAGCATTTTCCGTATGCCTAATGAAGAACTTTGTTTTTTGTCTACAACCCTGACCAGAAAGATGAGCTGCTGTTGTGGTCTAAAACTCAGTTCTCAGGATTTAAAACCCTATATTCTCTAACAACCTTTCCTCCGAAACCCCACCTCGTGATGACTTTTTTGTTTAATGCCGTTTGACTCCTACAGGAAGCATTTGCTGGCATCATCTGATGTGGTTGCAGTGCCAAAGAACAGCTTTTCCTCGACTGGAATATTTGAAGAATTTTCTAATGAAAACAGATGTTTTTTTTAATGTTCCCATGACCTGCAGCAAGATGAAAATGTAAATAACTACACTGTATGTCGGTAAATTAGTGGACATTGCATTTGCCTCAGATGCTAACAGGCTGTAGCAACATGGCTGTGAAAAAGCTCTGTGTAGCTAATGTGCTATCATAATTTTCATCTTTGACACAAATATAGGTTGTGGTGCACAGCACTTTAAATAGTCAGTGACACTAGATCAGGAGCATGTTTGCTTTTATATAGTGTTCACATTACCATATATGTGTGCTCTCACAAGTTATTTACCAACTGTAAAACAAGGAAGCTTTTCTTTCATTAGTATGCAGGACTCATAACTGAAGCAATGACTCAACATAACCCATCTTTCAACTCTATATATCTATAAATGAGACATTTCAAGCACATCCCTCCATTAACCAAAAATACCCCTCTGGTATGACATAGATTTGTTAGGGAATTATAGGTGGTGAGGTGCTTTTTTCATGGTTTACATTTCTTAAACCAAGAATGACACAAGTTTACTGAGCAAACGGTTCATAGTAAGATGTCCTGATTAGCTTAGGCATAAACCACAAGTAAGTTTAAAATGTCACACAAAAGATAGCAACACTCTGAAAAGGTGCTAAAGTAGGTCTACATGGGAGGTGGAGTCACACACTGTGTGCCACTAAACAAAAACTTCCAATGATGTCGCTACTTGTCAAATACTCCGAATATTAATACATGAGATGTCGAATCCTTTATGTTTTTACCATTTGTGAAGGATATGAATTAAAAGTGTTGCTATAATACAGTGCAAATAAAATAATCATACGAATATATCCAAATTCTATTGAATGACGGATATTTGCATATATCATCTCCAAATTTCCAAGCTATAGACTTGTAATCTAAATGTTTCTGAGCCAAAAAGGCTGGGCATCACACCTAACTGTTAGCATAGCGACACTTCAAGAAGATAAATAGTCGTGCATTTGAGTTGAATGCAGACTCGCAGTATTTTGTGAAGCTGTTGGAGAAAGGTTTTTTACCAATTGTTTTATAAGATGGACGACTTTGTATATGAAATTGGCTAAGATGTGATAATGCAATACTAATCTGACATTTAGAAGAATTCCTTTACTTCAAACTTCAATTTTGTTTGAATTTTTGCTGTCACTTGACATAAAACTAGATGTAAACTATCATAATGGTGCTTTAAAATGACTTTGTCAGGGTAAGAAAAACAGACTGACTTATAAATGTCTAACCTGCAAAATACACAAATGTGATGCGGGTATAGAAGAAGTTTCTAAAACTACAATACTAAAAAAAACTGTATTACAGAAGAGGGCCCATTTTGCATATCGAATGATGACTGGTTAACTCAGACTTTCAGCATTCCTCCTACATGCTCATGTAGGCTTATTTGCTGGTTGATAAAACCTTCTCTTCCTGCATGTGACTGGAGGAGTAATAATATAATAACCATGTAACTAAATGTTTTACAATGACAGGCCCTCACTTTTTGTCTTCTATCTAATGTGTTACATTTACAAAAATACAGCAGAAACAAGGCCAAAAGCTGAATCAGAGTGAAAACAGGAGTAACTTGTTTCTCTCTGCTCATTGGTGAAGACAATGTGAGAGGGAGGGCGCATGAGATGAAGTGTGTTAATGTACAGTACATCGTGTACTAGGCAGATTGATTTAATTTAAATAGCATTCTTCCCCCCGCTGGAACCTCTCCTACGTACCAAGGGGCCTCACTTCCTTTTCTTAAAGCTTTTCCATTTCCTCTGTCTGAGGCGGAGTTCTGCTTTAAAAGCAAAACTAGTCAGGCTCTATTCCATGCAGAGAATATCTCATGCACTGAAAACACATTCCCGTTGTTTTTTTTGGTAGTCCTGTTGTATGTTTACTATGAGCTATTGTCAGAAATGTGAAAACGTACAACTTCATATACAGATTGGGTTTTCCTGTATTAACTACAGAGACCCTCACAAAACAGACTTTGCTTGAAATACGTTAATCTGTTGAAAATCTGCCAGTGGAGGAGGATACTGACTAAATTGACGGAAAGGAATTTTCTTTTTTTTGTTTTTTTTGACAGTGTATTTTAGTTTCAGCTGAGGTTAGTTCATGGCACTTTTTGAGGTCACTCGCCCACTAGCTCAGTAGAGCACAGTCACGTGAAGCAGAGCTGAAACACAAAACAACAGACTGACTTCTGTGGTTGAAAATGACATGAAAGATAACATATATTTGTGGGAACAATGGGTTGTACAGCAGAAGTACAGAAACTTCTGACTCTTTTATTTCCAAATAAAGTTTTTCTACATTTCCTTTGACTAGTTTCCATCAGGCCTGCATTGACATAGAAACAAGCTCTGGGCTCAAGACAAGGTTGAATCCCTTTGGTGTATCCATCTGTGTCATATTGTTACAATTTACATCTGAACATTCAGAAGTGATCTGTTGCATGGGAAATCCTGTAATCTGTTAAAAAACCTGGAATCTCAGAAAATGATCAGTCACCGTCTGTGTTTAACATAATATTATACAAATATGTACTCATGAGGAATCACACCATTTTAGCCTGACAGTACCTCTTTGTTCCAACACTGATTAGAACAAAGTGTTTTTCCAACACTGATTGGAACAAAGATTGGAATTTCTTTTTTTGGAATAACACTTTTTTCAGAGCTAGAAGTTACCTAAAAGTGCAAACAGAAATTAAAGTCATTTCCTGTTTTCTAAGGTGCTGCTGCCACCTGCTGCTTAAAGTCAATAAAACACACTGCTGCCAGAATACTGACGTGAATTTAAAGGAAAACACATACATTGTTTTCAATCACAGACAAGAAACACAGTATGTATACAAGTATTATTGCTCAAATGAAAACTAACTAAAGTCCAAAAAGGAAATAGATTGTTAGTTTGATACCCCTGAATATAAAAAGCCTACGATGGTGAAAAATGGAAATTAGGGGTTATTTGGTTATGCTGTATATTGACAAGTGTGTACAACAATGTTGTAATTCGATTTTAATGTGTGACGGACATCTGCCTTCAAACATGTTTTTAATGTTGATTTTTGCCTGTCCAGGTCCTGACGTAAGGATTTTATACACAGTAGTTCCATCTTTTCTCATATTTATTTCATGTTGCCATTCTTTTTTTGTGTGTTCATTTTCTGCCTGCCAATATACACATGTATCTGAGTAAGCCCTGGCAGCTTTCTGGAGCCATCGCACAATCACAAAACCAAAAACACCATCCTCACATGTAACTGAGTTTCCCAAGAGCATTAGTTCAATGGACATTGTTTTTCAAGAACCAAAACTTTGCCCAACAAAACAAATGCATGTAATTATGATGATCACGGTTATCTGTCTGAAACAGTAAACAGTAAGTTCTTGTTGAAAGGTACCATTATTACTCAGGAGCATTTTGGGAAATAAAGGCTTGTAATTTCCTATGTGACTTTTTTCAGAAGACCAAGCCTGTGTGTGCGTGCACATGCATGATCAAAGACTTTACCTCTTAAAGTTGGATAATAATAGTGTTTCCAGGACTTAGGTATACACTACATCCAGGAATAGGTGACTTTAAAACCACAATAGTTGACAGTAAACTGAAAAAAACACCTCTTTCGTTTCCTCTTTTGCATGTACACACAAAAACATCAACATAAAGAAAGAAAAAGGAAACGGCAACCCAGGAAAAAACCACATGATATCAATTCCAGTTTTCTTAGCTGGCTATTCGGTACACGTTAAATTATAGATGAGCATTTCTGAATCTGTATCAACAGTGGTTTCCTAATTCTAAACATTTGGAAGCATTCTATGTTGCACCGGTACAGAATATCGATTTAATTGTACATGAATGATCAGAGCTTAAAAATAAAACGGAATCACTCATGTTATTGTGAAAACAAGAAATGTGGCAGGAATGGGAATGTTTTGTCATGTTAATTATCTTAAACCTTTTTTTTTTGTCTTTTTAGTTTTTAAAATCTAAAGTCTATGACTCATTATGCAATTTTTTTCTAGATAGAGAAGGGTAGATAGGCCATGCCACAATAGAGGCACATCCATGCAGCAACTGAGGCTGATAGAGGCTGAAGCTCACAAACACTGAAAAATGAACTGCTATATGCAGTCTAGTTATTACGTTATTGATGGAATTAAAAACAAAAAAGGTAAATTACAAAGAACATGGGAAGATTAATTTCAGCCATCATATCAGGTCCTTAAAATCAATAAATACCTGTTTGCAGGCTCTGTACAGTTGCAGCCGAGCAAGAGAGGAACCTTCTTTCATATTTGTCCACACATTTCCAAAATCAATATTGAAACGTTGGTAAAATCAACCAGGCTGCAGTTTATTCATAAGAGTTATAATTAAAAAGTCCATGTTCTTAAGGTTAATACAATCTATGAGAGGCAGGACTAAAAAATGTTTATTTTTTCAAAGCCTGTCTGTTTTTAACTAACATGCTGATTGCTGACGTGATATTTCATAGTTCTGTAAAACAAATGCAACCTGAAAAAAAGCTCTTGGAGACAGCTTTGAGTTTTGTGGATCACATTACTCTCAGCATACGCTTAGGATATGTTTGGTCCAAAAGTGTCTTTTGGGGAAATTAGCAATTTCAACAGCTGAAGAGCGAATAGCTGCCTAAATTAATGCAGCCGGACTGAGGGCAACTTAAGTTTATGTTTGGAATTGTAATTATCTCCCCCTATAAACAATCTTCAAAAGGCAAATGTGTTTCCCCCACTTTGGGAAAATTAATCACTGCAACATCACAGTGTTGTCTGACCTTCTTAGAGGAAACGAAAAGGCCTCTGCAGTTTTACGGGTGCTGGTGTGCTTATGTTTGTGGGTGTTCACTTCAACCTTACATCCGGCCCACTTGTTTGGCCTTCCTGCTGTCTCTCCAAGACTCTGGATGTTGGTGGTGTGTGCTATTTTGTGCCGGGGGGCACGGAAAGGTGTTTCAGCTCCAGAACTTTCAGTGCACCACCCCACCCTGAACATACACACAAAACGCACTTGTGAACATCTGAGAATGCATGAATCAGACGAGAGAGATGCACTTACATAACCTCCTCACCACACATACCCATTTGAACCATTACACAATTTCACAAGTGTCCTCAGTAAACACCCTGCAACCTACTGGAAAATCCAAAGGCTGCTGTGGACAAAGCAGACAGCAAAGAGAGGGGAGGGGGCGCGGAGGAGGAAAAAATGAGAATAAGTCACTGATATCAAAGGTTATAGACCAATTTGACAGTTGACACACAAGGATGACATGTTGAGGACGATATGAAAGAGTCTCTGAGACTGGCGGACCACAACATTTGTGTGATGCTGCAAAAATAGCAAGACTGGATATTAACTGGACTAGCACACATAAAGAAAATCATTACTTGAAATGAAGAGAATCAAAACAAGGACTGGTGGAAAAAATCTCCTAAAAAGTCAGTTTTTTTTTACATGACCATTAAATCATCCTTACTCTTACTGTGCTCTAAAAGTTACAGCCAAGAAAGAATAATTAATTTTGTCCAAATTCAAAATGTGTCACGAAACCAGAAAAACACAAAAAAACAAACAAACAAAAAACATTCAGCAGTCACCAGAAAAGAGTATGAAAAACCTGAGAGCTCTTATAGCTCCAGCACTCCACTTCTCTGTGAAAATATACCTCATCACTGTTTGTTGAAATATATATTTTGGTGTTGAGCACACCCTTTGTTCCATATATAGTCACGGTACACTGCATAACTTCACTTAACAAAAGAGATCCCTAGAGAAATTGGAAGCATGTTGCAGGATCCTCCTGACCATAAATAAATAACTTTTTCCAGTGAACCTAGACACTTTAGTGGTACAGTTGCACAGAGGTGAACTGTTGAAGGGGGTGGGGGAAACAGAGTCTCGGGATCTTGGAGTGGTTCAGCTGGTCAATGCCTATACATAATTTATCTAAGCCCTCATATGATTGAAAAAAGAAGACTTGCATTAATACCTACAATACAACAAACAAAGAAAGGGACGCAACGAAAGGTAATTATTTTTTTAGAAGCTTTCTGTGCCGGAACTGGAGTGACAAAATCCAGATTTATGAAATTTTAATATTAGATTAATGTGAAAACATCTGCTTCAACATCTGCTTAGAAGAATGTTATATCTCTGGTGCATTATTTTTTAAGTTCTTACCCTGCGTTTCATGAACAGTTGTTTTATATTCGGTTTATTTTTTGAGGGGCTGGTGATGGCTGGGTGAGTTTTTTTTTCTTAAATATTTTCCACATTCATTAGCAGGATGTACTCATTTGAAATAAATCATTTAAAAAGGAACAGGCATTTACATTTCAAATATCTGATGTGAAAAGCTCAGGGTCTAATACCACCGCCCACTCAAATTGTGCATAGCAACATTTGCCTTCTTCTTACAGAGAGACTACACACAAAGCAACCAAACAAATGGTTAAAGAAAGCATATCCCTGGGATCCCTGCTATTGACAGCGGAAATTAGAGTGGCTGTGTTATCCTTTTTCTGATTCAATTTGTTCCTGAGAATCATGTGGCACTGAAGTGAAACATTTTTGAAAAAATGTCTGTATGTATAGATTTTTTTTTTTTTGAGGATATAAAAACCAAGCGATTGTGAGGATACAGAGAGTGGGCAGACTTGTGTTGAAAGACACAGCAGCTGCTACCCCTATGTTTGACACATCAACCAATTAGACAAAAGCATTTTCTGTACAAAACAAAAACAGTGGTCTCTATAAAATAGTATATTCAGGAGAGGAAACGTGATTTACATGTTCAGGTATGGTGGTTTTTTATGGTGGGCTCTTATGAAGCTGTTATAAAGCTGCTGTTACAGTTACGTCATATAACAAGAAACATTTTAAGAAAATGCCTCCTGTTTTTTGTTTGTTTTTTTGGGGAAAGCCATTGCCAGATACTCGCTGTTCCCTGAGGCTGCCAGTTTGAATAACAGTAACTGGCGCTTCAGAGGAGCGAGTGGGGTTGTTTACCATCATCCACCCTCAAACTCAAACCCAGCATCAGAGTCAAATCTTCATCCTCTCTCCCTATTGAAATGATGCCAGCAGCAAGGCTTACACTGATCTGATCTACTCAGCGGTGTGGGAGGCCAGAGGGAGTACGGGGCATAAAAATACTTGCTCTGCTCAATTAAGAAGTGCAACTGGTGGCTGACAAAACCATGTACTGTAACATATCCAATTAATATGAAGTCACAAACTCCTCATGTTTGGTTTAATTCTGTTTTGTGGACAAATATTTGATCACAGATTGGCTAATGGAATAAAACTTCTAAAGCAGAAATGTGTGGAAATAAATCAAGAAAAACAACAATACTGAAATACTTTGAATACAAGCTGCAGTCACTATGGAATCACTCTGAAATAACTTGTCAGTGTCACAACATTCATTATAAGGTATAGGTAAAATAATGTTTTAATGATGTCAGACTTAATTCATTCTCATTCTCAAGTTTTGAACTGGCATTTTCCCTGAATCACTCTTTCACATTGGCATTGCTGTCTTGTAATCTGTCAGGGCCATCCGATGCAACTGAAAATGATTCCTTTTTTTATGTGTGGTTTACAAAAGTTAGAATATGATGTGTGCAGCTCCTCATCCATCAGTACTATCCAGATGTGCCCTTCACACAGGAACTAGGGTAAATCTGCATGAGAATAATAGTATACTAATCTGCAGCAAGACTTTGAAGCTTTTTTGGCTTTTTGTTTTAAGCATTAAATATTCACAAAGACACCGTATAAAGAAAATAAATGATAACAATTACCACTTTGTCTGCAGCATTTGTCATGATATATTTCAGACAGTGTGGTGAGAACTTCTAATGAACTGAAAGTTGCTCCTTCTGTTCAGCAAATATATTAGAGCCTGTAAAAGGCTTTTGTTAATCTAGGCAGTAATGACTTGGCAGAGAGCAATGAAGCGTACTACATTGTTTTACTTAAGATGCTCCCTCGAAATCTGTGCCTTGTATGTCTTTTCTCTCTCTACTTATTTCTTTGTGTATGTCAGGGGAGCTGGTCCATTTTTCCTGGGTTTTCTGCAGCTTTATCAGCGAGAATCTCAATACACAGTCTGTTTGTCTTATCCAAGTTCAGCTCTGTGTTCGTGTGTTAAGTCTCTTCACATGTTTGATTGTCTGATTCCACACACTCCATTTTTGTGCAAGCACAAATCCGCGTTCACTTGTGTAGGTGGTTACTGACTCGCATTTAAGAGGTTCAAGTATGTGCGCTCTATTCTTAAGTGTGTGTGTTTGTGTGGACATCTTCGTGTTGGTGACAATGCACGTGCAGGCTCATGAGGGAAATGGAAAATTGCTTGATTTTCTATTTTAGGCGCTCACTCTGACAAAATGCTAAGCAACTCAAATTGGATGTAACAAAAGCAGTTGGAGTTGTTTACACTGAGGTGTGCAGATGTGAGGTGTCTTGAGCAATTTTGTGCGTTTCTAAGTGTGTCAGGAAAATGAGTTATGGGGAAGACTTTAAATCAGGATACAGGGCAATAAAAACTGAGTGAATAAATATACTACCGTAACAATGAACTGAGCAGTGAGTCCAATTCAACACAGAGCAGTGAAGGGAAAAAAAGAGAAAAAAAACACTGCATGGTGTCAAATGCTCGGTCTACTCCAAGAGTCTCACTCCAGGTCATCCCCTCACACACAACTTTACCTCTGTGCCAATGGACAGCACTAGGATAAGTTGCCCCTACTCTTAGAAATACTGACCCATTTTTTGTTAGTTAGGGTCCATTTTAAATGCACCCAAACTTACCTGGAAAAGCAAACTTTGGAACTTTGTATGCTTAATGTTGCTGTTTGAAGCTAAGATTAGTCAAGTTAAGGTACTGAAATTTTTTTTGGTTTGACATCCGGTCAAGTAAAAACAAAAAAAATTCATTTAAAATTGTCTTGCCACGGCCATGGCTAAAGAAGTGCAAAATGTAATGTAGCGAGCCAATAAACCAGCAGTGCAAAAAGAAATTCTGTCATGCAGATTCTTTTTCTTTAAATTTTTACAGTTGCATGAGTAGACAGAGTATACTCCAAATGGGTGACTTTCATATCATATCATGTTATTTAAGGATTTTAGAAACTTAGCTGAACCGGAGTTGGAGTTTTCATAATGTCACAAAGGTGGCTCATTTTCTAACCCTGCTAGCATCACATTAACCCAGACAAAGGTCTTGGCCTGATCTGGAGAAGTTTATATTCAGAGTTGTGGCTTAAACTGTTTAAGAATAAGCATCAGACTTTCACAGATTTTTCTCATAATAAAACAGATGGGAAATCAATTTAGAGCAGAAATTAACTTTTGTCGGACAAACTTTGGAAGTGGAAGAGTATTATTTATGCATGATACATACCCATGATGAGAATAGAATATTTAGCATTAAAACGATACAATGTCTCTTCTGTCTGTCTGCGGAATTTAAAAAACTTAGATAAAGCATTGATTTAAATGTAAGCAACTTCTGAATTCTCAGCTGAAGAAAAATGGAGACACATTGAGCTAGATTTGTATTTCCTTTAAAAACTTGATATATCATATATTGTGGACATTTTAACTATGCTTTCAGATGGTGAATCATGATGGGATTGCAGAGTTTAAAACTGGCAAAAGCAAGCTGTAGGGACTGTGATTTCCCTCTACATTAAGTACATCTATATACATTTTTTGTAGATGTGTACATTTATAGTTGCTTTCTGTATGCATAGTAATAAAGGTCTTAATGTTTATGTTCTTATTTTGTTATTTGTTGTGCTTTGCATTTGAAGTAGCTGCAGCTGTTTGAATTAATAATTCACTCATTATGATGAACATTAGCTAGCCTTCAGTTACCTGACAGCAAGACAGCTGTGCCAGCTTTTCACATAATGAGAGCATTTTCAGAAAATAGAGAAGCTCAGTTCTAGCTGTATATTACTGAAGCAGACGGTGGAGTGGGCAAATCCAGTCACAACACCATTCTGCTATATGTATTGTAAATGGCAACTTCAATCATTGCCATTGTGGAGACTATCAAATCCTAAAATCATACCAAGACAGCCCTATCCCTCTCATCTGAAGGCTGCAGTTATATTTACTGGAAGAAAAGAGGTAACCTTTTGCAGAGAGCCTGTGAAATAAACAGAAGCGGAACTATAAACTTGCCAACGGTGGAGAGATTTCTTATCATGTTGTTCAAGTATCTGTGTACATTTTTAAGATTTTGAACAATGTCCTCCGTACAAAACAGGATTTATGTAACGTAAAATGTATAAAAGAATGCTGCGTGGGTTTGGCTAGGACTCAGTGTTCACACACAATCAACGTCATCTAGACATGCCTGGGGCAGACAATGAACTCGGATGATTGAGAACCTTGTCACGAGAATGCCTCACCATTCCATGCCCATCCCTTTAAGTTTACAGACAAGAGAACAGATGTGCTGATATGTTGTGGCTGACAACTATCATTGTCAAGACAAATGTTCCTGCACTCACAGTCGTAGGTAAGTCATTTTCGGCCCAAATTCTAAAGAAAAAGTGAAAAAGAAACGTTTCACAAATTTGAAAGACTGTTTTGGTTTCAGCACCAGTTTTTTTCAAAAAGGTAAAAGGTAATTTTATAAAATAGGGCATATCTGATGTTCTCAACTCAAAAGAGGACAGTGCATTTTGAGACAACCAGCCATGAAGTAACATGCCATACTACTATAAGAGTATTTTCTTCTCTCGTAAAACTGGCAAAAGGATATGTTGGACAGGCCTTGCATCTCAGGCCAGGAACTTTAGCATTTACAGGTATTCAATAGATAAAGGCACTTTTTCTGGGTTGCTAAAGTATAACTTTTCCAGCTTGTTGATCTAGAAATAGATCCTCTCAGTGTTAGCTTGAAACACTCCTTTTATCAACCTCAAGAAAGTAACAAAACTATTGTCTATCTACACTTCCTGCTTCACAGGTTAGACATGCAAATCATTTACAAACACCCAACAACCTGATTTTTCCCTTTTTAGAAATCCATATTTAAAAAAAACTAGAAGTTGAGTTGGAATAATTCCTACAAGGTAGATGAATGAAAAGTGGGTCAATGAAAGATCCTTTCTCTACTTATGCCTGCCCATTTTCTACATTTCATTCAAGTTGAGACTAATTTGAAGAGGCTTGGCTGATGCACCTCTGAGTCGGCCATGACGACAGTCAAAGTGGGATGTGACATAGTGTGCAGTAATGCGGTAAAAACAATGTTGCTGTCACGCCCTTGTTTCCCCCGCACACTCCTGTGATTCATGTCCACCACACAACTACTGCCGCAGTAGCACCAAAGAGGCAGAAACAGTGACTTAACATGTATACCTTTGCAGACACCAGTATCACACAATATGTTGATCTGACATAAAGATGTTTGAGGATGAAGGCTTTTTGTCAAAAGGAATATTTCAGTTTTAAAATGGGCAGTTTACATGGATAAAATGCAAGAACTTCAAAGCAGAGAGATATGTAGTTAGTTATAAGTTGAAATAGAGCATATGATGAAATTAAATGAGAAGAAGCAGTAGTTAGATTTGAAAGGGGAATTCTAATCTTTCACCCCATTTGGGATATTGAAGCATTGCGTATGGTTAAGCTGCTGCAAAAGGAATAGAATGAAAAAGCCTCTGACTGATCACATTGTGTTGTGTTGAGGATAGGGAGTATTGTCTATTATGTTGGTCAACTTGCACAGCATCTATCTTTGAACAATCAGCTCCTGAGAGTCTGGGGACTCCCACAGAGCAAACTTTCTTTATCATCTTATTCCGTCAGTGGCTCTGACACAAATGGCTATGTGAACTCTTTACCCCTGACTGATAAAAGAAATGCAATATCTTGGTTCAAACACTGAAGAAACTTAGTTGAGACCTTGGTTACATTCATTAAAAGAAGGGTCCCATTATTGATGAAGACAGATGGACTTATTAGCAGTCCTATAAAAGCCTCTCTGCACGTAATGTTTAAGGATGACACAGTTTTGTTACAGATTAGAACAAAACAGCAAAGATGAAAAAGGATGAATAAGATCAGCGTTTTTCAGAGCAAAGCAAAGCTAAAGCACTGGTAGCCCATACCACAGGTTGTTTCACATCTCTTATATATCCCAATTGGCTGTAAAACATTGTAATGTGTTGACACGCTCTTATAAGTATCCACATTTACATTGTAGGGCTTCTAATCTGAGGACTTTTTAATTGTCCTGAATTATCTAATCAGCATTGGGTACTGAATGGGTGCACTGAATTTAACTGCTGATAACTGTAGGACAAAGAGGAGGATTCAGTGAAGAAAAGTGGGGTTGCTGTGGTTCATTTTTTAAGCACTAGAGGACAGTAACAGGTTTCAGATAATAGATGAAAAGGGACAGCCAGGAAGTGAGAAAGAAGCAAAAGGGGAGGATTAGAAAGAGGGGATTAATGGAGAAAAGCACAGGTTTAAAGAAACCGGACAAGAACAAAAAGTTTATTTCAGGGGGACAGAAAGAAACCTGTTAAGAGGATGTAACAAACCACAGCGCAACTTAGGTTGAAAACGGGATGCAAAAAAGATGGACAAAGACACAAGAAAACTAGAGGGAAAATAGGCAGAAAAGCAGAAAGAGTAGAGAATGAAATAACAGCACAGTCACAGATATATGGGTGGATATGGCAAAACAATCTGTGTGGGATGTAAGAAAAAACCCCAGAAATGGTAGAAAATGAAATAATTGAATGCAGAGATGAGAGTGGATGTACAATGTAGGGGAGAAGATAGAAACGATATCGGATTTGAAAGTGGGTTGGAAACACTCGAAATCAGATACTGGGTGTTCCGCCGTCATCAAAGAAATACATTTTAGTTCCTACTGATGTGATCTTTAACTCCATTTTTTCAAGTTTGTCTTTCTAGTCTTTCTCTACTTACTTATTCCCCTTAGTGTTTTCCTTATTGCTGTACTCTTATTAGAGGGTTTATAGGAAACTACAGTTACTCTGGGCAAAGCTCCTTATGATCCAAAGCTTTTCACATGCTTTAAAAATGAATTAAGCTTTCTGAAAAGATTGAAGCATCCACAAGACATCAACAATGCATAATCCCACCCGTTCTAATATTTCTAAGTGAAAGACCTTTAGATCAATTCAGGACTGGTAACATGCAAAGCTGACACACAGTTTGTTGGTGCTTTGAAACAGTCGGTGTGAGTTCTGAAGCCTTCCACTGCTGCATGTTGAACCAAAAAGCTACAAAATGGCCCAATCATGGAAATTGAGCAGGGTGCAGTTACATGAATTAAATGTGTATTTCCACAAGCCCACTGAAATGGAGCAGCTAAAGAAACCTTTCCTGTTTTCTTCTCTCTCTGTAATTTTATAAAGCAATTTTTATTCACTGCGCAATGTAAACTTTACTTCTTGTCATGCTCTGATGTAGATGAGAATAATACGACGTTAAACTGTTATCATTTATGTAAACCAAGAGTCCTCCCAGCTATAGCCGTAATGTGCAGTTTCAGCAAAGCAGCAGTCCTGGAACTTGCATAAGGTTTTATTTGAAAATACTGCTGTACGGAGCATTCGAGCAATGGGGAAGCCTCCTGTTCAAAGCATAACACATTGAAACAAAACCTGTTCTAAACTTGAAACCACCACTGGAGTCTAGGAAATGTGTCGTTTGTATAGAGCTTACACAGAGCCATTGCTAAGCTGCTAATTGGGGCCACATTCGATCTAAAATCTGTCTTTTTACAGGTCCTAAACTGATGTAAAAAACAAATATTTTTCTAAAGCAAAGCTATTTTAAAGCATTAATATAAACACCTCACTGCAGTCTTCAACAGAATAAGAAACATTTTTTTTTACCATAAATGATAGAAGAAAAAAGGAAAAAGAAAAAAAAGTCCTGCCAGTCTTTTTGCAAGCCAGCACTAGATAAAGCGAAGGCCTATTTTTTTCTGGAGATAGGTTATCAAACTCAGCACATCTGTTTCATGAAAGAGTGAGGATATACCCCTTTGGATACAGTCAAATCAAATTCCCCAGACTGAAGCCCACTGCCCTCTCAACTGCTGTCAGAACTGATGGGACCAGCATTGAGTTAACACACCGCAACTCTTTTTAACCTTCAGCCGGCTGACAGGTAATGTTAAACCCTGCTGGTCATTCATCTCCCCAGCAAAGACAGCGATGGCATATTTACGTCTATATAAAAAGGGGATTTTACACGTTCAACTTGTAAAGAGTTCCTAAAGTTCAACTTTCTTATAGACGAATCAAACATATGCACAAATATGTAAGTACCTGCAGTTTGTGGGTCACACCGGGAATAACAATACCTTAATTCCACACATGTTTTTATCCTTCAGTCATTTTCTTTTTTCGTGCTGCTTTTTAGTAGTGCCGCATTCACTTGGGATTGTAGATCCTCAGGAAAATTTACTGAAGGAATAAATAACGTACCAGATGGCTTTTCTGAAATGAATTCCATGGGTTGATTCCCAATGGCATCATAAAAAAAAACACTTGAGTACCGTTTTCCACATGCGCTTGATATCAATAACTACGACTGGATTCAAGATCCAATTAATAAAGAATTCTTCAAAGAAAAGCTTATGTTGTAAATAAAAGAAGAAGTGTGCAGATCTCAGACTGCACAATGAGGATCAAATTTAGTGAGTTCCCTCTGGAACAGTTTTGATTGACTTTTGCATTAGAGTACCCATCCGTCTTCTACCATTCTGTTAAGAAACTGCCTGGGATCCCTTTTGTGTTAGAAGACTTTCTTAACTTCATATAAAGAGCAACAGGAAGTCATGCCTCTCTATTTAACAGGACTTAAAAACCCTTTAGTTCTTCATTCATTTTACTTTGTTCGGTATCTTTAAGTCACTATGACTTAAAGATATTGGCTCATATTAAGTCAAATATGAGCCAAATGAGCCAAAATGAAAAAGCTTGTAGAAACTAATTTTCTCTTGTTCTCTGGTAAATATACTTCACACACATGCAAACTGGAATTTGCACACATGTGAACTGAAGTTGAAGTAACACAGAAAATTTGAGAACTTTTAGAAAATAGGCTATTTGCAATTGACAGTCAATTTTCCAAATGCCAATTTGTTTTTCACAATCAACGTAATTTCGCACACACAAAAAAAGTATGCAAATGTAAATGTGTATCTAGAGAAAATAATTAGGATGGAAAGCTAATTATTCATTGTTTTCTGCCAGAGATTTATTGTTTGCTTGCATTAATTTTCTGTAACAACTTCCACTCAGTGTGTACACTTTCTCAGATCTGCTTCACAGCGTATCGAGCATGCTGGCTTTTAGCACATTTCTTGCAAAATTTTGTTGTCAAAAGTCAATTCTGACTTTTGTCTTGAGATGTGAGAACGGATATTTTTGGATAAATCCGTCATACCATTTGTGAAATAATTACAGGCATGCCAAAAAAAAAAAAGGTTACATTCCACCGAGAAGATCACGCTGAGAAAAGCGGTTAAGAATTATGATGTTTAAATCAGTCATAGAAGTTGTGTGGTGAGCTAACTGTTGTTCCAGCCAATGGGTGTAAAGAAAATCACATTTTCCACAACAGACTAGAGGAAGTTATTAACATTTTCCCCACACTAAACTCCCTTTCTTCCACTAAACAGTCTGCTCTGTCCTCTCTTGAAACCAACTACTGTGTTTTCAGTCAAGTCTGTTGTTTCCCTGAACACTGAGACATCAGCAACCCTCCGCCACTTCCATCTTTTTTCCCAGGAGGGATATAGTTGAGCTTAGTCTTGCTCGTGCTGAAATCCAAAAACATCCCCTTTGTCAAAACCTGTCAGAACCACAGACAGCCGCGTGGAAGACAGGGGGACTGTCTGGGAGAGTCAGAAATGATGCTGCTGCTTTCTGTCTCACGACTCAATTATGATGAAAATATAAACACGTAGTGAAAAATGCAGGCCTGTATCCAGTTTTAAAACTAATTAATTTCTCGTTGGATGGGAATAAAATGTTGTGTGGTGTTGATGAGATAAGAGGAAGCCCCAGAACTAAACATGCTCTTTTGGAGTCCTTAAGTCCTTAAGTTGATCTAAGAAAAAAAAATCAATCGTTCACAAGCGCTGATAATTACACATCAAAGCATTACAGGCACTCTAACGAATAGATCATTTATACTAGGCATTATTGAGAGCGATGCAATCAAAAGCACTGACCACAGCAATGCTTAAAAAAGGAAATTATATAACATCAATTAGAATGTTTTTGGGATTAAATCTGTTGCTAACTAAAACATAACCGGTGCAGATCTTTCTAAATGGAAGGTTGTATTTATTTGATTAGCTATATTCCAATGTTTCCTTTAAAAACAAACAGCAAACGCAATTTGACAATAACTTAAAAAAAATACTTTTATGGCTGATCCTCCTTCCTTAAACTTCACCAAGAAATACTTATCTTTCTGTGCAAAAAGTTTATATTATGAATTATTGACTATGACTGAGTTGTATAAAGTTGTATTAGTACCTTGAAAATGTTTTTTTTCTGAATCAGAGGCAGGTGCATGCAGCTGGACAGCGCGCTGCTGGATAGCAAGCGTGTATAGGTGCATTAATTGATTTCCATATGCCAGACTCGTTTGTTTATTTATCGTCTGTGTTATGCGTGGTTGTGTAAAATGTTGTGCTGTTTGGGTTTGTGCGTGTGTAGGTGATGGTTTTTAAAAACGATGACTAATGTATTGGCGTAGTGATCCAGAAGAAAGACTGGCTCGCTTACCCACAGTTCCCAGTTTTTCCTTTTTTTTTTTTTAAAGCTTTTAAGCTCTACATCCTTTTTAAATGGTTGGAGCTTTTGTCTTTTACTTTAGCGTGGAAATACTTATGTAAATTAATGCAGCCTCAGAAGGTTTTCTTCCAAAAGTAAACGATTATGGAAGTCTTTCTTTAAATGAGTGCTAAAAAGTAAAGGAAATAAAAAATACAGGTTGAATTATTAAGTTCAATTTTTTTCTTTGCTCATGACAGCAATGTTCCGTCTGACTTTCAGCCACTTTCATTGCATTTGCTTTTCCATTTCAATCATTGTGATGCACTGGCATAGTCATTATGCAGATGCAGACAGATTGGGGAAGTTGGACTTCCAAGCCATTTGTCATCCACATAATTCTTTAGAAGTCATCGCCACTGACCTGGTTCCCAGTCAAATTAAAATATGGGCGGAGTTGGATGGGTTAGCTGTGGGCTGCAGGCAGATGTGTTTGGGGTATGCTAAAATTCATATTGTAAAAGCGGGGTTTGGGTACAGACTATGTCTACACAACCACATGCGTTTTGACTAATGAATTTCCCTTGATAAATCATGCTGGCAACACCCAATTAAAGGTCTGACTTGGTCTTGTTTAAATCTGGAAAAGTTGGCTTCAGGCTCTGTGTTGGATCATATATCGCATCAAACCCTGTAGCATATTTTTATGCTTCAATTCTTCAATAAAAAGAACAACTATATATAGTTGTATGTATATAATCAGGTTTGGACAAACTGTAAGCAGATTGTTTTTTAAGCAAATTCAAGCTTGTTTGTGTTAACAGATTTAAATTTGAATAGAGATTACTCAATGTCCAACAAAATGTTAAAAAAAAACTGCCAACAGCGTCCCTCAAATAAAATAAATAATAATAAATAATAAAATAATAATAAATAAATTATATTTAAGACCAGTGTCAAAATTCAACCTAAACAGCACCATGTCCATATAATATTGTACATAAAATTCTAAGTTACAATACTGCCTCCAAATTCCGTCATACTCTGCTAACAATTTAAAGCTATCTTCACCCCAAATTGTTGAAAATGGTTTTAGATTCTATATGATTCTAAACTCTCTAAACTTTTGTCTGGATAGATTTGTGCCTCATGACAAAAGCCACACTGAAGTCCAACAGAGAAGTACTGAAAAAACAAAACACAGACCAGATATGATAGAATGAAATGAAGTTTCAGATTTAAAAAGCTGACAAGGATAAATGGATAAATGCACAGCAACGTGTGTTATTGTACTACTAAGTAACTACTACTGGACGTGTCTTTCTCTAGAATATAACCCACAAACATCAGCTGATAACTCAGGGCTGTTTTGCACTTAGAATGGCTAAAGGGCAGTTGAAAGGAACAAAAATAGCAAATATTGATAAAAGAAAAAAATCTGTTGTGCGACAATCTGTAGAGTACCAAATAGCATGAAACGATTAATCTTGGCATCCAAAAGTGGAATGGCAATTAACAGTTTTTCCCTGTTTGTGTATTTGTGTATCTGGGATCTAAAGGTGTGATGTAATTTGTCTTTGAGTCATGGGCGGTCTCCCCCAAAAAATGAGTTTCTGCTTCTTCTTTCCTGTTCAGAGGTCCCTAACATGACTCAAATTTTTGGATTTTACCATGCTTTTTATTGAAAGCACCAAATCACAACAAATGGTATGATAATCAGTTTGCTATTTGCAAATACGCATTTCTTCTCCACCCATCCAATGTTCTCTGTGACATTCTCATACATTTTGCTTCCTTTTTGCCATTCATATAATTCTTCAGTTGATTCCAAATCCATCTTTCAATATTCATATTTGTCATTTCATCTTCCTCCAGCATTCATTTCCTATGTGCTTGTTTTTCTACCTCTGTAAACTCTGTATAGTTATCTTTTTGTTTTGTGTTTGCTGTTTCTGTGTGTCTTTCTCAAATTAGAGGTTTCACTTTCAATTCTTTTTTCTTTTACATGCCATTTATGTGATTACTTATTAAATTATAAGCACCAATAACAATAACTGATGTTGTGTAAAAGCAATTTTTTCTTTAATCGTCAACCTCTCCCTCCCTCCATACCCCAACTCTCATATTTTGTCCTCAGCCTGCCTTACAAGCTGTTTCCCAAAAACAGATGCATTAATTAATCTGGATCAAGCAATTTCTCACGTTGCTGTCTACATTTCCACACCACGAAACAAATGTATCTCCCCGATTCTGAACTCACGCTCACCTTTTAATAATTCATGTCTACACCAACAAAGGAAAATGCACAAGTTAGTTGTGTAGTTCATGACCAATGATATAATTCTAATTTACTTCGAGAGAAGCCTCCCCTGCCACATTGCATGTTATGCTGTCATGCATGACTAAAGACATAGTTTAAGAAATACTGCATACTTCTTACTGTCCTCAGATGAGTCGTCTGCTCAGTCAGATCGAATGCTCTGCATATCGACAGTAACAGCAACATTTTCAAGCTTATCCATACTCAATTTTTTTGGGAGATGTGTCCATTCCATGGCAAAAAAAACGTTTCAAGTTATAAACATAATTTACAAAACTTTGTCATTTGTTAGCCACAGACATGTTCTAGGATGTTAGCACAATGGAACCGCAATTTTATATAATCGTATGTTATAAAATTGGTTTAAAATAAGGATTGATGAAGAAGGAAAATTGGGCAAAGGCTTCAGAAAGAGTGTGTGTGGATCTTGTACTAAAAACTAAAAAGCCCAAAGGATTTGTTATTCTCCGATAAAAAAACAACAAAAAACGTTATAATCTATGGAACATTGGGTATGGCAACTCAGCTAGAAAGATTCAATAGGACATGCTGCACACACATAATTTTCAATATACCCTATTGAGCGGGATAAAGAGGCTGAAAGGTAAAATCCAGGCTGAATTCAGTTCAAATTTTTAAAACATAGCATCAACTGTCGTGTCAAGACACTTAAAAAAACATCCAATTAAAGCCATTTAGAATCAATCCATCAACATATATATACTGTATATATATACACATACATTCACTGCAGGTGTGAATGGGGATAATCTTTCTTGATCCTGCCTATTTAGATTTTTTTGTGAGAAACCTTCCTCCTCCGTCTATACCAATCTTTAAGTAACACAGTTCTGTCTTAGTTGCCTTTTACGGAAATTTCTTAAGCTTTACTTTACTATTTATCTTCTCTGAGCTCTCTAAACCTCTCCCTTGAGCACTCTTAGCCTGCTGTCAAGCCATACATTAAATCCCGACTGTCGTTTTAAATCTTTGCATTGGTCCTTCCAGCAAACAAGAAGACTGCAGTACTCCTGCAATTTAACATTAGCTGCTCCCAAAATGGGCATTGGATCTATATTAAAGCCATAAAACAAAATACCTTTCACATTCCATCCCACATTTACTTTTCTGCATAAATATGTTATTTAGCTCTGTTTGTTTGTCTTGCCTCCAAATTCTATAAGGGACCAAACGCATCATACAGAAAGCAATTAATTCATGTAATCGTTTCTACATGAAAGTTTCTGTATGAAAGTAATCTATGACACTGACAAACATGGAATTCTCTTTAAGAGAATACATGTGGATTAAAACCACACACAGCCACATTTCCAGTTGGCACACATGCCTGGAGAAAATCATGCAAATGTCTAGGCACTACAAACTTACAAAACACAAATGATTTAATAAGTGATTACTTATGTGGAACATATGGACCATGGGTCTCAAAATCCCCTGGGAACAGTAACCAGCCTTTTGCTCAATTGCACAGCTGTTTCCTCACATTTAATTTCACTGTCAAGTACTGAAAATGTAATGCATTACATTAATAGTGTATTCAGCTCCGCAAATGGACACTTTTTGTGTGCTTGTGTTTGTGTGCCGCATGGCCCTGCTGGCATGGTTGACATTTTCTTGCTGGCGAGTACACATCTTCAAACTGTCCTCCATTTTGAGGACATATCTAAATGAGTTTTTCAACTGCATTAAATTAATGGTCAGATAGAGAGTCCAGTCTGGTGAACTATTTTCCAAATGGAAAATAATGAGCATTATCTCTGACACAGAGCTGTGGTGATATAATATGTACCACTTGGCACTAGTGGTGAGTACAATGTACGTTCTAAGACTGATTCTGTTTTTAAGTCAAAATTAGCTTTGCTACTATCATTTTCTGCAACAACTTAATATAACACAACTGAAATTGGAGAGCAACTTCTGATAATTCAGTTATATACCTGATACAGCGGCCTTCACACTATGGTTATAAACACCTCAATTAATTTTCCTATCAAAAGAATACACATGTAGTTTATTCAATCAACTTAAAAATAAATTAAAATTGTGAATATTTTTTTTCTAAATTTACATAAAAGAGTTTGTGCACAAATATAATCTTTAGGAAAAAATCCTGCAGTCAACCTGATTTAGTCAGCTTTGTGAGAGGTTGCGTTAAAGCCAAATGCCTTGGCCGCAAAGATCAATTACCTATAGATTTTGGAACAGCCAATATCCAACCTGTCCATGGACTGTAGGCTATGATTTGAACCCCCAAGACTAAACTAAATCTTGATGCCAGCTTATTCCATTTTGTGAAAATAATCAATAAAAACTCAAATCTTAATTTATAGTTTTGTTTCCACAACATCAATCTTCACTAAGATATGAATTCAATGATACGTTTAAATATAATGCATTGTTAGAAAGTTGCAGGTCAAACTTTGGTCAGCATTAGTGTCTTTTGCACTTACTTGTAAATTTGTCTGTATTTGTCTCCATTAACTACTTAGAGAATGTGTTGACAGAGCAAGAAAGTTTGGCTTTTTCCAATATGCAGAGTAATGCTTTTTATTGTAAATTGTGGTGTAAGCAACTAAGATTCTATAACTTCTGGCTGTTCTGATGAAAGAAGCTTCAAATAAATTATGTTGTGGTTTTTGTTTAATAAGTTCAATGCCTTTGCTGACATTATATATTTGTATAATGAAATATGGCTTTAGGAATTAATGAAAGAAGCAAGGAAGCAAGAAGGAAGGAAGTAAGGAAGGAAAAAATGTGTGCAAGCTTTTGAGACCTGCCGCTTCTTATAGAGGTAATGATGAAGATATGGTGAAAAGGATAAAATGGGTCTCTGATTTGTAGTGATAGTCTTCAAGGCTTTCCAAATGTTAGATACATCAGTGCCTAAGGTCAACACCGCTGGTGGATTTGTTCCTTTAGTAGGAAGTTTTTTTTTTTTTTTAGAAAATTCTATGTATGTGAAGTGGAAATTCTCATAATCAGTTGACAGACACTGGAAACTGGTGTATTTATTTATATGGAAGAACAGCTGTGTAAAATCTTACTTTTTCTTATGTTGATCTATTTGACATAATAACAGTTTATTCAAATCTAACATCCTATATGCAGTTAAGAATGGGACAGCGTTAAGCATCTCAGAAATCCTTAAACGGTGGAAAAGAAAAAAAAAGTATTCTATTCACATGCCGGGAAATCTGGAATTTCAGAAGGTTTGCATGGTGCAGTGGGACTGGAACAAGAGTTCGTGACCAGAACGCAAATAATGGGACATGAGCATTAGGAGCGTTCATTCTTCTTTCAGAGGAATTAACACCATTTCAAACCTTTGCGTGTTTACAGCTGCTTTAAGGTGCAGAATATGTCCTGGATTATGGTTTGAGAATGCATGGATTTTTAAGCACATTGATATTTGGATTTTCAGGTGCATGAAATTTCAAGTAGATTAATAAACATATTGTAGTGCCAAGACAATTTATAACCAATAAATGATCGTGTGGGAGAGGAAGCAGTTTGAAAATATGTTAGAAAAATAGCTCACATGTAAGAGGGAAATGTATGTAGAAAAACATTAATGGTTCAGTTTAGGGATGCAATATGTTGTGCGTTAGTTCTAAAAGGGGCTTTTGAACGAAAGCAAAAAGAGCTGCTGTGACTGGAAACAAATTATTTGCATGTGTTGGCAGAAAGCTTGTTCTTGGCAAGGTAGAAAGGCGTTGCTAAAGGCTTTTCGAGCATGGCAAGCATGGCATATATATCAAATACGAAATGCACAATTGAATTCCCAACAAGCCACTAAAGCATTCAGCATGAAAGAGTTATCGTAAGAATTGCAGAACTGGATGTAAATGTTGCCGTGGACTTTTGATAATGCACTTTTCACAACATGTGGGACAAGAATTCACTCAAGGAACACCCATTGGACCTCACAATGCAGTCTGACAGATGCTGTGAAGTAGTGACTTGAACGATTTCATTGTGGCAAGATCAAAATGTTGTATAATTGCATGTTTAACGCGTGGGCTCCCTTTATTGCTCTGTAGAATCAACTGCATTGTTCTGAGAAACAATAGAAGTGCTAATTAGGTATTTGTAAGCTGTTGTTTGTCTGTCTGTGTGTAGAGGTGGAGGTGACGTACTCTGGCCCCTTGTATGGATTTTTTTGTTCATTTAATTAGGAGAAGGAAGTAATTCATTTGTTAGACTGGTGGGACTGAAACTGAATGTATGCTCCACCTCCTTGTGTGTTCCTGGAGTACATTTACTACGTTTGATGCATGTAATGGATGTACACGGTGGTTAAACCGCTTACTTCAAAGAATTGTAACAGCATGATATGAAAATACCAGAAATACGAAACAGCATGCATGTCAATTTCCAACAAAACAAAACCCTGTCTGATTCTTGAGTCCAACTATTGTTCTGTTACTTTGTTCTTCAATGTTGTTTTGGTTATTGGCCATGTTCCCATGGACAAAACCATAATTTCCAAAAAGGAATCAGGCACATATCTATAAACTGGTTGGAGGTGAAAAAACAAAGGAATGTGTTACCTAAAAACATCAGTTAGCTTTAATGTCTGTTCCCCGAAAAATGAGAACCATATAATTAAAAGTATAGAACAAGAAGATCAAGGGAATTAGTAAATTCACTTTAAAATAGAATATCTTATCCCTCAATGTTCATTTCATGATTAAAACAAAAATTAAGTTAAAAAGAATAGGGTTATCCTTATTATTAGTAAAGGCCAACCTGCATATTCTTAAAGATTAAGCACAAGATTTATGGGCATATATACACATATGTTCTACACATGAATTGTATTCAATTATGAAGAAGAAGGTCAGCTGCTACTGAAATTATATCATCAGACATTTATACTGCATGTAAATGTTCTGTTGTACAACCCTTTTTCCCATCATCAAACACGATTGCTGACATTTTCATATCCTGGAATAAATTGCTAGTTTAATATTTCGATGGGGATACGCTACAGGAAACCACTGCTTCTCTAAAACCTATCAGCAAAATCGAAGAATGGTCTTCAACTACTGTGTGACCGAACAAGCCTTACTTTAGCTCTAGTCTTCAGTTTCAGCTTGTTTGAGGGTCTGTTTGCTTTTAATATGATGTGTTATGTGTATTCATCTGTGTTGCAAACTGCTTTCCAATCAGAATTGGATACACACAGATATTCTAACAAAAGAAAACATTAAAAAGAAGTGTGTATACAACCTTGGTTTATCCATACATTTAAGACTCTATGAAGATGTTGAGGAATAAAAATAACTGCAATCTTAGGGGAAATATGTTTAAGCATTAATCCAAAAACTAGAATAAAAATGTTTGTTTGCTGCAAAATCTTAAAGAGGATTCCTGGAGGATGGCAGATCTAACACACAAGATAACACTATAATCTCTCATCTTCTGATAAGATTACGCTATTTATACATGCAAATGAATTCCATCTTCATGTGGAGAGCAGTGATGTCATTTTTTTAATATTGATTGGGTGGAGGATTAAGGATTTTATTTCCATATATTTAAAAGGTAATTATAATCAACAGACTTACCAATGTGTTGTTGATTAAAAACGGCCAAGCATAAGGGGGTCTAAAGTTAGCTCAGTAATTCATTAATCCAGCCACATGAGGCTTTTGCTGATTGTATTCTAAAATTTTTCCTCTGAGGGTTCACTGCAAATAAACAAATCATAGAGAGGGAGACTGAATAGAATGAATAAAAAAACAGTGCTGGTAAATGGGAACAAATGGTGGTCAAGTTCAAATCCAATCCTGGTACAAATGACCAAATTCAGTCTCGTGTCAGCTAGCATGAGTATGATCCTTTTTGGTTGAAGAATTTTCTCGTAAAATATATTCAAAGAAAATGCTGATAAATTTCAGTATCAACAACAGTAAAAGACGCACAACACCACTTTGGCTAGAAACGGCATCCCTTCTTCCTATCTAACATAACTGTCAGTCTATGTGCTCTTCTATAAACAGGATACATTTAATTATATTTGAGAAGGATTTTATCTTCAGAGGTAGTTTAATATGATATAAATAAGAAAAAGAGGCTTCTGCATTTCTTCTTAATCTTAATGCTCCAGGATTCATCAGGGATCACAGTTTTTATTTCACCACTCTGATGTTGACAACAGGGAAGCTCCATTAAAATCAACCTCCCAGTAAAACCTTTTTACTTGTCTTATGAATTTGCACGACAGTTAATTCGAGTTTTCTAATGTGAAATGTACCCCTCGCGATGGTTACATGGCTTTTCCCAGATGCCATCATTTTCATGGAGCTGACAACACTTTACCTCATCAAATCCTCTTAGATTCAATCTGATTTGTATCATAGACCTAAAAAAACAAACACTTAATCCCTCCAGAGTTACCAATGCCTGGTTAGAAAACACTCTATATGTGTTTTTTTTCTTTTTTGTGATATTTGAATGTTGATCTTATTCTGAATAGAATGTGTTACAGTATTCATGCTGATCAAAAAACATATTTGCTGTTGCTACAGATGTTTAATAATTCATAAATAATTGTAGTTTAAGCCAAGTATTTAAAACAATAACCTTCTGGCTGTGAGGAGAGTGACAGTGAGTGTGACACCCTGCGCAGTGTAGACCTTTAAAAAAGAAATGTTTTTTTTTTAATAAACAAGTCGTGCCTTCATAAAGAAGCAATCTAATCCTTTCATTAGAATTTAAAAACTTGAATGAAGAATACAGATTTTTTTAAAGAACTCTTGAATATGAAAAAAGGTTATTTGGATGAGCAACCCCCCCCTCCCGGAAGAAAAACCTTGAATGATCCTGAAGTCAAGATACATCTAAATAACAACTTATTGTTGTTGAATTACAAGTAGGAAAAACTGTTATTTGTACGGATAAACTATTTAGCAATAGTTTTTATTTTCTCATAATTTCCGAATTCTTGGATAAAAAAATAGATATTATTTAAATATTTGCCCCTGCGATCAGAGGTTATTACTTTTCGTCCTTACTAGTGCTTGTGAGCAATATAAAGTGAGTCCACAGTGCAGTAACTTATTTTCCCAGATCATACAGTGTGAATGGCGTCATTTTTTTGTCGCCAGGCCTAACTTAGTGACACAAAGAGGAGGAAAACATTGCCAAGTTGTTGAATAAACGTGGAAAAATTAAGTTGCAGCTTGCACTCAGAGTGTGTCGCTGACTTTGTTCACAGCAAACAGAGCTGATGTGCCATTCAAACATGCTGAACTGATTTTTTATTAGATTTTACTGAAAAGAAATGTCACTGACTTCAGACTGAGCTAAACTATGTCATAAAATTCCAAGGCTGTGGTTTTGGTTTGTTCCCCAACAGTCAAGAGCAGTACGCTGAATCTAATAACTAATGCTTTATTTAAGATAAAGCAATTCATTCTTGGATGTTTCAAAATACAGTTTTGCACATGAAGTTCCAAATAACTTAATGGGACCCAACATTTGACCACACACTTTCTATTAAATTGCACGTATTTTAAACATGTGACACATGAAAAACACACATACATACAATCCTGACCCTGATTATTTAGCTCACACATGAAAGGGTTAAACTGACATCTGCCATATATACTTAAAGCTGTTTTTCCTTTAATGCATTACTCTGCATCAAAGTGCTCTTAAGAGAGAAATAGGAAAAAATATGACAACCATACTGTATATAACAGCTGAAACAAAACAAACTGTTGTGCATCGTTCACGCACATTTTTCTGTTACATCCAAGTCACCCTCTTGTGAAGGAACGTTTACCTACACCAAACCTCTGAACTAAGGGTGTACACGCATTGCAGTCTCATGATTTCTACTGGGAACTCCTCAGATCTTTAAATTAATAGCTTGTGCAATTGTTTCTGCCTATGAAGAGTGAGATGGATAAGTAATAAGTCTCGATGAATTGTAAACTAGTAAAGTTATCAAGCCATGACACCAACCTGAAGGGACACCATGTATTATGGCTGTTCCTGTTCGACAGGTCCCCATGCTGTCCATCCACTCAATTAACTGCTACAACATGGCGGCCTGTAACTTAAAATGTAACATTCGGTGGCCAGAACGATTTATACGAATATTAAGTATAATTAGTTATCGGTTAGTGAAGCAATTCGTTTCTGTGTCTGCAGCTTAGTGACAGCGGCAGCATCCTATAAGACAACATTTCACTTACAGCTTAAAAGTTAACGAACTGTATGAAAGCAAATAATGGCAAACATATAAAGTGCATAAAGCAGCAGTCCTCACCCAACCAACCATTAAAGACTGCCTATAAATACAGCAGCACACATGTGTATGTTCACTCATTTTCTAACATGGGGAAATAAAGAAAAGATATATATAAATTTGTCATGACATTTCCTAGTTTGCTTATTCCTAAATGTCACCCATCTAAGGCATACATATTCCAATACAAAGATTTCTAATTAGTTCTGAAATCATACAGCGTTTACAGCGGTGACAGCGTTTTTTCTAAGGGGTTGAAAAGGGGGAGGGGGGGGTTGCTCTGCACCCCTGTGACATGCACTTGTGAGATGATGTAAGCTTATGTAATAGATAAGGTCTCACTGAGGATTATCATCCAACTCAGCCGTCCCCATTAGAGGCATGACACTATCTCACAGCTCATTAGTTTGATTTTATGGTTTGGATTTTATTCTACTTTTCACTCACTTTCCTCATGTATACACACAGGAAAGCAAGTTTTCAGCCAACTGGAATGGATCCACTCTTCAAAACCTGCCCAACAACTGCTCAGCAGACAGCCAAAAAAGGAAAGCTGAGATTCAGCTAATTGCACTCACCACGTGAAACTTTAGAAGTTTACAGAGCTGTTTTTTCATCTTTGAAATTTCCCCAATACTGTTTACACAGAATTAATACAATGCAACGTCCACTGTCGGGCAAACTTCTTCCCTAATAACGCGGTTTGAATTTTTCTGTCTGAAAAAAACAAACAAATATGAATCCTGAATATTCAACCATGTTGTTATAATCTATCTAAAGGCATGCTGCCCTTCCCTGTCTCTTTCTTTTTTATTCATCCAAACCTGTTAGTGAGCTTTGCTTATGGTCATGTGTTTGTCTTTTTGTCCTCTGGAAAGTGAGTTCCCCCTGTCAACACATCCCTGATGCAACTGTCTCAGCCTCTCTCTGGTGTCTGGATCCCTGTCTCACTTTAACACATCAATACGCTTCCATCTCTTGTTCTTGCTCCGTTGTCTCCACTCACCAAGCCACCCCCCTCTCCCACAGCTTGGTTTTCGTTCAATAGTGGAGCGATTCTGGCTTTTGTTGTGTCAAAATGCTGCCAACATTCTCCTCTCCTCAAGCCCCTGGCTATCTATTCCCCGTGTCCCGCTTGCTTATATTCTTTTTTCCCCTTCATCTTCTGATCTTTTTTGTCACTCTTAACACTTACTTCTTCCTTTCCTGTCCTCTTTTATCATCTCCTTTGTTATTTGTAGCTTTTTCTAATACGCTTCTGTCCTAAATCCGTTTTTCTCATCTGGTCTTTTTTATCTTGTGTCCCTTTTGTTTTCATTTCTCAGTCATGAAACATAAATGGAAGATTCATAGCTGAAAAACAGATTTTAATATGAGGGGATAACCAAGTCTTCTTTCGAGGTTTCTCCATTTGTGGAAGTTTCTGAGTGTTTTCATAATTCAGTATATGTATTTCTGTATACTCATCTGGAATTAAAACCTCAAGTATTAAAGCTATAGCCTATTATAGGGAGAGTGAAGTCAAACTATAAATAAATCAAATAAACATCTATACATGCATGGAGTCTTGTTACTGATTAAGAGGGACTGATTCAGGTCCTCTTTGCTGCTTTAGCTTGTTTTTGTAGAAAGTTGTTAGATGTCTTCTTTAGTCATCATCCACAATGCAAACAGTGACAGGCTATGTTGGCAACCTGAAAACTACTCGTGTTTCAGTCTTACGTGTCCATTGTTATGTGATGTTTTGGCAGCAGGTAAAGGGCAAGAGACAAAAGTGGAATATGAAATGTGTCAGCCTGCAACAGCTTCACCTCCACAGGAACACTTTCCAGTGGATGCAGGAGACGTATCTGGATTTGGAGGCAGGTGAGTGAATGACACACTCATGCACACACAAACTATGTGTCAGATCAGGCATTGTCATGATTAAATCAACACTTGGTCAATTTCGTAGAATACCATGTCTTTAAAATAAAACGTGGCCTTTCTATGCTCTATATCCATACTTTTTAAATGTATGACTTCTTAAATCTTTTTCATTTGCATATAATCTTGAATATTTAATTAAAGTTGCTCACTCTCTGATATTGCGTGTGACAAATATGATTCAATAGAAATCACAAATGTGAAAGATTTCACAGCGCTTTGCAACATTTTTCATGTTTTGTTAAACACTGTTTGGATCTGGTAAGATTTGCATTGAAACAATGTCTCTGATGTGATTTCTCTGTGGTGCAACATTTAATTAAGCAGAACAGCGAGTTGTTACTTCAAGATGGCCCATTTAATGTACTTTCCCCAATTTTTGCTTCGTCACTCTTTGTCTTCCTGTGATCATGTCCATCAAAACATGCATGTTAGCATGAATTGCATTCTAAATGGACAGGAGTGACTGAGTTATGAGTGTGCTTGGTGTGTTGTCGTGTTTGCTTCTATGTTTTGTGAAAGAATGCTGATCTGTCCACCCTGAGTTTTGCATTGAGCCAGACTATCTCCCACTCTTTCTGTTGTTCTGATACTGGATTTAATTAGTCCTTTCTTTGTCAGCCCTGTAATTTTTTTGTTCTATTTGTACCTCTATCCCCTTTTCTTTTTTCTTTCGATGTCCATTGACGTTTTCTTTCAATCTTCATCCCAGCAGCTAAATCGAAATGCCAGGATGCATTTGTATGGCCTGATTTGCGAGTTTATGCAGAGTTAATGTGTAGATGTGTGGACTGTTTATTTGACCTTGCTTTGGCACAAGAGTTAGCTTTCAAATTAACAACTATGAGTGACTTTTTTTTGCTGCATAAGGTGTACGTTGTTATCCATGCCAACTATGCAGACTTTGCCCTTGTGCAATCAAGCGGATCAGCATTTTGGAATTTTTCTTATTTCTATTCACTTTATTCATATTTAGTCTGATGTGAACGAGTTCGTTTTTGGGTGACCACATTTGTATATGTGTGTGCCATATCTTATATATGTGTGTGTGTATGTGTATGTGTTTATGAGTGTAAATATGTGAATGCTGAAGCCTACAGGTCACCTGCAGGTGCAGTCTATTCAATTTAGCAGGTTTAGGAGAAGAACTGTTTTCTCAGTCGGACATTCTTTATTCAACAGATATCATATTTTACACACACTACGTAAACAGCCAATTGATTAAAATAATCATGTAATGACATTACACCAACTGCACCACCACCAACGTGATAAAGGAGCAAACTTTTCCCCTAGAAACTGGTCTGAGAATGATATTTGCTTCGTTTGTTTGGATATTTAATCAACTTTAGTTTACTTCCATTCCTGACTGTAACACTTCCAGCAACCTACAAACTGGAAAGTGTTAGGTATTTTTCCAAACCCTCCCAATTCTTATCTCTTGCTCCAAACACTAACCCAAGATATCTGGCCAGGACCTTTTTTCAAAGTAATCCATTTAAGACAGAACCTAAACATATACATGTTAAAGTCTGCCATTTTTTATTTGAGCAGCTCTATTAAAACATAAATGTATTGACTCATGTACAGCATAATTATGATTTTGTATATTACAATACATTTATTAACTATTTATCGCTAGTCAGTAGAGATGTTAATGTTAACATAACTTATGATTTCTGCTAAATAAGAGAAAGTCAACATCATGTTCTTGTGATATTGCTCACTTCCTATTTGACAGCCTGAGCTTAATGTCTGTGGTCTGTAAACATGTTCTGACATTTTTTTTAAAATAAAACTTCAGTCTTAAGTTGTATCTACCAAGATGTTGTGTTTGTTTTTCATTTCAAATAATTTATTAAGGTGACAGGATGACATGGTCTAGTTGTTTGTGTGATGTGGTACCATACAGCTAAGTGTCAGTGTGATGCTACACAGAAACTCTAGGTCATGATTTACAGTTTGATGGCTTATGTATGCTACAGGGCACTTTCAACCCCACGATGAAGGTCGCGTTCTTCAAAACAAATCAGGGACACATAGTTTAAAGGTTTTCATACTTCTTTAGCTTTGCTTAAAGAGCACATTTGTTTAATTAACATGGGCCGATCACTTAGTAACAACTGTTGTATTGTTATTGCCATACTCAGTGTATTACTGTACAAACAAGATAAGGGCACTTAATCCTCATTCACTGGACTTTATCTAAATGTGAAAATTATAATAAGCCCTGGACAGTTAGTGCACAGTTTAACTCCAAGCTTCTTACATAATGCGTCATATTTTACCGTTTTCACCCACTTATCTCACCCCTCTCCACTATAGCCCCACAAATAATCCGAAAGGAAGAAATACATATCCAAACTCAGCGGAGAAGAGGCAGATTTGGACTTTTAATTCTGTCTCTGGTGAAGGTTTTGGAACATTTATTCAATAATACATCTCGCTAGAGTTTTCTCTTTGACCCAGCTGCTTCATGTGGATTTCTTATAAAAAATAAAAAATCTACAGCCTCATTTTGGAAGACCGTTTTAACATTTCTGTCCCACAGCAGAACTAAAGAGGACATTTTACAATAGCTTTCACAGGTCAAAAGCTACTTCTAAAATATTTAAACTCTATTTCAAATGATAGTTCAAATATCTGGGCAGCTATGGTATCCATAAAAAATACATTTAAAATCCTTCAGATTATTCTCCCAGGACTGATATGAAAATGAATATGACATATAAGCTTCAGCTATGGAATCTAGTTGTATTTTGAATTACTATTAATTTGGTATATAATTTATTGTAAAATCAGTGCAGAGCAACATTGTCTTGTGGCTGGGCCGTTGTTTGTTTATGTGTTTTTTTTGTACACTAAAGGATGATGTATTCTGAGGATGCTGTGGGTGTGTGTTGTGTGTAGGCATTCAGCGCTCCTGCAACAGAAAATAATACGAGAATAAAACAATGTTTACACTGTTTATGTTTGGAACAATTGAGTCAGGGTCTTTAGACCTTTCTCTTTCTGTCTGGTTCAACTGGAGGGTAGCAAAATTCCCACAGTATCATTCCACACCCATTTCAGAGGCCACATAAAACTTCAACCTGAGGTGAGCTCAGGCCGCTCATAAAGATGCATGTGAGGTCCCCATGAGACCTGTAATTCCTTTTTCCCCCTTAAATTTAAATGCCATAAACTGCAACGAAAAACAAACATACAACCAATGTTCAACCTGCTCCCGAGCTGCCTCCTTACTCAGCAGGTTGCTAACTTCTTGTAATTGGAAATCGTTTTCAAAGAAAAAAAAAATCCATGTTTGGCGCAGGCGATGCTAAATAATGAGGATATTATATACAATATTTGAAACATTCATTTCTGAAACCTTTTCAGCAAGATCAAATATTGAATATTAATCATATATAATAATTATTAAACAAAATTAAATTAATTTATTAAAATAATTAATTAAAGTTTATGGAGGCATTAAGCCCCTTTTATATTTCTTACACTATTTTCAGAAACAGAGTTGGCAAGAGTTGCTAGCAAGTTGCTCAGTTTTCCATCAACAGGAAACGTAATTTTTGTCAATGGTGTTTCATCAGTAAGATGCTAATTCATTCTAAAATTGTCCTCAGAGATAATAATCTCTTATAAAAATGAGCATTTCACTCTTTCTGGCCAGCAATTGTTTCAGATTGCTTGTAAAAAAAAAGACAAAAGAAAACAAACAAACAAACACAGGAATGAAACGACACATGGCCAAGGAGATATCAGGAAAAAATAATCTGAATTTAAACAGAGTATTATTTCAATTTTATTTTGAAATTAATCAACAGAAGTGAAGATCACAGACTAAAGATGGACATTGTAGCCAAGCCCAAGTGGAGACACCACTAAGGAGCTGTCTTAGGGAACAATATGAATAACCCTCCTCCTTATTTAACTATAACAAACAACAATTAACCTGAAAGACTGGCTGCTAATTATTTTCTATAATCTTTCTATAATTACCCAGCTCTAGGTTACATAGCTACAAAAACAGCTAAATGAAAATGGTCTGAAACACTTGTTTTGGAAACAAATGACCAACATCAATGTGGTTACATTCTTGCTGAGGAGGATAGCATAACCAAATTGGGAATTAATAAACTGCTGTAATAATTGATTCCCATATACTTAAAATGTTCCCCTTTTTTCAACACTATGAGGTGTCCCGGAAATGTGCTATTGGGTAAGAGAAGCAAAAAACGTGTGGGGGATTTCAGTGAAACCCCTGTGGAGTCTTGTGGAGATTTTTGAAACACAAAGAAAACCAATTAATGTTGATATTTGACATTTGTCTTTTGGTCTACTTTGATATTTTGTTGCTATTGTTTTCACACTTGAAGTGAGTTTAGATAAGCTCAGAATGCAAGTGTTCACACTCCTACACATGCTGGGATGAATATGTGTTCTGTTTTGAGTTGATTTTGTGAGGCCTATGTGTTTCTGTAAAATGAAATGGACGTCGGTATGTGGTAAGATTTATTTTAGAGAATGTAAGAGAGGCGAGCTGAAAACAGCTGGCAACTGTCTCAAGCAATGGGATTATCAAGAGAGAAATGTCACATTGGACATAATGGCCTATGAGGGATAAACACAAAAACAAAAAACAGATATGAGAGGCCCCGATTTATCTAAATAAAACCGCAAATGTCATGGATTTGTCTTTTTTATTTTACATAAAACACCAGAGATTGGGTTTAGAAAATATCAACAATGATACTAAAATATGCCTGTTGTGATTTGAGAGAATCTCATCTTACATGATCAAAATGACCCAAATAAAATCAAATTTCATTAACTGAGTGTTTCATAACTGAGATTAGAAGTTGTCTCCTCTGATCTAAATGGTCACTTTTTTTGGTGGTTAATTTTATAAACAAATATACAAAATGAAAGTGGTATTTTAAAAAAAATAAAGACGTCATGATGCTTTAAATGGTATACATTTTTATCTTTCAGACCTATTTTCAGACCTATTTTATATATGTAACTATACAGGCAACAAAAGCAAAGAGTATCATCTACACAGCTGAATTTACAGCAGTTGTTCGACATCCCAAAAAGGAAAAAAAAACTCTGTAAATGATTACTGTCTGTTGCCATAAATAAACCAGTAAACTCAATGCAACTGTGGTGTCCCACCCACACCAAACAGTCCACCAATACAAGAGTGTGACAAGAAGCAGCTACAAGCCTCCATGTGTCTGTTTAAATGAGCCAAAACTGCAGGGAGCAAAAAAAAAAAGATGATCCCAATAGAAACATTAACTGCACACAGCCTTTTTTTCCCCCCTGATATCAAAATGCACCCATGAGGATGTGCAAATCTTTGTAAGGGAGGAAAAAGCAGCATGAAAGTCTGTCTCACACCTACGGTGGTTTGCTAACTTCACACACACTGACTCAAAGCCAGCTCGCACAGTTAAGAGTAAAATTCACAAATAAAGTCGTGGTCCTATTTTACTTTGGGTCGTTTCAGTCACATATTCTGTGACTACATCATGTTTGAATGTATGAGTCCGTTTTTGTATGTGCAATGGCCTGCACCATTATTCTCAGTAACTGAAACACTAACTGCTGATAAAGCTGTGCACGTTAGCGACTATGTTACAACACCTTGTTTTCCATCTCAACAAGCTCATAGAGATGGCTCTCATCCACCAAACAGTAATTCATCAGCCTTAATGGATCCCTTGGAGCCCACACACAACATCCCCCCAATGCAGGTTGAGATAACTTCTTATAATGTGGCTTTAATGAAGCTACTATGCTGATTTGCAGATTTCAGGGTCAGGGTGATGAGTGCCCCATGCATGAGGTGATCTTGAAAAGTGCCCTGATCTCGACAGCCAATTAAAAGAAACTGCAGCACAAATTCCAACCAAAACATCTACTGCATGCATCAGACAGTATCGTTAGGGAGAGGATTCCACCGAGGTTGCTAGTTCCTATGTGAAACAGCCTTGTGCATTGTAAAAATGTAAAATGATGAATAAATTAATGAAAAATAGAAGGACTAGAATAAATCATAATAGCAGTATTTTGAAGCTATTTACTAAAAATTCTGTCCCGCTTATATCACTGGCTTTGTCAGACCAGGCATTGTGGACGTAAATATAAGTTTATATCTTATATCAGTTGTGCCAAAGAATGGGAGCAGTCATTAACCTTTAGAATGAAAATATACTCTTTCAGAACATCACAAAAGTAGCAAAGATTAATTCATCATTAGAAGAAATAGTGGTGATCATACCAGCCTGTCTCTCTGCGTAGACTTTTTTTCTCTCTTATGTCAGGGTACAGGTAAGGTGGATTTAAAGACACAAACAAGTAAACTTTAGACAAAGATACCACAATTAAATAAAACAAGTTTAAGAGTAAAGTAAAAAAAGAAATGAATGGAAAAAGAATACATTTCGCTTCAGCCTCTGTGAAATAGCAATCTGGTACTAATCATCAATTTGTTGTTTAATACTCAGTAACCTTAGACCACAAGTCAAATTATGACCACCCAAAGTGTGGACAATGCATCTAATGCAACCACAAGTGTGTGAAAATGTACAGTTGGCCCGTTGAGTAAAATAGCTTTGAGTGGTCCATTAGACAAGCAAAATACTAAAGGGAAAGTAAAAATGCTGCAAAATACAAACACTCTAAACACTATTACATCTCTGGATGTCTAGACAAGTGGAAAGAAAAATCCCAGCGTACCAAAGGTTACTCTTACAGCCTGCGTGTGGATGTCAGTGCTGCTGACAGCATGACTTGTAACACGCACGATTTAAGACATCTTCTTAAAAACCTCTAGCAACTTGTCACTGTGGTCTCATCCCAAGAATTTAGGTGTTCTTTTATTTTTTTCCTCTTGCACATTTTCTATGTTGTACCTCTCTCTGTTCCTCTCCCTTTCCGATGACCCAGATTTTAAAACCCATATGTTCTTCTGTTGTCCCTGTCTCCAAACAGACTCTGATACCTGCTTTATGTTTTATTAACCCCCGGGCTGAGTGGAAGCTGACGCAACACACGAGTTAGACAAAAAAAAACAAGCTTAAAGACATTGGCATCAAACATATGTGTTCTTTAACTGGAAGTACCTATAACAGAAGTGTAGAGGGGCTATTGTACATGTGCCAAACTACCATGCATGCATGTTAACCTTACTGTCAGGTCCTTAAGCTACAAAACCACCACCGTGTTTCATTTCTTTTCAGTCTCTCATTCTGTAGTTACCTCTATTGAGGATAAAATCAAAGGCAATAAATACAAATAGTTTTTGACTTTATGACAAACATACACATTTCCATTTCCAAATCCAGTCTCTAAATCAAGTTAAGACAATACTTTCTATTCACACATTGAAACATTATTGCCATAACAGACAGGAGTTTTTTTTAATGAAAGTGACTGTACCACTGTGACTTGTAAAGATGCTTCATTGAACTTGAAGAATGAGAAATTTCTTGGTGGGATTTGGTCTTTGTGAGAGTCTGGGGAGGTTTCCCCGAGTGAAAATCCAATTAAAATGTTTAGTCACATTCTCGGTCACTGCTGGTTCTGAGTAGTAGGTGAATACAGTACAGGACAGAGAGGATCATGCATATGCAGAGACTACATTTATGTGGTGGTTATAATTTCTTATCGGAAGAGTTAAATCCAGCAAGGCCACAGTCTAAAGGCACTTTTGACATTCTGGGGAAGTAAGTGAAAAAAAGCCTATGGATCATTTAGCAAACAATCTACTCAGCATGTGGATCAGTGCTGCCAGACGGGGGGCTTTTCCTGCCCAGATGGTCAGTTTTGAAACTGATTTCGGTGGATGCCCAATATTTGGTACATTTTGGAGTCATTTTCTCAGAGTTTCCATTCAATCAGACGTCATTGTGATAAATGTTGTTGGTACAGGAATGATAATACTCTAAAGGGCTCTTTACCTTCAATGTGGACCTGAAGTGTCCTGCAGAGGATTTAGCGTCACCTGAAGCCAGGTGGACACAGTCTAAACTATATGATGGCAAATTCCACTAAAAATAAGAATGGTTATGTGTGCAGACTGTATAAAGACAAAACTAAATGATTTTTTTAAAATCTGATTTTAGACAACACAGACGCTGAGAATCACATTATGGTCGATCCACCTTCCATTTTCTATACCTGCTTATTCAAAGACAAACGTCTGGGGACTTAAGCCTATCCCTGCTGTTTTTTCGTTTTTTTTTGGTCAAATTGGTTTTTATGTATTGAGGTGGAACATAGGTTGCATTGTGAATATCAGACACGGTATGGGATGGTTCTGCAGAAATACTGACAGTGTCAGAACTTTGTTTTGGCTGTATTTGTTTGCGATACGGTTATAATAGAGTTCTATTAACTTATCGCTCTAATGCAAGACAGTCATTTTAGGCCACAATCAGTGGTTTAAAAAATATTTTAGATTGTTGGCAAAAAAACAACAGTGTGCACTGGAATTAAGAATAGTGGGAGAATTGGGTGGTGATTAATTGCAGTGGTTGTAGTTGCACTTGAAATTGTTTTGGCTGACAGTGTACTTTTCTTTCAAGAAGAATGAAGTTTGTAGCAGTAAAAGGTCTAAAACTGACGACTAAGCAGCAATAACTGCTTTAGGGAAAGTTAAATTATTCTGTACTTTTGCGTGAAAACCCCACTGGCTCTAATAACCTGCTCCTGGCATCAGCTTGCTGCAGATATTGATCACAAAAATGCAATTTATGAACCTCAGTAACTTTAACCCAAACAGCAGAAAGAAAATTAAGGTATGATGAGTTCGAATTAATTTGGCTTCTTCACAACTAGCTGAAGACAATTGGTTATGTGCACACTGCAATGTTGATGTGATTAATTATGGATTTCATGGATGACTACCCTGAATAATACGAACAAACAAGCAGTAAAAATCAACATATTGTGATTTGTGTCACATAGGTAATTTTCCCTTTTTGCCTAGTCCAAACTACAGCTGAATGCACCTAGCGCATGGTACATGCTTGTGAACACTTTCAAATTGTTTTGGGAACAATTTCTCTTCCAAAGCTGTCTATTCTTTTTAACAATGGCCTCAAGTTGTTAGAATATAATCTTTGTTGTCATTGTAATAGATAATACACCAGCACAACGGGAGATTTTTTACATATTTCAACAGCATTAGAACTGTTAAATGAATGCCAAGAGATAATGTTGCTATTTGTCAAAGCCTTCAATGTTACCACGTAAAAAACTCCCACGTTTTTGTGCTAGTTTACTTATGAATTAATAACAAAGATTTTTTCATTGCAATCCACAATTGTAATGACATTTCATTGGATTTTTTTTCCCACACAACAATAAATTGCCTGGATCTGTATAAAAGTCACAAATAACATTCATCATTAAACTCACCATTTAAAGCAACAATTTTCACAGATCTTTTGCCTGAATCATGCCAATCTTTCTCTGACCTCACAGCTTTACAAGCATGTTGTGATATTCGAAATGGTATCTTAACTGGATCTTATCTTTTTTTCCCATGTGCATGTACGGTAGGAGAATTATCTGAACTGATGCTTTCAGAAACTGTTATGGGAGCCTGCTAACAGCATGGCATGACGCATTAAGACAACGGTGTCAACTTCAAAGAGAAGTACCTAAAGTACTTCTTTGAAATGATTTTTTTCTTGTGTGTGTATACCCCTGTCATCAGGTTGTCAGATTCCTGTCCTCTGGGGCCAATGCCCAACAGACTTTAAGTGTTTCCAAGCTCCACACACCTGATTCCAATTAAAGGGATCTCTCAGCAGCTTTGTGTCAAATTCTGTTAAAGGCTTATCTATTCGAGCCTGGTGTGCAAAAGCAGGAAATCATCTAAAACAAGCTAAACACTGGCCTCTGTAGACTAAAATCTGACAACACTGGCATACAGGTAATTGAAATCCATGGTGAAACGTATAATGAAAAAAAAAAGAATCTCAAGATTCTGCAGCGATCATTCTGAAACCAAGGAATAGTCGATATTAGAAGATTAACTTTGACCCAGAGCGCTGTGCCAATTTGCCATGTACAGTATTGTTCACTGCTTGTGTAAAACTCTTTCAAATTTAATAAATATGTTTTTTCAAATCAGCAAGAAGCACTAACTGGACTTGCAGAGAGCCGTCTCTGGTGGACAATGCCGCGCTGGTCCCCCGTGAGCACTTTGACATCCATGCTGCATCAGTGGAAAGCTTTGTCATCTCTTTGCCACCAAATGGATGCCGAGATAAAATATCTGGCAGAGATCAAAGTAGAGATCCTGTCAGCTCTGCTCTTTTAAAGGTCACCTCAGTGCATAATAGAACAGGATGTCTTTGAGAAAGGGAGTAAGATGAGGATACGCAAAGATATAGTGGAAAGAGTCCAACAGGGATATAAAAGAGAGGGTTAGGGGCTTACAAATGAGATTTGGCAAGATAAGAAAGGGAAAGATAGCAGGACAAGATGTATTACGGAAACGTTGACGTTGCAAAGAAAAGAAAAAGGAGTAAGAGTTTTCACGCTTAAGGTATAAGTTAGCACAATTGGAAATAAGTTACGGTGTAAACATTTCAGTCAAAATAGGATACATTTATTGTCAGTACATAGCCTCATTAGTGTCTGTTGATTTCTACGAGCAAGCTATTAAGAAATGCTCAATAAAATGTATTTAACCACTAAGTGATCCTACTGTGTCTGAAAAAATACACCATATTAACATGTAATGCTGACCCCATGCATCAGCACATCGACTTGCAACATCAGTACGTCACTTGCCTGTAATTCGCCTGCTAAATGAACAGAGCTCCCACTTCCTCGCTTTCAGGCTGGCTGTATAACAGCCTGATTAAAAGATTATTGGATAATCCCAGCGAAAACGCAAGATTCTGTCAAATTGCAAAAATCACAGGGAAGTTGCTCTGAATATTATGCAATAGACAGAGTTCTTCTTCAGTCGACAATAATTAGAGGCACGAGAATTATGAAACATAAGGAAGTGTCAAGGGGCTGCAGCAATCTCAACATCACAAACTTTACAATTTTCCATAACACAAGTAATATGGTTGGGGCTCAAATGGTAGAGGAGGCTTTCAAATTGAGCGATTTACACTTTAAACACCAACACCTCTACATCAAGAGAGACATTGTACAAAACACTGAAAGGTGCTCCAGATGCTAATATATTCTGTCTCTATTAAACTACAAGAATACTGGATATATATACTGTAACTGAGACCTATTACTGATATAATGTCTTGATGAGCAGAGGTTCAGCAATCTGCAAAAAAACAACAACACAGAGACTCTGAATTATATTCCTCGATATCAAATTTGAAAAACAGAATATTCCATATGCTACATTACATAATATCAAACGATTTAGAACATTTTTAGAGTTTAGTACCAGCTAAAGATCCAATCTTCCGGCCCTGAAAGAGCACACCTTTAAAGATTACTTTGAACATTAAGGTGTCCTAAAAAGGCGTTTTTGGGAAGTTGCCAAAGAGGGAGATAGGGCTGGTAAAAACCGATATATCTAATTGAACTTCTCAACAATCAGTAAAAGGTTATCATGTGTCTGCATGAAACTTTAAATTTAAAAAGTGGGCCTCGGAGTTTGTGATTCAAAGCACTCAAAAGGCATTCTCTGATTTATGGGCTTTACTCACATTGTGGGGGAGGAAAATCAAATCACTTCACACATGGATTACAAGAATAAAAGAAGACAAGAGAGCATGGGTTGAAGAGCACTGTACAGAGTTGTGAATAGGTTTATATAAAATTCAACTAATGACTGAGCATAGCGTGTAAAAATACTGTCATACCAAGTAGACAGACATGCCTGATCTGTACGGATGTCTACAAGAGAAGATGCTCACAAAGTCTTGTCAGGCTTATGCTTCCTCTTAGTTTGTTAAAATAATAATGGTTTTCCTTCTTTCTAATTTATATAAGCTCTTAAACTAAAATGTTTCACAGCACTGGGGGCAAAAAAAATAAAGATGATACTGGGAAGTGTCTCACTGTATACTTAGAGCTGTAATCTTCTCAATTTGTCACATGACGTTGGATCTCCAAAACTTTTCTGGGACATGACTGAATCTGTGGCACAGAAAGTAGCGAAAGTTTTCAAACATAAGTTCTTAATTCCACTCACTATCTACAAGTTGAGAGCTTAGAATTTTAAAGCAGTTGACGTATATGAGTAAAGAACACTTCTTTACAACGAAATTCATTGCCCGTGTCTCAGGCACAGATGTCAAGTTCAAAGTTTAATTTTAGTGTCAATACTGGTGATTTAAAGTACATCTCTTTCTGCAAAAATATTGAAATCTCTTTCCAATCTAAATTAGTATTTGTCACATCAGAATAAAGAACCAAAATGCTCTTTATCTCACGTTGAAAATTCAGATCTTGAATTAACTTCTCAGGAAGCATTTGACATCCCTTAAAGCATGGGGGATTAATTAAAGTTTGTGATGTTAAGGAAGGTTTGTGGTTCTCAGAGGTTAAGCATCACTTATTCGATGTTGCTGCTTTGTGGTTTCCCGCAACCTGATTGAAATAAATCTGATATAATTGTATTTTTTCTGTTGTTTTGTCAAGACTCAGCCCTTTTAAACCTTCATTGGAGATTAGTTAAGGGTTGTACATAATCACACGTTTCACACAGAAAACCTTGAACTGAAACGTTATGTGTGTGACATGCATTACAGTAGCTAAATTTCTTGGTCACAGCTGAATAAGAATCAAACATCTCCATTTTATATCACATCAGGAGGTGTAATACAAGGCTAATACACTGACATAGAAGTTCTTCTAAAGACCAAGTGGAGCAGTTAAAGGAGAAAGGCGTGAAAGTGATTGTGGAAAGAAGAACAGATAATAGTTCCTGCCTCAAAGCAAGCACAAAAAAGAAATCTGGAAGCCAAAAAAGGCAGTGAGTCTCCAATCATATAAGCTGTTAGCATAGGAGACAGACATTGACTTCAATGGTGTTATAAAGCATATGTTATATAGCTATGTGTACACATAGTAAGCTGTACATTTTGCTGCCTAAATTCAAGTCACATAAATGCATTTTTACAATTTGTAGCTGTTTTGGAGGCATCATTCTCCAAAATTTGTATTAACTAACTTTGTGTGGTAGATTTTCTGCTCCATCAACATCCGGATATTCTGGCTTCTTGGTCTATTGACATACTAGTTTATTCTGCATGTTCGAGTGAGAGGGACACAGTGACACACTTATTCTATCCTATTCTCCTAGAGTGGGATGGTTTTTCACAAAACAGTGGTGAACAATGAGAAAGGATATCATTCTGAAGCCAGTTTTTAAAAAAATATCCTTGTCAATAATGTATTCTGATATTTGCTTGAAAATTGTTGTCATGGAAAAATACTAAATACCTCTCAAGTGTTGAGGGACCAATCTAACTTCAGCAGTGGCATGGTTGAAGACTTGGAACTCTGTGGATTGCCAGCAGAGAACCTTGATGAGAATGGGAAGTAAGTAATAAAAGTTACTAGACTTCATTTTCTGATTTTATCTCTACAAAATTTTATGGCAATCGATTCAATTGTTAATTTGTTTTTGGTTTGGGTCAAAAGAATAGAATTGCTTCCCTTAAAATTGCTTCTCAAGACACAGTTGGTTTGACCCCATGGGAAGCAGAAATGTTAAGTGGATTCATGCCTCTCCATCAACCTACTGCACATGGCTTATCTTGACATTTTGACTTGTTTGCGAACTATCTGCTCTTATCTACCTTAGATCACTGATGACTGACCTTGTTTCTTGTTTTCTTGCTTGCCCCCTCTAAAGAGCAACCGAGAAAGACACTGAGCACATTTTAATGGCTGATACGAACCAATGACGGGACATCAAATAATATATTTTTGAAATATAATTTTAATATTTTAACATTTATAAAATGTACAGTTTTCCTTTTTGTTTTGAAAAGGCCCTTTTCATAATGACCAAACCAAAATTTCATAGTATAGTATACGTTTAATGCCAATAACATCCCAGAATTATTTTTTCGTTGTTGCAGACCAGTTTAATTTTTTTACAATCAATTCACCACCAGGAAAAATAATAGATAATATCAATTTATTGCACCTACAATATTCATTAGTGATAGGTAACAAAAAATGAATTAAATTGTAGATTGTCAAAGCTGATTGGGTGAAAACATGAAGTCCTGTTAACCAGAAGATTGTGGAACGATGTTAAACACCATGATGTCTTTGGTATTTAAGAATGCAAAAAGGTGATCATTTCCACTCAGTTGGTCACAATATCCAACGTGTGCAATTCTCCACAGCCATGAAGTGTGGTCCTACCCACTTCAAACAATTAAAGCTATCTTCTTTTAAAGCCTATCCGTGATTTAACTGCAGTGTGTAATGAATGAGCCATGTCTTTTCTTTTTTTATTCGTTATCCTAATAGCTGTAACAAGGCATACAACAAACTGAATATCACCTCAGTTCAGCCCTTAGTTTACTCAAACTGTAAATTAGTCTCAGACTCAGATTGTGTCATACATGGACTGCTTTAAGGTCAGCGTTTGCCCATTGAAAGCTCAGCTCCATTTTTCTGTTGGTGCTGCTGCTGTGTGTCACAGTGTGCGATTTGGCTCTCCGTGTTGCCTCATTACTGTGATATGCCGGAGCCTTCCTCTCCCTAAAGATTTTGTTGTGCAGACACACATGAGCAGCAGAAGTGAAAAGAACTAATAAGCCAGTCTAGACAGAGCATAGAAAAGTGGTTTGGATAGGACGTTTGTAGTTGTGCACACATGTGCTGTTTACAGATGTCACAAAGAATAAAATCTCTTTTTCGGTTATCTAGAGTTAATGCTGTCCCATCAAACAAGGTTCTATAAATTCGAAAGCTGCATTCCTAAGCTTTCTGTTCAATGATAGCTGAGTCTGTACTTTAATATAATCTATAATCGAGATTTCCATATTGATGTTAGACCAAATTTCAATTAACAAAAATTGTATTATTGAATAAATATCTATGGATCTTATTATGATTTATACCGTGATGATTAATAGCCGAACACTTAGACAAGGACAGCTATTTAATTAATCTTTAACATGGCCATCATTATTTCAACCACCCACAAATGCTGTTACCCGACAAATGAAGAGGAAAACAACAATTCACTTGGAGGACAACTTTGGCCAAAGTGCTGTGTAATTTTAACACACAATATGAGCTCTTTTTGGTTTCAAATATAGCAGCAAAAGATTCAGGGAAAGCTTTCCACTATTTCAAATGCCGTTTATCAAAGAAATCAATCACTTGTTTGCAAATGTAAATCCACATCAAGCGAAGCACACGTGATAAATGGTTAATTTTAATTCCATAGTAGTTGTGGTGTAAAAATGTTTTTTATTCATAACCCTACAGTTGCGTCACTCTTCCACCCAGAGGTTTACAGAAATAACAACTGTTTTGTAATTAATACTTTAAAGAATAGGAATAAAACTCTGTTTTGTTACTCAAAGATAGATTATTTATCATTTTATTTTGTCCTCTGATATGTTATTTCTCAGTTAATGTTAGTGTCTTTTCCTGCTTTTTTCATCCACCTATTCATGCCAGCCTTTTAGCTTTTTTGCTCCAATATAAATTATCTATATTTATACTTATATATAATAAAATATTGTAATCAGTCAGACTGAGGGGCGCATGCCGTGATTTGCCCATGACCACCTTGATACAGAAACAGTTTTTCAATCTCAGGCAATTCTGAAAGCAGGGGTCCTTGAGCTTCATTTGATCCCTTGCCTAGGACCTGTGCCTAGGACCAGTTTGCCTTGGGTGACCCTACCAGGGGCTTAAAGCCCTGGACAACATCTCTCCTAGGATCATTGGGAAACTCAAACTCCTCCACCATGATAAGGTGGCAGCCCAAGTAGGGGGTAAGTAGAGGGTTATTTGAAACTGGCCAGCTTCCCACCTGCCCATGACTGCATCCTATAAACATCCCACCAAAAACTACAATTTTTCACCTTTCATGTTTGCATGGTGTTCTGAGAGTTCCAGGCCCATATGACTTTACACTTTCTGGCGCTGAGGGAATCTGTATGATGAGTGAGACAACACCACCTTTAAATGTCCAATGTGCTGACAAAGCCCAACTATAAACTCCACGTTACTATGGTCTCAAAACTATCAAGTTTGAGACCATTTTGAGATTGAGGTGTGCTGACCAGATTCCGTATCAGACTTCCTTGACACTTGTCATGCTGTATACATCTTTTCGGTGTCCATTAAAAAACAATAAACAACCTTTGTTTAGGTCCTTTTCAACGAGTACTTACCCATCTCTTCTCACCTCTGCTCATCTCTCTTTATTACAAACTCAATTGTAAAAGCAAACAGCCTGAAAGTCACATGGCCTTATTTGTTTGAAACACAAGCCCTGAACAACAAAGGAGAACATTGAAGAGACAATATAGTTGCTTGACCTTGTTGTTTGCAGCATTTTTTAAACCGGTTCTCATGAGGGAGCCCCTTTCCTGACTCCTCTAGTCATGTAACTTCTTACCAATCAGTGTCTGGCCATCTGCAGTAGGCTTGACTCAGCTCGCTGGTAATCCCTGACAAGTAGGTGCTAAAACTGTAAAGCCAGCAGATCATGGAAATATAAATTTAAAAAAAGGGTTGAGTCAAATAGGTACAAATGGAAATGGGCCTTAAGTGTCTAGGCCTGTTGACTGTTCTGAAGCATGACATTTTTTCAAAATCAAGTGCATGAGTTAACATGCGGACAATTGTTCTAATGTACGTCTAGAGCAGTGTTTTTCAACCTTTTTTGAGCCAAGGTACAGTTTTTCATTGAAAAAATCTCGAGGCACACCACCAACCAAAAATGTTAAACAAATCTGTAGCCGCCTGTAGGAACACAATAGTGATTCTTATCTTATTCTTATCTAATCTTAAGTTTCATGAATAGGAATCAAATAAACACAAACATTTATTTTTATCATATTTTATATTTCTTCTTTCAAATTGCACTTAACATGTCCACTTCAATATGCTAAATTATATACAAAATCTAGTCATAAGGAATTATTACATGATTACGCCACCAGTCACTAGAACAGCACAGACACTGAAAAATGGCGTATTATTTGCAGAAAATTAATTACTTATCAAAAATATTTTTTAGACCAATTAGGTGAAATAGGATGATTTTCTACGGCACACCTGATGATCACTCGCGGCACACTAGTGTACCGAGGCACAGTGGTTGAAAAACACTGGTCTAGAGTATGTTTTTAACGTCAGTCTGAGCAGATGGGCTTTGACAGCATTACAGGCATACCACGGAAGCCTTTGACTGAGGACATGATACAGCTTGACCAGTCTCACAAAGACTAACTGAGACAGAGAGTGAGAATGAGCTGGATGAAGTGATGTTGCCACGCCTTGAAGCTGCTCAGACCACATGTTAATTAACAGACTGAGCAGTGTTAGACTGTCCCAGACCATTCTTTTTTTTTTTTTGATTAGCAAGTCAGCAGGGTGAGTGTGAAGCCTAACTGCCAGCGTGCTGTGACACAGCTGGCACCTCTGTTTAATTGCCTCCTGTCCTCGGGCCTTCATCAGAGATGTCCAGTTTACCATCGCACTGGTTGATATTTTTCTCAGAAGGTTTGCACTGTTGAATAGACTAGTGTTTCACACTATTCTTTAGGCAACACCAACTGTATCTTTGCTCAGTCGATTTATATACAGTTTATTTGCAATATTTTGTGAAATACACATGCTAAATACAGCTGACTGAGCTTTACTCTTTAACCTTACATTGTGCACTATCCAGGTTGTGACAAAGATTATTTTAGAGGTGATTGGACCTAGGGATTGGGTGTAAAAATAGGATGGACCATTGCACAGAAGAATTGTATTCTACTTTCAAACACAGTATGCTGTGGTCTACTTAATGATGCCTCGTGCAGATCATTGAAATGATGATTTTGATTTAGCTCCTATTAAATCCATATCCTCTATATTCAAATTAAGGTATTGACATCAAACACACAAAAATGTACAAATCTTACTTTTATTATACTTTTATAAAAGTATGAAAATATTCTTATTGATTCAGTGTGCAGGGGCACTCATTACTTTATCTGTGAAGCAATCATGCATGAGAATATATTGTGAGGAATAATGTATCACATAAAAATAAATTTGCTCAATACATAGCTATTCCCAACACCTAGAACAGATATTTTACTCTAAACATCTCTCATCTGCTGTCTTCTGCCTTTTCTTTGAGCGAAAATGATTGCCCTACATTTGAAAATGCCACATCAGCTCTATTGTGTTTTGTAAAATGTATCTGAAATTCGCAGGAAGTTGGCTCATGCTCAGTCTACAGTCAGCTTTTTAAGCATAGAGCACCATTACTATGAGCATAATAACACAAGCTTCTTCAAAAAAGGGAAAGATGTTTTTCTGGTTTTCTGTCTGCTTGAATGAACTGGATTGAGAGTATGAATGCTGTGATACCCAGCATGCCTGAGCAGAACAGAGCCATGCCTCGCATCTCACACACTCTGTTTCACTTTGTTATGATGCTGAACACAAGACAATAAAGAATACTTAATGAAGAACATTGTGGAAAAAAACAGATCAGACCCTCGATCTGGCCTTCATCTATAAGAGGCAACCAGCGCCTTATAGATGCAAAGATGAATTTGCTTATCTGGTCTGTTCAATGCCTCTAATCACTTACATTTACACACCCAAATCTGAAGAAGCTCTATGAATCTATGTCCATTCATTTGCATTTTCTGATACCTCCATAATTCATACTGTATCTCATATTACAAAAAATACTCGAAAGCTTTTTCCGACTTTACAATTCATATTGAATGTGAAATTGTTCTCACAAAAACACACATACTGTCACTCATGTTGTGGTTATGATTTCAATAGAAATTTAATATCTCCATTAATACCCTTTTTTCAGACACTTTCTTTTGTAAAACCAAGGTCAACTTATGTGATATTCCCTTTTAAAGTGAGAATTGTAGACTGCCAGGTCTAAAAAAGAATGCTCAAAACAAAAATTAATTGAATGTCTGAACAACATATCATTTGTATGTGCATCCAACATTTGACCAGAAAAATAACTGTCATCTTTTTTATCTGAAAACCTAAACCATGACAGGCCTTCATGAGATTGTCCGCACACAGATTTATAGAGGACATGATGTCAAATTCTTTATTTTGCAGGTTTTTCAATCATTGCAGCACTCAAGTCTGTCCCTTTATTCCAGCTGTAGCTGGAAGCCAAATGCATCGTTGTTTTTCCCTATAACATTCAGAGCAGGTTGTTGCCTATGACATATAACAAAAGATGATTCGATGTAGTTCGGCTTGAACTGAAGGGAGTAAGTGTTACCGGGTGAGTATGACTGAAGATACAAGTCTGATCTGTTTTTGTCTCAGAACAAACATGGCAGAAAATCTTGCCTTTTCACTTTCAAACTCATATGACATATACACACGCAATAACCCAAGAGGCACAATGAATCTCTGAACCATAGGTACGAAGCACAAAGAATGAGCTGAAAATGGTTATCAAACAGAACAGATATGTCTATCCCATTATATTATTCCTTGTAGCTCACCCTTAACCCTGTTCACTGCCTGCTCAAAAACCTTTTTACAAAAGCTGTGATGCTAAAAAACTGCATTGTTGCCAGAATGCTTTAATACAGGGATGATAGGTTTAAACCGATGATCACACAGATTGCCAAAGAAACAGGATATTTATTGAGACATTTTCTGGCATTCGCAAAAGGGAGATATATGGTACACATGTGTTAAATATGGATTTGGGAATGGGGACAACAATCAGCACACATACATCTGCGTAGGCAGCAGGCTAATGGTTATGACTTGTTCCTAAGGTTGTAAATTCCAATTAGACATATAAAAACACGGATATATTTTAATAGTCTGATGACAACGTCTGAAAAAAATAAAAAATAAAAAACAAACAAAATAAACATACAAAAATTGAAGCCTGTCATTTACTAATCTTTTTCAGGTAATATCAAATTCAGCCTGGATGAGAAAAAAAAAGATAAAAACACCATATGTAGAAAAATATGGTTTAATAGTTCAGAGTGAAAGACTGCCTAAATGCAATTTAAAGATTTGTAATCCTATTCATGCTCAGCTCTTTGATCTCGACCTGGGGCTTTATTTTTAAAATGATAGTTGGATCCTTCATAAATGCGTACATGTGAACAACAGCTCAAAATAGAGTCCGCCAAAAAAATAATGAGATTTTTTAAAACCGTGTGTAAGCATAACTGCAACTGTTCTCCTCAGGATAAATAAATAAAATACGAATAAAACACAAACTAAGTCCTTTTGAATTACCCTTACACATTCAAATATAAATAGTAGATACAAATTGCTTTAAAAAATTCTGAAGCAAGATATGAATTTTCTCATGTGATTCTTACCTTTCATAGCAGTTACGAGAATGATCCAGGGGGAGAAACAGGTAGGCAAAGGAGTTGGGAATACAAAGTTTTAAATAACAAATAACAAAAAGCGCAGACAAGAAAGATATAAATGTAATGAAACCAAAATACAACCGGGAAAAAGAAGTTGACAGGAAAAAGCAAAGGATTGACAAACTAAGGCCGAGCACAGGAGACATGATGACAGAGGGTCAACTTAACGGTAGGATCTGACAAGAAACGAATGAAGCAGAGAAGCTTTTATAGAAGTTATTGTCACTGCTTATGTGTTCTGTTTGCCCAAGAACAAGAAAACTAGAAACTCAAGGAAAACTCAAATAACTGAATCAATAACAACAAGACTAAACTCAGAAAGCCAAAATAAAGAAAAACCAAAGGGAGAACTTGAAAATAACAACAAATGCAGGTAATATAGATAATGAAAACCACAGGAAACATTCTAAAAAACAAGACAGAAAAATAAAATGCTAATAATAGAAAAAATAATTTAGAATAGAAATAGAAAAATAAACCAAAAGAAAAGTGAATTGATGTAAAAGTGAACAACAAGCCCTTTCATCAGTGAATGTTGAAGAAAAGGTACATGATCACAAGGATCACAACTATTGATTGTTATCACAGCAGATATCATCATAACTTTGTCAGGACTTTGTGAGTCCATAAAGTACTCCGAGTCCACAAAGTCCTGACAAGGTCTAGGAGTGTATGCTGAATGTTACAACACTCTGTTCCTGCAGATTTGACTATTGTTGGAGGCTAAAATACAACAGTTTTTGGTGAGGCAATGTCACAAACTGATAAAGCCGAAAAATGGTTTAGCTTTATTTCAACAATAAAATCATGACTCCATTTTATAATAGGTCATGTCTCCCTGTATGAGGACCGGTGACCCATGCTCTCACCCAATGACACCTGAGCTCTAGCCTAAAGTTTTTCTTATCACATTGTTGAATTGGTAAAGTTGTCTCGGGGGAACTCACTGAATAAAGGAAACCACTGTTTGGTGCATTCGATCTTCGAACCCTCAGGTGGCACTGAATGAAAAGCATGCACTACCGTGGTAGTATAGTCACATAGGCTCAGTGGAATGGATAACTGTTTTCATACAGGGAGGACCCCATCTATCAGCTCCACACAGAAAAAGCTCCTTGGGTCCCTAGAGGGACGTTCTTTCAAAGGAGATGGTTCATTATCCCAGCAGGACAATGCCAGACCTCATTCTGCATGACTTAAAACAGCATGACTTCACAGACAAAGAGCATGTGTTCCTTCTTGTCTGCTACTGATAATGTATAGAATACTGTGGAGAATCAGGCAACAAGAACCATGTTTTCAGCAAGTATGGACAGAGATTCCTCTGAAAGCCTACGACAATCAATATCCTAATATTTTCCAAATGACTGAAATGTAATTAAGAGGGAGTAGAATAATATACATGTGTCCATTTTTAAGTCACTTTGCGCTCCATGTTAAGTTTGAATACAATTTTACCTGTGCAGATCATATTTCACCAATGAGACATTATTGAATGTTACTATTGCTCTCTACTGCCTTTAAATAATGCAATATTCACATGCATTGTTAAGGAAATAGACAGGCTTTCCTAAATCCTTCTTTAAGCTGCCATTATCCCAAGTACTTATTCCCAGTAGCTCTATTTGTGTGGGCAGACCAATTGCAGATGTACTGACATGCATTTGGCTTTATTTATGATACATTTTTTGGTAAGAATTCTATGTAGGGATGATCGGCCTACACTCCATGTTCTTTCAATAAAGCACTGTTTTCACACAATGGGGATTCGTTTGCAGAAACTCATCTAAAAAAAAGAAAAAACAGATTTTTCCTCTTTTGGTCCTTGTTTTTTTTTCTACTAGGGTGTTTTAAAAAAAACACTTTAAGCAGTCTCATCAGTTCAATAAGAAACCATTCCCATAACAACACATTCTGCAAAGTAATGAAGCATAAATGTCCCTGTCCAAGTACTGAAAAAATAAAGAAAAATAGGAACCTTAAAGAGATGGCTGGATAGGGTGGCTGTGACTCAAATTGTTACTTTCACTTTATCATTCCCAGATTGTTTCTTCAGCAGTATCTAAGCATCGGTCAAATAATAAATGAAAAAAGAATGAAAAATGATATGTAACTCAAAACTACGTTAATCTCTACTATATTCTTATTTGCACACATGTGCACAACTGCATGGTTAAACATATTGGATTCGGAAAGCACATGTTTGCATTCATTGTCACTTTGGTCACTGACTGTCAGCCCCAGTAATATCCAAAGTGAAAATGAAATACAAACCATACTGAATTTAAAAAGATGATAACAAACACAATCTTACAGAAATCTTAATATAACAGAAATGTCATTTGATCAAGAAAGAAAAGGTTAAGGTTTTCTTCCTTCTTCAGACATTTCAAATACTTGTTTGTTTCACAATATAGGTAGAAATGTATTACCTTAAAACTTTTATACACACACTCACGCAGACAACTGTCTCAGTTCAAACAACTTACATAAATATGTATGGTCTCCCCACAGGTGCATGCATTCTATATGCAGACATGTATGAATATTTACACCTTGGACATTGCCCCAGTCGACCCTCCCTCCCCGCCCAGTCCCATAAAGATTTAATTTGTGTGTCAAGAGAGAAAATCAGCCTTATCAAAGATTTATCCTCCTCTGGCAGGTGAGCTCCTTTGTTCCTGCCTTCGCTCACGCAGGGGCACTCCCTTTTCTTTGTTTAAAAAAAAACACAAAAGAGCCCAACCTTTTCCCGTGTGTGAAGGAAAAGGAAAACAGGACACATGGATAATGTGCCCATTGTAGACATGTCACGCAGATAAAGTGTAAAGTATGTCAGCGCAGGACGTCGTAAATATTTAAATGAGAGACGATCTGTGAGGAACTTACACACCTCAACGGATGTAAATGTTGGGGTTTCATCTCAGAACATCTGCCTAAAGGCAGACTCTGTAGCGGCGGTCACATGAACACTCAGGGCTGTATATGAAGTAGTAGAGATGTGCTGACGCGTTCTCCGAGTAGGAGGTTTACTTATGTAACTATATAAAAAATCTGAGCCTGTAAGTTTGATCCTTGTTTTCTGCATTGTCCTTTTAAAAACATTGCAGCGAATCAGGGTGGAATGAGAGATGGCTAATGAAAGTGAAGCAGATATGGGGGTGGGGTGGGTGGGATAGGAAGAAGGGAAGTGAAGGAGGAGGAATCAGGTTGAGAGTTAAGAGACTTACATGTGTAAATGTTTAGGTTTTTTTTTTAATATATGGGAACAGAAGCTGTTATCTAACAGTGAATATACAAAACAAACACACTTGCGTCTGCCTTTAGTGTTAGATAACACAGCGGAATAATCAGCAGGTATCTGCCTCCTCACACTGGCCTCTGGATGAGAATAAAACAACAGATGACATACTGTTCCTCCTCCATCCTTTCCACTATTGTTCCCCCCCTCCCCTCCCTCCCCTTTCCTTTGCTCTATACTCCCACCATCCCTCTATCATTCCCATCTCTCCTTCTATCCTCCCTGCATACCACCCGGCCTCTCTCCTCACTTCCACCCAACTTCCATCATGCCTCTGTCAGCTATACATCACTCAGCCTGTCTCCCTGTCAGCCTCGGCTCCTCATCTCCGTCACTGTCACTCTTATTTTTGTCGCACAGTTCCCCTTTGTATCTGCACCTTTTTTTTCTTTTTTTTTTTTCTGTGAACTGACCTTTTTCTTCTGATTGCAAATATCACAGAGCCATTAACACACAGAATGTGAGCAAAAGCTCACTGGGCAGCTGAGCAGAAGAGAAAACAAATCATCTTCCCACAGATGAGTTCAGGTTACATAAATGTTTCACTAGATTTTTTGACATTTGCTGTTAGCTTTCATGACTTCTTCAGGCTTATTTTATCATGCACATGTACTTATTTGTCATTAAACATATTCATGCCTTCTAGTTATATGAACAAACATTCTTTTGAAATGGGTGTTATTTTTTAGCAGTCCTCAAATGGAGTGGTGACCAGCCAGGGTCAGAGCCTACCGGTCATCCTATGACAGCCGATCGAGGCTCCAAGCCCCAAAAGACCTAGAACAAAATTATACAGGTATGGAAAAGGGATTGAGGGACACGGATTGAGACTTCAAATTATGTTAGCCCTAGTTTTTATGAAACGTTTCTCTTTTGGTCTGCCCATACCAAAAAGACAAACAAGCAGAACACAAAACCAAATGCACTCAAACCAGAAGATAAGGCACTACAAACAACCACACATATCCAAAACAGAATTATTATAAACAGACCTAATTAAATTCAAGTGCCACAGCACAGTTTCAAAACAATATCGTCCAAAGTTGCACTCAGGCATGGGAGTAGGGCAATAACAATACGCTCCTTGGGTACTTGACTCCTGGCTCTTAAAATCCTGCGTGTGGCTCCTCCTGATTGGTGGAATGGCCTCCTCGCAGGTGCATGGCATCAGTTCATTACCCCAGGAACCTTGTTAGCTGTAGTCAGGCCTCATGAAATAGAGAGGAAGTCCCTCCACGACAGTGGCCGCAACAGTGGTGCTGAAATTTAACTGACGATGAATTTAGGAAACATTGGTCTTCATTTTTCAGCAAGTTTCTGTTTTCTGAGATCGATTGTTTCCTTTCTCAGCTGCTTCAGTTTCCACAAGTTAGATTCATCAGAGTTACACAAACATGTAACATTTTGGGTGAGAGTACTTCAATGCGTGATCATATTTGAAGTATACTTTAGAATAAAAACTGATCAATTTTAGACCCTACTCTTTAAACTTGCTTATCGAAGCCAGAGGAAGAATTGGAAAAAAAAGAAAAAGAAAAACTTAGGCAAGATTTCCCTGCTGGCTGTGGCCAACATGATGCTATCGCTTATTCACGGTGGATCAATTAAATGGAATTCTGAGGGCCAACAGGAACTATTTCTGTGAGAATACGGTGCCTCTGTATCTGAGAAATATTTTTTACGTGACCACGCACATATTTAAAAGTAGAATGAAATATCAAGCAAAACCTTTCGCTTCTCCAAGTGCATGGGCAGGATTTTACATAAAACGCCACTACTTATTCCAATATCTGTTGTGAATTTGGGCAAGATAAAAATAAAAAATAGAAAAAAAACAAACACACACACACACACACACACACACACAGACAAAGAAAATAATCTAATACAGTAGTCCCTTGTCTGGAAACATATTAGAAGTAGGTACACAATGTATCTCGCTTTAATTTTTGTGACCATTCAACCCCAATTTAAACCTTTCATGACTCTTGTGATTTCATTCTGTTGAGGTTTTACTGTCCTAGTTTTCAGTGCCTTTTATTTTCATACCGAGGCCGCTGGTAGTGTTTTTGTTCATTTTACATACGTCCACACATGGTTATTACATTTGTATAATCATCGCTTACATGCTACTGACAACACCATCTTGCTGCATTTTCTATTGGTCTACTTGGTCTAAATAAGACTGTTCATGATTATTTCCTTATGGCTTATAAATTATTTAAGTTTATTTGTTTTACAGCATGGATTTCTTCACTGTACTTGCAGTGATCATCTGAAACAACAAGACCACAAAATGGAAATGGCTACTTTGGAATCTGCTTTTTGTTCAACATGTTACCTGCTAAACATGTTTAGCTTGTTAAAATCTGCCTTCAGTAAATAAATGCGCTAAATAAACATTCTGAAATTATTCTAACTTGCTAATTGCAGCTCATTTAACTGGGTATAGTTTGATTTATTTTGTGGGCATTTTTTTATGTCATGGCTGGAACAAAGACTGTTTTCTGTCTTTACTGTTTTCTAGATTAACCTTCTTTGCCACTGACAGTGTTTATTGAAATCAATTTCACAGTCTTAAAAGCAACCCAATCCGAACATTTGCACAGCAACTGTGAATATATCCTGGATGTCCAAACTGCTAATGTGGACCCTTTGGTTGATATGCGTCACAGTGATGATTCAACCTAACTGAAAATAAACAAGTATAATTATAATGCTCAATAATATAGATATATGTCAACAGTATTTCTCATGCAAGGTTTTTTATTTTTGATCTCATTTATAAAAAAGATATAGAAAAAGAAATATCTTGTCATGAGCTAAGTCCACCATCACTTGACAATAAAAAGACTGTTTGGTGACTGTTTAAATTCTTTACCCACTAACTGCATAATTTAAATAAATGCACATGGACACCGCATTCATAATTAGCTAGCATTCTGTAAAGAAATAGTTCTCAGTACCTTTATGCCCTGGGAACATCTTCTTTTAGACAAAGTGTTGTTTCTAGTTGTTTTATGAATTCATAACTCACATGGGTGGGAACAGAACTTTATTCTTATTGAGGTGAAACAGGCATTACTTTTCAGTAAAAATGTGGACTATTTTGTCTGCAATGTGTCCTTCTGCTTGTGGAGCCTGCAATCATGGCAGTTAAAATATGTCTTTGTAGTAAGGTCTTCTTCATTGTTGTGTCTCTGCTAACACAACTGTTTTTTACACCAACTTTGTTTCAATGTATAAAATGATGAGACTGAGTTTGAGCTGCATCGTTATGTTTGTTTACCATCTGCTGCAAACCTTACCGACAACCAGTTCATTAAAGCAGGGTCTTCTATGGCTCTGTATTGTTTATCTCACTGCATCACAAAGCAGTGCGACTGCAAAAATAAATACATTACAAAGCAGAACGGTTGATCTAATATCAACAGCCGAGAGAAGGCTGTTATGCATTTCAAACGGAATATTAAAACTACGTATAAACACTCTGTCCAGTGGCCAACCTGCAAGTGAACTTTTATTAATTTGGGCTGCTAAGAAATTTGTATTAAGATAAATTGTTAGGAGTCTACCATAACTCGTGAAGATATAAAGTTTCTTACAGAAGTGTTGCAATATTTTTTTTCAAATGGCTAGAGTTTTAGTTCCGCATGGTTCATTTCATAGTAAAAGTGTTTACATTCTGGGTTGATTTTTTGCTGGGAAGTACTCCCCAAATTTATTTGGTGTTGTCTATCTGCTTCTTAATGAAAAACCCATATAGCTCTGAGGTTAAGTGCACAGCGCCTGTGCTTCGTTTCTGACAAAACACGTAGCTGACTGCCACAGCATAACTGCTGGACTGCACGAGCCTGCAGATAAATTGCTGACCACCACCACTGTGTGATCAGCCCGGCAATCCCTCATATTAATACATGGTCTGGGATGTTGTTTCTCCACACCAGGAAGAGGATTATTCTGATATGGAAGCATTTCTATTTTAAAGTGCATTGAAAGATCAGTTTTTACACCATGAGCTGAGTTCTAAACGAATGTGTTCATCCTTGTGTGAGTCTGTCTGTGTCGTGTCGCAGCACAGAGGGAATTGACAGAGTGGGTTTTCATAGGTGAGCAGTTTATGATGAGTGTGTGTCCCATGTGTGGTCCTGATACAGTCAGTGGAATCTGCAGCCTTCATCCACCTCCGGCTCTTCCCCACATGCTAGAGACAGTGTGTGATAACAGTCTCCAGGAATTTTAATTACGATGACTGTGCATCTTAATTTTTCATCAGTGTTAGTAGATTCTATGATTTAGTTTATACCAGAATACAGAAGGATGAATTCCTCAACACCAAAAACGTTTTCTTTGAACAGGTCTTTCTAACAGACCTTCTGGAACCTGTGACTGTCACCTTGTAGAACTTAAGACTTGTTCCAGTTCAATATCTGACCGCTGCTTTTCCTCTGGACACAGGCATGCTGGAGGATGTGGGGGAAGATGTGGATCAGGCTATGTGAAGACCCATGACTGGTTGGTGTCATTCGAATGTTTTTTTCTGCTCTACCTTCAAGTTCTGTCTACCCTTCTGTCAGGCTATTACTGATTCACTGGCTGAACAATCCTCACTGTAAAACGACCATACCTCTGACTGCAAAGATATAGTTAAAGCAAATTGCTTCAACTGCCGATGGACTCAGATTGACTGAGGCAAAATGTACTACACTTAGTTTGTTTTTAAGAAGAAACCACATGTAAAAATGGGCATGATTGCAGCAGTTATGAGAGTTCAGTTATGGGAGTAAAGGCATCAGAACAAAAGAAAATTAAGAGGACTGATAAGGACAATAGCTATGATCGTCATAATAAAAAAAGGTAGGAAAAGAAAACATACACACACACACACACACACACACACACACACACACACACACACACA
>CAJRST010037777.1:9165203-9198013 GCA_907169785.1 Menidia menidia | reverse complement strand
ACACACACACACACACACACACACACACACACACACACACACACACAAAGGCACAAAAAATATCTGGCAGAAAGTTGAGATGCCTTGTCATGGAATGCCTGCTTTTTTTCACAGATTAAAAATGCACACTCTCCTCTCCAAACAGACAAATTGAAATGGCTTGGAAAGGCATTTATTTGTATGTTATGGAAACATAATAAAAAAAAACCGTCAACTTCAAAATGACTTCTTAAGCAAACACCAGCATACAACCCTGTTAGCTAAGTAAACACAATATTATTTCATCCATTCATTATCTTAACCACTTATTCCCTAATGGGGTCGTGGGGACAATATTATTTTGCGAATAATAAACATTTTACTGTACTTTGTGCTGCCCTTTCTACTATGTTGTAATTAAATTACAAGCATTGCATTAATCAACCAAATAAACCTAACAACCTCTCATCACTTCACTCGTAATCAGCATTGTAATTACACTTTTCCCTTGATTCTCAATCATTTCTAAATGTATGGAATGTATTAGCCATCTAAACTGTAAAATACTATGATGGTGTATGCATTTTGAAGATGCATGAATATCTTAATCAGTATAAAAAAAACATTAAATACTTTGTAAGTGGCTATTCAAGATATAGAAAATTGAAAAAGGAAAAAAATAATAATAATAATAATTTGTGGGCAACGAAATAAGATATAATTTGTATTTAGGACTATGCTTTGCAATGGTCTCTCTCTCTCTCTCTCTCTCTCTCTCTATATATATATATATATATATATATAGAGCCTCTGCAGCAAAATTTGAAATTAATTGGAAGTACTAAAACAAAATTCAGAGGAAAAGTATGAGGAGTATTTTCAGACTGGACAGCTGAATCTCATGGATATAGACCATTTTCCACCACTGAAAACTTAAACAAGACACAATCAGTCAATGAGTCTGCCCCCGTCTGTGTCAGTTGTCATGCTCCCATCAGATATTTTACCACACAGTTGCTTTGGTTTTATATCTAGTGTGACATTTTGCTGGCATTCTTTGTTTTTTCCCACCACCATCCCCTGAATTTACCTGAGCCTATGTTGTTTTTTGTCTATATAGCAAGTTATACATATGTGGGGTCAAGATGAAAGACTGAATGATAAGCTCTCATGGATTTGTACTATGCCTTGCCCTCTTTTACCATCTCACAGTGGGGTAAAATTTTTACGTCATCGAAAACAGAATGTGGTTGAAAAAGATAGACAAACAGGACCAAAAAACCAGACCGAATATGTGGGTAGCAAGAAGGTGCCAGGACAAAAAAAAAAATCTTGAACGGAATGAAAGGTGCTGCCTGGACAAGGTGGTCAGTCATGACCAACGAGGTGATGGTGTGCCAGTCCTTCTCAAAAGCTGTACATCAATCAGCTATTACATTATTAACACTGACAGGCTGACAGAGACACAAGTCGTATCTTTATCAAATGCTAAGTTTTGTGCAGAAAACCCACATCCAGGTGAGGACATGCATTTTTAACAATCATGTCCCTCAGCCTTAGATTTTGATAGAGCCTCTCCTCTAATCAGCATCTTTTTACAGAGTGGCAGTGCTGAGAATTGCTAAAGCATATCAAAGAGCCCATGGTGTGCCGATAGCGTCCTTGCTTGGGAAGCAAGTCCACTACACAAAGAGCCTCTTCACAACCTACAGGCCTCAAAGGATCCTTTGTGAAAGACCTGGTGCAAGACACCTTCAGATGCTTTTTGACCACACAATAACTGATCAGAGCTCTTGCGGTAGCACACTCTATTTTAGGCAAGTAGTCATAATGGTACATAATGATAACCATCCCATGGACAGCTGAAAGGTTACTTTGTGTGCATAGTTCAGTGACACATTTACAATCAGCAGCAGTTTTTGTGCTTTGGGCACTTTCCACAGGGCGTACAATTGTATGTGTGCATGACCCTAAGCATTTAAGAATGTGGGTGAGTTGACACTGTGTCTGAACACATCAGTAAGAGACCCTGTATGCCCTTTCAGATTTCCATGTCAAAGAATTGGTGGAGCTGCGAAGGGACTGAGTAAGAGAAACGCATTTAGATGCAATTTGTTTTTGACCACTGCTGTCCTTGTACAGAGAATTTACTAGACTTTCTCAAGAATTGGTGGGGTACGTTTCAGGCAGCAATTGTTTCTCCACAATGAATGCACTGTTGAGGAATGCGAGAGCACAAACTCAGAAGGTCAATCAAGCTCAAATTGTTTCTAGGCAACATGGATTGAAGGTTACATGGTGAATGGCTGAGTGGGTTTTGTGATTTTAATTCCCAGCAGCACTGCCACAGAAAGTGAAACTCATGTACAGCGGACTGATTGAAACTGCAGTCAGGTAAAGCATCAAGATGCGACCCAAGCTCTAATACCCAAGCTCTAAGACCTTCATATCTATCGATACGAAGGTCTTACGGGAGGCTCAGAGTGTGGCCTAACATCACTAATTATGGGGAAAATGTTTAATCTCTTCAAATAATATTGCAATATTCCCACCAAAAATCAGTGTCTTCTTGCAAACAACTCATCTTTTCATTTTACTTGGTCTCTGATGTATCCCTCCTCTAGCTACCTGTTATTCTTTAAACCTGTATTTTCATTTGCCTTTTCCATGGTCTCCCCTTATGTCTCATCCTATCCTCCACACTGCATTGTTTCAGGATGTCTCTCTACCAGCTACTCTGCTGACAGGAAAGAGTACGACCTGGGCGTGAGAAGAGAGGGAAACGAGTGGAGGGAGGGGAGCTGATCTATTATCTGTCACAAGGTTGGGGAGCAGGACTAATTCTGAAAAAAAAAGTACGTGTGTGTGAGAGAGTACGTGTGCTTTTGGATGCAGAGTGCTGACAAGCATACTGCAGAAAATGCTGAAATAAGGTGTAAATGGGGGACCAAAATATAAGCTGGGAAAAGAAGAAAAGTGCCACATGCAGGTAGCAGCTCCATACTGTTCAGTGTGCATGTTTAAACTTTCTTAGGTTTAGGCTCTATCTGGTTTTTACATTTTTAGAATAGAAAATAAGTAAATAGAAAAATGGATGGACCGTCACTGTCTGAACTTTATATTAGTATGGATTTGTGCATTTTGTGTTTGCAAGCTAACCTACATCCATACACTTGTGTATGTGTCCCTGTGAAATTTCTTCCCTAAGTGCCCTGTTCCTACCTTCTGATAGACTGAAATCATGAAGCACTAGATAGCATGCTGGCCCAGAATTGGATGATAAATGAGCCTGCTGGTCACTGTTCTGCATCACGATTGAGTGATTTAATACCAGCTGGACTACTGTATCTTACACTGAACGGTGTTATTCTATTTTTTTATCTTCTTATATGTTATGGATGCCATCTATTTAATCCCTTTTCAAGCTGCTCTGAGATCCTCATTGTTGTTCTGCTTGTCTTGCTTTTTCTGTGGGGTCCCCTCATTCATTTTTCTTTCTCTAAAGACAGCTATTTTCTATTGAGAATCATCGGTAGAAAACAGGTTTTCTTTCAATTTTGTTGGTTGGATATGAATTGCAAAATTGGCATGAGTTAATCCACACAGAATGTAATGTGAGAGGAAAAAAAGCTTAAATAAAGGTGGTTATCCTGTTTAAATGATTACATTTATTTGTCCACATGCTTATTACCAAAACAGCTTGTATGTTTCAAGGGGTCTTACATGAATTAAGGAACACTTTATGGTTGAGATTTTAACATTTGAATCATAATACCTTCGCTTAAAGGTGGGATTTAAACAAAAAATTCCTCCAACAGAGTGATATCAATTATATTTTTTGGAAAACAGCTATTCTACAGGCAATATAACACACTAAATTTAGGCCAGGATGCAAATGTGCTGTTGTTACTTAAATTTCCCCTCGCTGCTTTGACATTATTTACATTTCTTTTAGTTTTTGAGCTTTTGTGAACAGCTTTGTGGAAGAAGACATGTGCTTTGAGCTGAACATGGCACATGACAAAGAAATCCCATTTCTCAAGCAGCTAACAAGATTTTTTTCTCACATTAACATTTTAGAAATCAAGTTAGAACAGAAACAATAATCTGATTACATAAGAGCAAACAAATGCAGGCCCTGAAGCGTGTGGATTACTCAGGTCACATATTAAAGAGCCACTGTTGCCTTAAGACCATACGAGTTTCTAAAAATAATTACCAAGTTAATCTCTGCATTGATTTTGATACAAAAGATGCCATCGACTCGGGAGACTTTGGCTGTGAAGAGAAAGAGAAACAAGTCCTGTGCTTGTGTACGGAAAATAAAAACGACTACTAAAGGATTCCAAAGTGTTGCTGCATTCGTTATTTTTCTCATTTCCAAGACGGTGAACTACATTTTTTTTTATCAAAGACCAGCCTCTCTGTGGAATGCTGACTTGGGACAGTTTGTCATTTTAGTGCTCTGTTTAGGTGTTACGGTGCATGAAAATCACAAATGTGAGTGCAACATGCACATTTTATCACCCTACAGAAGGGAGAGGGAGGCAGCCTCTGAGACTTTTGGCCTGCTGAGGTATAAATATTTTAGTTATACGTTTGCTTTTTAGACATGAAGGTCTCAACCTTGATTAAAACAAAAATTATTTCAGTTTTAGCACAGGAACAAATGTGACACATGCCGTTTGTGCTCACATGGTAGCAGCTGTTGAAACCGGTTGGGATCTGGTCCACCCATGGGTGCCAGCAATCTTGTCTGTCATGCAGGCTCACGGTAAATTATTTTTTGATTACATAAATCAAAGGCTTTCTACCTGTGGTGCTTTTACTGACTGTAGTTCCAATGTGCTTTTTAAATCTATCATAGGTTCTTAACCTAAGCCTGCACAAAAAAAAGGAAAAAGAAAAGAATCACAACATTGGTTGTGGGCTGAAATGCTTTCAGAGCCCTCACTCTAAAAGCCAAAGTCTGTTTTAACAAGATATTAATCAAAAAATATCTGATAAGCTTCGAATGGAAACTTGAATTGATGTAAATCTTCAGGGATTAGACAATTTTGTCTTTGTTAATGTGGAGATTTGAATCTAAATATCCAAACAGACTGATGAAGTTCCAAAATGTGCATTTAACTTTTTGGAATATTTTTGTATTGCAATAGACTATTGCACATATTTCTGTACTTTTTAATTTTAAGACTCATCAGCAATGGAATTCTTAAAACTTTACATCACAGCTTTTGATATAAGTTGTTGATGTCTTCTGAGTTGTATTTTCACTTTAACATTTTGAACCATTCCACTGCAACATTAAAAAGTTTATAGTGACCAAAACCTTGTTCCCTAATGCTTTACGTCCTTTTTCGACCACATCACATTGTCTCCTGGTGGCTTTTCTGTGAAACTATACTTATCTCTCTAGCAGCTTGAAAATTCAGTCGCAAGTGCTTGTGCTTCTCTGCACCGGCATCTCTGGAACTCCTTCCCAGAAAGGTTTCCCAGCGGAGATGCCCCTCATCAGTGTCAGCTCGTTTATAAGCCAACGGTCACATCAGCAAACAGCAGCAGGGCACTGCTCCACAGCTCGGGTAGTGATGCTCTCTATCTTTTTCATTAATCCCGTTTTTCAAGTCATTAACTCAACAGATCCACTCCCTTAACAACAAACACCATCAAATGTTTACTACCTTTCCCAAAGTGTGAATCATGCTTGGATGACAAATGCTGCAGATGTAAGACTTACAAGCAATGGCCTTTGACGATAAAGGACTCTTTATTTTTGTCTTAGCAAAGTCCTTTGGGTTGGCAACATTTAAGCTCCATCAATCCAGTTTATCAGACTAGGCATAAATCTCTCATTTCCCAAAAGCCTAGTGCTGTAGTTTTGTATCTGCATGTATTGTAACTGAAAGGCCTTTAGGAAAACTACATAACTAGTCACAGTTCCCTTCGTCACATAATACTTTCAATTTCATCGCAAAGGCCACTACACTACTAAAAGAATTTCTATTATGGGATACATAAATGATGACCTTAGTTAGCAGACAAAACCTTGAAGGGGTCATTATTCTAAACCCACATGTAAATCTTTTCGGGACCGGTTTGTGTTTTTATTTCTAAGTAATTATGTCCGGTTAAATTTTTGTCTCAGTTCAAAAGGAATATTCTTAGTCCCAAGAGTTCTGTAGGACCTCAGTGCTGTGACATGAGCATGATGAGAGACTGAAAACTGTGTGCAGTTTGCTCGTTCTTCTGCGTGGGTTCACTCCGGGTTCTCCGGCTTTCTCCCACAGTCCAAAGACATGAATGTTATTTTCCCCAAAGGCGTGAATGTAAGTGTACACAGTTGTTTTTCTCCGTGTTGTCCTGTGGAGTGTTGGCCAGTCCAGGCCTACCTCTAGCCCCAACGTCATCTGGGACCGGCTCCAGCCCCCTGTAACTCCTCAGTAACATATACAATAGATGGATGGATGATCTTTTGGGGTAGAGGCCACAGGCATCCAGTGATTTGTTTGCCTTTTAATTATACACTATAAGCAGCAGATTTTTTCATTCTCCATTACACAAATTCATGCTCACTGAGAAATATTGGAGGCAATTTAGAGTATAAAGTGTTCTACTGAATCTCCAGCGAAGCCAATGAGCTGACCTATAAATGTAATCCTGCCGAGTAATATACTCTTTGTTTGGGCATTATTTTAAACTCACTTTAACTTACCTTTCTTTATTTAAGTTTTTGCTTGGAGCATTGTATATATATATTTTTTATAACGATTTTAACGATTTTTTACATGCTCTTTCATCAATTTTCTTTTACTGGGATTATTATTACTGTCATATCACCATGTTTTTAACACTGGAACGATCATTAGATTTTTTTAGTGTAGTGCATTTGTTTAATGTAGGCCTGTCATCCTTTGGCTTCGAGCTTTTTCTCCTGCAAATTCATCCCTGCTCTACCATCTTTATGGGGAGGTGAAAGGTACATTTATGATTCTTTTTTTTTTCTTCTCCTTACTGTTGCATGTTTACACACACATCATAGCTCTTAACATAGATCATGTCTCACTCTTCTATTCTGTCCCCATGGGTTTATTTTTGTAAAAACAGTACATGCAGAGGCCCTTTTAATAAGATTAAACTCAAAACAGAAATCTTAAAAATAGGCTTTAAATTCATATAGTATTTAAGTGAGTATATAGAAATCAAATGGAGGGCAATTATTTTCAAGAAGGTAAGAGAATGCTAACAGATGGAGTGACAGACAGATGGGAGGTAGGGAGAAGTTCCTTTTGTAGTAGATAGGACCCAACCAGAAAACTGAAAGTGTGATTTGAACCATAAGTCCAATTTGTTGGGGAAATCTGGAATTCTGGAAGTGACAGATTTAGCATTTAATGACAGTCTGACATTTGGCTTTCACTTTTTCTGGAGTTTAAACCCAAGCTGTTTTTTTCACACTGAATATACAAATTAAGGGACATGGTGGGGCTCTTGACATCTTTTATTGGTGTGGCTTTGAAAAGGATAAAGCAATTTTAATTATTATAGATGAAAAATATAAAAGTGAATTGAACACAAGCCCCTGTTACATTAAAAGCAATAATCCACTACAGACAGCACTAAAGTGATTTTAGAGTAAGCATGAGCGCTTCTAAACCCAAAGCCTATGAACTGCTCTTAGCCGTTTTAAAGTGACTGGTGAAACAGCATTCACTCTGCTAACAATCTGAAATACAAATGCTCTGAATCTGTGAAAGCCAATTTGCAAATGCCTGCCTGATGTATTCTGTTGTCAAATTATTTCGCTCACTCACTCACTCAATCACTCAATCATTTAAGTAAATCTGTCACTTTCCAATTATTCTCAGCAAAACAGCTTCCACTTAGCTTTTACTGTTGAAAAATTCAACAGTTTAACAGCACAACTTCTCTTTTTTCACTTGTTTCTTTACTTTTAGTAGGGGCACTTATGCAGTTCCAGAGAGGAGGAAGGTTTGAAGTCTGAGCCCAGATTGTTCTCCAGATGGACTGTAGGAACAGGACAACAGGCAGAAGAAAATCACATATGGCAAAAATTCCCCTTTCCAAACCCCTGATATATAACCGCAATGAAACTGCATAATTAAACATCCTGAACGCTGATGTACCTGTAAAACACTTGCTTCTAATAACCATACTGACTGGAGCATGTAGTCGTGTCTGATAGTCTGAATAATTATTTTAATATAAGAGAATAACAGATTGATTGTAAAGCTTTCATTGTTTTGTTCATTTATTGTCCATGGCCTTGTTTCTGAAAAATAATTTGTGATGAGTTATTCAATCATTAAACCTTCAAACTTGCTGTCCATGCTGATTCATTTTTTTTTTTCTTTTCTATACAGGATGTTTTTTAAGTAATAATCAAAGGTTAAACTTATAGTTATATAAACTTATATTTATGAAAGGAAGTGACAGAAAGTAAAAAGGGCCTTAATGACACTGGAGTTACTTATTTCTTTCCCTACAAGTGATTTAGCAGACTGATTTAGATTAACTCTGCTGCCAGTGGCTGAATCCTATTTTAGGGGATTTCTATCACCACTTTGTCTGCCTTATGTCCTTTAAATCTAAAGAACTGTATTTCCTGCATTTTGTTATTGTGCCAATACTTTTTGTAACTTAATTTTATTTCCGGTCAGGATCATTCTTATAAAACAACGTGGCAAATAAAAGTGAAGCAGCATTCCTGAAACATGTGACTTCGGTGGTGTTTGCGTTCTTGAGTTAGTCTGACAGAGTCAGATGTGTACCTCAACTCCTTTATATTATCTAGATCCCAAACTGTTTGTAAGCTGAACATATTCTGCAACCTACAAAACAGAGAAGATGGGAGATTCCTGTAGAAAAAAGTGGTGATTTATGATAGACAATTCAGTCAAACTGCTGTGCGGCAACCACTGCCTCCCTTTGCTGTTAAGTGCATGACCCGTCACAAAGAAGCAAGGGGGAGGAAATGGGGATTGTGGAGAAGAAGTGACAGATGGATAAAGATAAGATAGTTGGACTAGTGGAGGTATCAAGGAAAAGGTGGACTTAGAGAGTAAGAAACTAAACAAGGACACCCGATAGAGAAAGGTTGGGAAGGAAAAAGGAAGAGCTAAAAAATGGGGCATACACTGATAGAAGAGAATGTGAGGGAGCCAGTTTAATTTAATTGTTGCACTCTGACAGCGGAAAGGCTGCAAAGTGCAGAAGGGAGGAAATAAAAACAGCATACACAGGTGAGCGTTAGTTCCTCAGCAAGGTACAGTCATGCATGATTTAAAATGAGACGTTTTTAGAGAAAACGTTAGAGGTTTGAGTGGGATGGAACACAGCCTTCCCCCTCATGAAAGCGATTGTGTATATTTGCTGTTGGGGTCAAAATGTTGAGAAAAAGAACAAGTCTGGAGAAAAGAGGCCACATGAATACAGATGAAGGTCCATATTTGGAGTTGAAATCTAAAATTAGCATGCTCTAGATTAAACGTGAGGTCAAAGCACATGCTGAAATTTGGAGCCAGACTTGAACTGTGCTGGTACTTAGAGTAAATCTCCAGAGAGTGTGTCTCCTTGTGTGATTTTTCACCTGGACATCCAACCCTGAGGCTATCTGAATAATGTTTCTACTCCATCAAAATGTCTTTGTTCAAATGTAGGACAATTTTCTGCTGTCAACCTGACTAAGAGATGACCCTGAGTAAAACATTGCTATATTTTTCTCAAATGTAGACAATGTAATCAAAATTTGAAGATTGTTGATTTATTTGCTTTGCTATGTAAAGATCTTGGCTCTCCTTAACATGAAGAGGGATATTTCTTTTCATCACATTATCAATTTGTGAATACTGCGTAAAAAAGCAGGATGCAAAATTGAGATGGATTTAGTCGCTGTGCTAGAAGAATGGCTGCCAATTTATCGTCAATAATGTCAAGAACCAAGCTGGTATAGCTTTTATCTTCAGAAGTGGATTAATTCTCCAAGGCATATTTACAGTTTTTAGGTCTATATTGTGAAGATGGAATCAGACGTTTGTGGGAGATGTGTGGGCAGCAGTTTCATGCTGAAAATCAAAGATTCTCGGTTTGATTGATGTCTGTTGACTACGTGGACCAGTGTTCAGTGAACTCAGTATTAGGTCAGTGCAGGGGGAATTGATGTTGTCACATTCTAACTCTTGCAGAGGCAAAGGAAATCTTTTTCTAATCGTTTATTGTTCACGTTTATTGAATTTTTCTATTTTCGTCAAAAAGCAGTCTGGGTAAGCCTTTAAACATGTGCGATTTGACAGTGTTTATAGTTTACAAGGAAACCAAAGACGTTTGAAGTGAGAAAAATTCCACTTCATTATTTCACAAATATTCAGAAATGACTTGAATGCAACATTATCATTTGCCCTATGTCTTTTCTCCCCTCAATCAGTCTTTGATTGTCATAATACAATAGGGTTAGGAGTGGGTGGAATTATATGTTTGTTTGGGCTGTCCGAATGAACGCTTTAATCATAGGTTAATGAAAGTTTCCTATTACATCAGTCATGCTTTGATGTAAGATTAATGTTCTGTGAATGTGAGCTTTTAAAATATTTTTCTTAGTGAATGTTCTTGGGAATTATCCAGATAAATAGTTTTGAACAAAGAAAATATGTTTTTGCATAGGGCAAGCATAACTGTGTGCCCCTGAAAGTTTTACAAATATCAATTTGAGGTGCATTAAAGACATTAAATAGTGTGATATTTTTGCCTTTACTTGTTGTTTATCCTAGACAATCATGGTTAACTGCAAATGAATATTCAAATGGATTGAATGCACAAGTGTTTTTTATGACGTGTAGTTAACTTGTGAGCTTTTAACAAATCCTAAAAAAAATACACACACACAATTTAATAGGTAGAGAAGGATACAAAAAGAGCAAGTGAGAAGTGGATTCAGTCAGCCTGAGTACTGATCAGTGCTTCACTAATGGAGTTCTACAGAGTCATAGCTCTCTGGTCTCCTAATTGACTCACTGTCATCTACATATAATTTACATACTGTTACCCTGAGCGACAGAGAGCAGGAGAGGCTGCATGTGCGTACGTGCATGCCCCTGTGCGTAGTAAGTGGAGATGAGTGCAGTGTAAACGCTGTTAGATGGACCCATTAATCATGTGCTTAACCTCATCAGGAGGCACACACACACGTACAGAATTACAGTGGGAGACAGTGGGACTTGCAGAGAAAGAGACATTCTGAGAGGAATAGGGATAAAAGGATAAAGAGACTAAATGAGAGAAACATCCATAACAGCTGTTAGTGGTGGGTGAGTAAATTGGTATATCAACCAGTTGGCTGCTTGTGCAATCCTCTTCTTTTCTTGGCTTTATCTCAGAGTGGATATGGATTTCATTGGAGTGATACCATATGGTTAATTGTGAAAACAAAACAAATGATAATAATACGATGATGAAAGAAGTTTACTTGGAATGTGAGATACACATACACACACACATATATTTTTTAATATATTTATATCGAGGAGACCCCGTATACAATTTAGCTGCCCTCTGGTAAGATCATGATTCATGATGGACCTGAAATAAGAAATAATGTTTTCATTTTGTGCAGACTGCACTGATGTTTGGGTGGTCTGAGTTGTTTTGGATGGAAATTTTCAGAAAATAATCTCCAAATTTAGAATGTAGAAGAATGAGAAGCTACATTTTGATTGGAGTGCAAACCACTTTCGACTCAATTGATATCTTATCCACTGCTTTGACTTTAGGCGTCTCAAAGAATTTCACAAGATCAGGCCATGCCTGAAATAGGAATCAGTACTTAATGTAAGTGGTTGAACTGTAGAAAAAAACTATAAAGTATTTGAAAACAAAACTGCATGTCAAGTAATTTTCTTGCAATTTGTAGGCTGGTCTGGACTGGGTTTACTGTATGTGCTGATGGCAGCTCTAAGGCTTTTTTCTCCTTATGGTAATTGTGTGCTTCAGCCGTTATTGTATAATACTGATCTAAAAGAAAAAATGCAGACCACGCAGAAGCATGGAAGGGAGTGAATTACTTTCCACCCTATTAAATGTGAATAGGTGTCGACTCTCGGTGGATAAAGGAACCATTCTTCTGTGATATTTAGACCAAACAAACTAAAATGTATGTCATTGACATCGGTGACATCCTTTTGGTTTTCTTAAATTAACGGGGCAATTTTGAGTCATTACAATGTTATTGAATGTCAAAAATCATAACCAATGATATTTGTCCAAAGAATTGTAATGTAATTATTTGAAATAGTTTTTTTTAGGTCAGAACTTTTTTCCCCTCAAATCTATTTTCTGAGTATTTTCACTGTTCAGTTTATATTGTACGTTATTATAATTGTGGTGTACGTTATCAGATCGTGGCTTTAATTAAGACATATGTGAATGTTATGATAGTGGAGAACAAAGCAAAATGAAATCATAGGATGGACTAAATGAACAGCACTTAATGAGTCATCCCTCTTTCAGTCTCAGTGTCAAAAAAGATCAAAACACAGGGGCGAGTTATGAAAACATGAAGACTAATGAAAGGACAGCAAAGAATTAAGAACTTCAATCTTTCTTAAGAAATATGTGGAAATAACTGTGAAGAGGTACAACAAAGATACAGAAGAAGGGAGAGGGAAGAAAAGAAATGTGTGATATGAGAGGCAAAGTCACAAACTAAGCAAGAAACCTGTATTATGTGTCCTAAAAAGGAAAGCAAATCCAGTCTTATCCCATGCCCATGTTAATCTGCCAACAAAGCCAATATGATGGAGAATAATGGGATTAGGGAACAGAAAGCAGTGTGAGCAATAGGACACACACCTCGAAATACAAACACAGTACACTCTGTTTTTCTCAGCTGGTGGCCAAAAATACACTGGTGCTGATGCAGTGCGTTGCCATGCTGCATTATCATGAACCCACTAAGATACTCTATGTGTAATGTACCTTAAGAGGAAAATACCAATGTTAGAACCATGAGAAAATTTGACAAAGTTGCTCACATTTTAGTTTTTGGCTTGTTTTGTGTTTTACAATATTGGAATATTCTGTCTTCTAACCTTTTGCTGCATGTGACCGATGTGTTGATCTCTGCAGTCACCCCTCAGAGAACACGCTTGGAAGCACACAGATAATACAGTTACAAATGATGGGAGCCTGTGAAACCGCCAGTTAACTGCAGAAATCATTTTCACCGCTGTTTGACATGAACCATTTATCCTTCTTTAGTGTACTTCAGTAAAGTACTGAATTCACTCCATGTCAGCTGCTCTCGAATTGATTGAAAACATCCCATTTTGAAGGAAAAAAAAAAGAGTGACACACAATCCCTGCTACGTTGACCATGAACATGTGTTATGATAATGTGAATTAATCAAACATGTTTTTTTGGTGTGTAATGACAAGTTTTTATGCATGGTCTCAGCAGGAGCAGAGGAAAAAAAACAAGGTTCAGAGAGACATTGAAAGAGAGCATTTGTTGATCTTGTTGAACATTAGAGCGTAACAGAGAAGTGATAAAAGACAAAGTTGTGAAAAGCTGGCTGTGGATTGCAGAGAAGGAGAACAAGTGGTTTGATCACAAAAAAGGATTAAAAAAACAAAAGCTAACAGACATTGGATTTAAAAGACTAATAAAAATTAGATAAAGAAAGGATTTGGTGAGGACAGGGTTGGCATGGTAGCAACAGCACGCACAACATCAAAGACACAGATGCAATACAAGGCATTAAAAAGTTTTTTTCTTCTACAAAGAGCATAATACAGGAGCTGTTCATCCAGATTTTGGAGGTCCCTTGAGCTTTGGAAGAAACCACTGGAGAAACATGATGGACATGCAGACTCCACACAAAAAAGGTCACAGCCAAGACCTACCAGCAATGGCCAAATCACAACCAAATAAATGTACTGACTTAAAGTACATAACAATAGAGCTGTAGAGCATTTGCAGTTATCTGATGAGCAAAGCGGGAATAATCGGTTACGAAAATAGATGGCCGATGGGCAAGGCAAGATGGGTGTCTTCAGTGATGGAAAAGGAGACTCAGGGGTGGTTTGGAGGACGGATGAATGGATGCATGACTTGGAGTATGTGTGTTTTTTAAAAGGATGCAAGAAACATTGTTTAGAGGTGAAGAAATCTTAACAAGGCCTGTCAGGATATGGCTGGGGCTGAGGCATGGGGCTGATCCTTAAAAGGTAACAAATTAACTCAATCTGTGAAAACCAACTCACTAGTGTGCCGGGGGCTACTTTTTATTTTAGATAACTCCGTACCCAAGTAAGGGTGCATTTGCTGTAGATCCACTGTGATACAATTTCAGATAGAAGCCAGAAATGCTCTAAATGCAGCAGTTGAAGGTTGGCTGTTCCTGATAACAAGCCTTCAGGTTGTTGAATCTAAATATGTGCACAATGAGTCTACCTCAGGAGAATGTGCTCAGAATAAACTAAGTAGCACTTATTGCAACGTAGATTTGCCGTGAAGTTGATTTACTGTCAAACAAACAAAACTAATGAATTACAAAAATACCCAGCCGACTTACCCTGAAACCAGTTGATCCATGTGTTGGGTAGTCTTTCTACCGATTCTGGGGTAATTACAGCAGTCAGTATTGATCTGTTTTATCCCCACATGACCAATGCAACTTACAGTACAGTCGGTTGTAAGGAGTCGAACAGCATCTTGTTGGGCCGCTGAACTTCTTTGTTTCGAAAACGGCTGGCCTCAACATCTCAGATCCAAACACAAATCAAATTAGTGATGCCACTTCATGCCAGTGTCACCCTGTCTGGCCCAGGAACAAAAACTAAGGGAGCCGGGATTGAGCCACACTCTGTCTAAGCCAGCAAGAGTGGAAATGCTGCTGGCCCGGGCATTCACTGAACTTGCTTGTGTGTTCTTTGGCTCTATGATGTAGATATGGCTACTGTTATCACAAACCCAGCTGTATATCCTGTTCAATCCAGTGCTATCCTCTCTTACTTTATATTTGGAAGTGCATCCGCTCATTGCAACCATCCTGACATACAAGTGACAAGTCATATACCATCAGAGACATAAAGGACACCTCTGTATGAAATGCACTGCTTTTGGAATTAAAGAAACAAACTGAGTCCATTCATCTTAAACAATCCAACAAACTCAGTGCTTATTCACCATTACACAGATCTAGCATTACTTGTCACTTAATGGTAAGCATATTTGTCTTGGGTCAAATAGATTAGACTGAATATATAAAATAAGATGAAATAAGAAAATAGTAGATAGTAGAGTAACTCGAACACCTAGATTAGATTAATATTTTATGTAAAATATTCAAACCCCTCAAAAATCAGATAACCATCTTAGCATGAAAATAACCAGCTAGCCACGCTGTGGAACTAGACTAAAAAGCTTTACTAGTTTGTCCTTTTTTATTTATAGAAGACATCATACTGTCAGTTTGATGCATTTGTACTTTCCGTGAGTGCGTAATAAAATCATATGTGCTGACCCCAGCCATGACAGCATGCAGTGCCAAAAGCAAGTCATGATTCCCTTCAAATTGACATGTACATTTACACTGACATTCACAAAGCACATGCAGGCAGCCTCCTCGTCAGAATCCATTAGTAATGGATTTGTTGCAATGAGTGGCCACCTTTGAAATGTGCAGCTGAAAAGAACAAACCTTGATATTTTCACAATGAGTCACACATCCAAACTTAGAGACACAGATCTGAATCCTCAGAGAAGTGTATCATCTCAGCAACCAAAGCACTAATTCATACCATCTATAGTCTGCAAATAAAAACATACATGATTTTTTCCCCTTTGCATGAGTTAGGGGAATTAGATCTTCCCCTAATTTGTGTCATATTACATTCAGCATCCCCTCTCTAAAGGCACAGTCAGCTGTTACTGTCATGGTAAAGTACATGGTGGAGAACCTACAGCGCAGATATGGGACACAGGGGAATAAGTAACAAACTGGTATTTATTCATACAAACAAAAAGCACAGCTGAGTCAGATAACAAAAACTATCTCAAAGTGCAAAACCCAAAAGATGGATGAGTAATAAAAAACCTGGGCGAGGCATTAGGAGCCAGGAGGTAAGTGGTGAATGATGGAGACAAACAGCATGCACAAAAGGGAACTGAAGAACAGTGGAGAGAGACAGCAGATGGCAGGGAACAGGCAAAGTGAGGACAGAAGACGGGAAAGGATCTGACAAGAGTGTTGGAAACCAGTGGGCTTACATACAGGGGAGAGTGATTAATGAATGAAGGCAGCTGAGGACGGCGAGCACAGGTGAAGGAAGCTGAACTGATGACCTGGATGGAAAAGTACTGAGGACTCTCAGGAAGATTACCAGGAGTGAAGGTGACTGAGACATGAAGGGAAAAAAACAGAGAGGACATCACAATAAACAAAAGGAAGGAAACAGGAAAGAATCCAGAGAGAAAATGAGGAAACCCAGGAAGAAAAAATGAAAATAAAAACACTGACAGCATCATTATCATAATTTAGTTTGTATGTCTCACATTATCAATGATTATGGCAAATACTTTTATTCAAAATGACTTTTAAGTGAGGGATGTAGAGCAGGATGGGCTCAGGAATAAGCAATAGACAATGGATGGATGGGTTTGAATCTGCTGAGACAACTGATCAACAAGAGTGGTAACCTCTCCTCAGGCAACACAAGGCATACATTTGTGGCCTCTCCAAAGCCTGTAAAAATGGGGTGGGGTGTGACACTTAACATCAGCATAGATATCACACATCTTTTGAAGACGTGCTGTATACCTGTGCACCCATGACAAACCACAAAGCCTTTCCAATTGATAAAGTCAAATTCAGTTCAGGTACACACGCTGCTTTTTTTGCAATGTGCAGATTTTCAGGGCTACCGAAACTCTTGCACACATACACACACACAGACCGAGTGAAGGTTATTAAATGCCTTCATATCACAACCACACAGCTCACACACTTCAAAGAGGAGCAGTGACCTGGGGCACACAATGCAATGTAAAATTCACTATCTCAGCTTTGACACGCATGGGCAATCACACACACACACACACATGTGCATGTACGCAGCACACAAGCCCACACACACACACACATGCATTTGTAAATTAGAATATAATTGACCATAAACCTGACTTTAACCATTACATACCAAACATACATCTACATAATTAAAACATCTGGTTGACATATATACATTTCAGTGTGCTTATGTGGACAGTTTCCCAGATTTTAAGCTGCTGGTGCATTTTAAAATGAAAACAGAAAAAGAAATATTAAAAAAAATAATAATAATAATAATAAAAATAAAAAAAATTACTAACCCAACAAACCCATTTGGGAATGAGAAATGTGACAATGATAAAAAAAAGAAGAACAGATTTGGAAGCAAAACATGTGTTTAATACTATCTCATTTTTTAAATGTGTTTTTTTAAACCAGCTGCATGTCTGAAAAGCAGAGAAATCACACCGATGGTAGATGGGTAGATTTCAAGCGAAGGTCTCGTCTTTAAAATATCCAAAACAAACAGGGACTTAATAAAATGATGCTCTGCCCTGTACTGCAACACAACAACTGAAATAAACATACACATAACAACATGCAACATATGAACAGACCTCAGAACAAGGAGATACCAGACTGAATATTAATTTGTCGGTTAACGCCAATTGTTGGCATCAACAGGTGGAATTATTTTTTTCTGTATAAAACAAAATCATTGTTTATGCAAATGGCTGGTGTGGCCATGCTGCCAAGTCCAATCATTTTTGTAAGTTGTTGCCAAGTACATTTGTTTATACAAATTTTTGTTTGAATTCCAGGTGACGCTCTTCAAAAGTTATGACATTTTATAAATACAAAAATGTTATTTTGGAGATTTTTATCAAGTGTCATTTTGTCATAAATCCAAAACTTTCCTCAGTGATGTGCAGGTATATGGCACATGCCTGGTTTGAACATTAACGCGGAGATAAACTTTCAGAAGTTGGATATTAAATCTAAATTACGTGTGTCTAACACCATTATGGTGTACGTTATTTGCTGCAATTGTATCTATTTATTGAAACGGTTGGAAATTTCTGTAGTTCACAACAATGTGCTCTAGTGGAGGCTATAATATTAGGTGAGGTTCTCATCATGCTATTCATTTTTTATATTATATTCAGATAACTGGACACAAAAATATCAGCAGCCACCCTAATTGGTACAAGCAGCTGCTCAACCTGCAATGCGCTGAATGTTTTTTTTTTCAGATGTAGTCGGTGATGACAGATTCGAGCTGAGGGAAAACACCATTTAAGAATGCATCTTTTTTCCCTTTTTTGTTTCACATGCTGATTTTTGAAGAATACAATTTAACATAGCCTTGCAAAGATGAGCATGGCCGTCCTTGACAAATGGTGTTTGAATAAGGGTTGAGTCATTTTGGCTCAGCTGCAGGGGAGGGGAGATGGATCAGAGGGATTCGGGGAGCAAAGCCAGGTGAGGCTGATTGGTGCAGCAGCGGGGAGTTTCTTATCCCTCTCTCTTTACATTAGATGGTGTTCTGCAACCTCAGCCACACCCCAGGCAACATCCCAAGTCAGCAGGCATGTTCTGTATGGATTGGTCACATTTCCATAGCCTGCAAAGCGTTGAAGGCAAACCTCATGTCCCTGTACAAGAAACATGGGTCAATAAACACGATGTGTTTTGGTAGTATTATGCCAGCTGTCTTTTAAGTTCACTGCAACCACAAGCCTTTGGTGATCTTGACAAATACATCACTTTTGATGTGCACAACATGTACAGTGATGATGATGCCTGCTGAATCTTTGTGCGAGTAGGCTGCTGCAGTAGAAGGCAACACAGATTCTAAGTTTCATAGTGACAGAAACTTTTATGACCAGAAGTAGAAAAAAAATGAACACGCTTTTTTACTATTGTGCATTAACTAACTGCTTCTTACATAAGATTTGTATTCCTTCTATATTCACGTCATTGCTGCATCTTCATCATTCCTTAAATTTGTCACCTAGAGCCAACAAAACTGCCATGACTCTCACAGTGATCCCCTCTGATTAGCAGTAAATATGTTTGTGTGTGAACGTGTCAAATGTGTCAGAAAACAGTGGTCCACTTTACATCAGACCATATTGTATGATATCCAGTCTAGACAATGTGATCAAAATAATGGATAACATACCGAACTCTTTGGAAAATCAACACATTCTACAAAGAGGGTTCTCAGGGGTCCAAAATGTGTACAGAAATGTTTCCTGCCAAAAGGAAACAAAAGCTGAAGGGGAACCCTAATGGCTTAAAGTTGTTTCCTTTAAACAATGGCCTACTGGTGTCACAAACTGGAAGATGATGATTTCTCATGAGGTCATAAAACTTAATGTTGAGTTGTAGTATTAACTGTATATTACAGTTAAATATTTTAAAACTGTATATAGGGGCTGCACAGTGGTGTAGTGGGACTGTGGTCTCACTGGTTCAAAGCCTGGCTCAGCACTGTCCGTGGGGAGTGCATGTTCTCCCTTTGCATGCGTGGGTTCTCTATGGGTTATTCCACAACTACTTGGAATAAATAAGGCAGTTATAAGCCCCTTATTGTTGAAGTTTTTTCTTTGTAGCAGCAGAAAAAACACCGTACATTATTAAAACATAAAACATAACAAAAGTGTGCAAGAAAAAGTAGAGGGATTAGTGTTTGTTTCTCCAGCCAAACTGACCATATGGCTACCATATGGCCTGCTGTTTAACTTTGCTTTCACTAGTTTATCGTATCACCTCTGTAAAGGTTACTGCAATTGCTGCTGAGAGCAACTGGAAAATTGCCAAGAAATAGGTGGATATTTTTCATCAAACTCATCAGACCCCTTGAATTTTGTATTTAGAGTAGAACCCTATCATCGCTGGTACTTTTCCTTTTTTTAAACATTGATTTTTATGTTGCAAATATAAGGCAAGGGTAGAAAAATAAAATAAAGAAAAAAGCTAAACCAATTGCTGACTTCTGTGTAGAGTGTGGTTCTCGTCTGTCTGCTTGTGTGTTGGTCTGACTGCTAAACCAAGTTGTCATTACAACATCGATTAAAGTTGACTGGGCCAGAAATGCTGAAGCAAGCCTCTCTTACATTTAGACACGTACACTGCAGTCTACAAACAGATGCACTGGCACACACACCTATACTGAAGGGTGTGGGAGTCGTACATGTGTACACAGCAGGAGGTGGTAAACACCCTCTAATTGGAGTGGTAACAAGCTGCCTGTCAATCAAAATCTCTCTCTTCGCTTCATGTCGGTGTCTTTTCCGTTCTAGTGCAAGCCGTCTGCATTTCAAACATCCGCATCTACAACTCGAATCAGACTCCTTGACCACTTTTACACATTTCCTCAGTGCGTGTCATGGTGTCAAGTGACACCACAAAATGTGGAAAATACTTTGGATTCACTCAGTTCAAATTTAGCAAGTACATGGTACATAGACACAAGTCATTAAATTGATTAAATGTTTGTTTTTTAATTCTAGTCACTTGGTCTCACCAGTCCTGAAATATATTTATGTTGAAGAGCTTCAATAAATAAATCTGACACAAAAAACAATCCATTATATAAAGGTACACAAACATACCCACCCTTCATTCATCTGAATGACCAAAAGTGAGCCGTATGTTCGGGCTCTGCTGGATATGTGTATTATTTACCTCTCTGTTATGATCCCTTACAATGTTTTTTTAACATTTCATGTTTTTGGAACAAACACAATTGCTTTTCTTTTAGCTGTCATACAGCTGTCATTATGTGTTGAATGTGTCAGAGTACATGTTCCCCTAATTGTAGTGTCTATAGGAGGGCTGTCTTGGTGAGTTCCACAGCCATCCAAGACTTCTGTAAAGGCACAAGACACGGAAAAGTCATAGCAGGGAATTACAGCAGGGTCATTTTGATCATTAGATAAATAACAGCCTACTAAATATGAATACGTTGAATTATGATTATTAAAAAGATGTGAAAAAGATTGTGTCAAAGCGATGTCATACAAAAAATAGTCTTCACAAATTACTATTGATTGATTTTGAGGCAGTGAATGCTAATGCATTGTACAATGTTTTTTTTTATTTTTTTATTCATTCATTCATGATGTTTTGAATGTATTTATTGTATATTTCTTATGTTTCCATTTTGTTTTTATGATGACAGTCTCTGTAAAGTGTCTTTCAGTGGCATAAAAGGCGCTTTAAAAAAAGAAGTTGCAGATTTATTATCATTATTATTAAAGAAACCCTGTCAACTGTGTTGGGGCTTTTTTGGTGAATAAGTTGGAGGGGGACTGCCCTCCTGAATATACGTCTCACATGTCCTGGCCCTGAGGGGGAAGATGCAGCTCTTTAAAACCTTAATTCAACCTGGACAAATAACTGACTTTTACTTCCAGTTTGTCTGGTTTATCAAACAAGGCACAGACAACCTCAGGGAGGAGAAGTCTAAGAGATTGACCTCACAGTTTGTCTGCATATTCCTAAATTAAAAAAATTAAAAAACCTATCTATCTGTGAGTAATTTCAACAGCCTGTCATATAAACAGCCCTGTGGCTGTGTGGTATTTAATTCATTACTACAATGTCTGTGTTTTCAGGTGAACCTGCTATCAATTAGGCAAAAAGTTCCATTTAAAATGATTTGTTGTCTTGACTGTCTTGAGGTCAGTAATGTACGGTATTCTTTGTTGCTGATCTAAATATAGACAGTATACTGAATCAGTCAAGTTAATGTAAATATAGAATAAGATTCAATACCAAATCTGGCCATATGAAAATTCTTATTAGTATCATGCCAAAACCATTTGACTTGCAAGCTTATAAACATAAGCTTATAAACCTTAATGAAGGAGGAAATTATAATGATTTGCCAATGGTTAAATCCTGGTTTAAGAGCCTTTTCAAACTGGAAGCTTGCCAGTAAACCTTGGACAACACAGAAATTTAAGAGGTCTCTCTAGTGTCCGTCTTTGTTACATTATTTAAGTCGGCTGATGTGAAGAAAAACAACTCAGTCCTGGTGAGATGGCATAGTCCCAGAAAACTGCTGAGATGTTAATTAAAAAGAGTGGATTAACTAATCTTTTTATATGGTTACTCATTTGTTTTTTATTATCTTATATATTTTGACAATAATGTTTCGTAATTGCTGTATGTATGACTATAGCTGCATTATAAACAAACAGTACCATCAAAGGTGCTGGCAAAATGTCAAAAATATCAAGCTAATGTGTTTGCTCTTGTCACAATTTATGACTAAAACCAAAGCAGGAAAATGACTTCAATCCTGGCAGAAGTAACTTAAACGTAACTGATATAATGATCAAAATGAATAGAGACCAAACTGGGTCATCATGAAAAGTACTCTCAAATATAGACATTTGACATTTCTCAAAGCAGCAGAATAAGACGAGCGATTAATGCATTAGCACGTAAAGAGCATATAAAGAGTATGGAGATTTCAAACAAGGAGACTGGATTGTCTTCCATGTTTTCTGAGGGAGAATTATGAAGAAAATAAGTACCTACCCTTGTCTCAGTCTCACCACTGCCCTCCTTCAGGCAGAGCATCAAACATAGCATTTTGTATGGCAGAGGCTCACGGGTTGGGGTTGGTCTGAGACGTGTTGTGTGTCTCTGCCTCTTTGCATGGGTAATATCTGTGACAGCTGGTTAAGTCTCTGGGAAAAATTGACAAACCACAGGTTGTCTGTCACAGCTCTTACCTCACTGGGCTGCAGAAAGGGGGCTTTTACACGTATGGCATGATACCTGAAGTGAACAGTGAATATGAGGATTTCCTCCTTTTGAACTCTAATAAACCTTGAGTTTTTCGTCTAACCTCTGTGTCTTTGTGATCTTTTGTTTTGTTAATGACTTTTTTGGAATGGCGAGGCTATAAAAATGGATTCTCAACATTTATTTGGAGAATGACAGCACTTTATGGAAACTGTTGGGTCGCATCTATTCTTATTCGAATCGTCATCGTCAAATGAACTCTGAGTCAACATTAATGATGCCTGCCTGTCACAAGTGGGGGAATTTCACTTGTTAAAAAGCTTGTCGTATGTGTTGTGCGTGGGAGGCTTGTTTGGAAGTGTGCCAGCCTCACAAAGCTTGTTAAGTGTAGGATACTTCATTATTGAAGGTGGTGAAGCTATGCTGCAGAGACCTTAAAAGGAGCAGAAAGGTGCAGCGGTTGTGACTTTAGTCACAAAGAAAACCTACAGAGGAAACGCACTTTTCAACTTCATAGTTTCAGCCTACCATATTATACAAGAATTTGTATAATTGCATGTTGTATAATTGTACAGTGACATAAATGAAATATGGACGTTTATATATAATACTACACAGACTGATACTGAATCCACTTGAAGGTGGCAAGAAAAAGAGAAACCTGTGAGCTGTTAGTTTCCTGTAATTTCTAATTTTGTCTTAATGCCAAACAAAGTTTCGTTTAGGAAACACAATGCACTGTGAGAGTGCTAAACATGGTGTTAAACATATGAGTTAAAATAAAATAGACTATTGAGTAAGTATGAATTAGTAATGCGCACATGACTGTAAGGAGAGAGGGGTATAATGGGCTGGTCTGAGGCCGAGGTACTGTGTAAAAAAACATGGCGGGGTAGATGAAATGTAGCAGGAGATAGTGTCTTAAGTACCAGCGATAGGAATGTCAGAGGGCTGAAGGGTTTGTCTGAGCAGTCCATATGATAACGTAATGGCCAAACAGAACGGCACACAGATGCATCTAGAGTGAGATATAATGAATCATAGCTGAAGCACATAAAAACAAGAAAAAGGTGGGACTTGCAGATATACAGTATGAGGGTGAAGAAAAGAGCAAAAATTCAGAAGCATGAATCTGCATGAGATACATGTTTGTGTACATTTTAGTGCATGTGCCTGCTTGGACAAGGTTGATATCTGATAAGCATTCTCTACACCATTTACCTTTGCCCATTATCTACCCCAACTTATCTGCACCTCTGTCAACATTTCATTCCCTCTTTTATCTACAGTTTTTTTCATCCGTATTAGAAAACATACACATACGGTTGTGTAGGGTTTGGAACAAATGCACTTGCATAATCAAGTGAAATGGCAGTATTCAAGTAGCATGGGTCTATCATGAGTTCACCCCACTCTGTCATGTTTTGAAGCACAACAAGAAGGGCAAAGGAATCCCTGAAGTTACGTGGGTAGTCTCAGAACAAATTAATTCAATGTTTGTTTAGGAACTAGACAATGTATTTATGTTCCAGGTAGAGATGAACATGAAATTGCGAACATGAAACTTTTAAAAATATACAGTAGCCACAATGCTGTGACTCCTGTTCAATTAAAGCTGTTGAACTTAATTGATAATTGAGGCAACACCAGCGTTATTGCTTTGATAGACACATTACTACCCTCAACATTTCCCTTTCATCATTTCATTACTGTGTTGCCAACATTTTTATTCACACTAGATCTTTCAATTTTCCATAAAACAATGCAACCTAAAATCGCCTCTGATGTTCATATTGTTTGTCGACATACTTTAAAGAACACTGAAATGCCTGTTAATTCGTGAGTCATGCAGAAACATGCATCAACATCTATACATACACCCTTACTTTCAGAATATACCGTAAACCCCAACTCCAGTAACAATGACATCTCAACATTGCTGCTGGGAATCGTGATCTGGCTGCTTTTTTGGCCCAATTTTTCTTCACAGTTTCAGCTTGAAGAAGAAAATAGCAGCACTGCCTTTCAAATCCCACATTGTTTGTCAAAGATCTTGAGTTGTATTGGCTCTAATGGGCCTAAGCTGTGGCATTCCTTCCACCATGTTTTTGCAAAGGGGTTGGCATTACTATGCTTAAATGCAGTGTTTGCCATTGTCCAAACAAGACACTTCTCAGTGCTAAACAATGTGTTTGGGATCTGTGGTAGAAAATCTGTGGTAGAAAATGTATGACTCTGGTAAAAAACACTGATATTTAACTGTCAAATAGATTGTTAATCTTCAAGGTTTTTATCACTCACAGGTACTTTTAAAATGTTTACAGACTTTAAGCATCTCCCAGTCACTTCACAGTCACTTCAGTCAAAATAGATTCAGTTAACACTTAAAAAAAATGTTTCTTTCCCAAACCAACCACACTTTTTTTTTTAATCCAAAATAAACCAAAACAACTTTTTAAAGATATATATATTTCAAAGCTTTTTTCTTTTTCGTGTTTTTTTCAGTGCAATAATGTAGTAAAAAAGTAGTGTTGTGTAAATAAAGAGAGGACTTCATAATGATCTATGGAATAAAAGCTGGCTGTGTATGGGCAAAATATCCAGTAAAGGATTGAGATGATTTTAAAGATAGGAGCCTCCAGTTACGTTCCTTTTCTAAATCAAAGATCAGACTGACTGGCGTTTGCAGATAGGGAATTATGGGGCTTTATGCCGACCACATAAAAACACTTGTGACTTCAGCCTGCGGCAGTAACCCCTCAACTACTCCCTCCAACCAGTCTGATCTCCAAATGGTATTCATTATCTGGTTTATTCATCTTTGATATAATCATTTTAGATAAAGCTGTCCTCTAACTAAACTCTAGTGACTAGTGAAACCTCGATTGTTCCATTTGTTTCTTTTTCAATACATTTTCAGCCATGTGTTGAAGAACTATTTTTAATGTTTCCAGTACAATGATTTTTTAAACATACAGGAAGGAAGGACATACACAGAACAGTTATTTTATGAAGAAAAAAACAGCTGAAGAAGTTCTTTAAATAACATAATAGTTAACTGCCATATTAAGATGTCTATGCTCAGATGCACTTTGTCCCTATGTTTAGGGTGTATAGATTCATTTTCTTTGCGTGCACCACTTTAACCGTAACCCTTGATTAAATTTAGGGTGCTGGACCATGTCCCAGCTGTAATTGAGCAAGAGGTGGTGGAGAACATCCTAGATAAGTTCCTTCAACCTCAATCTATCACACACCTTGCTCAAGATTGTAATTCTTAAGTGTCTTTTCTTTAGGAAATAACAAGTAAGGGAGGTCTCTTTCCATCTGCCGGAACATGATTCCTGCTTTTTGGAGCAATGTTTTCAATGACATGTGGAGATTGACTTTATTGACACATTGAGAAAAGATTGTACTGCAACAAGCAGAAATAATTCATTTTAAATTTTAATAAGTTTTTTCCAACTAATAAAGTTTATCAGATAAAATGAATCAGATTAGGATTGCATCCGCATAGTAGACTGCATCAGGGAATTTTAGATGAGACATAATTTGAGCATTTCTTGGAACATGGGGAAAAAAAGGCATTTCATCTTTAATAACATATGAAAATGTAGAGTTTGAGTCCAAGTCTACATGCAGTAAATTGCCTTGGAGAGGACAGATTGACCTGTTTTATGCCCAACTGATTTGTCTGCAAACTAATTGGAAAGTAAGATGCTGAATCTAGTGGGTTGACACGTGACAATTTAAAGCATGGCTAGCTGTAGAACTGTAGAACTATTCTGCAGGACATGAATACTGAATGTGAATCCAGTAACCAAGTGCCATAAAGTGGAAGAATTAGCATACATTTGAAATGTTTGGCATTATTCACTGCAACTTTGACAATTATCATATGGCTGGCAGCACTGTACTGCCAGCTTCATCGTGTCCCTCACCAGAAGCTGCTCAATATGTCAGCAATAATACCAACACCTGCTGCGTGCTTTGTTGGGGTTTTTCTCCTCTCCAGATAATGTCATACTTGAAATTAAGATCCTATCAGAGAGGTGCTGTTGTCAAGAACATTAATTTTGGGACAGGTGGGGGTGTGCATTCATACGACTCGCCTGTAATTTCAGACAGATTCCGACTTTGTGTTTTCAATAAAAGACACCCCGGCCATCATGTGTTTCGTCCTACAGCTGCTCATTTCCCTGCTAATTGGACTAAGTTTTTGATGAATGAGGCGGCCACAAGTGATTTTGATACTGACGTAGAAATAACAGCAAGAGCTCACATTTCTCTGATTTTGGCGGGTTTCACACTTTCACAAGCCCAGATCTTAATCACCCTTCTTTTAGAATTTATGATTGATATTTGACTGATAAGTGTGGAGAGGAATGTAAATAATGTGAAAGAAGTCCTACAAGGAAATATCAATGGAATTTTCATCCGATGACTTTATTAGTGAGATTATAGGCTATACTTTAGACTCATTATTTCGTCATGCAGCCCCCCTGGAGAACTGATCTGCTTTTGTCTATATGCCATTTCAGTTGAAGCACCCAGCTTAATTTTGTCACGACCACTGGTCCAGGCAACAGAGAACCCAAAAGCACGACAAGGCAAACAGGCAAATAGTGAGGAAAAAACGCTTTACTCAGTCCAAAAACAGGCAGGGGTCAAAACCAGGAGATCAGTAGAAGAGGCAAACAAATCCGACAAGGGGCAGGCAGGTATCCAAAATCCAGGGAGGCAAACGAGAGGTCAAAACGGGCAGGCAGAACAAGAGAACGCTGGAATGCTTGGAACGGAACAACACAAGACAATCTGGCAGGGGACAAAGTGGAAAGGGAGTGGTATTAATACTGAAGGCCAAATGAGCTAATGAGCAGCAGGTAAGGAGATGGGCGGAGAGAAGCAGGTGAGGGGGAATGAGTAATTGCATGACAGGGAAGGGCCGGATCTAAAATGACAGGAGAGTTACTGATGGAAACAAAAACAAACTTGGTTCTAGAGTAACTACGTTACAGAACCCCCCCCTCTAGGGGCGGCTCCTGCCGTCCCATGCGGTTGGTCAGGGTGAGCCTGGTGGAAGTCTTTAATGAGGTCCGGGTCCAGGATGCTTCGAGCGGGGACCCATGAGCGTTCTTCAGGGCCGTAACCCTCCCAGTCCACCAGATATTGCACTCCCCTACCCCGTCGCCGGGACTTGATGAGCCGGTGGACGGTGTATGCAGGTGCCCCATCAATGAGCCGGGGGGGTGGCGGGGGTTTGGAAGGAGGCATGAGAGGACTCTTATTAACCGGTTTTACCTTGGACACATGGAAAGTAGGATTAATCCTCATGGAAGGAGGAAGACGCAGACGGACAGCCACAGGATTTATTATTTTAGATATTGGGAACGGGCCCACGAAACGGGGGGCCAACTTCTTAGAGTCCACTCTAAGAGGGAGATCCCGTGTGGACAACCAGACGCGCTGTCCTGGGGTGTATCTGGGTGCAGGATTGCGGTGTTGATTGGCTGATCGTCGGTAGCGATCGGAGGAGCGCAGGAGTGTAGCACGGGCCCGCATCCACGTGCGCCGGCACCGACGGATGTAAGCCTGAACAGATGGAACGCTGGTTTCGCGTTCTTGCTCTGGAAAAAGTGGTGGTTGGTAGCCCCGGGAGCACTGGAAAGGTGAGAGACCGGTGGCTGAACTGGGAAGAGTATTATGGGCATACTCAATCCATAGGAGCTGCTCAGACCAGGAGGAGGGGTTGCGGGAGGCAAGACAGCGCAGGGCCGTCTCCATCTCTTGGTTCATGCGCTCCGCTTGCCCATTGGATTGAGGGTGAAACCCAGATGACAGGCTGACGGTTGCCCCCAGCAACCTGCAAAACTCGGACCAAAAACGAGAGGTGAACTGTGGACCCCGGTCAGAGACCACATCCAATGGGAGACCATGCAGCCGGAACACATGTTGCAATACTAACTCAGCCGTTTCCTTGGCAGTGGGTAATTTGATTAGAGGGATGAGCCTGGCAGCTTTTGAAAAACGATCAATGACAGTGAGAATGACTGTGTTACCGTTAGAAGGTGGTAGGCCAGTGACGAAGTCCAGAGAGATGTGCGACCAGGGGCGGCGAGGGACAGGCAGCGGATGCAGGAGGCCGGATGGAGCTTGGCGAGAACTCTTATGTTGTGAGCAGACATGACAAGCTGCAACAAAATCCCTGGTGTCCTTATCCATGGACGACCACCAGAAGCGTTGTCGGAGGAGGGCTAGGGTGCGTCTCACCCCAGGATGACACGCCAGGCGAGAAGAGTGTCCCCACTGGAGGACCTCAGAGCGGAACAAAAAGTCTGTCCACAGGGCAAGTACTAGGAGCCGGGTGTGTGGTGTGGGAGCGTTTCACTTTGTCCTCCACCTCCCAGGACACCCCCCCGACCACACATGCAGAGGAAAGAATACCTTGAGGTTGGAGTGGAGAGTCCTCTGACTGGAATTGGCGCGACAGTGCATCGGGCTTGACGTTTTTGGAACCTGGTCTGTATGAGAGGGAGAAGTCAAACCGGTTAAAGAAGAGAGCCCACCTTGCTTGACGAGAGTTGAGTCTCTTGGCCGAACGGATGTACTCCAGGTTCTTGTTGTCTGTCCAAACCAAGAATGGCTGCTCTGCCCCCTCCAACCAGTGTCTCCATTCCTCTAATGCTAGCTTGACTGCCAAAAGCTCCCGGTTACCAATATCATAATTCCTCTCGGCAGGGGCCAGTTTCCGGGAGAAGAAGGCACATGGGTGAACTTTCTGGTCCTCCACCGACCGCTGCGACAGGACTGCCCCAACCCCAGTGTCTGAGGCATCCACCTCCACGATGAACTGGCGAGCAGGATCCGGACAGATGAGAATAGGGGCAGAGGTGAAGCGTGACTTTAACTCACCGAAAGCCGACTCTGCCCCAGGGGACCACCGGAAGGCCTTGCTGGGAGAGGTGAGAGCGGTCAGAGGAGCTGCCACTGAACTGTAGTTCCGAATGAACCTACGGTAAAAGTTGGCGAACCCCAGGAAGCGTTGCAGTTCTTTGCGTGTGGATGGGGTTGGCCAGTTGGTGACTGCCTTGATCTTGGCCGGGTCCATCCGGATGTTGCCCGCGTTGATGACGAAACCCAGGAAGGACACCTCCGAAACATGAAACTCACATTTCTCAGCTTTGACAAAGAGCTGATTCTCCAGGAGTCTTTGGAGGACTTGACGTACATGTACCACATGCTCCTCCCTGGATTTAGAAAAGATAAGAATATCATCCAGATAAACAAAAACAGACACGTTGAGCAGATCCCGCAAGACATCGTTCACCAATCCCTGGAAGACAGCAGGAGCATTAGTGAGACCAAACGGCATGACCAGATACTCATAGTGACCACTAGGAGTATTAAAAGCCGTCTTCCACTCATCACCCTCCCTGACTCTCACTAAATGATAGGCGTTGCGGAGGTCGAGTTTAGAGAAGACGGTCGCCCCTTGAAGCAGTTCAAAAGCAGACGAGATTAATGGAAGTGGATATCTGTTCTTGATAGTAATGTCATTAAGTCCCCTGAAATCGATGCAGGGTCGGAGAGTCTTGTCTTTCTTCTCCACAAAAAAAAATCCTGCTCCAGCGGGGGACAATGATGGCCGTATGATCCCCGCTGCCAGAGAATCATTGATATACTTCTCCATAGCCTTAGTTTCCGGGCCTGACAAGGAGAAGAGTCGGCCCCTAGGGGGTGAAGTACCTGGGAGTAGATCAATGGCACAATCATATGGGCGATGCGGTGGCAAAGAGGTGGCTCGGGCCTTGTTAAACACCTCCTTGAGATCCAGGTACTCCACAGGAACCCCTGACAGATCAGGAAATTCTGAGGGGACGGACCCCCCAGAGGCAGGTGACCTGGCAGACTTCAAACAAACTGCATGACAGTGGGTACTCCACTGCAATATAGTTCCTGCTGACCAGTCAATGTGTGGGTTATGTCTCCTGAGCCAAGGAAACCCCAAAATGACAGGTTGCTGTGGAGCATTAATCAGATGAAAAGAAAGAGTCTCAGTGTGATTACCCGAAATGGTCATTTGGAGGAGACTAGACCGATGGGTAACTCTGAAGAGAAGACGGCCGTCCAAAGCTGAGGCGTCGATAGGCTTCTCCAGCAACACCCGACCAAGACCCAGCTGAGAGGCAAGGGTCACATCCAACAGGCTCTCATCTGCCCCAGAGTCTATGAGGGCTGAGACGGTCTGACATTTCCCAGAGCCAAACAACTTGACAGGCATCAACGATCGAGAGGGCATTTCAGAGTTCACAGTCCGGCTCACCAGCGCCCTCTGGATGACCGGTGAGCCATGCCCTTTAACTGGACATGAGTAGATGAAATGACCCTCCTGCCCGCAGTACAGACACCTGTTCTCCTTAATGCGGCGCTGCCGCTCGGCTGTGGACAGCCGTGTCCTGCACAGCTGCATAGGTTCAGGAGCGTCAGGAGGATTAGTGCGTTGCAGGTGGGATGGCTGGTTGACCCGCACAGGTGAAGCAGCAGACCGAACCCTCTCCCTCCGCCGCTCCCGTAGACGACCGTCTATGCGGATGGCGAGAGAGACCAGCGCGTCCAAATCAGCAGGAAGATCGCGGGCCGCCAGCTCGTCTTTGATGTCATCTGAGAGGCCGTTGTTGAAGGCATCGAAGAGCGAAGCAGCGTTCCAGTTGCTTTCAGCTGCTACCGTGCGGAACTCGATGGAGTAGTCGGAAACAGACCTCTCCCCTTGTGCCAGTTTAAACAAGCCCCGAGCAACCTCTCTTCCTGGCGTGACATGGTCGAAGACCTTCCGCAGTTTATCAGAGAAGAGCTTGACAGATGAGCAGATGGGGGACCCCTTCTCCCACTCTGCGGTGCCCCAGTCCCTAGCTCTGCTGGCAAGCAGAGAGACGATGTAGGCCACCCGGGATCTCTCGCTAGGGAAAGCGGAAGGCTGGAGTTCAAAAGCAAGTGAACACTGTACTAGGAACGGTCGGCAGCTCCCCGGAGCTCCAGAATAGCGCTCTGGAGGAGGCAGACGGGCATCCGACACAGGAGTCTGCCTAGGGGGACTGACAGTCGGGGCAGGTGCTGGCCTTGGCTCTGAGAGGGACAGTCTTTGAAGAAGTTCTTGAATACTCCCCAAGCTCCTCTCATGACGAGCCGCCACCTCCTGTAGACTGCCTGAGATGGAGGTAAGCGGTTCATCATGACGCTGAAGAGCGCCGGCCTGTGCTCTCAGCTCTTGGCAGATGGTGTCCTTGTCGGCTGGGTTCATGGTGGCCAGATTGTTCTGTCACGACCACTGGTCCAGGCAACAGAGAACCCAAAAGCACGACAAGGCAAACAGGCAAATAGTGAGGAAAAAACGCTTTACTCAGTCCAAAAACAGGCAGGGGTCAAAACCAGGAGATCAGTAGAAGAGGCAAACAAATCCGACAAGGGGCAGGCAGGTATCCAAAATCCAGGGAGGCAAACGAGAGGTCAAAACGGGCAGGCAGAACAAGAGAACGCTGGAATGCTTGGAACGGAACAACACAAGACAATCTGGCAGGGGACAAAGTGGAAAGGGAGTGGTATTAATACTGAAGGCCAAATGAGCTAATGAGCAGCAGGTGAGGAGATGGGCGGAGAGAAGCAGGTGAGGGGGAATGAGTAATTGCATGACAGGGAAGGGCCGGATCTAAAATGACAGGAGAGTTAGTGATGGAAACAAAAACAAACTTGGTTCTAGAGTAACTACGTTACAAATTTGATATAAAAAAAAACTTTCAAATTAGTCCAAAACTACGCAGCTGCTACTGAGAAGTTAAAAATGCAAATGACTGATAGTTTATCATCTAAACTCAATAGGAAAGGTGTTATAATTTGCCTAGAGCTTTCCAATATGAATTTACCAGGTGACAACTTGTCAACATGGTGTTATATCATTGCTTTCCACTGGTAGATTGATTACTGTGCAATGCATTTCAAAGAAAT
>CAJRST010037777.1:9142600-9158400 GCA_907169785.1 Menidia menidia | reverse complement strand
TGTCCCAAGTGTGAACAAGAGCAACTGAGATATTCACATGTTAAGGACATAGACACTCACAGTGATGATTTTTTCCTTTTTTTCCCCTCAATAGCTCTCAAGAGAATACATTTTACACATGTGAATTAAGAAGAATAGACCAGTTTTGCAAGCAGGAAATCATTTTTTTTTATTACATGTTTAAGTAAAACGTAATTAACCTAAAAAACATTTTTTAAATGTTTCTGTGGTTAAAGGTGTTGTCTTGGTGTCATTTTTTCTTCATCAACGGGGACATTCCTGGTGTCAGTGAAAGGTAAGGTTTGATTTTTGGCTTCTTCTGTGCACATGCTGTGTCCTTGATCGAGCAATTAAAACCCAATATTTTAACCTTTCAACACTGTGTGTGGGTCTGTGACATCTGCTGAATATGTTGAATAGAAAGGGATTTATTAGCGTATGCGCAAATAGGTGAGCGTGACTTGGACTAATCTGCTTATTAATGACAAAAAGCTACATGGATGTGTATCGCCACTTAAAAAGCGAATAAGAAAAGACACAGACACAATGCTTCTGCCACACCAGATGTTGTAAAAGCAAAAACAGCACTCTGGCATTATCAATCAGGAAGTGATCAGTCGGTCAAATTATCAAAATATAAATACTGAAAAACAAACAATCTGTGATAACAATTTGCGAAAATAGTTTTAAAAAATGTATTTTTGACCCCACCTTTTTATTGCATCATTCTTTTGAACACCAACACCAAGAGAGTCCATCATAGGTTACTTAATCAAACATTTCTCCTTCTTAGAGATTTTTTTTTTCTTTCCCATTTACCAGGCACTACTGTGGATCAAAATCTAATTATTTTAGCGAGATGGTCATATAATGACACATAATAAGGCTTTGTGTTTTTAACAGGAACACTTTTAGAACCAAAAGAGATGCATTTACAGTCAGTGTGATTATATGCACGAACTGAATATTCATACTAAAAAAGGTGCTTACTGGCAGGCACTCAGCACTGTGAAACACGTTTAATCTTTTTAATGCACATTTGAATGTAAAACACTGAGTAAATGCATTTGGAAAGATTCAATATAAATAGAAAATATTATTATGCTCTTTGAGTTTTCTATGCAGCGGTTTCGGAGACAGAGTTGGGATTTGAACTGTATGTGAAAGAGTTCAGAAATCCTTCCCTTCAAGGCTGCACATTTCTTGTCTATTTCTTCTCTATTTAATTGAACTTTTTCTTCTTTTTTTTCTCTCAGCCTTTCAAGATAAGAATTCAAGAGGCAGTGGAAAACAGAAAATGTTCATTCCAGCCATTCAGATAATTTGTACTAGGAGCTACCAAGGACACAGTGGCAATAGCTCCTTGGTGGCAATTTGTTCTATTGTTTGATTTTTGTGGATTTGTATTCAATACATATGGAATGGGTTCACTACTGTGGGTCAGGCAGCCTCATTGAATTTGAAGGGCCTTGCTTAACAGATTGAAATATTAATGTGTGAAAACATGTCTAAGAGATTTCTTCTCTTTTGATTTCTTAAATCTTTAAATGTATACTTTGGGAAGTGTGTTGATGTAGTTATTTTTCAGTTCAGTATTAATTCAGTAACATAACTGATTATTGTTTTTATTGGGGTATTATCATTTTAAAAGCCTTTTGATTTACTCATTGCCTGTTTGAAGTAAACTTTCCTGCATTTGCGCCTACAAAGGTGGCTGTTTAATTCATCACAGTAATGATAACTTATCAGGATGTTTTTGACTCCGATTCCCACACAGCTGCATTCATTTCCTGTTGGAGACCTATTCACTATATTATACACTGCCACAAGAATGAAACATGAAACAAATTTTAATATTAGGATTGTTCTCAAAAGTAAGACCCCCAGGGGTCACATTTTCTAGAGCAACTGATAGCTCATGGGAGGATATCTTCCTCCCCCCTCATCCTTCTTGCATTTCTTTTTTCTGTCTTTGATGGTACTGCAGTTATTTCACTGCAGCGTTTCCACCTGTCGTATCCCATTAGGAGAGATATATTTTATTTTTCCTTTCATATTAACACATTCATTCTACAACTTTCTGAGTCACGTGCTCCTACGAAGGAAAAATAAAAATGTAAAGGCACAGAATTTAGAGTTAACAGGTGGTGATCGAGAAAAAAAAGACCTGATTTGGTGCTGGTTGCAAGCCAATATATAACAGGAATAGAATAGATATGGGGAGCAGAGATGGCTTGTGTGCAGGAGATAGGGTTTTAAAGATGAGGAGAGAAACACAGAGCCGGGGAGAGATGTACAGATTAATGGACTAAAAGTTAGGATGGAAGGGAAAAAGGGAAAATAGAGGAGATGAGCAACGGAGATAATAGGGAAGAAGAGATAAGAGGAATGTAAATTTAGGTTACAATCACAAGCATGAAAAACAGGATTGATGAAACAATTTTAGAATTTTTCCACTAGCATCAGTAAATCTAAGTCTTTCAAAGGATTTAACGATACATATATGGTTTGTATCAGGAACATATTCGCAATCAGGAAATGAACTCTGAACTCAGAACCTACATAGTGACATAGCCACCGCAGCTCAGACATCACAGAGAATTCTTACCTGAAGTAAAAAAAAATGTTGTTGGACCAGTGAATGCTGATGAACCTTGGATACACAGATATGGGGCAGAATAGTAAACTTGTCTGCCACACAGTCGCTGCAGTTTGTGATGTGGTTGAACTGTGTCAGGGAGGTCTGGTGAATTAGTGACTTCTGACCATGACATGTCACACAAGGCTGAACTGCTTGGAGTGGATTTTGAACCGTCTCCACTGTGCTGTGAATTCAACGTCAATGGTCAAAATGTGCCAAATCAAAACAGTGACTTTTTCTCTTTACTATGCATTATGCAATATTTCAGGGTTTGCAATGATAAAGGTTAAAACAGCAACACATAAACAAGAAGTAAAAGAAAACACTTCTGGCAAAAAGCCAACAAATTTTGTCTTATTTTATTAGAAAATATTGACACACCATAAAAATTACATGTACAAAACTATAGATTTGGAATTGCTTTATGTACACATACAAAAGATAAAGCCCAAAGAAAAAATGAAGGGAACACAGGAGGGGTAGAGTGAGGACAAAGCTTTTGCCATTTTTTTCGGGCATGATTATTGTCGGGCAGGTCGAAAGGTTTGAGGTTCTCCGTCCATTCCTTCTTCTACCACCACGCTTATCAGCAGGGAGCTATGTGACCATCGTGACTGTAAGGATGTTGTTGTGGTTGAAGAAAGTGAGTGTAATTACGTGCACACGTACTAAAAGAACATCTCCAAAAAGGCATGTGAATTGTACATCCCATTGAGACTTGACAAACTTAAAAAAAATTATAATAAAAATAAATAAATAAATAAATTGATTGATTAATTAAAAAAAGAATGAAATCTTGAGGGAAATGTTAGCATCCAGCATTTGGAATCCACAAACAGTTTACAGGGGCGTCTGTCACACACATATCAAGATACTCGTTGAGATTGAACATTAAGTGAGATGTGACCTGTTATCGACAACAATGTGCTCACGTAATCACACTCTGGTGGTAATGAAGATATAATGAGACTGGATAACGACAGCCAAGATGGTAACAATACAGGTTGCGCAGTAATTTACTGTTGCACAGCATTTATCTTCACGTCACACTAAACTGTGATTTGCCGTATGTGAAAACATAGTCAGTGCTGAAGGTAATGATGATGAATCTCAGATCAAAATGAGGTGATATATGATATCAATAATAACTGGTGGTTTTTTTGATGCCCTGCTACTTTAATCTTTCTCTCTCAATGCTTAATATGTCTTCTCTTGGCTCTCAGCATGTGGGTCTCAACCGGATCACGGTCTAAACAGGAAAGACAGGAGGAAAGACAGAAATTACTAGTCATGTATAAACAATTTCCAAAACATGATGGCAGTATGAGACCTTGCTTACCAACACCTTTTGAACACAGCTACCAAAACTTCCGCCTCAAGCACAATGAAGGTTTTTGTTCGCCTTAATCATGCCTCTACTTTTTAAAACGGTATAAACAATCAAAAGTAGAGATCAATCTAGAATTTGTAATTATCTCTTATTTCTATTTGAAAAGGAAGCCCATTCTCATAAGAAAAGGTGAAATAAATAATTTTTTCAGTCGGAAGCATACTAGTGTTACATTTGATTACAGTTTTCTTTAACTGTAACAAACCTGTAATATTGCATGTATTTAGTTCTAAGGCTAAACATGTTTTTCTATGCCTTAACCTTACCAACAACTACAGGAACACACAAACGTGAGGCTGAAAAAAAGTTATTTGTTGTCATTTTGATTCCATTTCCTTTAAACGTTTAAACAGAAAAAAAGCATACAAAAACTGACTTGTGTAATCCCTGATTACTTATACTCATGCAAAGCTGTTCAAACCAATAAAACCACGTTTGTAAAAAGGAATCCTTGTTGGGAAAGTCATGAATTCTGAAATATTAAAATTAACATGAAATGGCTGTCTTGAATCCCTTGATAATTCAAATTAATAAAGGCATTCTGCTCAGTGACGGCTGATTTATTGGGAGAGTTTGATGGAAGCCAGTTGGTTGGCCCTTTATTCTCCTTGTTAACCTCAAACAAATCTCCCAGTGCTGGTCTCATTAATACTGTAATGTGAACATGCTGAAATGATTAGCTGTCACACTGTAAATGGTGCTCTTGGGGAAAACCTGGAGTAAATCACAAACAGCATGTTGAGCATTGGGCAGAAACAGTGTATAGGGAGCTTAACTACAAAAGGTTAAGAAAATAGATATTAGAAAAGATCTGTTTTCTTTCAGCTCTTTCCTCGGACATAAGAGTAAGTGAAAAACGTATTGGTTTATTGAGTAGCTCTCCACCTATTAGGGAAAAGTTAAAAAATCCATGCACTCGTTGTTCAAAATGGGGCTGAGACAACAACTGAAAGTAATTTCTTATTGATGAGATGATGATATGATATGATACGACTTTAGTCATATTTTCACACTCTTAAATTCGACCAGTGATGTTTGTCAGATATTGTGTGCCTGCATTTCAAGAAAGGAGGGGGTGCTGGAAAGAATTTCTAAATGTGCGCTTCCAACCCTGAGACCTGAATGCATTCTTTCAATAACACACCAGCATTTAAGGTTTCTTAACTTTTTTTCAGATCTCTTAGATAAAAAAAAACCCCCAACTGTCTCCAGAGATCTGAAAGGTAAATTATATAGCCTTAAAAGACAACCGTCTAGGTAATAAGTTGATTTGTCGATTTGAATAGCTTACAAAGGAAAAATGTCTTTGCAGAACTTTAAATTATTACTTCTCTATTATGCCTGAAGCTAAATCCATTGTCAGTAAAATTAAGTCAAATCTACAACTATGCAGCAAAGATACAAGGGCAGATATTTTTTCTTTCACGCTGGATTTACATCTTAACACTTACTGAACTGTTTCTGAGAACTCTGAGTGGGAAATTTCATACTTGTGCAATGAGCTCTTTTTAATTAAATTAAATGGTAGGAAAGAGACAGCAGTACATTAATCCATAAAGCCGAGGGTATCTCTGCAGTTAGCTATTTTATCAAAACTTATGTCATTATACTGTTAGTTTTTAGAAGTACTATATATGTTTCTGTAATTTAATAATCAAGCACAAACCTGTCCTGAAGACTTTCAGGCCCTGGTACAGCTTAGCACAACAGAATTTCAGATTTGGATGCTGTCAGATAATACACAATAAACTAACTGCCTTAATGTTTAATGTGCAGAATTGTTTTTTTTTTTTGGTTCCCTTCCTGTTGATGTTAAAATGAAGTAGCTCCCCTTTATCTAACGAAAGAAGAAAAAAACTGAAAAAAACAGGAAAATTCACTTTATTTAGTGTGTGAAAGGGTTTATAATCTTCACATGGGTTCTTAAAAGTTTTTATCTAAATGTAAAGCTTCATTTTCAAGCTTCATTTTCAAACTATTTGTGAGATTGCACGATGTATAAAAAACATGTTGACAACATTATTTAGTCATACCTACTTTAATGACTTGTTATCAGAAGCTCCCTTTATGTGACTTTGAAACAACCCAGTGAGATTTATTTATGATTGATTAAAATATTGTTCCTTTTGTTCAAGGATTAAGTCATGTTATTGCGTTTGTTTTAATTTAATAGTGAGTATGCTACAAGTACTATTATTAATTATAATAACAGTAATAAGATTTTTATGATAGTGATGAAAACGTATTCATAGCAGTGGTAATAGGAAAAAGCCTCATTCTAATTGAATATTTCATTATCTACTAAATGGCCTCCAAGAAGATTTGAGAGCACATATAACCAGTGACTTTCCAATGACCTAGAATTTGTCAATTTTAATATGTGTGTCATGATATAGTAGGCAGCTAACCAGCGTCACACACTTTGCAACTGCCCATCTGTTTCAGCTCAGCACATTTGGCTGAACAACGCTTAACAATTTGAACTCTTACTAGGAGGCGACAAATTTAGCTCAAACTATTGATTCTCTCCTAATTTAATGCAGCACACGCATGGAATTGTATTGACAATGACACAGGAAAGCAGTCCCTGATTACTACCTAGATGTTTTTGTGATCCACATTTCATCTGCAACACAGCATATTTTTCCTATATTTGAAATCTTGCTGATGGTCACATAAAAATCTCAAATCCTATGTGGCTGAAGATAAACTGATGCAACAGTCTCTGTGCAAAGATGCAATTCTCATCTCTTTTTCATTAACAATATCATGTCCATTGCTGATTGATGAATCTGTTTTCGTAAAAGGCAAAGGGTAATCTTGACTTTCAAAGCGATTTAAGAACACTACCAAAGTTTACATGTGACCTACAGTTGTATTTAATGAAAATAGGCCTCTATTTTTAATGGCAAAATAAACTAGGTTAGGTTTGTCTATTATCTATAACCCCCTAAACCATGAAGAATCTAACATAAAACATGACCGATTACCGCAGTGCAATAACAAAAAGTTCAAGATTCTTGTTCAGACTGACATTTAAAAGAAATATCAATAGTAAACTTCTTCCAGCTTAGCCAGCACCATTATTTGTGTAAAGCTTTGAATCCGCCAATAAACCAATATGGAACACTTTCTTTTTCTAACACCTAAAAGTCTCAAGCCTTCAAAATCCACTCTCCCTTTCACAATTGCCTCTTTCTTTCCAATAGAAACAAACTTCCTCAGCTTTTTGTTGTAAGAATTCAAACAGAACGAAAACAGTCAAATCTGAAGCTGAAACCTTAAACCCACCCAATACTGAATCCAGCCATGTCTTTTTTTTCCCGCCTGATGCCAGAAGAATGCTTCTCAGCACAAAGATAAGTGCAAGGGTTCTACCATATAGAATAAGAAGTTACTTTGTGGAGCTTTTTATAATTGTAATTTGCAGTGCCACTAAATTGATTTATCCTCCCTTTATTTACACATTATAAAACAAATCAATTTCAAGATTTTCTCAGATGAAAACCTATCTATGTTGTGAAGGACTTAAAAGAAAACGGACTGTTATAGTGTGAGCTCAATCATGCACAATAAAGATAACTGGAGTACAGTATGAAATAGTTAAGTGAATTCTTTGACAGGGAGAAGTTAGCAAAGAGAAGACACATTTGTGGCTATTTTTGCGTAAAATGGTCAAGACTCATGTAGTTTCACAATATGATTTTCCCACCAGTCACGGTGTTGTTTGTTTGTTTTCTATTGTTTTTGTCAGTAGGCACTGAACACTACATCAAAACAGTCTTTGGCATCCGGCTGTTGAGTTGCTGGCAGAGTTATTGTATAGCAGCACCTAAAGGGACACTGGGATTGGATGTCAACTTATACAGAGCAATACGTTTTCGGCTTCAATTATGTTTTTTATGTATTTAGATATTGCTGTAGTGATGACTCTCTTTGCACACAAACACACACACACCAATCTCCCCTGACTTGCAACAACACAGGCTTCTGTAACAGTGCATCAGTAAATGTCAATTTGACTTTTTTCTGAGTTTTTAGGTGGTTAAACATAATAGTTGAAAAAAAGAGTAATGTGAGAAATGTTCTTAAAAATAAACATCCATTGGGTGTAAATGTCATCATCTTTTATTCACAGTGGCATATCTTCTGTCTGAGAAACCAAAAACACCTTATTATGTTGCACAATACAGCTGGAACTCCACACACACTGAATAATCCTCCACGCATCCCACTCACTGTTCTCCTGTTGTAGCCTCTATTCCTTTTTCTCCTCTTTTCCTCTGCAAGTCCTTCCTGTCATCTTTGTGTTTACTCCTTTCCTTCTCCACCTCCCCATTTTTTCCAGTTCTTGTCTTGTCTCCAATAGTCCTCTTTTTCTTCATGAAGCTGGTTATCATACAGCACTTCCCCTCTCAGTCCAAAATCAGTCAAAGCAATATTGGAGCTTTGAGATCATTGCTGAACCATTCATATGTGGTAGAAGATCATGTCAGCCCCATACTGAACAAGCATGCATATGCAAATTTTGAATTATCTAGCTAAGCCTCGCTTCTCTTCCCATCTCTATCTCTCTCCTTGACAATTTGTTTTTAATCTATTCTCATATTTTCTCCCTTCCATTACATATGTACAAGTGAGTCTCAGATCCCTCTTCCCTTTCCTTTCTCCTTTCCTTCTATGTATCCTGCCTCTGTTATCACTTCATCCCCTTTTTTCTTTCATTCACTTCCCCTTAAGCCAGATAACACAATTCTATTATAATACAGGAAGCTCTCCTCAGATGGCCGTGTGTCAGGCAGAAAAAGGGGTGTAAAACACTCAGTCTCTTCTCACATTAGATAAATGTACTTCTGAAGATCTCCTCTCTTACTAAACCTTTCTTACTCTGTCAGCTGGAAGGCTGTTTGAAATGGCAGAGGCCTGTGTCAGTTATTAGGGTGAAAATCTGCTGTATGTCATTCTTAGTTTCAGAGTGTTTGGCAGATATCTTATGAAGAGACTTTTATCTAAATGCAACGATACATGTCTGTTCACATCACTGCCACATCAGCCACCAGATGTGACACACAACCTAAATCCAAGTCATAGCATGGTCCGTCAGGCCATGAGGTCGGAACTCACACTGAGATCTTGTCGTTGTACTTCAACCCCTTTAAATGCAATAAACTGGTTGCTAGGAGGGACTTGGTGCAGCAAAATGGTCACACACGGATACGGTCACACCAGTGGATTATGAAAAACAAAATTAAATGTGCCTAGTTCACTTCATCAGGTGATTTACAGTTCATCCCTCATAGATATGAGAGGCTTAAAGACAACATGACATTAAGTAAACATGTTTAAACAAGCAGTCTGACCTTCTGGGCATCATACTTTGCTCACCTGATGTGACACACAACCTAAATTCAAGTCATAGCATGGTCCATCAGGCCATGAAGTCGGAACTCACACTGAGATCTTGTCATTGTCGTTCAGCCTCTTTAAATGCAATAAACTGGTTGCTAAGAGGGATTTAGTGCTGAAAAATTATCACAGATGGATACAGTCACATCAATGAATTATGGAAAACCACAACAAATGTGCCTGGTTCACTTCATGACCTAAAACTATAACATTCCTCATCGTAACCGTCCTTCATTTTAATTTTCCACCACTCAGTATATTTCATTAAACAGTTTCATGTGAGTGTGCTCATGGCTGTTTAACTCAATTCGATATCTTGGGCAAAAAATGAAAGTAGACTGTTTTGTTAAACAACATTGTCAAGAAAAACTATCCATTCCACTTCTACTTATTATTCAACACCACTAAACACATTGTAAAAGATTCTTCTTTACACACGTGTTGTCAGAATAAGTGATGTCTGTTTATACGTACTGTACTGCTGTAGTCCCTGAATACAAAACTAATTACAGTGGTCTGCAAAAGTTTGGGCAACCTTGTTAATTTCCATGATTTTCCTTCATAAAGCAGTGGTTCTTAGGATAAAAAAAATCAGTTAAATATACAATATAGGAGACAAACACAGGTATATTTGAGAAGTGAAACGAAGTTTATACCATTTACAGGAAGTGTGCAATAATTGTTTAAACAAAATTAGGCATGTGCATAAATTTGGGCACCACAATAAAAAAAATAACTCAATGTTTAGTAGATCCCCCTTTTGCAGAAATAACAGCTTCTAAACGCTTCCTATGGCTTCCTATGAGAGTCTGGATTCTGGTTGGAAGTATTTTGGACCATTCTTCTTTACAAAACACCTCTAATTTATTCAGGTTTGATGGTCTCCGAGCATGGACAGCTCTCTTTAAGTCAACCACAGATTTTCAATAATATTCAGGTCTGGGGACTGAGATGGCCATTCCAGAACGTTGTACTTGTTCCTCTGCATGAATGCCTTTGTAGATTTTGAGCAGTGTTTAGGGTCATTGTCCTGTTGAAAGACCCAGCCCCGGCGCAGCTTCAGCCTTGTCACTGATTCCTGGACATTGGTCTCCAGAATCAGCTGATATTTGGTGGAATCCATGCGTCGCTCAACTTTAACAAGATTCCCAGTCCCTGCACACAGGCCCACAGCAGGATGGAACCACCACCTAATTTTACTGTAGGCAGCAGGTGTTTTTCTAGGAATCCTGTGTTGTTTTTCCTCCATGCATGACGCCCCTTGTTATGTCTAAATAACTCAATTTTAGTTTAATCAGTCCACAGCACCTTATTCCAACTTATCCAAATGTGCTTTAGCATACCTGAAGCGGCTTTGTTTGTGATGTGGGCGGAGAAAAGGCTTCCTCCCCATCACTCTTGCGTACAGCATCTCCTTGTGTAAAGTGCGCGTAATAGTTGTACGATGCACAATGACTCCATCTGCAGCAAGATCATGTTGTATGTCTTTGGTGCTGGCCTGTGGGTTGACTTTGACTGTTCTAACTATTCTTTGCTACTGTTTATCCGTGATTTTCCTTGGTATGCCACTTGGAGCCTTAACTCGAACTGTGCCTGTGGTCTTCCATTTCCTGACTATGTTCCTAACTGTCGAAACAGACAACTGATATCTCTTAGACAGCTTTCGGTATCCTTCCCCTAATTCATGATAGTGAACAATCTTTGTTTTCAGGTCATGTGACAGTTCTTTTGAGACTCCCATGTCGCTACTCTTCAGAGAAGATTCACAGAGGAGGGAAACTTACATTTGCCCCCCCTTAAATACTCTCTCATAATTGGGTTGGCCTTGTGTATGTAGGTCAAGGGTCACTGAGCCACCCAAACCAATTTTGAGTTCCAATAATTGGTTCTAAAGATTTTGAAATCAGTAAAATGACAACAGTGCCCAAATTTATGCACATGCCTAATTTTGTTTAAACAATTATTGCACAATTCCTGTAAATGGTATAAACTTCGTTTCACTTCTCAAATATCACTGTGTTTGTCTCCTATTTTATATATTTAACTGATTTTTTTTATCCTAAGAACCAATGATTTATGAAGGAAAATCATTGAAATTAACAAGGTTGCCCAAACTTTTGCAGACCACTGTATATTTCATGTCAATTACACCACAACCCTAAAAAAATGCATGTGTTTGTAAATACATTACTGCATCATATGAGGTTACTCTGACAGGGTGACGTACTTTCGGAAATAGGAATCTTTGATAAGCAGGTTGTTAAAACAATCTTTCCATCTATGCTCTGTAGAGCAATTGATATTTGATTAATATCCTCTAAAACACAAATGGGTGCTGGTTAAGAAAACGTCCCATTTGGTAATTTAGTGTATATGATTTGGGGTAAGAGACACTGTGATTTGACGGAAAAACAATGTGCATGACCAATCAAATCTCTGCAGTACTATTTCATTCATTTTTTCTCCAAAATAAGGGACACACTTTTTATGCCATTAAATACAAATGAATATCAGCAATTCCCCATCCATTGAAGAGCGAAAAGAAGATACTATTTAAGTCTTGCCTGTCTGTATAGATATTGCTGACTCTCTTCTTGTACATGCAGAGTACTTTCCCTGAGGCTGCACTGTTTGCTCATAACCATATCCTCTCCAATCCTTTTCTGTAGCCCTGTTCAATCACTGCCTCAGGCAGGCAAGTAAAAAAAGAAAGGCATCTGATGGACAGATGGCAAGAGCTATATGAGATATGGAGGTACTCACTCACTTAAAGAACAAAAAACAAACAGTAATGGGGGTGCGGCCCCTGTCAACAGTAGTGACTTTATCACTAGAAAGAGGCACTGAAACAGATCATTTAGACAGGGATGTTCTTTAACTGCCCTGGTAAAAGCAATTAAAGAGGCACTTGTTAAAGTGTTGCCCTCATTAGGTTACAAACCGCTCACTTTAGGAGACACTCCAGACCTTAAATGTGTTCTTAAGTAAGAGGTAGTACCCAGTATCGGCAAATGGCCAGGGCCACTGCCAGTGGGTTACCATATGTCACACTAAGTATTGACCTTGCGTGTAAGAAATCCTCATTTGACTACTTGTTTGGTTAGGTTAATGGGCTAATTGGCAGATTACTCACCTTTTTAGTAAGCCTTGGCCATGTGAGAGAGGCCGGTAGAGGTTCAAAAGATCCCATCCAGTGGAACAGAGGATAAGAGAGAAGAGCAGCACCGTGCTGAAAACAGGGCTGAGCTTTGCAATTCAGCCCACAGTTCAGACCAGTGTCCAACTCTTGTTCAGGCTCAGCTTTGTCTAGCTTTGTTCAATGCTGTCCAGTGGATTCTTTCAATTCAGGTTTTCTTTTTCATCCATGGGGTTTTCACACAGTATATTAGAATCCTGTGATTTCCCAAATTTTAGTCCAGAAATCACAGAGTCCAGTTACGGTTAAAATCCAACTTTGGTTCGCCTCTGGCTCGGTGTTATTCATCATTGATCAAGCAGTGGAGCCAGATAAAACCAACCTGCTGCGGAATCCCTTATTTTAACCGGAAGGTTTTTATTTTTATCCAAATCTAGATTCACCTCGACACTCTTCTGTGGTATATTATTCCTTTTCTGTGCAGTCATTTGCAATCTGGATTGTGCTTGAGGGTGATTATATAAGCATCCGTCTTTCCTTTGATCCGTGATCATTTTCGTTCCATTTCTGACATCCACTCAGCATTTGTCCACCTGTGTTGATGCTTCCCCAGATGCTGAGAAGTTATTTGTTATTTTCTATTCATTTCCCACATGCCACTTTATGTCATTTTTCAGATGAAAGAGGAAAATGCCCTTCCATTAATAATGAGTGAGATGATCATCTGTCAAAATGTCTTGGTAATGGTAGTCCAATTCAGACTTGAGAACCGGGATAAGCACTTGAAAAACAAATTAACTGTATAGGTCTATTACCCCATAACATTCAAGAAAACAAGAAGGGTGCAGAAAGCAGGAGATGCAGGGAGTTATGGGGTGTTCTCTTTTTCTCACAGTTTTCAACAGCCTTGTCTTGCTGCTGATATTTCTCCACACGTGCCATTAGGACGCATCAGGGTTCTACAAAACAAGAGAGAGGAAAGACAAGGTTTTCAAGCACATCTGTAAAATATCAACCAATTAGACTTCTGGGGAGTAAAAACAAATCTGTAACAAATAATGAGAAAAGAAAAGAGCATACGATAGTTGTTCAAACAGGGAATATTTGGAACAGGAAACAAAACTGTGATCAGGATTAAAACATAAGGTTAAATAAGGATTGGAAAATAATTTTCCGATCATTGGGAAATTGTGGGTAAAAAAATTTAAGAGTAGAAATTCAAACACCCGTAAGACCCAGGGGATAAGAGATATATAGGCTACCCTTTAAACATGTCCAAGGAAACTTGTGAGAAGTTTTTTTTTTCTTAGCCATCTCAATTTAAGATACATTTGATCCTGACCAGCTGCAGATTTATAAAATTCTCAGAGCTCGCTGTTGAATTTGTTTTCATAGTTCTGCCTTGACTTAAGCAGGTTCAAGAGAAGCTGATATTCACAGGGAAAAACTTTTTTTTCTTTTCTGTGCCTTTATTTTCTCCATTAAAAAGAACACATTGAACTTTGCTTTAAGAAAAAGTTTTGAAAAGGACAGTACTGACAATTGTGTGATTTGTCTACTTTATGGGTTTTAAGGGTATGTCCATCATTTGGAAAGTTCTGGGCAAGTTAGATTTTATGTAAGAACAACGTTTACCTGCAGCTGTAGCTTTCAAACAGTGGCAGGCCACAGCTGTTATATGTAATGTGTGTTTGTCAGTAAAGTATTCCCCATCTCATATAAAACTAGTGCTTATTGTGTCAGTTAAAGGGTGAAGAGCAGTCCTTTTAAAGCCTTAGCGTGTAGTCATTTATCACAACCACTGCACATCAACACTGTTTTCCCATCCATCATCCTCCACTCCAATATTCTCTTCTCCTTCTTGGCATGCCAATGAGTGAAGGAGATGCAGTGGTATGTGTGTGGGTGCAAAAGGAATTGAAGGGGAATGAGACATGGACAATAACTAGACATACAAAGCTATTATAAAATGAAATACATAGGTAACATAAGGAAACAGAAAATGAAATAAAGGAATGTGTCCATGGATAGGTAAAGAAATATCGGCTGGGCAGAGAAAAAAAGTTCCCTAACAGGGGTGTCGTGAGTTCTGCAATTAGCCTATCCCAGCAGCAGAGGTGGGGTAAACCACCAATGGCTCATATATCTAAGAGCAATACTTAAAAAAGAAGAAAAAGTTACATACATTACGTTTAATGTAGATGTTATTTATGTGAACTGATCCAGCCAAAGGCAAAATAAGAAAAGAATCAAAGAGCAGCATGCTGAACAGGAGTGAAACGACAGGTTGGGAGGAACATTTTAGCAGTGGGAGAAGGAAGGGAACAGAATATTGTAGATAAACATCCAGGGAGTGCAAGTCATTACTCTTTGTGTGCAGTGGTGGCGCAGTGTCTTTGTGAGGACAAGAGACCTTCAGATCTTAAAGTCTCTCCATTCGACACTACGAGGCCGCCTGTCATCTGCTGTTGGGGGCGTCCAAGAGACACAGAAACAAGAGAAATGAGGAAGGAAACAGCAGAAACAGGAAGGAGAAAAAGAAGAGAAATTATAAAAAGCAGTGAAAAACACAGACTAAGATGCAGCAAAACACCACTTGAATAGGTGCTGGAAACGGAGAGGACATGGAAAATACGGGACTGGCAGAAAATGAGAAAGTAGAAGAAGCATGTGGGGGAGCTCGAGAAAAACAGCAGGAGGAGGAAAAAAAAATGGCAGTGCCGTGAGAAGAATTCAGGGAGACAGGTGGCATTGAAAGATGAGCTTGGGCATACAGGATGACACTGACGGGAGAGATGATAGATTAAAATACACGGCGGACAGACAGGCTTCAGGGTCATGAAGGGGCCAGGGGAAGAACACACACTTTACTCTTTACACACTCTCAAACAAATCCTTGCGTTGCGCTGTTCTGCTGTCATGCCTAACCTTGTGGGAACATCTGTCCTGGCTCAAGGCGGTTAAACACACTAATGCATGCACATATCTGCAAGGATTTAACAGCTGAATCTGATCCTCAAGAAATTCACTTCCTGTTCATCTAGACTTCTCATATAGACTCACGTTCTACCTTTCCCTGAAATTAGATAAATGTACCAACAGTTTCCCAATGGAAATCATTTTTGTTCCTCAGAAAGTAACCTTGAGGAGGGTTTTTCTTCCAAGGATGGGATTTAGTATTTGAATTGATTCCTTGTTTGCTGGTGAAATTACGATTTGCTTGATCA
>CAJRST010037777.1:9106851-9131936 GCA_907169785.1 Menidia menidia | reverse complement strand
AAACCCAGTGGAATTCAGGTTAAGAGCCAGCGCAGTCTCAGTGCCAAGTTCATTGATGGCATTGAGCATCCACCGGGAAGTATAACTAGGCAGAATGCTATGTTTGCCTTTTTGTGCATGTGAATGTGTGCGTGACCTTCTAAATATTGAGTAATGTGAACAGATCCCTGAACAGAGTCTCTGATAGGAATCAAAACAGTAAAACATTTATAGTCCTGAAGTGTTGGTGGGAAGAGACATTATTCGTTGACAGAGGTAAACTTCCTATTTTCCAAGCAATTTTTAAAAGTGGAACCGGATTTAAATAAATAAATACATTTATGCACATTGGGGACACAAAGACTTATAGTGTGTAGAAGAAGAAAAAATGCATCGTTTTGGTTCTGTTCTCATCCCTACAGCATGTAAACCTAATTCAAAGTTAACTTTCAGAGACTTTCTTTGGGATTATCAGTATCCTTCAGTAAATCCATCATATTCTGCATGTCTCACAAACCAAAGTGAGGTGTGCAAAGGTGCCCCCCAGGAGCTGAAATGTCTGACTCAAAGCATGTTATGTAAAAGTCGTGACTGATTATAATTAAATTGCCATGGAGACAGAAAGAGCAAATTTAAAGTTTTGTGATAATACTAGAGTTAACTTTTCTGAACTGTCATGATTCAGGTTCTGTCTGTCCATGCTGAGCCTAATCATTAATTCTGTTCACCTGCCAGGCCTGATTGCCTTCCTGTTCCACCTGGTCCCCGCCCTACTTAAACACCACTCAGTCTCGGCCGCCTTGCCAGATTATCGACAGCCACGAGCCAGTAGTAATCCAGCGTTTTTCTTCAAAGCCTCCTGTGTTGCCTGACCCCTTTCTGTCCACGGATTGACCCCCCTTGCCAAGCCCTTGTCGGATCCCGGCTATTCTGGATTTCTGGACCCTGACCCAAGCCTGCCTCACGACCACCGAGTATCGCCTGCCCCTCAAGCTAAGTTGCTCTCTCTGCCTTCCCGTGTATGACCCTTGCCTGATCTTCGTCTTCATCCCTGTGAGCTACTAACTGGATCTCCTGGAGGAGAGTATCTTCAGTGACTGAATCTTTTATTAAACTTGTTTTTTTTTCTTCTTAACTCCTGTGTGTGGTTGAATTTCCGGGTCCCCACCGAGTGTCCTCACATGAACATAATTTTTCTTCAGTTCATCATACAAAACTTGACTGAACAAAAGCTATTTTTTTCTATTTTGTACTTACAATTAAAGTTGTAAGTCGTGATTTTTGTATGGGTGGGTGGGTGATTATTTAGTTCTCTCTGTTTACCAGCACAGAGAACTAAAGAAGTTTCTGTGTGTAGTGCTTTATGTTCTTAGGCAGTGCTTGACTTTTTCACTATGTTGAGAATTTGCTTTCTTTTTTTCTTTTTTTTACACCACTGTGCTCTTTGTCACTTTGATTTGATTTCTCTCAGGACTCAGCTGCACTGAACAAAATATGACTGTTACAACCTCTTTGGGACAATGAGCTTATGCACCGGGAACTGTGCATATTTCTGTTAGAATGGAGACAAGGGGCAAGATTAAGTTACAGCTTTTGTGCAGACTAAACTGCATTAGAATTTAATAAAGACGAGTTACTGGTGAGTCAGGACTAGAGAAGGCATAAGCTGAGGCTTTGCTCTTACTCCATTTTACTGTATGTTCATAAGGGTCCCAAAAATACCATTTTGCCCTGGTATTCATCATAACAATGCTGCTCATGTAATGTCCTTGATTATGTTGGAAGTCACAGTAGTCTGTACACTGGTCCACTGCAGGTGTCATGTTTTGAATATAATTCATTTAGTCAAAACCGAACTTCATGAGACTGAAATCAGTGAAGTGCTTCACACAGCACAGGCAGGGTTTGTAATAATCAACATCGCTTCCAAATAAGGTTGCTACTCTGATTGTCTGGAGGAGCAAATCGGATGCAAATCAGCCTCTAAATTCTCCCATGTGTCCCCCTGCACACAAGAGCACTTTTCTTAATGGAGATTAAACCAGGAAACAGCCACTGCCCTGAGGCTTTGCTGAAAGGGAGCTGCATGTGAGCCCAGACATGAGAAGCTGGAATGAAGCATAACACATTATGGACATTTTTGATAGAATAAACACAATGAACAACTAAATTTACATCATATTGATCAGTTCCTAACAGTATTGGAGATCTGATTGGATTTAATAATCCCAAAGTGGTTGTTGACATAGGAGGCTGACCACGCACCTTCCCACTGGATGATTTTTTTTTTCTTTTTTTGCTGCAATCGAGTGTTGCTAAACACAAAAAATGACCCAGATATCCCTAATATATTGGATCAATTGGCCAGATGACATTAGATTTACTTGTTGGTCAACATCTGTTTGTTTTGTATTCATCAACAGTTATACAGACATTACCAGTGACTCAGCATTTCCAGGCAATCAATAATTAAAAGTAACTGGCCGTTTGATTTGTGTTGAAGTTTTCCGTGACTTTGAAAAAAACAAGGACTGCTGGGCCAAGCAGAAAAACTTCACCTAACCCTTTTGTCCCTGCAATCATGCGAGATGGTTAATTCAGTTAATGGACACTCTCAAACACTCAGAGAGAGTTAAACAGCTTAATGGATTCTCTTTTTTCCCCCTACTTTTCAGATTCACACATGGGTTCCGAGAGAAGGAAATCATTTGGATGACTATTGCCGTTTCCTGCACTGCACACAAACAGATCAGCAGTAAGTTTTGTCACTCAGTTTATCCTCACACTCAAAGTGGCAAATGCAAACACGCGCACACTCACAAATGCACACTGACACACAACTAAAAAGACAAGATACACAAACAGATCAACTGTTTACACTGAATAAAAAGATGCAGATGTGCAAAAAAAAAGCAAAAATAGCAACAAGGACCTTATTTTGTCCTCATCCTCTCAAAGAAGATTTAAGTTGCATCTATGACAAAGGTGTCAAACCTACTATTTCACTTGATTTATTTATATATAACTTTCATAAACTACAAATAGTTTAATATTGTTGTTTTTTTTTCTTTTTTGCATTGATGCTCATAAAAATATAACTTCCAAATTGAAGAAATTTGATTTCGATATAAAGTCAAAGAACATAAAAACATAAACATTAAAAAAAATGCATTCCGGTATAATTTATTTATTGATTAGTCCAGCTGACAGTCCAATGAGATAGGAGTTGGGTGCCTTTGGGTTGTGACAGGGAGCACAAATCATCCTGAATACAGGATTGCTATGGTAGCGGTGTCCATTTCAGATTTTTTTCTTTTTTTTGCCTTCATCCTTCTCATGGCTTGTTTGAAACGCATTAGGCCTGTCATCTGTTTGTATCTGTGCATTTTACCACTGATTTGTGCTGGCATGTTGTCATCAGTACTGCTTTTATGACTTCATTTTTTGCTTCTTTAATCATAACTGGATTTTAAGACTAGAAGTGATTATACATTGCTGATATTCCCCAAGCTACTCTTTAGTAATGTACAACACAACTTTTTTCTGCGAATGCTCCATCAAATTTATTCGGCCGAGTATCAAGAAAGGAAGGAAGGAATTTGAAAAAAAGCTACATTTGCTTTTTCTTACACTGTAAGGTAAGACAAATCAGTCTCAGATAAAACCAGAACATCCATAAATGTCAGGTAGGAAAATGTAAAAGGCCATTTTTTCTAAACATTCAATGTCAGAGGTGAATTAAATGCAAATGAAAGGATTTACACACAAGGATCTTTTATGTTTCAATTTGGTTGTCATGCACAGTATGGAGGCAGAATGCTGGATTTTCAAAGCCACTTCTTGTGGGCAGCTTTAAAGGACATTCATGCAGATTAGGAATTAGAAACATGGTCCCACAGCGTTTAGTCTTTAGCATTTTTGCTTTTGTGAATTCGTTGCTGTCAGCCAGACGCAGCAGGCCAGAAAGGTCCGCCTTCACAGGTGAACTCAAATGAAAAGACAATTCTTGATATTCTTTATAGCAAAGCTATAAGGCAGTTCAGAAAAAAAAAAAAAGAAAAAAAAACACGGAAAAGGGTGTGGGTAGGCACAACAGAGGTACGCATCATGCTGTCTGTTGTCGAAATGACATTAAGAAATGCTAATAAACCTTTTCTCTGCAGCTGTCTTTTGTTTGCATTTCTTAATTGTCTTGTCTCAGACAAGAACAGTGACATGTTTATTAGAGGCACTTGTTAAAACAGCAAAGTGACAAGGGGGTGCTACTCTACATCCTGTGTCTGCGTGTCCGTGAGCGAGGGTGCCCAATCTGAGTGGGGCTGACATTTTCCTGCCCGGTGAGGATATGCATACCCACATATGTGAGCATGAATAGGCCTGACATTTTCATGCTGTCTGCATTTAGCCGGCGTGATTGACGGGAAGACGTTGTGTTTGTAAATACTGTCAATCAGTCAGCCCCTGGGCGACCAAAATATGCACACACACACATGCTCAGACACACAAACACAAATGCTGTCATGAAGTCACATCTGGAGATTTTGGCTATGACTGTTGATCTAAGCAAAAAGTCAAGTGAATTTTTATGATAATGTGTCCTGGGTGTTTTTAAATAATTCAATGTGCCAATTATTCCTCCAGTGGAGGCAGTCCAGAGAAGAGGAGGGTAAAGGTTTGACAGCAAAGTCCCTCTAGCAGTACACATTGTGTCCATCCTTGTACGTACACTGTAAAAAATCAAGCTTTCGTCCTGAATATAGATGGCTGTCAAGATCCAAGGGTGCAGTGACAAACCGTGAATCATTAAACAGAAGTACTTCCATGTAGAAGGCAGATTTTTGTATAATGTGACACTTGTAAAAAAAACATAAACACCTGTGAAAATAACTCTCAGATAAAGCCATTTTTTGCATAGAAACCATTTGATATTCACAAGCCCGAAGGGAATAAATTTTATGTTAGGAGCTTTAATAATGAAAAAACGACAACAACAAAAAAAAACATGCCACACAGTTATTCATTCTGTGTGGAGTTTGCCTTCGGGAATTACTGAGCTGGGCCCTGTTATGTTGCCCTTTTCTGAAGAGGTGAGATGTCACTTCCCAGTACATGTAGTCAGTACATCCAGTGTTCCACTGATTGGCTGAATCTTTGTCACGATCACTTTCTTTCTTTAACATTTTTGACATGCTCCTACTTCATGCATATCAATGTACGTAATATCCCCACACCTGCAAGACGCCTGTCCCCATGAGCAACTCCAGAGAATGGGTTAGTCCAGACCCTTGGGTTTAGAGTCAAAACTGGGTGTTAACATTATTTACTTTATTGTGTTTTGGTTTTCACACACATTTCTAGTACAAATCTCAAATAAGTAATACATCCCCTCTTAAAAGAGAATGGTGTGGTGGAGTACAATTTGTAGACTAAAACTAGCTGCTATGAACTGAGATGTGATGAAAGTCATGTGGTTAATATAGGTGCCATTATATGAAGCAACTGTAGTATTTTAACTGGACCGCGTCAGATATTGAACTGAATTGTGTAAAATGGCGCAAATGGGCATAAAGCCCTCACTTTGACAAGAAAGAAAAATAATCAGTTTTTAACCATGTACATTTTTTATTAATCAGGAAATTTATCTGAGGCCTCTTGGAATTTTGCTGGTGACTTTTGGTAAAAAAAACGTATCTTCCTCTTTTGTTTGTAATTATTGACTGTTCAAAAATCAAAGATGTCTGGAGCAGTGACTCATACCAACTACACTACATTCAACCAAAATGTGACTCAACAAGGGAAACTTTAGAGAAGTAAAGTAACGGTTAAGTAGTTGTCCGTGGTTAGGTCAAATTTCCTTTAGTTAGAGGGGAAATCTGTGAACAGTTTACAATACTTTTTTTCTTGCCACTGCTTCACAGTTTATTATTTTCTAAATGCGACCCATGCTTTTATTTTCCTGTCAAGACCACTGCTGTCTTCTGTGAGGGGGATTGACTTCCTCTCTATTTGGTGAAGCATGACTTGAGCTCACAATGTTCCTGCAGTGATGGACTGATGCCATCCACCTGCAATGATGCCATCCACCAATCAGGAGGAGCCACACGCAGGATTGAAGGAGCCAGGAGTCAACTACCTGTGGAGCATATTATTATTGCCCTGCTCCCATCCCTGTGTGTAACTTTGGAGGATATTGTTTTCAAACTGTGTTGTGGCACTTGAATTTAATTTATTCTGTTTCGAATAATTCTGTTTTGGTTTTTGGTGGATTGTACTGCCTTGGATCCTCTGGTTTGTTCTGTTTCTTTTTTTGGTCTTTAATTGGCGCTTTTGTGATCATTGGCTGAATCTTTCCATTGGTTTTGTCATTACCAGCAGCATCTGGTATTTGTGTCACATCCCTTTTCCCTCAATGAGCTTGTTGTAACATTTCCACTTATCAATACTTCTATTTACTTTCTTTTACTTTTTCTCCACGTTCTGCCCAATTTCAACAAAACAGAAAGTCAATGTTTGTTTTCTCCAAGGTTATAAATCTCAAATGTTTTGTTGCTGTTGATAAAAACACAATTTAAAAAAAACTGAGGACAATTCTGAAACACACAGAAAGCGTATGACCGTAAGTATGTAAGTTTTGTTACTTATGTAACTTCCTGTGGAGAGAACACTTCAGGTTTTATATTCTACTGCTGTGAGTGAACTGAAATGTTCTCAAATGTAATTCTGCTCTGTTATTATGGACACGGTTCCAGCCTCTCTCTAAATCAAATGTTTTACAAGTGCTCCAAATTTTCATCCCATGTAAACCATAATAATCCCACAGCGTTATTTTACTGCTCTTATCTTTATGTCCTCGAGGCAAAGACAAAATAAACACATCAATTCTTCATACCATGAATCCAGTTATCCAGAGCTGCAGACACAATATCATTATGCCACTGTTTCATTGTGAATAGTAGGATTACAGCACCAGATGAGTAGAGAATGAGGAAATATCTTGAAGTTAATGCTGGATAAATCCACACATATAGTGTTCTGCAGATCAAAATGGGTCGTTTTAAATTGGACGCAAAGGAGCTTATATGATGCTCCGCGGGGGAACATGGCAAGGTCCACACAAAGAACCAGATGAGCCATAATTGAAGAGGCTGCGTTGGTGAGTGTGAACTCCAGTGGTGCCCCGAAATAACTCACATTGTATATGTGAGTTCATTCAGAACTAGATTGATTATGAAGGGCAGAGAAGACAAAATTGAAGTGCAAATTATGGATCCTTGGAGTTGATGAGATTATTTTTTAAATATTTAAAATCAGTTCAGTATTTTTCATGATGGCCTGACAAATGATGATTATTTGATACTTGTGGGAAAATGGAAAATAGAAATAAATTATAGACATAAATCTGCTCTTACTATGTGAAAATGTTTCACTGTGATTTTGTGGATATAAAATTTTATGGTTTTATGATTATCCTTAGATTTCTTAGGACCAAGATCTCCACAAGAAGCTGCATTCATGGAAAAAAGGATGCTATTTTCCCTGATAAAAGCCCTAGATGTTGATTTCTAAGCCATACCATCATTTTGGCCTTGGCATAAGATTGATAATAAAAGTATATTCCTCACATCTGCTCTCATTATCGTCATTTGTTTTATTTTTCAGATTTTTTCTCTGTTAATTTTTGTCAAGCCATTTTATTCATGCTTTTAATCAGTATGTTTTTGTTGTTTCAAAACTGTCTCCTGTAAAGACTGCATCCTACATTAGCCCCCTGCTCACTATCTTCTCCAAATACGCAATAAGGAACCTCATGACCCTATATCCTCACCAAACATAGAGTTCAGAGAACAAGTCCTCCTGTTCATCATTTCACAATCTCCCAGGCCGATCTCGCTTGATCTATTTTTGTAATTCAATCCATCAATTTTCTATCCCCCTTTTTCCCAACGGGGGTCACAGACATTTTAATTCTAACTCTTAGTAAACAAATACATTTTTGATGCATCTTTTCAATCTTCTTCTCAAAACATAACCAGTCTTTTTTGTAACAATAACAGAAAAGTTAATGGCTTTTCATCATAGACCATTACAACTTAGAGGTAAATAGATTAGTACAGTAGTACAGTATAAGCACTTTTTTCTCTGTCTCCCTAAAAATGCATAAAATACAAGGAAATCTTAGGGAATATGCCACATTACACAGATTTTTTTTTTCTTGGCCGTCAAGTGTTAACATATTATAGAATACTAGGGGCTGTCTAGATGTGTAAGGGGAAACTGCAGTCTGAAATGAGACACTTGGCTGTATAAGCACTTAGACATGGATTAGAATCAAAGCTCAGCCGTGGTGTAAGATTGTCCACATCTATGTCATTACTATCACATATCTGTTCTGAACTTATGTCCTCCTTTGTAATAGATTTGGACTTTCCTTGTCTTTTGTGTAAATTTGAAGCTGAATTTTTAACCAATTCAGGTTCCAGCTTTGGAGCTTTTTCTAAAAAGGTGTCATAGGCTGATCTGCTTGGTAGGAGAATTCTGCAGCAAAACTCAAGCCTTGCTTTGTCCTGCCAACAAGCTTGACATAACTCCAGTCTTTATTTGTGAATCAATTCTATTTTGAAATGAAATTCTGGTCAAGAGCTTTGTATAGTGACGTTTGGATTAAATTTTGCCTTAGCAGGACTAGAATGAGTTTTATCCACTTACTTATGAGACTATGTGTGTGACACAGTGGGGATCCACACAGTTCAGAGCTTCACAAAGTTAAGTCTGCTCCACTGCATTTGAAAGAGTCAGGTGATGATTTTGGCACCAGGCAGAAATGTCAACCTCTCATTTGCATCCATTTGAATGAACACTGGCCTTGGCTGACGCAGAAAACAGCCAGTGGCAGCCCCGGGTGTATTGTAAAGGCATCCTGGAACGGTTTCAATTTGCAGGGGTGCTCAGCAGATATCATCAAAAGAAGTATTGAATACAGTGAAATACTGTGTATGGCTTTTGCTTGTTTAACTGGCACCTCAAACATGAGGGGAAGAACACAAAGGTTTAAAATGATGTGCCGTCAGGCTTATTCATAAAGGTCAGACTTAAATATACACACCCATGTTTGTCTTTTTTAATAGAATCTGACTGCAAAGCTTTCACTGTATATCTGAACATACTGGGAGACTGCAGGGAGATTTATTTTGATCCGAATATTAAAATCTCTAGAGGTGCGGCTCTCTAGTCACTGAAATTCAAGGAAATTGAAGCAAGATGGGGGAAAAAAAAGCCCTGCAAAATGCACAGTCAGCCATTAAAAATGTCTGGTATGGCAGCAACATTTACTATAATGGCACAAAGGAAAATGCCCACCTCTCTTCCTCCTGAATATGTTCAAATGTTAAATAATGAATAGGCTGCTGCTACTAGGTCAGCACAATGAAAATGGCTGCTATAAAACGTACAATAACCCCAGAGAGCAATGAGCTTTGTTCGATGAGCATGGTCATTCAAGGAGTAGATTTAACATTTAAAGTGTGTACAAGTTTTGTAGAAAGTTAAATAAATAAAATAAGGGAATTTCTTAATTTGTAATTATAGCAAATAATTCTTTAAGGACTGCAATCTAAATCACAGCTGGAGATATTGTTGTGCAGATTGCCATTATTCTGTGTCTGGCCACTGTACTTTGACCTGTAAGTCTCAGTTTTTCAATGCTGAAAACACTGCAATGAAAAGTATCATCATAAAGATATTAAACCTCATTATCATCATGCAGAACGGGCATATGGATTTAAAACTCCTTTTCACTTGGTGAATTGTTCTGGAGGCACATTATGTGTTGAATAGGTTATGCATGAAGCAGGGAAATAACCTCCCTCTGTGATAGTCAGAGGTTAGACGTGACATCTTGTTGCTTGATGTGGAACAGACCATAGAGGCCGGGTTGTCAGTGGGATACAAAATGCATCTTTCTTGTTGCTGATGTACATTTAATATGCCCAGTGGAAGCACAAAAACACAGATGGGCACTATGGTATTTGGGCATCATTCTAAGTAGGCCATTTGATTTAATGGCGTTGCACATTCATATTTCCATAAAAGTCTCTAAAAGCTTTACTACAGCCCTTTCTGATATACAGTCAGAATATGTACAGGTACCGTAACTGTTGTGTGATGGCACAAAGATAATCCTCATTATTAACAGTGCCCATCGTGGTAAAATACAACTGTATTACTTTCCGGCAGACAAGTTATTCAATGATAAGTGATGCCTCGCCTGCACCCTCGCTGAGCCAGAGATCAAAGGATAACTGATGCAAGACAAAGTCAGTATTAATCCCCAGTGTTCCACAGTAAGCCAAGTCCTAACTGAAACTGTTTGTTCCCGGTTGTCCCTGACAAGATAAAAGTAGAAGTAATCTATTTGGACAAAACAGACATACGTTACAGGATTTACCTTACTCTAACAACTGATTGAGTGGCTGTCCTTAACAATAAACAGTGCAGGGAAGACGGCCCAAGTCCAGGAATACTAGGAAGGAAAACTAAAATCCAAAACCGAACTAAACAGAGATTAAAGCTATGAAGCTTAACAGAAAGACAAGGGGGTCAAACTTCCAAACAGAACAGGTAGCAAGGACACTAAATTATAAAGGAGGGTCTATAACTGAGAGAAACTAGAATGCAGAACAAAACATGACACAGAAACAAATAAAACAAAACAAAACTAAACAAAAAGAAACACCTACTGTCACCGAAAAGAAAAGAACTGACTTAATGCCCAGGATTTTGGCAAAAATACTGAATTTAAACCTGGAGTTTAATGTACTGTATATTCAGTAACAATGACAAACTCATGTTGTGAAATAAAATCTTTTTTCTTAACACAACTTTTATTATACCTTCTGTTATGTGCCACATCTATGAGTTAGACTACGATAAACTCTGTGCTGTATCTTTTAATTGCAGATTCACTACATACCAGAAACATGGTGGTACAGTGGTTGGCGCTGTTGCCTGACAGCAAACAGGGTGTAACAGGGCACACCTTGTTTGAACCATCTTTTTTCTTGTGTTCTTCAAGGGCCTGAATATTTCTCAAGAGTCCAGTTTCATGCTCATTAGGGTAGTTGCTTATTCTAAGTTGGCTTTCGGTTTGATGGTGTATAGCTGTCTGCCTCTTGCTGTCTCTAGCCTTGTGATGCATTGGCAGCCTGTCTGGGTTTAGCCAGCTTCTTGGCCTGTAGGAGCTGGAACAGGCTCCAGCCCCCCATAATGCCCCGCAGTAGGGAGCAGGTGGTAGTGATGTATGGACCCACACCCTTGCTGCACTCCTTTTTCAAACTGAACCATACAGTAGCTCTTACACAGCACAACTGATGTTTTATTGATCTCTGTAGGAAATTGGCTCACCACATGACTTCCCACCATGCAGAGGTTGGAATTTGTGGTCAGCAGTGGTCATAGCAGCCAATGTCTTAGGTACCTTAAAAGCCAGTGACCAGGATTCCTATTGAGCATCTAATGCTGTCCACAAAAACAATATAAATAAATGAAAGAATAAAATCAACATGCCACAAAAAATTTTTTTTACGAACGCAGCGTGAGGACATTTGTTTTTGGCCAATGTGACATGTTATTGTAAAACTAATCTCTGCTGCTGCTTTGCAATATCGACTAGGACTTTCTTGTCTCACCCCAACATATCAGGTTAGCAGTTGACATTTATAACATAAAGAGGTATTTGTATCATATCATCTTCCATGTGAATAATGTTTGTTGGTGGCACATATGATTGTAACTAAATGTGTTGATCTGGGGAATGGTTTAACCCCGAATCCTTTCAATTTTCCAGGCAATATTAACTTGAAAGATGAGTGCGGGGGAAATTAATGACTATCTATTGCCAGTGACCGAGAGGAGGCAGAAGCAGGTGGAAAGAGCCTCAGTCTAATATTGTCCACGGACTTTTCACCTTTTGAGTGCGCACAGTCACAGCTAGTTAAATGTTGATGCTCAACTTCTTATCTTCGGTGAGACTGGACTGAAACATACATTGGAGAACATATAAATGATTACAAAGTACGTGTAGTGTACAGACAATAACCTGGATTCTAAGAGCTCAATAAAATCAGTTCATTACAAACTCCGTAACAGCAGCACATAGCAGTTGTTACTCAGCTGGAATCTCCTTTCTGACCAGCCCACTGATGCAATATTTACTACTGCTTTCCAGCAGTATTTGGCAATCAAAGTAGCTCTAAAAGCACTGACTCCTTTCACTCTGTTACGCTGAATTCACGGGACAGTGAAATACAATGAGTAACTTCTCTAATAACAGACTTTGCTGCTCTTTCTGCAATTATTTGCCTGACACAGAACATTTAACCAGCCTGAGAATGTCTAAGGTCTGGTTTAAGTTAGTGACCCCAAAAACTCTAATCGCTTTCCCTCCAATTGCCTTCTGTCTCTCTTTCCACCATCCAAGTAAACAGCAGAAGATTATCAGAGAAGAGATTAATGTGAGATTAGTTGTGTCTCCTGCATATTGTGTGCGTGTATGGGTGGTGGAAGAGCTAAATTGACTAGTAACACTCAGATGATGAATGGGTGCAGGGATGGAGTTAAAGATAAAGAAACAGGTGGGCAGATCTGCAGTCGAAATGACAGACAGCCTGACACCAAGAGAAAAAAATAGACAATGACGCATGGCCCTAGCCTGGCTGTCATCTTGGCTGAGTAACATTTAAATATAAATAATTTCTACAGACTGCTTATTTTTAATGTGTCCTCAGACTTATGGTGTGCTGTGGTTTGAGGTAGATGTTAATTTTCAGAATAACCAGAATTAAGCACACCGACCTGCTTATCCCACCTTTTCCAAAGGGACATAGTAATCATAGATATTTTTTTACATTATATTTTGCCGTAACATACACTGGCAAACCTGATTTACACCTGCCACAAAACAACATAAACCACACAGCAATTAAAGATAAAGTTTGAACAGATCTTAATGAATTTGATCTACATGAGATAATATCTATGTTGCTTTGGAGCTACATAAATGCACAGTTTCTAGTATCAATTACTTTGATTCAGTCATGGAAAGCCGCCAATGTACTGCCTGAGTAATCTCTGGTTTATCCTAATTGCACATGTAAACGACACCAATGAGCTGCATGCAGCAAGCTACACTGGATTTATGTGTTAGAAAAAAGGGAGCAAGTGATGGGAAATAATTTTGTTTACAAGGTAACCTGACTTTTAGTGTCAAAACTCTGCTATCTTTGACAAGATAGTTTGCCATGCATCAGTGACAAATTTCCCTCCATTAACGTTTTAAAGTCAGCTTTCAGAAATCTCTTGAGTCCAGAACAGATTAGTTTCTGTGCTCCTCTGTAGCAGAAATGAAGTATCTTTTTGAAACATTAGAAATTCTCCTCTTTGCACTAACTGTTAAACTTATATTTCTATGTTGCATTTGGGTCAGAAACGTGTTTGCTGTGTAAGTATGTCATAAGGCCTCTGTGTTCGAACAGGCATGTAATATATTATATATCAAGCATGTAATAAAAATTATGAAGCTGGGGTTCACACTCGCAAATTCTGTCCAGGCTATCAGGATGAGGAAGAGTGACATAGTGTCAATTAGTCCAAGTATTGAATTGGCTTGAATGTTTTTACATCCAAGTGCTCAGCCTTTTAACTATAATCAAAGGAGATGCTTTTTAGCTTAATAATGCACTTAAATTGGCTTATCTATTATGCAAATATTGATTGCCTGTTGAGATTGAACTACAATGTCTGTAAACTGCTTATAGCTAAAATAAGATTAGATGATTATGATTAGATGTAAAATCAACTTTATGTCAAATCATTTTCTCAAAACCGCTAGAATTCAAGTTCTGAAGGTTTCCGAACTTTGTGGAAGGTCTATCCAGAATAAAATTAATGCTCAAAGAAAGAGTAAAAAGATGGATTAACTGGGAAACATTAGAAGAAATCACACAGAGAAAACATCAAGCAGGCACCTAAAAGTTCTCCCTTTTCTTGTCCTTAGCTTATCCTGTTAATAGAACTGCTACATTCTTTTATTTTTATTTCTACCTCTATGGTACAACTGAAGCAATTATCATTTTCAAGTTTTTAGTGTTCCAAAAACAAGAATAAAGATTTATTCCTATCCACATCCCTAAATGAAATCCCACGCTATGGCACTGTCTTAGGTCTTACAGCAATCACTGACACACAACCCTGACCAAGTAGTGGGTCTGTGCTTATGAAAAATGTTCTTCAAACACAGACACGCAGACTGGCTCTTGTAAAGTAAACAATGTGCAAGGACAAAAACACATGCATACACACAGTCACTCACAGCGTGACAGTCATAACCATGCAGGGGGAAATGTCAGTCTCTTTGTCAAGCAGAAGAGCCTGACAGAATCAATTAGCAGGCAGGGACAAAGGAGAACACTGGGTTCAATTAAACTGACAGCTTTCCCCATAGGCACACCACTCACTGCGTCATTATTCAACAAAAGTGTGCATTTGAGAACTTGAGAGGGAAGGGTGTCTTTTTGTGCGTCAGTGCATGTGCGTGCATGTCTTTATCAGACCGATGAACTAATTCCTCTCCATCCACTTTGGGGTCATGGGCTCTGTTAGACATTTGTATGCACATAAATACAGTCTAAAACGGATCCCTCCCTCAGTTTTCCCCACCAAAACACAGTGTCTATAATACAAGGGGTTGCTCTGGTGTCAATATTGTGAATTCAAAGGCTAGATTATCACTTTCACATTGAGTGTTGAAGAAACTCCTGCCAAATATTGTTTTCCATCTGTCTTGAATACAGCCAAACATACATGACTGACCAGAAGGCTGTAAGGGGCATTTGTAGCAGCCGGCAATGAGTGGAAGAAAATGTGCAACATTTCATACTAGATAAGGTAAATGCAGGTGTAGAAAAAAAGGAAGGTACATATGAATGGAATGGCATCGCTTTTGAGTCTGGATGGGCATGTGGGAGGTGCATTTAGTTTTCCTTTTATTACTGTGTGCTTAACAATTTCTATTCTCCGTCTTTGAAGTGGAATTCTATTGTGACTGCTGTTAGTTACCTTCAGCAATGCTTGATTTTTAATGGTGATTTTGATCTGCACGTGTTACGATCTTGTAAGGATACAGAAGGAAGACTAAAATAAAATTCAGTGGGTTTACCTTTACATTAGCAAATAATGAGGGAACTGGATGAAAAATGTAACAGTTTGATGGTAAGTTTGAAGATTTTCTTCAACACACCTAAAGATTCATACGTGGAATTTTGAATTATTGAATGTAATTAGGTTTAGCAAAATCAGTAGAAATAAATTCCTTTAGTCAGTTATCCACAATGATATGCTATCATAAATTGCAAGTAGCACGTGTCTGGCCTTATTTCCCCTCGAGTCAGTTCAGAACTGCTCCTAACCCTCTGAGAGCATTACAGGATTAATCATCTGAAGGGGTCTCTAGTTTTTTCCTGTGTCATTATGCTTTGGATCCCGTTTCTACAAGATCTTCTGGATTATAATGACTTGCCACTGGGTGCGCATCTTTTGCTGAGGGGGACAAACGGACACCTGCCTCTTCGACTTACCTCTAATGCCATACTTTCCTCTTTTGCATAATTGCATGTTAACCTGCTTGTTGTGAGTAGATCCGATCTCCCTGACTGCAGTCTACATACAGTATCAATAATATGGTGTCATTAAAAAAATCCAAACCCATTGTCCTATGGAACAAATCATAGCTGATCAAGAAATTGTACATTATCGTTCTTATTGTTTATATTAATTCTTGTTTTGAAAGGGTTCTTATTAAAGTTCAGAGCTAAAACAATTACAAAAAGCATGACTTAAACATATTCATCTTTCATACAAAACATTTGCCCATCTTGGCCATCTAAATATAATGGTCATATATATATATATATATATATATCATGAAATGATACAGGCATTTCTTTTTATCGCATTATCTAATGCCTCATTGATGCATAGGTAACAGAATTCAAGATAAATTTAATACTGTATGAAAATGATTAGTACAATCTAAATTCTTTGAACATATTGACTGAGATTGATCCAAGGGCCTCCTTTAAAAGCTGTCCTACTGAGCGATGATTCACTCCTTACATTTAGGCTCAACACACAGAGTTTGTAACCTATTGGCGGAGTTTTGAGTTTAGCTTTCAAAACCTTCAGCCTTGGTTTTCCTTTACACAGTGATGATGTATTTTGGACTTTTAAGCTGGAACATCCAGCTTACATTATGCATGAAATAAGGTGCTGTATCAGACTTTGATAGCAGTGTACACAGTTTCAACAAATGAACCAAATGCACCCACATGAACATTGAGCCTCGAAACCAGGCCTTATATAATGTGTCAATTTTTCCAGCAGCACAGAAAAAGGTTAGTAGGTTTTGATTATGCTCCTCTGCTGGCTTTAATGCCTCTGTCCATCTTTGTCACTCCACTGTCCCTAGTCATGTTTATGAGGCACTCAAACTTTCCTTTGTGATATGTGTGTCTCAGTAACGTTGATATGACAGAGAGTGGATCGGATGGTTATTCAATTGCTGGTCATTACTGCTAAAGCAGAAGAGAGAGGTGGAAAAGCTATAATAATAATACCATAACCCAAAAAAAATAAAAAAATTGCTGCATCGAAATCCATGAGCATAAATTTTTCACGAAAAATAAAAGGTCCAAGACCAACCGGAGAGAGAAGATGCCGATGGTAATCTCCGATGTAGTGAAGATGGAAAGGGAGTCATAAGATCAAAGTGTTTAGCCAGCAGCTCCAAGGGAGATAGTTGGGAGGTTTTTATCACATGGGCAGAAGTGGGGTGAATACCTGTGGCCCTGAGCCTCCTAATCAGGGCCGCGTATCACACCCTTCCAAGCTATCAGAACGTAAATCTCCAGGACGGTACGCAGCAGAACTGTCAGCTCTGCAGCATCCAGAATCTAACCCTCCGGCACATTCTCTCTGGATGCAAAGGAACTTTGACGTAGGACTGGTGTAGACGGCACACTGAGCAGGTCCTGTGCAAGCTTGCTGAGTTCCTGGAGATTTAAAGGCTGGAGTCAAATTGTGCTTGCCCCTAGGCCCCACCAAAGAAAAAAAACCCTCTTTATGAGACAGTGTAACCAAGGCCAAAAACCCAGCACCAAAAGTAAAACAGCACCTTATAACACATAGAATGGAATAGTTTGATAAAAACACCATGTTTTTTCTTTTTTGGAAAAAGTCATGATCTGCAACTCTAAAAATTCAACAATTACGTCATAAACTAAATGAGTTTTCAGTTCTATCTAACTTTAACCTTTGGACCTCTCTTGTCCAACTCATTTTGCAGCTTTTGCTCTTTCTGTGGCCAGGAAATGCATAGAATTGGAAAGTTGAGCAGGATTATCATGCAAAAAAGGTACAGTTGACCGGAATTCAAAGCAATTCCAAGGCTTTGATTTTACACCGTTTGCAATTTAGTTATCTTAAGAAGATAAAAGGCGAGTGCTTTATTACTGTGTAACTGTTCCTCAGTTATGCAAAATAATGTGAATAAACTGTAATCTGAACAAAAACTGTTAAATGGCTCTTCAGCAGTCTCATGCAGGACTAAGCATGTGGTAATTATACCCGAAACATACGTGTTTGCGATATAAGGGCCAAATATCGAAGCAACTTTGCAAGTCTATCAGCTTCTCTTTCTGTCCATCTCTGCCTTTAAGTGACTCAGCACTAATGCTCCGGGACAGTCTACAATTCTTAACAAGCTACATCCTCAGCCAGCCTTACCATCTTAGAATTTCGAGTGCCACAGTGCCCGAGTTTCCTTTCATCTATCAAAACTATTGATCCGCAAACCAGGCATGGCCCATCAACCACAGAGAGGGAAAAGGGGACAACAAACAGACACAGATTCAAATGGAGCATGATGGGTTGAGGAGATTAAAATGATTTAAAGTGCAGCGTTGACATTGGGGGTCATGTTTTAAATTTAACTTATCTTTCCTTGACGAAATTCATACTGGACGTGTGATCTTTTCTTAAAATATCAATACAGATGTGCGTCAGAAATGTTATGAAATGGGTGGTGCTGACATTTGGGAGTTTGTATTTAGTTCGGCTGGTGGATTAAAGCCTAATTTTACATTCATCTAAATGGGCCATGGGGGAGAGAGCAGGGCTGACGCTGATGCTCATTAATGGCTTGCGGGTCTTATATGGACTGCGATGAACTTATGTGAGACATTATAGAAACTCAAAAAAAGAGAAAAAAAGAAGAAAGAAATATTGTCTCCCACAAGTAAATCCAGGGTTTGAATGTTGAAGTCCAACACCTTGAAAAGATAACTGAAAACATTTGGCCGATGAACATAAGCACATATTAAGACTTTTTATAAACTGGAAATATACTTAGTCACATAACACTAAAGACAAAATGTGAACCCGCCGTCATTCCGTTAATCTGCTTTACTTTCACTGCACATGTAAATGCTCCTGCAGAAGCCCTGATGGGGAATTCATCTTAGGCTTTTTCAAGTGGACTATTCATTCTCGCTCTTATCTAAAATAAATTCAGAAAATAATTCCAAGGCATTTACTCTCTGTTTTAATGAATAGGAGAAAGATATGTGTGAAGCATAAGTGAGATGACAAAAACTGCAAATCAAGAGACAATTTGTCATGAGAAAGAGGGAAATCAGAAACAAAGCGTACAAATTTTAAAACAGAAGGAGAACCAGAGACCCAGTTTTATGGCGACCTGAATAATTCAAGCAAGAAGAAAAATTAATTTTGATATTCTGCAGTGATGGGTGCTGCCTTGGCTGCATGTTTACCCCCCTCACACATGCAGTCTGCAAATGATGTACTGGGCTTATGCAAATGCAGTGTCAGCAAAAGCATTAGCACCATTACCGTAAATCTAAATGGACACCATGAGCCCTCACGTGCACACATGCTTAAAAAAGCACACTCTCGAAAGCCTTACAAACATAATTACGATGCATTCCATCCATCGTGATTTGCATGTCCATGTCTGCATATATCTCCTGCTCAAAAAGCCACGTATGGGTGCAGTGCTGCATGCATGCGGCACGTGGTAATACACGCATCTGTGCACACACTCGCTCACACTTTTGGAAACTATGAGGACCAGCAGTGCGCACAGGAGGTCTCTAGATTTAAAGCCTCTTTTCATTTACCGCACCTCTTCTCCATTCACACTCAATGCATCTAGTTGTCTAGGACCCCGAAACGCTCACACCCTTCTACGCCATGTCATGCATGTGTGTGAGATGGGGTGTGCGATACTCATTACAAGCATTGATGATAAATGGCAGAACCAGAACATGAGCTTTCAGGAGTCTATTTGTTTGCAGGCATACGAGGTACAGTAGAGGAAAGCATATTCAAATAACCCCAATAAACTACGCTAGCACTGACATACTAGCCTGTTAGCAATATCACAGCACAGTCTAAATCATTAGCAGATCTGGACTTTGCTTTGATGAGACCTATGTTTCTTCACTTCCGTGGAGAGTTCAGCATCGCCTTTCATCTCACTTTCTCTTTTGTTAGCTTTAGGTTTATATTATTGATTTGCCTGTCGATGACATTTCAAATGCAAAACCAGATGTTTGACGACATCTTTCACAAAGGTGTTTCTGCACATTTATAAGATTACCATTAAATGAATACAATGTGATCGACATTGGAGAGGTTCCACTTTAATTTTTTACTAATAAAGACAGATGTTTGAAAAAAAATAAAAAAGCTTCTGACTATCAAATGTTCATAGTAAAGAAATTAAGATAAAAATAAAAAGAAGACAGCAATAAAAACCAAGCTATCCAGCAGCTGGAAAAAATGCTTCCACTTGTCATTGTCTGTCCAGGTCTGTGGATTCTGGAGCTCTCTAACTCCTGATAGAAACAGTCCTTTAGCTTTCCATGTCTGGGACTTGTTTTCCCTTCTTTTATGTTTCTGAGTGCGTCTATGATTTTGTTTCTTTCTTGTTCTGAACGAATAAGACACGGTGCCAGGTCTTCAGTAGTTGGAGACTGAGTTGTGACTTAAAGCCTGTTCACCGGGAACCCTGACAGCAGGTCCTCTGTGTGGCACCGAGCCAGGTACTCACTTCTAATGAGGCATCCCTCTCTCCACCCTCCTACTGTTAGCTCATTTTTCTTTTATCTTTCACTCTTCCTCTACCTTTTATATCCCCTATCCTGCCCCCGAGTCTTTGATCTCGCTCCTTGTCCTTCATCACTGTTTTCTTTTCTGTTTCCTCACTGTCTCTTCCTCCCTCTTTCCCTTGTTGTACTATTTCTCCTTTCTTTTTATTAATCCTAACCACAAACTTTGAACTCTTCTCATGTTTCTTCCATAGTTCCTTCTCGCAGCCACTCTTCTCTGCACCCCTGCCTTGACCCTAAATGGTATGAAGATTAGTGTATAAAAGGAAAAGAATGTATGAAAGTTATTGTAGGTCCGTTCAGATAAATTCCCTAGCCTTACCCTTACTGTATCCTTGAAGTGAAAGAAGCATACTTTGTGCAAACATAACAGCGACCACAGATCATTCCAAATAATGTACAACAGTCTCATTACTATCATTTCATCAGGTGAGCTTACATAAATTCTGCTCAGTCGTAGGTAAGATTTAGATGCCTTTTTCCTTTTTTGCATAAGAAATTTAAACAGGTTTCTCTTTACTGGTCTTCTTTTGTGAAATGTGGTGTATTGTGGATGTTTCTAATGATGTAGAATAAAGAAAACATTGTTTGGCAGAAGGAATTTCATAAGATTGTAAAAAAAATTGTAAATGAAGATGGAATTTCAGGCCTCAGAGTTGTTGAGTGTGAGTTGCTAAGTTTCTGTAATGCACAGCTTTTCTGCGAAAGACATCCAACTGCATTTTGGAAACATTAGCAAAAACATGTTGAGCACATAGGGGCTCTTAGAAGTAACAAGTTTATGACTGAACTTAAGAACATAAGATTATCCAGCAGATGACAGATTCTATGATTGGAAATTCTACATATTTAAATATGAAGCCCAATATGTAAATTACTTGATGCAGTGCCTTTAATGAAACTTTAACACTCTGAAATGTGATGCTTGAGTTAATAACATCAGAAAATGAATATGTCAAGGCTACTTTTCTACTCCGGTTGTTTTAAAAAATCTTCTTAATCACCATTCCTCACTGGGTGGCTCAGCCAGTGAGGTGCTCATCTTCTCACCTCAAGGTCTGTGATTAGACTTATATATGTTTATCGGTGTGATTGTATAAAGAAGTGCACTACATAGTGCAAATAGAGTGTATACACATATTTGGAACTGTGTAATGAGAACCTTTGTCTGGCCTGTAATTTCAAGGCCATGGATTGAATTGGATACAGCTAATTGTTTTTGAAACTTTAATCTCCTCGTACTTTGTTTTGTATGTTTGTTCTACTCTTTTCATTAACCTTAGCTCTCAGAGTGCAAATGTTGCCCATGAGCTTGTGTGCTTGCTTTCCAGATATACTCTTGTCTCCTCCCACCATTTGCCCACCGAAAACATGCATGTTCAGATAATGGTGATTCGGAATTGAGTGTGTGAGCGTGATTATCAGCCTTTGTTTGCTCTATGTGGTCTTGTGATGGACAGCTCATCGCTGATCCTGAATGTAGTTACAGAAAAAGGAAGATTTGACTGAAAAACTGATGGAAAATGAAAAATGAAATAACATATCTGTGGATATCTGACAAATACAAGATAAAAGCCTGGGGTTAACTAACGTTTACTGTGCTTATATGTCTTCATTTATGGCCCTTATGTCTTCAAACGCAGGCTGAATGGTTGATCTGGGGATTGTAACATGTTTTATTGATGGCTTTTTATTGAGCTACTGTGACTTAGGTCATATTTCATCTTTTTTTGCCTTGCTCAAAGTAACTGACAATCAATAAATGTAAATGTAATGACCTTCAAATATATTACATGCATTGTGCAAGAAAATTAAAGAGCATTCAATTAAATTACCACTTTTAAAGTTTCAATCTTGCTTTTTGTTAAGGAATGCTTGCTTTTGTTTGTCCAAATGCAATTTATTCAATTATTTATGCCAGTAGTGCGTCAAATGTTGCAACATCTGAACAATCTGATTTGAAATAATTTAAATATTACTGACATAAAAAAAGTTCATAACTTTTTATGAAGTTTGAGTTTATTTGTTTAATTGCCAGGTCTTTGTTCACTTGTAGTGCAGGCAAATAGCACCTCATGTCATTTAAAAAAACAAAAACAAAAAAAACATTTAATTTTGAATCCTTACCAAGTAAAGTTATTTTCCTAACCCAAGAAAAAGTTAAACAAGTCATACCAATTCATTACTCAGAAGTAATTAAACATTCTGATATTTTAATTCTGAACTCAAGTCATATACGTATTCATTATTGAATGAGCCACTTGTCACTGTGTTCCCCAACCTACTAATGAAGATTTGTGGCTTCTTAAATGAAAATCCTGTACATGACGCATGCTATAATGCATTAATGTTTATATGAGTCGTATTTTTTTCCTATTCCTTCCAAGGGTTTAAAATTTAGGGGCATGTGTCGTCAATGAATATGTGAATAAAAATAATTTACCACTATGATTACCAGTAACATCATCTCAAATGATAAGTTGGCATTTGTCTTGCATACCCTTATTTGTTTTTACTCTCATCTCTACAAATGAGTAAAAGCCACATGGATGGTTACTTTTGTCATGGATTTTTCTTTCTTTTCTTTGCTACCACAAATGGCAGTATCCTCAATCTTTTTGCCAAATCTATAATTATGTGTGATCATTCTGGACAAAGTGTGATTGGAGCTGTATTTTTATTTTACTCAAAATTCTTATGTTGAAAATCTCTTGGTATCATGACATACAATTGTTACCACATAGTAATCATATGCTGACTTATTATTCATTTAAAAGGTACTCAGGATTAAAACATATATTATGACACAAAGAAGAACAACAATAACTTACTAATGGAAAAATAAAGAAATAGATAGAGATAAAGATGTGGAGATAAAAGTAAAAGAGACATATAAATATGCAGACATAATGTTGTTTTTGCAGTGGTTTCTTCTAAATTTAGACCTAAATAATAATGAGTAGCAAAAATTTACAGTAAAAATGCAAAAAGAGGACATTAAAATGATCAATGATAGAACAGAAATGACACAGGAAAAGAAGAGAAGAGAGACAGAGGGGGTACGGTTTCATGCCTATACCAGCAAGAAAAGTATGATATCCGTCATGTCAGGGGAACATCTCTTTAATCAATACATCTGTTGTAAATGTGTGTCATACGACCTGTAAACTGACACATACTTCATTATAGATTTATATGCCCTTGTTCTGAATGAAACATAAGAAACAATTCACATAGGTCTATGTAAAAAATGGGAAAGCATAATACTTCTTTTTATATCGAGTCCCTGCACTTTGAAACTTGAAATTCTTTTTAAAAAATCATTTGTTATCCATTATCGTAGAAATAAATAATAAGTCTTATAAATAAGTGATGTTCTTCAGTCGGGGAAAATACAAAGAGGAACTGTTCAAGGTAGAAATAATTAAAGAAGAGAGCAACTAAAGCAGACACATTTGAAGAAAATGAATTAAATTCAGTTTAAAACTGAATTACAAGAAATTATATTCATTCAGGATACATTCAGTACATTAGCATACACAGATATTGCATACAATGTTGGAAGGGGTTTTCCCAACATTGTATTATTTTTTTGTTGTTTCCTTTAGTGTTGAAACATTTACATAAAATAGTTATTTTAAGTATGTGGAATAAAAATAGGCATATAAACAGACAACAGCCTAGCCTATTCATCCATGGAAACTGGGATTTAACTCATCTAAGAGTCTATCTTTTATATTTATGTTATTCATTTAATTTTTTTCAAATTTCCAGAATTCGTTTGGTCCTGTTAGAGAAAAGTGACATTTGCTCAGTTTGGGGTGACTTGTGAAAGAAAGGTGCCAACTTTGTAATGAACCTTAGAATCTTAAAGGTCTGTAAATTGGGTTAATTATGTTAGCATTTTCAGTTATTTATCTATTTTTTTCTGAAAAAAACTGAAAATTCACAACAAATAGCAGTAGCACATAGCAACATTTCTTTTAACTAGTTATTATGTTGATGGTGCTACTGGAATAATCTGTCTCTAATTGTGCTTCATGCCCCCAATCCTTAACCCTCATTCAAACCCAACTGATAAACACAAACAGGATAAGACTTAAACCTAAGCAGTAATCTTTGCCTGTTACTGGAAAAAAGAGAAAAATAGTCCAAAATAGTCCAAAATACAAAAAATGATACATTTAGGAAGTTACTTTACTGTATACGCTCTGTAATTTACATCTGTAAGTATCACTCCAAGTTTAGTAAGAAAAAAGGAGGACAAAATAGCCCCAACACTTTTAATCTCATCGCGGATTACTGTTCCAGTAATTTGAACTGCATTGCATCAATAAACTGGGTTGAGTTTCACTGATTGGAAGAGGTTTGACTCATCCTGTTTACTACTGGTACTTTAGACTTCAGCAGCCTACTGCTACACCCAATGAAGTGCTATATTTCTTTAAAGCAAACATTCTTTTTCCATGACACTTTTCCCTTTATTTATGTTTCATCCAATTCAGTCCTCATCAGCACTAAAGTGATGTTACTTCCTAGTCACTGATACATGGGGTGAGAAGAATAAAAAATACCTTTGTTCCACCATAAGGTTACTCTAACACAAATATATAAATCACAGTAAATTACTAATTTACAATTGAGACGATAAGCGTTGCCATACTCTGGGATGAAACTAAATGAGCTAATGAGCTATTCTCTTAGTCACAAACACAACTGGGACTTTGAAGGTTAATGGCTGATTTATTTTATATCTTGACTGTCAACGTAATTTTTCCCATCCAAATTACAGTTAGAAAACATAAGAAATTGTAGTGAGGCTCATCAACCTCATAAAATGTCTTTTTAAACTTATAAAATGAATAC
>CAJRST010037777.1:9051777-9082814 GCA_907169785.1 Menidia menidia | reverse complement strand
TGCTTCTTATTTACATTTTCCACATCATTCTCCACTTATCTAAACTTTTAGATGATACTTTGCTGTATTGCTGACAATGTTCTGTTGCCTGGTCTGGCAAAGGCTAAGCTGCTTTTGAAGGCAGACGTTTTGAAGGCAGATGTTTTTGAGTTTGCATTTTCCTGTGACGTTGCCTCAGCAGCTTGAATGTTTCTGCTCATAAACCTGCTTCTTGCGAGTGCATATCAGTTTGGATGCTGATGAATACGCAAACATAACAGATAACTTGTAGAACCATCTGAGGGACCATTAAAGGGCATGAATCTGGGAGCCCAATTAGAGGAGTATTCACATAAAGTGAATAACTTTTCACATTCTGTGTGAAAACACCACATGTTGTTTAAAAGAATAGGTTTTGATTAATAAAAAAGTGATAAGATGAATCCCTCTAAAGATGAGGCTGAATGAATTTTGCAAGTGAGGAGACATTTTCAAAGGTTTTCATATCTTTACGCTCTAAATAAAGAGCATACATTGTTCATTTCATGTCCTCATCCTTAATTAAATCTAACTTCTGTAAATGTTTTTAATTAAACATTAAGCATACTAATTTAATTGGGTGGAGCTACATCTCACCTTCATTACATCAAAAGGGGACAGTTTCTAAATCTAGTTTGAGCTGTGTTCATCTCATCTCCTGAGGTACAGAATGGGACTTCATGTGTCTTAATCTATTCTATACCATGTTTTAACTTTTTAGTTGGGTATTTATAAAGAAAACAAGTTCCACTTCACTATAAATTGCTTAAAACCAGCTGTGTGTACATTTTAGTGGGCAACCGTATATCATTATCTGAGCCTTACAGGTGGGTCGATAGCATTGAACTTTCATTCAGCTTGAAGCCGGTGTTTTGCTGGCCCAACCTGATCCTCCCTTGATGTTGTAAAACTTCTCAACAGAACATTGTTAAGGGATGACAATGCACTACAGCCTCGTAAGATTTTTTAAAAAAGCCAAGACCTTCCTTTTTAAGTACAAAAAATAGCATTTCTCCTGTTGAACTTCCCCGAGTGTCATACATTAAAATATGGACAAAAGATACGAGTTTAGTGAAACTGGATGTTGTACTGCACCAATAATAACTCACATGCCAAAACACAACAGAAAAGGGAGAGTATCTTTGTTTAGTTTTTTAATCTTCACAAACTTGTTCTTGTTACCCAGGACCTTCTATGCTCTTTCATGCTATGTTCAAACTCCTTCTGCTTCAGAGAGTGTAGTTCTTATCCCTTATAATAGTATTTTCTAATGTTGCTTGTCGTCTTGCTACTATTCTTTTCTCATAATCATCTGTCATAAAAAGTCTTTATTCAGTTCTTTGTTTGTACAAGCTTCATGCTTTTGTGCTCTCCCTTCCTCCATCCTTCACTTTGTCTCATTCAGTTAACCAATTCATTTAATAGAGCTTTATTATTTTTTTCATCTTAAGAATTGTATCTTTTTTGAAAAATGAATAAATGAATAAACTAAGTCCAACATGTATTTATGGTCCTGTCCAAAGCCAAGAAATCAGCCTATAGGACCCTGCACTGGATTTAGAAGGTACAGAATTATGGCTGTATGGGGTTTTAGTATTGTTTTCCATGTTAGAAGCAATAAGTCACTTTGTTAAAGTAGTTTTTCTAACTTCGGCATTAGACAGTAGTCATGTAATCACCGTCACATCTCTGACAGTAAAGGTTATAACCATCAAATATGGTCTGGTCTGCAGCAAATGTCCCATTTTTTACTGGTCCTACACTGTAGATGATTTCACTTGCTTGCTCACAACTCTTTAGAACACAGGATGACCATTTCTGTCAGCCTGGATGGTGGAGAGATGAGAAAAAGACCCACATGATGACATGGATAGCGACAGGAACTGAGCTAAACTTTTATTGGAACTTCAACAGGAAAAGTGGCCAGGCTAAAAGAAAACTCACAAATGCTGAAATAACAATACCTGAGTATCATGTTCTTGAATATGAACGAAAGCGCAAACTAAAAAAGAGACACCCGTATTGAAAACAGCAATGATTTGGTACAGACTGAGAACACAGTGAGCTTCGGTACGGTGGCAGCTGATGAGGGAACGACTACAGCTGAGAAGGTTGAACACAGATGAGTGAACGTGACTAATGATGTGAACTGGGAAACTGGGGGAAATTATGGGTGAGAATAGGACACAAGAGACTAAACATACCATACGAGACTCGCTCACCTGAAAACCTAACAATAGGATCCAACTGCAGACTGGCCTAATGCAAAAAGCAGAAAAGAAACAAACAAAGCAAAGCGAAAATAAGAAAGAAATAATCCAAATGTGGTGTAATATAATCCAAAAGACTGTTAAACAGCAATCCAGTGCTCCAGTGCTCTATTTACCTCACTGTGTTAAGCCAAAAGGATAATAAAACAGGATTGGAATATACTGAAAGGCCATCAGGGAGGGGTTTAAGTCAAGATGACAATAAACTGTCCTTATCTAGAGACAAATACAGGCAAATGCCAAATCCTTTGGTGTAATTAAGTCTGCAAAGTAAATGGACTGAAATACTAACTATCAGTATTAATGTCTTGGTATGGCTTACTAACTCCTACATGTTTGCTCAACGTATTCATGAATTCTATCTCAGTACATAGCTTGCTCCCTCAGCAATATACACGCATGTATGCCTGTCTCTATGTGGCCCTGTGATGGACTGATAACTTGTCCAGGGATACATGGATGGGGTACTGATAAATAATGTTTTTTCTGTTCAATATTTGAGGAAAAAGTGGCATTCTCCCGTCACCTATCAAATGTCATACCAACCTGTTTCATGAACAGAAATAGTGTAACATAAATATTCATGGTCACATTTCGGGCGTTTTTTTATTTCCTTGACATAAATGTCTTTTTTGTTTTCCAGTGAATGTCAGCATTAAGTTTGTAAAATGAAGACTTTCAGACAGAAGACAACCAGCATCATATTAGAATAATTACAATGAAAAGCTCCAAATTGATATTCATTTTCAACAAGTGGATTTAAAAGCTGCCAAAAGAACACTGGGGATGTTTCCAGCAGTGACAAATGTTTATATTTTAGTAAAGTAAGGCGCAAACACACACTGTCAGTCTCTTTGTTTTGTTTGACAGTGTGATCTCCGCTTTGCTTTTGTGAACCAAACAGCTGCTCCCAGTGAGAGTATTTTTCAATGTGTTTAGGCCAGATATTGTGGCAGACTGCATAGGGACATTTCACAGTTGAGTGTATTGAAAACGCTGGCATTTCGAATATTTTCACAAACGTGGACACTCATTTTCTAAGGAAAATGACGCATAAGACTCCTAAAGCCATTTCTAAGCAAGTTTAAAACTGGTTTGGAGTCTTCTAATGTCAGAGATTCCAAAGAATGCATGAGGAATTGATAATTAGTCACACCTTATTCTAAAAGCAGGTGTAAGAAATACCAACCCTATCTGTGATGACAGCCCCATATACCCACATCTATACTTTCTTCAGCATTTTTCACTCAATCAATATGTCTTGTGAAGGTAAATAGTTTATTGTAACCTGTTTGGAGAAGCAGTGGGCTTGTATGTGTTTCTGATTACAGGGGGTATCCTCTGATTAAGGCATGGCTCCTGAGTAAAAAAAGAACAAGATGGGATCAAAGAACCCTAAAACCCACCAAGGCTTATTTATTTCAGTGCACAATTTATGTATCCGAAGGATGAAGGGGAACAAAAGGCAACAGCGACATCAAATAGCAAAAATTTAGCTGCAGTTAGACACGGCGAAATGAGCGAGCAGCTGTGAGAACTGGGAGAATGACAAGAAATGTGCCATTACAGCCCTGTCGAAGTCAATTAGTAACACAAATCACCGCATGCATAAATATGGTTATTAGAGGGACAGTCAAGCAGAGCAGAAGTCAACAGGATCAAAATGATCTCAGACAAAAAAAGGAGAACAAAGACAAAACAAATATGATGGCTGATGATCACAACAGAAAAGTAGAAGGAAGACGTAACTTAATTTGAAAGAGGAAGGATTGCAGTAGGAAGCAAATAATGAGGTAAATTGCCCAGAAACTGAAAATCCTCAAGATGGAGGTTCGGCTCTAATTCAAATTGCTGATCAATACTCAAATATCTAAATTGCCCTGCTAAAAATCATTCTCCCTTCTAACTAGTGTATTTATAAAGAAATAATCTGAGTTGAAGGTGCTCATCACACACTTTCTTCAGCCCATACACACCCACATTTTTATTGCAATCTAACCTTGAGATGGAAAAGATATCATTTCCCTTCAAACAAAGTAGACAACATCATACTGTAGATCTTTGACAGTAACATAGTTACTTTCTCTTATTGGATTTTAAATAATAGACTTTTAAAATATACTAAATTCTCTAATAATTGTTCCATATGTAAATTACGACAGCTGTGCATGGCGTGCAGTGGTCATTTGATACCTCTCTAATGAGAGTATAAAAAATTCTGGCACAATTTTTCCCAACAACTCATATACCATGATCCATTCGTACATCTGTGTCTCCCCCCCGATCGTCTGCACAAAAAATAAAAAAAACAAGCTGTCCGTCTGGAGCGTTGATATGATGTATGAACAGCTGGACGTTTTGGCCGCTAATCTGTATTGTGATCATGTTTTCTTTAAAAAAAAGAAATAAAAAAAACTTTAGTGAACAGCTTGCATTAAACTTCTGGTCCTGATTTTTTCGTCACATTCTTAATTTAGCTGCTTTTGTTCTGTTCATGATAATTGAACCAAAATCACTGAAGAAGACAGCCTCCTTTTTCTTTACTTCAGTGACTCAGAGAAGTAAATGTATTATGTATTTGGTAACAGTGTGTCTTTACTGTCCCTATTAGACGATGATGCAAAAAATATCTTGTTATGCAAATAACAAATTAGGGCTCTGTCAACATCCATGAGTTGAAATTAGATTCCAACTCATATGTATCGCTTCCTAATGGCCATATGTACTCAAAGCTTTCTAAATCCAGCAAAAAGAATACTTAGCCACATTTCTGCCTTTATGCACACTCACAGTTTTATTCATGTTTTATGTATCTGGCCCCCGGTGATTCACTTGCTGTATATTTTCCCACTTTGATTATGGGAACTGTTTAAGAACATAAAATCTAAAACTTCAGAAAAATTTGTACAACGCCCTCATATGGTCCTCATTCTTTTAAGTCACAAATTAAGGCATCATTTGAACTTTTGAGTCGGTGAATGTCACCTGACTCTTAATTGCCATATGAAGTATTCCTCCTCTATGGTAGCCCTTTCCTCCACCTAGGCTCTGGCGAGGTGATTTTATGTCTTTAGAGAAAAAAAAAATCCAATTTAGCGTAAGAGCCTCTGGTGATAAATTTTACTCAGGCTGGAAACCTTTGATCTCACAATCACCTAGACTCTCTCCTGCTGAAATAGACCTGCAGTCACATTAGGACGATAAACCGAATGGCCACATCCTAAAGGATATTAGAATATATACAAGATGTCAAGATTAAATCAGCACAGTTTGTATTAAAATGTGATTTTTTTTAAAGACAAAATATCTTGTAGTTCACATATATTGAACTTTACAGTAATTGGAAACATCAAAACATAACCCTGCAGCATAAGAACAGATACATTTTTTTTAAAATCTGCAATTACCATTTAACATATGATATGTAAAGAATCATAAACATGACGATTCATAGATTCATGGGGGAGTGCATGCTTGATCTTGTGACTGTTAATCTTTATTATAAAAGCACCATTAACCTAAATCTAATCACAATAATCAAGTAAATTATTAGAAAAAATCACTAATGGTAACAATTAGTGTGTGTATACATATATTGGTGGCTCCTCACTTACACTGTGTACAGCCTGCAAACCCAGAGACCATTGTTCCTTGCAATAAAGATAGATTATCCTGTCAGGTTTCTTGCAGAGGCAATGGAGAGCACCATGTGTATTACTGTGACCTCTTTGTGCTCCAAAGCATGAACATTTGTGTATGGGTACACATGCCTTCTTTCGACTCTTTGACTATGCAAGTAAACAGACATATAAATGTATATGTGTATAGAAAGAATATTTCTGTCCATACTCCTTCTAATATTTGTAGATTCTAGTGAGAGCAGAAGGTTATTAATGACCACAAAAGCAGCAAATGTATCTTCTGCATTCATACACATACATACAACACACTCTTACACATTCACCCAAAGACAACTTAGGCTTTGCGTATGTGTTTAAATGAATGCATGCTCCGATGTTTATAAGCATGCATTATATATGCCAGTGAAAGGGGCTTTAAACATGCAATGATGTGGTGTATGGCAATTCTCGTATAGCACTATAAAGATCATTTTGAAATTAATCACTGCGATGCACAGTTACACAACTTATCAGTTTGCCATTCAATCAAAACTACACTATATCCACAGCTCCTTCCTTATTGTGTAATTTCATAAATAACCACCTCATAATTGTTTACTCCAAGGACACAACCCATGAAGAGTGGGAGAAGAAAACGCAAACCAAAGCTTTGAAGAGTATGGAAAGCAAATGAGCCAGAATGGGTTCAATGCATGGTGAGGAAACGCGATGGGAAGAGATAAAGCCAAAGCAAAAACAAAGTGCTCCTGCTGAATAGGGTATCTGTTAAAGGACGTGTTGAAGGCAGCGCTTCTAAACTTGATGGAGCCCGTAACTTAGCAACAGCCAATGACACATGGATGGTGACACTGAGGAGGTGGGGAGAGTGTGTGTTGTGGTTGTGGGGGTGTAGTGAGAGTGTAGGGGGCTGTGAGAAAGTAAAAGATTGGTCTGGAGATCTCACAAGTAATGAATCTGGAATGATGCCTCAAAGTGGGAGAAAAGGCTCCAGAGGAAGTGAGCGGAGCTCTGTTTGTGTTTATGGACACTTACAAAAGCAGTGAATACTTGCCATTCATTAGAGGGTTGTGTATTTTTTCTTCTTTTTATCCATTATACATGCGTTTTTTTAACATTCTCCAAGACCCTTGAGACTCCTACTTTACATTACCTTAAAGCTTGCTCCTTATCAAAATGTACAAAAATGGGATTAACTAGATTTCTGATGTGAAAAAAATACAAAACAACAAAATAACTTTTCAGCCTACAGAGCACTGGAAAAAACTGGAATGAATCTAAGATAAGATATGAAATTTCTTGCTAAATAGATGCCAAGTTACTTTAATTTTTCAAGAGCTTTTAAGCATGCCCAAGGATCCTCACCCAGTAAGTGGATTAAATGTGAAGATTTACCCTGCATGTTATCAAATCTAGCTCTATTTTGACTGAAAAACTAGTATAAGCCAATATGGGCAGGTACCTAAGAACTTTCTTTATAAACTGGGTATTTCCCTGTAATGGCATATGTGTGGAGGCAGGAAAATACTAAAACCTAAATCTAAACAAAAAAATATATTTATATTTTGACACCCTTAAATTAGTTTTGACATTTCATTTTTTTCTCACGAAATATTTGGAGAAGCTGTTTGTGTCAAAATTTTGACAAAGGTTGGAGCAAAGCTTTCCAAGCTTTTGAAAAAGTCACCATACTACATTTCTGTTTGGCCTTTTTGATCGTTTTGATTTACAGTCTGTTCCACGTTGAATTTTCTCAAACCTGAACTGATCTTAAGTTGGAGTATAGGGCTGTAACCCCTGTGCAAAAATTTGGGGATCACTACTAATGTAGACTTAGGCGTGTCCTGCTAGAACTCTGAAATCATCTGGAAAATGTGTGCTAGTTCCTCTTGCCAGGACCGCAGCTGCCTCAGATAAAACCTCAGAAACAGTACTATGTGTATCTCTTAAATAACAAAAGAAAGAGACTTTATTTCAATCAAACCACTCTGATTTTTGCATTTTTATTTCAGTTGAAATATTTTGGAGAAAAACTATTTGAGCTCAGTGAGTAATTTAGAAAATTAAAAGGCTAATAAGCCTTTTTGAGTTCATAGTGTAACTGACAGGTCCTGCAATTTTTCCATAATTTCCAAAATTTTAAAATTAATGATGAGAAATAATCAATTCACTTTACAATTAGCTCTCTGCTTCAGTCTTTTTCCCTCTGAGTTTTTTTTATGGCCAGACTTACTCAACCAGAACCACAGCGACATGTTCAATTACATTATAAGCGAGTAACTAACATAATTCATCTTTCTTTGCATGGTTTCATTTTTTTTGTGTGTGTAGAGCTAAATATGTATTTTTATTGTAAATTGCGTTGACTTTAGGCTCGAAAAAGTAACAAAATAATATCAACGTTATCAAAGTTTTTACAATGTACTTAGGTTAATGAATAAGTTATATGTTAGATATTATCATTATAAATGTTGTTATGCCCCACACACAGACACAAACACAGGGTCATAAACATGTTGAGAAAACCATACATAACCACATTTTAAAAAGTGCAGAACTTCACTGCTGACCTGATACTTTTTTGGATGTATTTTCCATCCAAATCAGGAATAAAAACAAAAGTGCAATGCAATGAGAAAGATATGGAAGACTGAAAGTATTATGAACTTTCTCTTAAATTAAAGATTTAAGTTCTTCCCAGGAAGATCTATAAGATCAGACAGAATTAAAGATCAGATACCTTGGGGGAGTTCCTGATAGTAAATGTAATAGTTTTATGTGATAAAAATAATAAACTCTGTTAAATTCAAGTTATTATATTTACAGTATGCTGTTAGTTATATTTTCAGGTCTGTGACCTGTGTCACTCCAGCGAGTCAGGTCCAGCTTGGTTGTAATACAAACACACATCTGTGTAGGCATAAAGGTGCTGATAAAAAGAGCCGTTCAGGCCAGTCCTTCCCTGTAATGTGGGGACAGTTACACTGCTGTGATCTGAGACTCATATTTCAGATGCTGTCTTTCAGAGATCTGAGCAGGAGGGCATTTGGTAATGGCCGTGTTGTTTAATGACTTTTTGCCCCTGTGTCTTCTTTCTTCTTCTCTTTCTTGCTGTTTCACACTCTGTATCCAGTTTCTTTCAATCTATTAATCTTGTTCTCTTTTTGTGTCATCCTCTGAACACCCCCCCCCCCCCACAAACACACACACACACACTTTGTTGTGTTTTTTTCTCTGTCCCTTGCAGCATCTTCTTTCTAACGCGTTGTCCTACCTATCACTACAGCAGATAATGATGTGAATGTGCTCCAATGCTAGTTGCGCAGTGCTACTCTGTAACATAATGCACTACTGAAAGATTAGCCACAAAAAACCTCCTCTCCAGTTAACACATCATTTTTTCTGCAGAAGAATGAATCGTTGTCATTACCCCTTTTTATTAAACAGGGTCGTATTTGTCAGGAGAACAAAATAAATCCATATTCACCTTTCAATACACATCTAACATAACCAAAAATAATAATCTTATTGTCACCTGCTATCAAACTCTTCCATTTTTTGCTTTTTTACAACTCCCCTTGCTCTGTGATAGTGCCCTGTTATTTAACTTGTAATTTCAGACCAATATTCTCTGAAATTAGTTCAGGGCCGACTGTAGCTCAGTGGCTCTTCACACTAGAGAGAAGCAAAAAGCAGACCAAAGATCCCTCCCCCTTTTTTTTCTTCACATCGAAAAGGAAAATTTAGAGATTTTTAAACAATCATTGTTAAAAGTGGATCAGGTAAACTGATACTGTGGACGATTTCTTGTTGTGGCTGCCTTGTAAGATAAATAAGTTAAAACCTAGGGGAAAAAATGATCCATCGGGCCATAGGGAAGGGATGCACATCATGTCAAATGTCGATGATTTTTAAAGTGTACTCTCGATCTCATATTCAAGGAACAGGGAACCAGCTTGAACTCCAGATCAATCATCTGTTCCTCCACTACTCTTTCTTGTGGTTGGACTGACATGCCTGATGGGCATTAACATGATCTCTGTGGTGTCCAACCAGCACAGAAATATTTGAGATAAATAACTTTGCCTTTCATATGTTTGAATATTAGAATAAAAAGCCTATCATTTCTTGGCCGTCTCTCTTGTCTCTGCCTGCACAATTCCACTGTCAGTCTTGCTCAGTCAACTGATAATCACAGCATAGCAAAAGAATGAAACATGAACAATATAAACATCACTGCTCTGCAAAGCTCTTTCTGGGAATACGAGGAGGTTTGATATGCTGGAACAAGCACCGCAAAGCTGACCTTGGAAAACTTTTAAGGCCCGACTGTGAGATGTTAGCATCAATATTTTAAAAAGGCTAGAAAACTGGGAAAAGAAAACAACCACAATCCATTTATGCTTTCACCTCCATACATGTTTGACTTTCATATGTTACAGCGTGCCATTAGCAGTTTGCCCGTATTTTGGTTTGGGGATTCATATGGAACGGGATAAAATGGATTTATATCTTGACCCCTTTTATACAATGCTGTCCATTTTACATGTACCCACACATGTTATTTATAAAGCAATATCTTACTACTCACTAGGTGTAGCTAATAGGGTTTCGACATCAAACATATCCCGGTCTGAAACACAACTAAATATAGCTTTCACTTTTGCTATTTTTTTTTATTTAATTTTCCCTGCCTCGAATCATTGAATGATCCCACCCCCACCCCCATTTTTCTTTTTTTTTTTTGCTTCCTTCCTTCCATCACCTTTTTCATGTGCTCTTATTCAAGGCTTTCAACAGGTTAGCCCACACAGATGTGTCTCATTTAGCAGAGAGCTGCAGGAAACAGTTCTCGTTTGGTGATCATGATGATTAGGGAGTAATGCATTGCCATTACCTAAAATAATAAAAAGGATGGGGGTAATAGGATGAGATGGCAGAAATGGGTGAAAAGGAGGAAGATAGTGGAGACTGACCTATGTGCTGAGATGAGAAGAAAGACAAGAAGATGATAAGGGAACAGAAGGCAGAGGTGAAGAGAAGGAGGAAGGAAAAAACATGTGCCAATTGGTAGTTGTCACAAGGAAGCTTTCTCCATTCAGAAGATTGGTGTGCAGCTGTCCCTTCAGGGAACTGATCACATACTCATACACACTCACAAACCGAAACACACAATCCCACATGAATGATATCACACGTGAAATATTTTTGCTCACACACAGGCGCACATGCTTTGGGCTGTGCTTTGAACTGACTCCTGCCGCCAGAGAGATGCACACACAAAACTGAGCTGATAATATTGTCCTATGGCCCTCATATGGTAATATGCTTTTATTACTGGGAAGGAATTTGAATATCATGGCTTACAGAGGCAGATTAGGGAATTACATGGCTGTCATGGCTCTCAGCTTCAATAGAATATTGAGAATCTCTGTTTATCTAAGGACTTGGGGCTGGAAATCTATTAAGTTATTTACCTTTGCCATGGCCCTGTGCTGGTATGTCATGTGGTAAAATCTATGATTATGAACATGGATAAAAAGCCTTGTCACTGAGTGAAACAAACAACTCACATGAGGATATCAGGGATTGTGTGATGCAGCAAATTGATCTCAGACTCTTGTGTCAACACAGTTTACTGCAGCCATGCATTGCACTCACACAAGGTTTTAACCTGTTTGCTCAAGTTTTTTGCGGTATGGTTGCTTGAAACTATAACAAGTTTAAGGTTCCATACTGCATACTTTAGTTCCTCTAACCTTTACTGTGAAGAAAATAAAAACCGTCCCATTGCTTTAATTACTACTTGATTTTTAAAACTGTATTAATTTAAAAATATGTATATATTAAACCACAATACACTGTTGCATACATACATTTTACTTTTTTAGTTGTTTCCTTAACTTTTTTTATTCTGGGTGGACCAACACTCACATATAAACTTGGAAATTTCCATTTCTAAAAACCTGTGCAGAAATAAATGGAAAGATGTCCACATACAATGAGTCAAAAACTGATTACATTTTGTGATCATATTTCAATTTTCTTTTCAAGGGCAGACACTTGTGTGTGTTTAAACCTCAGAAAACATGGAAGATATTTTCTGGATAACCATCAGTGAGAGTTAAAAAGCAATCATTTGTTAAATGAACCAAAACTCCTTCATCTTTTGTCTAAAAGTTACAATGAAATTTTAGCTGCACCAGCTTCCATGCAGCTAAATTTCAAACTCACAAAAAAGTCCCCCCCCCCCTTTGGCACACACCATTCTTTCTATTTTATGGACAAGCTCAGAGGGTCTCTATCCCACCCTTTCAATTTTGTGCCTTCTTGAACAAAAGACAAAGTCGTCTCATCTCAATTTGCCGTTCCAAAACCTTCACGATCAGCACGGCCTGCCAGCACTCACTTGTCTGTCTTCTACTTTCATGCATCAGAGTCTGGATGAGGCTCTTTCCTCAGAAGTACCACAGCAAGAATACAGTTGAGAGTTCTTAAGATGAAAGACACACAGAGAAGGCATGGGTGCTTAGTCTTCAAGAAGAGCAAAGAAAACATCCTTTCTCCACGGAGGACAAGGAATGAACAGCACAGTCTAGGCATTCATTCAACACCAAAGCATTTCAAACCTATAACAGAAACGCATCAGAGCAGCAAAAAGCACATGTGAGGACTCAGATAACAACACATACTAGCAATCAGAATTAAAATGAGCCTCAACAGCTACACCACAGCTACTAAATAAAAAATAATGGACATGCATTGTATTGATTTGTTTCCTTTGAAGTTTGCTGTTGTGATCTTGATGACATAGTAGGGCTCATTAATGCTCGTTGTGATCTTGCATGCAGGCTAACTATTCGCCTTCACACCTTCAACAGAGGACACTTTAGTAGCAAAACATACTGAAGCTTACACTAGTAAAGATATAAAGCAAGAGCCAACCCTTCATGAGGTTTTATGGCCATGGCCCATTTTCGTTATGGTGCTGAAAGTTCTAACAGATGTTATTTTCTTTTTGTAGTTTCTCTTCTTCCATTCACATGCTTTCACACAAACACACATGTACTCAAAATGTGTAAAGTCTTTCTTGGATATTGTATTTAGTTTTATACACTCATTAGTATTTGCCATTAACTGATCTAGCTCTCACTGACATTGATACTTGTAATTATAAGGAATGGACATAAACAGTATAAGTGTTCACTTACCAGGAAAGAGTAAAATGTGGAGTAAATAACATAAATTAAGTTATTTACCGTACTGTGCTGAAAGGAAACTTCATATTGGCACTGTAAAATCCCAGACATCAACTGTCTGTACTTAACATGATTACCAAATTATCTGCAATGCGCGCATGCAATCTGCATTAAATTAATGTTTGCTTTGCCGAGGCAGCATGCTACACTGGAGGATCCTATAATCACATTTAACATGTAAAGGAGAGCTGTTAGGGGGTGGAATTTCACCTGAGAGATGAATTGCACTTCCAGGATGTTGCACTTTTTTGATGAATAGCATTTACATCTGAAGGGTCAGGATATCATTTAAAAGGAGACACATAACAAAGTTATAGTGTAAATGTTTGTGTGTCTACTGGTGGAAACATTCATTCATTTATCATGCTGTCTGTACAGCGTACTAAATCACAACCTCAACATATCTGCTTGGCTGCAGTCATTACATTAAAAACACTTTAGTCCTACATTTGACAGCTAATAATAATAAATTATCGAACCTCAGCATTGAGTAAAAGTTACTCTTAGACATAAACAGAAAATATAAAACGCTGCATGCCTTTAAGACATTCTTAAGTGAGAGAGCAATTGTGCAAAATATATTGATTTTCTTATCTAAGAGTTGACTGACACATTTCCCAATAAAATATGCATTTATCTACTATTTTAGGGAAGTTACATTGAACATCTGTTTTGTCAGAATAAAAAATGTTGCAGGAAGAAAGTTGTTTTATAACTGCCTTACTCTGAAATGTTTCTTCTAATGTTCAACTTCCCAATCTAAACCTTTGGGACCAGTCTCTGTCTTTGTTGCATGCATTTAAAAAATAAACTTTTTTATCTAAAATTTGAAATATATATATTTTTCCCTCTGTTAGGTTCAAGCAGAGATGCAGAAATTTGAAATAACTTGGACAATTTGCCATTTCACTCGCTTGAATGCACTGCTTATACCAAATATTCCTCCTGGCTACTGGCAGAAGCTAAAAGTGGGTCTAGGAAAGAAGGGAGAGTTACAAGCAAAAAGAAAACAGGATGATGGTACAAATTGTTCTGCAACCATTGAAATGAAATAATTTTTCTAGCCACTTCTAAAATGGGGAGTGAGCCAGAGTTAATATGCAGTAATAGGTTGGCTGGTGACAGCCGCGGTGGTAGAATTACACTAGGACCTCTTCTGACTCGACTGTAATTTGGTATGCATGCTGCTTTTTGACTGCATAGCCATAATCATCCCCATGCACCCACAGCGAGACAAGAATGGTGTCTTTATTTCTTGGTTTTTAAAGAAAAATTGCGATAGTAAGATGTATTCATCTAAATTATACAGACTTTTATGTTCAAAACTATGGAACAATTATGATCCAATAGATGAAACGAGTAAATGCTTCAAAATAGAAAAAAAATATATTTAACTGACCACGTCATCCTAATCTAACAATCTAGGGATCAGCCACACAGATAAATGAAGAAGACAAAAAAGTATATCATGTACTAATGAGTTATTTCCTGTTTGTGACATTTGTAGAAATAATAAATGTCAGAGGTCGTTCTAAACTTCCCTTTCCAAAGTGAATGATCTTTAAAAAAAAAGATCATAACGAATCATTATTTATTTTAAATCAAACAACATAACAACATAAAAAATTCTAATTCCGCTCGTATGCAAAAAAAGCCAAAACCCTTCAAGACCAACAAATAACCGTGTTGATGACTCAAAATATTTGTTGCATTAAGTGCTCGCATTCTATATGTAAATGAGAGGGAAGTGTACTGTTATTAAAAACACTCAAAGTGCTATTTGAATTTAATTATAACAACTAAAAGCCTTTATTTGCACTAATAATTTTTCTAATCAGTTCATCGTGGGTCTCCTTGTACTGGATTCTGACAGGCTCACTACTTTCCACCAAAGCAAAATCCTCTCAGCTTTGCATTGGTGCCAAAACCAAGATGGATTAAAAGTTACCTGGTATGATGTTATAGCCCCTGCCCGACACCTGCCTGTGTATGTTTAACTTTACTAATTTTACACTGATCTTCTCCACACTCATCTGAGTCATGAGCCTCATCCCAGCATCCTTTTTACTGGCAGTGGCAGCTTTCTGTCTAGAGACGCATGTGCTTCATCTCAGGTCCAGTGAAGTCTTACCGCTGTTCTTTAAATACATGAAGCTTTGTTGACGTGTTTGTGATTTAATGCGATCCGTGCACCAAGAAGTTTTTGTTCATATGATAAAAAAAAACAACTTTTGCCTTGTACTGCTGATTCAGGTTAATAAAAAAACGAGCAGGCATTCTCTTTCAGCCTCGGTTTACACTTTACTGACTTGGTAGATATTTGTAAGCAGGTACTTGTTGTGTAATAAGGCAATTCACAAGCAGTCTGGAAGCTACGTCGGTTTCCATTTTTGCAGACTTATTTTGTATCAGTTCCACTAGGGACACATTTATTGTTTTTGTGGTTTAGTTTCAAAGCATATCTGAGTCCTTTTCTCAACTCTGCTTAGGAGTGGGTGATATGCTCTCACTGCCTGGGATAATCATTTCACACACACATCTTATAGCAAAAGGAGTATTATCATTAAATTGAACTAATCTGACTTCAATATATCACACTTGTACACATCTACACAAGCACGGCTGATTCCTGAGAAGTTCTCCTCATAGCACGGTCAACTATCATTGCATTGGTTTCTTTAAAGTTAAACTCCTCAACTACTGTTTTGATGGCTTATTTAGCTCGTATTACATACCCTCTGAAGAAAAAAAAAAATATTCTAACAAAGAAACAGGATCATTTTAAACAGGAAAAATAACCCACGATAGTTAAGCTTGAATTCTATTATTTATTCTGAGTATTTTTTTATTCAGAAATGTTAGTTAATATAAGACTGATATTACGTCTTAAAGTAATTTTTTCAAGTAAAATAGAGCAAATAGAAACATTCCACAGACTTAATGTGGTTAGTTAGTATAAAGGATGCATATACTGTGTGTTAGTGCATTAATGAAAGAATAATGCAATATCCTTTTCTCATCTAATCACCCAAAGGGGATCATTAAACTTCTAATTGGCAATAAGTGTTCATGAATGTTGAGATGTAATTAAAATGGAACCACAGTGTCACAGTTTCAAACAGAGTTCATTTTGCGGTCTCATTTATCACACTTTGGAAGTTTTTTTTGTCCATTATGACCTCCAGAATTACAGCAGAAGGCAAATCTTGGCTTACCTTTATCTGATGTGCTGTGTTTTGTTACGACTCAACATGAAGATGAATTGCATCGACAGCTGGATGGGCAAAAATGAGAGATTGCCCAGTTGGAGGGATCGAAAAAACCTATGGCAGGAGAGCTGTGAAAGAAACAATAAAACAATATATTAATATGAATATCATCGTGTTACAGCTTGTTCTTTTTTTAAAACCATTGCATAATCATCATTGGCATCAGTGAATGTCTTAAAAGATAAACAGCAAGTCACTACAGCTTAACATTTTGAGAGGGAAGAGAATGTGTTTTTGCCACATTTAAAGGACATTTAGTTTATCCTAAAATGTCACGGAATTCATTCAAAACACATTTTTGTGAGCAGTACGATTCATACTTGATAACAACTGCTGGACCATGAATTCCCTTTCTTATCAATTTGCAAACACTTTACTACTTATTTAAATGACTTTTATTCAACATAGTGTGGATTAAACATTGGTGCCTACATGGTTCAAAAGCAGAAAATGTGTTTGTCAAGGTAAAATTTTAACACAATTGAAGAAAGCCACATCACCAGATGAAAATAAATTGCCAATGCTAACTGTTATTCAATGTGGACGTGCGCTTTTGTCAACCCTTTAAAAATTATCCTTGCCATACGGATTGAACCTGATAACCCTTTTAAAAATAGTGAAATCATTCCACATCTCTAGTGCATACGCTTGTGTTAGCTAGCATCACTGCTACCGCTTTTCCCTTTTTGACCCACTTTTCTTAGAGGGAATCTACACTTATGAGCTTTCTAAAATAAGATATCACAACCGCAGTTACAGCACAATCATGAAAAGCTGAAACCTAGAAGTCGGGCGATAATACCAATTGTCAGTGTAGAAACTGAAAATGCTCTTAAGAACCTTCAAATTTGGGGAGTAAGACAAAAATGATGTCTCTTTTTCAAGCCCTCCATTAAATATTGATCAAAGTGTGGTTAAAACGAAACTGACAGTCCTTACTTTTGAGTTTTAGTGGAGAGTATACAAAGGCTCAGACATCAAACAGCATTAATACACTTTAGCATTCACCTTTCCAGCCAACTGAGCTAACAAGCTGCAGGTTATTAGAAAATTTTAATTCCCATCACAGCCTTGAAGGCGTCTGATCACCAAAGCAAGAAAAAACAGCACGGTGACACAGTGGTGGGACAGTTGATACACTTTACATTCATCCTGGCAGTCTGTGCATAGGTAACTGCGCAGATCGCCCAGAGCTAATGACAGTAACGACGATACCTTGTTTTTTTTTTTCCTGTTTGACCTGAAAACACATCCCACTGCGTTCTGACAGCAGCACCTGCACAGCAATCTTTCTACTTCCTGGTAGCCACAGCATGCGCGTCAGCGTTGCTGTTTGCCTGGTCGCACACAAGCAGTCACAACACACACGGTTTTGATGTCAAAACTGTTCATTATCTTCACGTGGGGTGTCTCTACTGTTTAACTGTCTTCCTTTCTTTTTTTTTTTTAAATCTGGACTTTTAAGCACAAACCTTTGTTTTTATCAAAACAAAAATACTCAGGAGGATACTCAGAAGCAGAATATTTTGCTGCAGGTAAATCCCAGACGGCAGGCGCTTCTGGCATCAGTGAGGTTCATGGAATAATAGTTAACATTTGCAGAACGCCTATAGAACCATGGATTAAAACATGAAACAGCATTTAACAGATTTAATGGGGAAATACAGATGATTATTCCCATGGGAGAAAAGGAGATGCAATTTTAACGTGCTCATCTGTATTTCTAATTTGAGCCTACAGAATTCAGATACTCAGTTTAAGTTATAGAAAGGCAATTTTGTACTTGCTATCCCTTACTCTTGAGCTTTTAATTAGCCTCCTCCTTCATTTTTTTTTTATCAGGAGCACATCGTCCCTTCTTTTGCACTCACACCTAGCATTTACATTTACATCAACCACTAATGAAGCACTCCACACTTCTGAAGGTACTGGATGACATTTGCAATATCTCAAGAATATAGCTTGGTTTCTTTGAAGCGGGGTTCTCTGAGGTGCTTATTAACAGTCAGTGTATTGCCAAAATCGCTTTAAGCATAATCCAAGTAAGGTTATAAACACAGATGCAACCACATAAAACTAAGCGATCTATTCAGCCCATCTATATAAAACAAATAAACAAATATAATCGTCCAAAATGATGATGATTTAAATCCAGACAGACAGATTCAGATTGTATGATGTCTCAGATGTCTGGGTGAGTTGCTCAGGATTATTTTGCAGCATTTAAAAGCCACAAAAAAGAAACAATAAATACAAAAGAAGGACACCGCCAAATAAAATAAAAGCTGACCTTACAATCTGGAGAGAAAATGAGCATATTGTAAGTGGATTTCATTAGTTAAACTAAACCTGTTTGGAATGCTTTCGCTGATTAGGCCCAAATCATGAAAACTGATTTGTGGACCAATCATTCAATTTTGGAAAAATGTCCAATTTGGAGGTGTGTGAATGAAGGGCTGCAAGGCTTGGAGGCAAAGACATTCACTAATTAATGTGTACTAAGTTTAAATACAATTTAATCACTTATCAAAAGACAACACTAAAATTCCCTTCCTTTTCTTCAATAAAAAAAGGAAAAAACATTCATGTTTAAATGAAAGCATGTTAGCAGCCTGATGGTGCATTTATTGATCGACTTATCTTTTCAAAGCTTATTCGTTTCAGGACTCCCATTGACCATCTCCAGGCCTTGAACATGTCCAAGAGGGGAAAACAAAGTCTTACATACAGCCTCACCCTCTGCTTGACTGTATTGTATGATCTTGAAAGCCATTGATATTCTGCTCAGTGTGCTGCTATATTTAGCACTGCTCTCTGCACTAGCTATGTTATATGGTGGTAAAATGACCTGTCAGTGAGCTTGGTGAGCACTTATATGAATGCGCTTTTGGGTGTGCCTGAGACACACAGGAGAGAAGAGAGTTTGTATGACTATAAAGCAGACAGATGAGCATCCATAGGGTGTGTATGTGAAGGCTCAGCCTGTTATATTTTTGGCTTAAACCTAAAAAGAAGTAACAAAATAACTTCACGTCTGAACAAACAGAACAGAAACCCCAACAGTAAAAAACTCACATTCAATGCAAATACACTACTAAAAAGAGAGAGGCAATGCCTTGCTTTTTTATTGCATACCTAATTCATTTGTTTCAATAAAAGTTAAATTATTTTACTTTGTATAACATAGTGTCATGTCAACATCTTATTTTAAGTTGACCCTAAGCTTTCAATTTTAGTTTGCCACATTCAAACATTAAAAGGTCATGAAACACGGATGATAAAAGACAGAAATAAGGTTTTCATTTCAATTACCACCATACTTACATAAAAAAACACTTTTGAAGAGCTTTAGGTGGCCAAATGCTTTAATGCTATTTTCACTCCTATTATAATCTAGTAAATTACAGACCAACACAGTGCAAAATAGAGGGTGCTTTTCAAATTGTAGTTATTAAGTTAATAAAGGATTCAAATGTGGACTATTCCATTCTCTTGGATTATCAGATATTAGATAGACTGGGGTCATAAATTGCACAAAATGATGAGAGAAATCAAAGTACAGGAAAATAAAGAATACAGTTATCTGAGATGGTTCCTGGCAGAATTTATCCACGTGAACTTGATTCTACTGCTCATTATGAAATGTTCTCAATCCTTCATCAATGTCTGATTTGCATGATGTGCAATTTTTGAATTTGTGATCCTGCCTATTGCTATCTGTGTTTCATATGTTAGCTTTCAGGATGAATTAAATAGAAGTCTTTAACACAGGACAGGGATTTTGTGTGCTGGAGTCGTATTAAATTACTTTATGAATAAATTAATAATAAAGAAACAAAATGTTAAAATGTCCACTGGAGTATTAGATGTTTCCAATGAATATATTAAAATGAAAATCACAAAGTAATCTTAATCCTATCACAGACACACATACACCTCAATCCCTCTTTCAGATGCACCATAATTATCTGGTCATCATTATGAGAAGTGTCCTCTGTCTTTATTAGAAACCCTGCTGCTCTGCTCTGTAATCCGCACAGCATAACACGAACACACTTTCTTACAGACAATGAAGCAGAGGCACACACCTCTCTCCTGTCGGCACTCTTTGTCCAACTACGGTCCCATTGCTTGAGCTGCTTTAGTGACTGTGCATATCAATGTAAATGGTCTGGGGTAATTATGTTGAGAGCTGGGTAAAGATGTCAGACTAATTTACTGAGACCTACAGAGGAATGAACCCTCTGAAACTCCAACCTGCTGTGATTTCCATCTAAGGAGGAAATATTAAATGGGTTCAGGTGAACATTTTTTTATCAGCCTTCAGTTTTTTTGAATGAGCCACTGTATCATAACAGAAAACAATTAAAAAAAGAGGAGGGACGGCCATATACGAAGTAGTTAAAAAGTCTTGAGCCACTCCTCATCTTTTTCATATTTTACCTCCAAGCAGCAAGACATTCTTGCAAAATGGTCTCTGCCATTTGTATATCAATAGATTTCCAGGCTATCTGAGGGCAGTTTTGCTCCTTTTTTCAGACCAGTTCTTGTGAACATTCAATTGGTAGATTTTTTTTCTTTTTGTGTGTGTGTGTGTGTTATATGGCCTACTTCGATTTGTGCTTAAATGTCTTAAGAAATTTTCACATCTTTTTCCAGTTATTTTTAAACCTTTTTTTTAACAGCACAAGGAAAAATATCACCCATAAAACCCAGGCATTCTGCTATGGTGTAACAACTTGACAATGTGAAGATGATTATTGAAATCAAAGAGTCAGAGTGTGTCAAACCGCTTTTGTACAAACAGTCGATCAGTCTGTTGTACGAATCTTTATAGCTTTTCTATTGTCACAACAGTTTACTCTGTCTTAGTTTTTGAAAAGACTAAATGTGATTATAATTTTCAGTATTACATATAATTATAATAACTATATATTCAATGTAGAAAATACAAAAATGCCCATCATCCATTATTCTGTTGAATCTGGTAAAAACAAAACAAAACAAAAAATAGCATTAAGGCTTCTGAGAACTAACGCAACATTTAACTATGAAAGTAACAAAAGCGTACAAATGATGGATAAGTAAATAACATTTTTGTGTGCATTAGTGAAATAAATAAAGCCAATGTAGGCATATTCAGAAAGTGGATCCTGAATTTTAGAGAATATGTATGTCAGAGTAAGGAAAGTAGGGGTGAACACAGAGCAGTATTTAATCTCCAGTTCTGATGTGTCATTGCCTTTCTAACACATGTGCTCTTTATTACTCTCTTTGTGGTGCACACACTCTCACACTGTGGTGCATACCAATGTCATCTCTGGCACTCTGACATATACAGTATAAATTCCCTTAGCAGCTGAGGCACACTAAATAATCATGTCATCCTACTGTGCTTAAAACTTAGATGAAGTCAAATTAAAATAAATCAGTGAAGTACATCATATCTAAAGCATTTAAATAAAGAAAATGCTTTCAGAGCAAGACATGCTACATTTACAGAACTATCAAATTAGTATTACAACTAAAAACGCTGTGTGTTCACAGTTCCTGCTTTCTCCAGCCACTGCCATTTTTCTCTTTTGTACTTTTGACTTTTGTGGGATGATGTAAATCTACTGATTAGAACCTCACCAGATCTGTTACTTAACAGATGTCACTCTGGGTTGCTTTAGGTGTTCTCAATTATAAAAACTTTTAACGATTAGATGACGTGTTTGATATGTTTTAAGTCTGTAGGATGTAAAGGAAAAAGCATAAGGAAAATAAATAGTGTTTTTTTAATACTACAGATTCTTTCCAAGCATTAGCATCCCTTAATAAAAACTTAGTAATTCAGGGCAGAGGAGTATTGCAGCAAGGTGGAAAGGCAGCAGCACAGTCATGATTAATGCCATTTTAAACAACATATAAAAAGTAATATCTAATTCAAATGATGAAACCTGGCTGCTAGCCGTCATGTTAAAGTAGCAAAATATGTAGAAATCTGAACAACAAAGATCCAAATTTGAAATGGACTCAAACAAAAAAGCACAACATAAGAATAAATAAAAAGAAACAGAAAAACAAAGAGAGGAGGAACAAGGAAGGGAGCTTGTAAACAGACTTGACTTCTGTATGCAGAAATGGAATCTACGTCAGGCAGTCTTTAGTCTCTTGGGATTTCTTTTTTAAGAAGAACTCACTGTGAGTCAGGAAAGTAGAAGCCTAACTTACGCTCATTCCAGAAAAAGACATTTATAAAATACTGGTATCGTTGCCATAATCACAAGTTAATAGAGTAAACAGTCAGCAACGGCTGAATACAATACAGAAATTAAGATATCTAAACCTCAAACACCTGCATCCATTACCTTCACTAATTGTAATTTCAATTTGCAGGCAAACAAAAGCTTCAGTAAAATTCCCAACAGAGCTTTGCTTGTAAACACATTTACACTGCACCATGTGTGCTGAGTGTGTCTGAGTGTAGGTGAGTGGTGATCTCCAGAGTATAATCACTGTCCAGCCCGCGGGCAGCTTTGCCACATGACCGCTGATGACTGGCAGCTGCTTCTGGTGCCCTTGCATAATTAATAAATAAATAAATAAACACTACTGTTGAACAGCTGAAGAGAGTACCCTGAAGTGATATCCTTACAAAAAAAACTCTAATATCTTCACAAATAGGCCTTTAATTGACCCCATATTTTGCTTTAAAAGGCAAACGGTAGAGTATAAAACGCTTTATTACACAAACTTGCTGTCAGAGTAGTCATGTAATATGCATTTCTTTATAAAGTTATCGTGCTCGTGGTTGCTCAATGTTTTCATGCAACTGTTGGAAAAAGGGTGAAACTGGCAAAACGTCATATTCCCATATTGTTTTTTCACCAGTTTTTTCACCAGTTGATGGACTCGACCTCCTTTCAAATGAGTCATTCTATGGGCCCCAGTTTACTGCTGTGTTGGTGTCAAATATGCTGACGAAAAATCTGTTTTCCTTCAATACCAATTACACAACCAGGTCCACTTTGTAGTCCTGTAATTATTATATTTTCTATATGTTTTCTATATGTCTACCATGACACATGTATGACATGTACATGAAATAATCCACAGTAATCTACTTTTATAATCCGAGTAACCTCTGTTTCTGATATCTGAAAATATCAGTTATATATTTAGTGACATGACTGGTTATTTTAAAAACAATTAGAGCATGCAATCAAGTTACAGTATTTGTTTCGGTTCTGTCTTAGCACTGCTAATTGTAGCCAACCTTTGAACCTGAACAAATATCTGGCAGGCTGTTGACTGAATTTACTGATTGAGTGCCATGCTCACTTATTTGAAATAATTCATTTCTGTCCAATTCTTGTTTGCTGACTGCTCACAGCGCTGCTATTTCTCTCTGTTTGCCCGCCCCACAGCACCAGGGATAATGCTTTCTCTTTACGCCCTTTGTGTGACAGCGTGTCCCATCAGAGATAGCCAATGGGTTGTGTTAGGTCTTAGGGAGACAGCCAAGTCCACCAAATCAACCTTAACCTCTCCATGCTTTTCTCCACCTCCTACACAGTCTGCCTCTCTTTTTCCCTCTTTGGTATCACTTCTTATTCTCTTTGTCTACTCGCACTCATTCCCTATATGTTTCCCTTGTTGAACAAAAGAGAACACTTTTATATGTTTCTTCTCTCCTCTAGATGGTCATTAAATGACATTGCACAACTGACTTCTTCAACCTGTCCTGCACAGTAATCTCACAGAGTCAGAGTGTGTCATATCCTGTGATATGGGCCCAGAGATAAGATCCATTGATATATGATATGTAATAAAAAGTCAGTAAGTTACAACAATTATTCTAATAAATCTCCTGGGAACAGGGACGGTAACTAAAAAATTTCAACAGTAATTGGCCTTTAAAGTCGTAACACATTGAGCATTAAACCATCAGGCAACTAATTTCCAATTGAAATTGGTTCCTAAAATAACATTCAATTAAAGAGGCATGGCACTGTTAGAACTATGCCACAACTGATCATATTGGAGAGACCTGAATATCCACTCTACATTTTTGCAAACTTTTTAAATCCGTAAAAAGATACCGGAGGGATGGTAAAATATATATATTTTTTCTTTTTTACTTTTGTCTATATGTATGGTGGCTTTAAGAGATAAACATGTCTCAGACATTCATCAACAGCATTTAAAAATGTTAAATTTGAAAATATTTTTTATAGATGTTCTAAGAAAGGCCTTATCAGTACTCACATGAGGCCATGACTGTGTAGATCTCACAGTGCTGTCTGAGGCTTTTGCAGGACAGCCCGTCCTGCAACCATGCAGTTAAGGAGGCTTTTAGCTCAGTCCAATTTTAAATTTTAAATCTGCTTTCTCCAAATGTCCTCCCATCACCTGTCACCATCTGATCATCTCTTCTGTTTTCCACATTACATTTTTTACTCTCTCTCTGCCACCACTTCAAAGATTATGACCTACAGTATGTTTTTCCTCATTTCAACATTCAATTTTTTTGTTTTTAGAAATCCATTCTGCTATTAACGCCTACATCCAAAATTTGTTTTGACATGCCTCAGTTACCTCCATTTCTTCATACCAACTATTTTTAGCCTATAATTTCTGTCCGCCCTTCCTCACTTTGATAAAAGTAAAGTTTCTTTTCTCACACTTATCTGTCTGCTCCCTTGTTTCCTCACGTAGTCTGCACTCCAGCTTTTCAGTGCCTTCCCCCACAGCGGAGTGGTCAGTACTTGCTCATTTATGTTTATCTTACGCTTGTATGCCAGTGCCTTTGCAGGAATAATGAGGGGGCAGGCTGATATAAACATCCAATATGAGCGAATCCCCCACTAATAAAGAAGCTTCCATTTGCACATACACACAGATACATTACTGCAGTAGCCGTGGTCACGGAGCCGCATCATATATCCTGAGGTCCACGCCTCAATGCTTCCTCTGGACCTCATTACCGTGCAATTTAATTGACACGTTTAGTTTTCACTGTTTCATTTGATTTCTGGTGGGTTCTCTTGCTTTTGCCTCTTCTTCACCTCCATTTTTAACATTAAGCTCACGCTGTTTGTCTCTTCCCCCTGTCTGCCTCAACAATCTGTATTGTTGCTCACCTAAACACACTTGTTACATAACAAATAATCTCCCAGTTTCATATACTGATTGTCCTTCAGAGACAGTAGGTATATTTCGGGCATATGGCATCTCCCTGCTTGTTGCATTTCTGTCAGAAAAACATAATTGCATTTGAAACACTCCTGTGTGTCTACTTGTATACGGGCATCCCTCTTTGATCATTTCTTCCCCAGGCATTTTCGTTCAACAATTAATAAACTGAATTAAATTCTCTCAAAGGTGACATGTAGATCCTCTATTTTTAAAGTTGCAACAAGAACACCAAATAAGTATTTATCTGCTAAATTATGTGCATGTGTGACACCTCTAATGCTGCTACTTCTGCCGCATGGAGTCTCTCTCTATTTACTCAAAAAAAGAGTCCAGTATTGAATGCAATATGCTTGCTTTGGAGATATATATGTCTTAAACACATAGTCCAGTTGTTTAATTAATTACAAAATGTATTAACTAATTCATTTTTTATCAGACTCATTTTCACATACATTATAAAGATAGTTGATTTGGTTTAAGTCAAACTGATACAGTATTTATCACAACCAATGCCCCAAGACCTCGGATCATTTCTATATTTGAGCAGTATATAATTTTATCAATTTACAGTCAAAATGATACAATCACAAATATGTAACACAGTTAATATAAAGCAATCGTAAACAGCTTTTAGGCTTTTTTAAAGTTTCCTTTTCGCTTTATTTAGGCATGCTATGTCGCAAAGGGACTGTGTCTGTGCAGAAGAGAGAATAGTCTTACATAAAGTTATGAGCACCAGAAAAATTTGCACTTCCACTTCTGTGAGATAGAGAGGATTTAATTTAAATTAAATATAAATTCAACACTTGCAGGCATAGCTGTTAAAATCTTAAACAAGTTGGACTGGGAAACCTTCTTTTACAGTTTTAATCTTTTCTAAAGAACACCAGAATGAGTTTTATATGCACATACTCTGAACTGAAGCCAAATAATTGCAGCCTTCACTTATCTCTTTAAGTAATGGAACACCGTCATTGTGTGGTTATTAAGAGTCAGCAATACCAGCAAACAGGCAAGTTAGGCTTTAAGTTTGCCATAGAAGCAATTGCGCTTGCTCATTAATTGTCGTGGCTATTGCTGGATGGCAACAGGCAACATGTGCTACTGCAGATATTAATAAAGTGTACAGTCCTGGTTTGCTGTAAGCATATCCATTTCTACAGCCCATATGAGACCTTTATCGATCAGGAGAGCACCAATGTGAGGTAAAGCATGCAAAGTGTAATTCAATATGGCTGAATTACAAGTGAGATAAGAATAAGATGCACGTTGTAGTTTCACTAACAATATATCTCTTCTATGCAGAACCTTTTTTTTTTAATGACTTTTCAGTCGTGAGCTAAATTCCAAAGCAAACTGCTACAAACCTTCAACCACATAGCATCTTAATAATGTTTAGGGATTTGTGGCATCTCATCTGAGTCCTGCATCATTTCAAATTACAGTAAATGCTTTACTTTATCCCTTTAATCTTGCCATTGATTCAGGTGTAGCTATGAAGAAAAGAATCATTCCAGTAATTGATATGACATAACCATGACCATTACATATTCTGGACATAATTCTAAAAGCAATTGATTGGTCCAAAAATACTCTAATCCTAGCATTCTATCAATCAAGCAGGAAAACTGTTTTGCTGCACCTCCTCACTTCCTGTCTAGTTAACATCCTTACCCTTTATCACATTTGTTATTCCTGGAATAAGGGAACCGGTGAAGAATAACCAGTTAAAAGCTAACTTTTCTGGGAGACATTCAAACTGTTGCCTCCATCTGACCAGTAATATCATTGTTGAAACAGAGCTGAGAACCTATGCTTTCTAACACACCAGTTCAGTTGCTTGTGTTCTCATTTCTATTTTTAAAAAATCATTTTCATATCCATTTATTATCCTATTTTATCCAATTCAGGTTCATAGGGTGGCTAGAACTCATCAAACCTCTCACTGGTCAAGAAGGGAGTACAGCCTTGGTATGTGACATGTCCATCACAGCAATTTGTTTACTTACTATAAACAAAAGGGCCCCAATTTCAATGAACATTAAATGCATGTAAACATTTTAAAGGTTTTCAGATTACTGTGATAATACTGTTGCCATAGTGCTTTGGTTAATAACATCCTCTACTGAAAATAAGAATGGCTGCTTTTCTCTTGGCTCATGGATCATTATTTGCTCTCAATCTCACTTTCTAAATGTTTCTCAAATTAATCTAGGAGGAAAAAACTGCATAAGAGGTAATTCTAGTCGATGCTGAACTGCAGCCTGTGCTCTGTTCATTGCCTCTGAGACATAGCTAAATATCTGAGAAGAAGTTTAAATGACTTTATAGTCTATCTACAACTCACTGCTGAGGCACAAAGAGTATAGACAAATAAATTATTGTAGAGAGCTCAAATGAAAACTGATTTATTAAGTCAAGGGGAATAAAATTCCAAGTTTATTCAATGTGTGACCATCTGAAACTATCAATACATTACAAATAGCTGCATTTCTTCTTATGGAAACGACTTTACATTCAGCTGACCTTTTGGAGTCTGCAAATGCCGGATTTAGAATCCTGTGGTATACTGCACTTCACAGTATGACAATATGTCGTTTATGTATATGTTCTTCTGCTGACTGACAGCAGCACACTAAATTAATTGTGTTGCACTGCACTTTTCAATGTGTGTGTGTGTTTCTGTTGGTCTGTGTATCTGCTGCTCTCTCTCTTTTCCCCCGTTACCTCGATTTGTTTTTGTCGGTTATCGCGTTGTTGCTCTGCTGCTTCCTGGGCCACAGTTTCAAAGAAGAGGTTAATTACAGAAATATTTTAATGAAATGGGTGAGGGGGAGGGGGGAGCTTGTATTAATACCATGTGAAAATCCCATGGTATTCCTCATCATTGTCGAGCTATGATTCCAAAATCAGGACTTCAACCAGACACAGCGTTGAGGACTCAACGTGACTCCATCTTGCTGCATTTTCCTATTAACAGTTGGCAAAGCAGCTGATTCAACTTCACAAGCCAGAGACAGTTGAGTGACCACTTTCAGCAGCAACAGTTCAAGTGTGAGTCAACGAGAGTGGAGTGGTTGGTGGATGGAAATTTAACGGGTCTGGCCGGCTGCAGCACCAGGTAACAGGTCCACTACAGCAGCGGTGGTCACCTCTCAACTGCAGCGTAAGTGCGGCCAGAGGGCTAAAGTGGATCTGGCTGGTTGGTTTTATAGGTCGGAAACAAAACAAAAACCTACACACAAAAACAAAGACTAGAGGATAAAGGATGAATAGAGGGTAAAGGAAAACAAATAAATACGAGGGATAATTGAAAAATAATCAGTCCTCTAAATCTTTAAACCCATTCACGAGCCACTTCTCACAAAGTGGACAAGTTAAAATCAACATTCACTCTTATACTGATAAATCTGTATTTTCTCACTATTTCTATTCAATTATCTATTTTTTTACATAATCAGTACACTCCTAACAACTCTTGTGCACAGTGTTCAAAGCAGCAAGAATAAGTGCATCCCCCCCTAAACGATTTAAGCTTGCTGTTCACTTTCACACCATGTAGAAAAACGTGATGCCTGTTATATGGCATTATTAAGATAGATTCACATACACACTCCAGTCAAGGCAGATGGCCGCCCACCCTGAGCCATGTTTCTTCTCGAGGTTTCTGCCTCTTAAAAGGAAGTTTTTCCTCTCCTGTGTCACCATATAAATATAATTTAATTAAAAAAATGTTTTACATAAGAAGTAAGACATAAGACAGAATTTTTGTTGATATGCCGGCTCACCACTGGCTGGACATGTTTAATCCCTTACTCTTGTTGTGGGGCTAACCATTACCCAAAAGTGAAAAGCAAAAACAGAGTGTAACGAACCTATTCTGGCGATGGGTAAAGACTACATTTATTTTTTCTAAGTAGAAGTTCCTGCATTAAAGAGATCGGGCAGAAGGGAAAGTGTTGATCATTCATTTTTCTAATAAAATAATTTTTTTACCATGTCATTTTGCCTTTGACAATAAAGTTTTTTAATTACATTTATTTTTTAATATTTGCTCATCCTTCTTCCATTTTATATATATACATTATTTTGTTTTTTACCCCGATTCTCTCATAACCTGTCTCTTACTGGTCTTTCATTGTCACATTGTGACAATTCAATCCCGTAACCAATGGCTCCTCAGTGTTGGCAGCCTTAGATTTATATATGAAAGCAACAGGAACACAACGACAGAAAAGACTACACGTGTTGGAGATTGCGTCCATGTGACTGTTGAATGGTTGCCAGTTGTCCTGTGGTGCAGCAAGCTGTCCTAATAAAGTGATCCTATGCACCCCCCAACCAATATGGATTTGTTCATAAACAGCCAGCACACAGGGGCCAGAGTAATTATTTCTTTTTTCCAAAAACATAACAAGAGAGAGAAACAATGCAACAGACGTACTTTAAGGTTATTCTAACAAAAACTTTGTTTGTCTTTTGAGTTTGTAACCCCCAGATGATGGTGTAGATGAAAAGGTTAGGCTACCAAGACGTGAAGCAACTGGCTGCAGTTTAAGTCACCAGCTTCCCCCGGGGCATTTTGGGGACCATTTTATCTCCTTATTAAAAACTTTTCACAGATAACTGCCCCTTTATTCTTGACTCAGATTAATAATTCAAAAAGGTTTTGGGAAACATCTTTTTATCTGAAGGTTTTTCTTGAGTAATTAAATAGGCAGCATTAACAAAACACTTGAAAAAAATAATACATTAATCAGAAAAGCTGAACTTTAATCTTGAGTTTAAGCAATTTACTTCATGCCTGATATCACCATGATCAATACCTATACTCCGAGAGGCTGGATGTTTGAAATTCAGTATTGGAAAACTGTCAATATTAATATTGAATACATATTTTTGCTGCTCATTTGAGGCTTTTCCAATAGAAAGACTCTGATTATAGAAATGCCAAGGTGTTTATTAGTGAGGTTGCAACCAAAATAAGTACTCATTTTTGCTCAGAACTCTGTTACATATATTATTAGTGCCCAAAGGAATTCTAAATACCACTTCTTCTATCCTGCCCAAGCTAGCTTACTTGACATAAGGCTTGTGAAATCTGTCAAGTGCAAATATCTTGTCTCCCCTGGCTGTTGGCACAGTTATTCATCAATAAATTGTCACACCATGCACATTTAACATTAAACCATTTCAGGCATGTAAGAGATTTAACACGGAGTGACTCTTTTCTACCGCAAGAACATCTGAGGCTGCACAATCAGCTTATATTTTGAATTCATTGTAATTACAAGAAACCTGTGATTAGGAAAGCTAATGTCACAGGCTTAGGGGCCTTCTGGTGAGTATTCAAATGTGTGAACTGCACATAACTAAAGGTATGAATTCATGAAATAAATT
>CAJRST010037777.1:9001122-9022965 GCA_907169785.1 Menidia menidia | reverse complement strand
TGCCGGAATGTATTGTGACACCTGTATTCTCAAAAATTGCTACTGCTACAGAGCGAAACTAGGACAAAGTAAGTTGTCATATCAACTTCATATCTGTGCTGCCAAGAATCTTTAAAGCACATCCTGACATTTTTGAGCTAGGGCATGCGAAAGATCCTTTGAGAGGTCTACGCTGAGTTGTTTCAACTATTAGAAAAAGAGCAAAACAGGGTTGTTCTAGATGTATCACCTAGAGCAGACGAGACAAGTTTTAAGTAGGTTAAATACAATGTCTTTTTTGGACCAACTATCTTGCTTCCGCTATGAATTCACTGGTGTCTGGACTGTATTTTCTCACTTAGGGATCCAAGAAGACTGAGGAAAGAATCCAATTAGGAAATGTAGTTCCTTACTGTGAAAACAGGGTTCATTAAACCATATTGTCTTTCTTGTCATGTGGAGAACCACAAGGGATAAGTCAATGACCTATTTTTGGTCTCAACCTAAAGTGGTAAAATATCCCCCATCTGTATCTGGTGGAAATTCTGTTACCGTTTCTTTCGTTCTTGTAGGGCTCTACGGACAAAAAAAAAGCCCCAAAGAGACACAGAGAAATAGAGCAGAACTGGCAAAATTAGATATTTATTCAGGATGAAACCTAACTTGCTCTTTCCTTGAGAGCACAGACGGCAAAATCAAGGAAATGAAAAGATGACAGATGATCAAATAGGGACAGAAGACTCTAAGAATAAAAAATGAATAAAAAACATATGAGATTGTGTACTTTTCTACTTTATCTGCTTACCTCGTACATTTTGAACGGAAGAATCATTTATGTGCTGTTCATCCTAAACGTGTAATCTACATTTGATAAAATATTGTCAAACGGAAGATAAGAATTACGGCCAGCCACTGTTTCTTCACATCTTTTCCCTCTATCTCTGATATGATTTCTGTCTTCCTTGTTACGTACCATCCTATTGTCTTCAAGTCCACATGATAAGAGCCTTGCACTTTCACCTTCTGTGAATCACTCTGCGGCAAAAAAATCAATCATCCACCTTTGTGATTTTCATCTTGTTTAGACCGCCACTTAAACACAAATAAACATGATGCATGTCTTTAATCTACTGTAACCATGAAAATGTACTAAGCTTCATAAAATGAAATTAAAGAAATGAAAGTTCATGATTAATGTGCAAGTGATGATAACTGAACCTGAAAAGTTCTTCTTTTAAACAAAAAAAGGGACCTTTCAACATGGTTGGATAAGCTGTCAAATGAATGGACGGAAGGCTAAATAGAACAATCAGTAGCAAGAGAAATTTTCAGACATCATCTGCTTTAATCCCAAAGCACCATCCCTCCACCTTCGATCTCATTTCTTCCCCCATGCCCAGTACAACCCTCCACCCACTCCACCTGTCATGCCTGTTAGCGTATGTGGGTGTCTGCCTGTGCGCATTATGCATTAATCCTGTGTTTTTTTCATTCTGTGACACACTAACCTTAGTCACAGTGTAGTTAGGTTTAATCCATATGAAGCCTCTCTGTGATTGAGACGCAGATCCTAAAAGACTTCCACACACAAAAAATTTATCTATACAGATTTATATATAAACTATCTAAATCTGTCTAAATTTATGGATAATTAAATGTTGGTAGCATGTATCGACTTGATCGTTAAACAACAGAAATATTAAGAATTAGAGCAGAACTAGCAAATTAAGGTATTCTCCAGGTTCAGCCAGAACCAACTTGTTCATCCATAACACGTATTCCAATCTTTTCTGTACATAAAGCACAACTATTTGATTCCATGACAGCCCTTATTTTAACTGGATAAAAATGGACGATGAACAATTCAAGGCTCCTGCAGGGCTCCAGAACAATTAGAGAGAAGGCAGTGCAGCACAGCAAAGGCAGGTCCCTTTGAATTTGCTCCGGCTTCAACCGGCCAGCTGGCTCGACACTATTGCTAGTTTACAGTGGCCAGGGTAACATGGTGTCTGATCCAACAGACTGACATAGTTCCCCGCAGTCACACTGACTAACACATACAGAGGTGAGCAGCCTCTGTGTAGCCAGATGGTGACACAGAGAAGCTATTTATAGCCCTGCTGAAAAAGTGTAAAGAAATGGCCATAAAAGAAAGAAGGAAGAAGCAATAAGAGGAGCGTCACGCAGTCAATGTCTTCATCTGTGACGTATGACACATTGATTTAGTGCGAATGTCTCATTATAAAACCCTTTTCTAAAGCCAAATGACAGACCAGCTTCACTTCCAATGCGTTTAAAGCAGATTGTTGCAGCTTTTCAACTTTTCAGTTACACTGTGATAAACTTAACATGCCTGAATGAATTGCAGTGTTCTCTAAACGAGTAAATTTAAAATGTTAGCTCGGGGGTTATAAAAAAGTTATCTCAAGTCAAAACATATGGTGTTTAATAATCACTACAAATCTAATGGGCCATTTCAATATAGTGCCACATGTCAGAGTGCCTAAAGTACTTAATGGGATAAAGATAATATTCAATAAAGCAATCATATTTCATTTTGTGGTTAAACACACTGGTCATGAAGTGCCTCATCTGAATCCCATTACCAGAGGATATTAAGATCAATCATACTGCGTTATCATGGCTTTCCGTGTCTCCTATTTGTATTTTACGTAGTAGAGGAGACTTTCTTCTAAAATTTAAAACTGTGCTCTTTCCAGGCCAATATTTGCAATTATGCTGCAGAAAACCAACTGTATTTTAACGTAATTGCAGAGGGACAGGTGTTTTCATGTGTGGTTTTCAAAGTCTCCAACAGCACAGAGAAAAAAACTTGCTGTATGATGTAGGCGCTTCGTTGAAAAAAAAAACATTCATTAGAACTCGCTAAATATGGAGAGAAAGTTACTAAATTGACATCAATATGGCTGCAACCAAGGTGCTCCACAGAACACCACAGGTAGTCCTTCCAAAATCTGGCCATCAAACTTTTTCCACATAGCACAATAACAAGTAATTCCACACCAAAATAAAATAAAATGTTTATATACTGTATATATTTATGTATCTTATTTTTTGGGAGAATAGACGAAAATCAACTACAGTTTGCATCTCACTTGAGTAAATGCTATAAATTTTTTTCATGTCTTAAAAAAAAATCCTAAACATTAATTAGGACACTCCAGAACACATAAACAAGATATTCTACTATGCATGTCTGGTTTTGGCAGTTTGCAACATGCTTTCAGTTATTAGCAACATATGCAAGGTAATGGTTCTCAATTCTTAATTGAGAGGAAACAACTATAGGTGTAGCATTACAAAAGAAATGTAACCACTCACAAATAATGTGTTTTTTATCATGAAAGCACTTTAAATTTGTTTCTGTTACACAAATTAAAATGGAATTTTCCTGATTGCTCAAAGTAGTTCAAAACTCTACACACTCATTTTATTTTTCTGTGCAGCAAGCATTCATCAGACTGCCGACATTTATTTTTGCCTAAACATGAATCAGTCCACAGATTCAGCTTTCACTGGAATTTGCTGGCTGTTTACCAAATGCATCTGTTCTCTAGGGAAAGAATATATTTTCTTTTGCCTTGACAGCAGAATTCTAGCTCTTTAGAATTTCAGAAAAGGTAAATCCAGCTGTTAAATGTGCATTGTGTGATCATGTAATCACCATAAAGGGGCGTGATAAGGGCTAAAAAACAGACTCCAAACGGTCATGTTGGGCTCCATATCAGAACTCAAGAGTGATAAGGGTATGGTACTGCTTAAAATGGAATGTTTTTTTTATTTTCATGTGTGCTTGTTCACACATTTATGCAGCATATTTTTGGTCAATACATGCAAATATGTTTCTCCATCACATGTAGACTTGCTGAAGATGGCCACATCTTGGGTAATATGGAGCACAGCATCTTCCCAAGGACACAAAGACATGTGGAGGGTCTCAGGGATCAAGCTGCCAATATACCAATTGAAGGACAACTGCTCTGAGCTACAGATGCCCTTGTGTCTGTTAAGTAATATAGACATCTTGTTGTGGACTACTTAAAGGATTTTGATCAAGAACACATTTACAGGTAATTCTATTAATATCAACATGAAAAGGATAGTTTTTATAAGGCCACCTGCAGTCATGCGAACAAGCACATGTCTAAAATCTCTGTTGGTGTCACTCTGTAAATGACAATATATTTTGGCCTTTTCCTAAACTTGACCAAGAGGCTGTCTTCCATAAATGTAATCAGCAAACTGAAAACAGGCAGGATAAATAAGGAGTAGTATTCTGGGGGAAAATCCAGAACATTGACCGATAGACTAACACATCTCTTTCCATCTAATTGTGAATTTCTTTGCTGTACTTAAAGACTTTGTGTATGGAACTGCGATAACAAATAATTACACCCATTTAATGGACTGACAAATAGGTGTTACACTGAAGTAGTAGCTCAATTAGTGGTGCAACAAGTTGATAATTAATTATAGGCTGATTTACAGCTCCAGCTCCTCCAGAGAATCAATCTACAGCAGACAAAGGTTGACTTGAATCTTGAATGAGTGTACCTAAATGTTCAAAATGATCTTGTACTAACCGACTGGAGAGAACGAAGAGTCAATGCATCACATTCACAGGACGATATCCATAAATGCAGTAAGTGTAGCAGATGTTCAACTCCTTAAAAAATTAGACTTTTTCAGCTTATTCTTATCATTACAAGGCTTAAATGTATTAAGCATATGGTTAGTTTAACTTGTAACTATCCAGCAACATGAACAACACAATGAAAGTGCATAGTTAGCCTTAGGTCAGCGAACCTGAGACCAATAAAATATCATTTCCAGCAGCAGCACACCAACATATTGCGTGGAAGCAATTTCAACTAGCTGGAGGAAACAAAAGACATAAAGAGAGGGGTGCGAAAATAAAGATAAGAAAAAAAAAACAAAGCAAAGTAAAACTACACTAAAGAACAACAAAGAAACGTATTGGGAGGAGAGATGAGTTGTTTACGCGCTTCCCGATAAAAGGTCAGCCGTGGCTATTTAACACTACTTCATCGGCCATTACTCTCATCAGACCTTTGGCACAGACACACTGGTGCTGTGCATGAGTTTGATCGGGATTATTGTTATTATTTCGGGAAAAGGCTGAGTCACTATGGTGTCCTGGAGCCAAGAAGAGGAGAGAAGGAACATAGAAGGAAGATTAATGTGTGACGAGAAGATGAAAACAAAGCCTAATGAAAAAAAAACACTGGAAATTAGTGTGCAAAGTCATCAAATAGTAAATCCCTTGGTGTTGAGACAAAGAGTACCTCATAAGGAGAAATACAAATCTTAAAATGCCATGTTTGGCAAATCATTCACTCTTTTAACTTCAATTAATCCCTCAGCTCACATGCAGAAACATCATCACTAATGTGTTTGCAGTTACATTTCTCTTGCATTGAACAAAATTGTACTATTCACTCGGTCACAGACACACACTTACACACAATTGACAGCGGCACATGGTTGCTTGATACTCGTAGCAGCTTAGGTTTGGTATTATGCCTGAGGCCCCCCTTCAACTTGGCAGGTGGCAGGGGATCAAACCACCAAGCTTGTGATTAAATGAGGTGGACCAATCGATTGGTCAGGGACTGGAATCAGTTGGTTTTGATCTTGACAGGCCCTGACCACTGGCTACCAGTCACAGATATATCTAACTTGAGCTGCAGGATGGGTCCTGGACAAAGCCAAACACCCTTATGCACCCACAGTTCTTGAAAGTGAGTAATAACAAGCTCACAAAGCAAGCAAATTATGCAATTTTTTTCAACAGAACAATACTATTTAAAATATAAATATAACATACATTTATATTTTAAGATGTATCTCCCACAAAAAAAAAAATGGTTTAAAAGTAAAAGGTGAAGCTTATATTTCAAAACGAAAAACATAACAAAATTATCCATGGACAAACTGTTCTGTTTAGAATTGGTTGGAATAAGTTGTGCAGCTGTTTATCATCACATCCTGTGACAGAGTTAGATACAACTCTAATTACTCACTTTCCAGGTGTCAGGAATGAAATGGTAGAGGGATCTGTAAATGAATGTGCTATGAATATTTAACACACTTACAAAAAAAGTGTTGTAGTTAGCTCTGCACACATGAATAATATTCCTACATTAACTTTCCGGACAACATGCGCGAACCTTCATTTCTAAACTGATTACAGTAGTCCGAGAGAAAATAGGTTTGTTGCTCTATAAAGACATTCAGATTAGGTTATTGTATTTTAATTAGAAACCGTTGAAAATAAAAACTGCACCAGTTAGGTGGCAAATAATAAACAGTGGACTTGATCACTTCACAGCAGAATGCAGAGGCATCAGAAGGGAACTTCCTGAATCGTTTTTCAACATAGTAATTTAAATCTCCACGCTCGCATAAAAAATGCTCCTCTAAACTATCCCAGTATTCTGACTGCTCTGACGTTTGGATTTGACACGTCAACCTTCCTCATGAAGTGTAGTAGCACTTCTGTTTCGCTCAGAGTGATGGAAAGCTGGGAATGTTAGAAGAGGCCTCCCCAGCCCAAAGCCACACATAGCGTAACATGATCTATTTTATTGTGATTTTTTCTAATCTTGTATTGGAAAAATTTTTTGAGAAATATTTTTTGTATGTTTTGTTTTGCCATGAAAGCATTGTCTGTGAGTGATGCTCCATCAGTCAGTTGGCTACACTGGTACAGATAAATGCTTACACCTGTTGGTGTGTGCAAATCCTGTTGTTTGCTCTGTCCAGTTCTAAACTAAAACCATGAACAGTTTTTTTTATTTGGTTTATAAAGGATCATCAAGAACATTTGATAATACTATGAAGTGATCACTATATATATATATATATATATATATATGTGTTAGTGTATTTATTAACTAGTATAGGCAGTTAACGAATCAGTTGGCAGCACAATACATTTTTATGTTGGAACATCAGAAAACTCCCCAAACCTTAAATGAGATATTCTAACCTACATCTCATACCAAAGAGTTGAATCATTACTGCTGTGATCGCACAGCCGCAACACTTTGTTTGTAATGATATCAAAGATAGCTGCTGCCCTGACTCGCAAGGTAATTTTTTTCCCCCTTCATATCTGACAGACATTTAAGACACTCGAGCAGACGACGAGACAGGCACACTCTCTCATCTCTGGTGTGGAGTGCAGTGAACGACTCTACCCCACTGCACAAATTGGGATGCCAATCACTGAAAATAATTGATTTTCTTTTAAGGTGTAAAAAGGGTTTCAAACTCCAGTATTGATGTAACCTCTATCTAACAAGGCGAAGGAGTGTTTGAATGTGTGTGTGTTGAAGAGAAAAGACGAAAAGAGATCTGGAGAGAGCGAGTATGTCGAAGTATCTCAAAAGAAGATAGAAAGAGACTGGCAGATATGGTGAATACTGTATATCGTAGCCAAGTGGATTGTGTATTGCTCCACTGGAATAATGGGAGTTGATAGGGATCAACTGGTTAATTACATGCTGCACTGATTGGCAATCTATCATGTGTCCGCTCTTACACAGCTAAAAAGGCCACAGTGTAACTGCATCTATATGTCTGTGTCAGCAAGACAGCTGACATAGCGCTCGGTCTCCCTCAAACACGCACACATACACGAATACTGGCGCGAAGCGAATGGGACAATCATTTACAGAAAGTTGTAGTCATGTGCACAAGCAGAAACACACTGAGGAATTAGTCTCTGTGTACTGCTCTGTCAGCAGCAGTAAATTACACAACATGCAGACCGTTTCACGCCGAACTTAAACACCTGAAGTGAAAATAGGGTTTCTACATTTCCCCTGTTACACATCAACATACTCATTTAGTGTGGGCTTGATTTAATTTATGGAAGGGTTCCTGGGGTAGATTCAATTATTTCGTGCATTTCTGTGAAGCCTCCTCTATTTTTTTTAAATCTATTTACTGTTCTTCAGGAAACTGATTTAAGGTTGCCTTAATTTGGTTACATAGATTACGAGGGATTGGTGAGTACTCAAGCAATATTGCCTCACCTTTTTCCTTAGATAATTGTGAATACACACACTCTGATGACGCTCACAAGTTATAATTACACATAATAAAACTGTGCTTCAACTATTTTGTAAATTGAATATCACTTTAAGTTGGTGGCTGAATACTTCTCAATAGTATCTACAGGAACATGGGAAACATGAGGCTTAAAAAATGGCTACAGCTCACAGATCAGCTTTCATTGACGTTACACTATACAGTAAAATCACTTTGGACTGTTTCATAGCTCAAAATGTCTATTTACACATCAGTGGGTTTGACATCTATATCTTGAAAGGCTTGCTGATAAATGCAAGTAATTACGGTTCCTTTTAGAAATAATGATAAAACAAAGGCTCTGTCTCAGAGGTCTAGTCCTGATTAATTAAATAATATTCAGCGACAACTGTCAAAACAGAAAGAAGATAACAATGTTCTTCATTAGCATTATCATACATGCAGTGATGAGGTGTAAAATGGCTGTTTTGTTTTTTTCTCTCCCGGCAGCTATAAGAGAGAAATGAATGATCCTGTATGTAGTCCAGAACTGATTACTACTAATTTAAAATGTTAACTTAAAAGAACATACCACTTTGGAAAAGTATTTGTTTGTACTTATTAAAACAAAGAATCAATTTATCTGATTTTAATTTTTTGCAGACATTTTAAGAAGAAAAACAGCACACAATTGTTTTCAAAGTGATCATAAGTTCCGATGTAAAAAAAATCGAATACATGGAATTTCGGTCTCTCTAAGCAACAGACTATATGTCTGATCATTATTCACAAAAGGCTAAATGCAAAAACGGTCCATATGAACTTTTGGGCATATTATGGGTTTAATAACAATGTAAATATTCCATTTTATAAAACAAAATATCTAGGAGAAGAAAACAACATCAAATATGAAGTATTATTTCTACTGGGAAGTACTTTTTTCACCATTTGACAAACTTATGTGCATTCCATCTGTGTACTTTTAAAAGCTATTCAATTATTCATTTAGCACTTTAGATAATTCCAGATGGAATTAGTCGGTAAATAATCCTTACGATTTTCAATACAGTTGATGATACATAGTTTCATTTAGTCAGAAATTGCTATTCAGTGGATTTGAATTCTAATTAAATCACTGTGCATTGGTTTTAATATAACTAACCCACAAGGGATTAAAAGAAAACCAGAAAAAGGCGTGACCTTCAAGACAACTGCTCATGCATGAGCATATTTTATATTAAATGCAAGAAAAGAGTATGGCAACATCAATTCTAAACCTTTATGCTTTTCTTTAGTCAAGAAAACTTAGGCTATTAATCCGCTTATGTTACACTTTGTCAGGCTGTCCTACAGTGATGGATTTTGTAGTTCCAGGGATTAATTGTAGCAACAAAGTTATGTGCATATAACTGAAAGCTACAAAATTAAGATGGATTCTCTCAAGAAATTCTGTCATAAAAAAGTCAGTTTAAAAACACAAACCTATTATTTTCTATCATGTTTTGACATCACTAAAGCTTAAGATAACCAATTAGGCAACACAAGTTATCAATATTCAAAACGTATCTACTAAAAGCATCAATTAGTTTCAAATTGTGGACACGTACTTTAAAGCGAGTTAGTGAATCTTTAAACTACAGGCTTCAGACTCTTTTGAAGTACACTAACCAATGCTATACACATGTCAAGGCCTAAACTGTTGACTTCCTCTGATTACTTTCATTTGCTTAATTCTGTCAGTAGAGTTGCAGATGCGCAGTTATAAATCCATGAAAATAATATAATAATATAATAATATATTTTTCCATACTGTGTGGGATGTAAAGGGGATTGAAGTTGTGGTTCCTGTAATAAAATCAATGAAAACATGACAATTATGTACTCCAGACAATTACTTTAGTGTTCTGTATCATGACTAACAGGAAACACACAAAATGTCAATAGATGTATGCTTTTGGATCTAAAAATATTAATCGCAAGTGGATATTTCTGGATAATTACAAGGATGTAAGGAAGTATCTGGATGGTGTATGCATAAGACAACAGTTTGGTGACGCTGTCTCATCCTTAAGTCATCCTTTTTAATTAGTCACGGTAATACCGTATACCGGGATAAAATGTGGAGACAGTTTGGCGGTATCAAAATTTGGTGACTGGCCAACCCTAGAATGCAATAGCCATATTCTACCTTTAAGCCATGAGATAGATTGGAGTGGGTGGGTAAATTCAAACTCCTCTCAAAGGTAGTTGGTAAATGAGCTCAAAAGTATCTCTATCAATAAAACTATCCAGGATCATAATTTGCATTTCAATGCTCAGAATGAACTGTTGTAATGCCGAGACCCACCCATGGATAGGAGAGGAAGAGAAAGCCGATTGGTGAAAGCTACAACTGATTGACTTTGGATACATTTTCAAGTGAGTTGGGAGGCTTTAACGGTGAACGTGGTGTCATAATTCACAAATCTCTTCAGAAAGCATCTGTCTCACAGGGCCCTTTCTGATTGCAAAAGATTAGCCTGCATAAGACATCTCTAAACAGCACTTTGGTTTCTAATATTACAACCTATCTATTTGTTATATAATTGTTTGGTTAGTGACTCACTGTCCTTGGGGGAAAAAAGCCAATTAAATCATGATTCGTGAAAATATAATCTCCTTTTAAAGTGTCATAACCGTCACAGTTCTCATGACAACCGACTCAGACAACTGGCGAGGTGCAGAAGCCATTCTAATGACAAATAACTATATTGAATTTTAAATCAGCAGTGATCACAGATGTTCCTAGCTTCTGCGGGGTCAGATGAGATGAAGACTGCACAGAACATCTTGATTTTAACAGTTGCCATCTCTGTCAGTTGGCTCCGAAGCAGAACAACTGGGACAAGGACTTCTGCAGCTGTCACACACAGAATCACGCAATCCAAAATGTAACATTAGGGCTATTGAACTGAATTACATTGTATATTATGTCAGGTGAGTTTCTATATCATTGGTACTTTATCGTCACCCAGAAGTGAAACAGTCAAAAAGAAATGTGCATCAACGAGAGCAAGCAGGGTTTATTTGTAAAAATGTTCTTAATGGCTGAAAGTTTGGCTCGACAATCCATCCCCACGGCTTTTGCAGAGTGATTTGTGTTTCCGTATTAACTTATTTATGCGGTACTTGGCAAATCAGCAGTGAATTTCCTCCAGTTCTCCAGAGCATCTTCATCATTTGGCATAAAAAAAGAAGCCTAAGCCAGAGGTTTGACCTCAGACGGCCTCTCTCAGTCCAGTGGGCCAGTAGATGATGCTGCATGTCGTCTTTCAACACAGAAATCTATTTTTTAACCACACAGTTTAGCCGAGTTTAGCTGAGACACTTGAATCAGGGCATACAAATACTGAGACAAAGTTTGTCATTACATTTAACTATGAGTCAGCTTCCTATCCAACAAGGTTCACTCAGCGTGCCAAATTAGACAATATGAAAGCATGATCTGTGTTTAATCGCATTTCAACGTGAATCCAAACTCCATGAAATAGATATAATACCTGGTACCTTCTGCTTTTTAACACTCTGACAGTTATGCCAATCTCATCAACCGACTTTTGATCTGTACAAACATCTTTAAGTTCTAATTCTATGTTCTAATATTCTTTAGGTAAATACACTGTAAGTTCAATATTTGGATATAGCTCTAGCTATATATGAACTCCAATATTTTATAAATCCGGCTCTGTAATGCCTACAGCCACTGCTTTGTAAAGTTGCTGCTTGCAGACAGTCTCTTTACTGTTTGGTGCAGAGCATTCAATATACAAAGGATAATGGAGCTTGTCCAATGAGAGCACCTGTCTGCTGTAGCACCAGACAGCAAAAGCTCAGGAGCTCCATAAAGCACAGAGAATTATTCTTTATCATCACAAGGTCTCCTTTGTTGCCTTTGCTGTGCAAGTTCACACTTCATACGGTTTCAATAAAAAATTAAGTTTCATGTTCATGCAATATAACACGATTCTAAGCAATGTTTAGTCATAAATACTAAGTAACTCATGACAGTTTATTGTGATTGTTTTAAAATCAACTGAGCTATTCTATTTTCAGAGCATCCATGATTCTTTTTGAACAAGTGCATGGATATGTGGGGGAGGCTAAATGCGGTATGTTTGTCTAATATCACTGTCACAGATAGAAGCAAGGGGGAGAATAGATTAGAAATAATGACATACTGTATCATTGAGACAGATTTTCATCAATACCTTTAATTGTGCTAGATACATAAATAACACATGGGGGAAAAAAAGCAAAACTTCCCCTGAAAGGCTCCATTCTGCCCAAAGCCCAACAGTTAAGATTTTCCGTCATTAGCAGCTATTTTTTGTCTCTCTAAGACATAACCATCCCAGCACAGCCTTCTGCCAGTCACAATATTCACTTCGCATCCACAAAGCACCTGTTAAATATATGTGTTTGTATGTGTGTGCACTCTCATTTTCTGCAATGTGGGAAACTTGTATCCAGGCTTGAAAAGTTCTGTTGTATTTCCAGCTAGTGTATTACAAAGTGTATTACTAAATAGCATGTAGGGTGATGGTTTTACACATATGTTCAAAGAAGCCTAACACACAGCGACCACAAAATTTATGAGCAAGAGGATGGGGGTCATTATTCTTAGTTGAAGTAGAATAAAAAAAAGTCAAATGTCTGTAATGTGCAAGGAGAAAATTTCCCACATTTCCTCCAAATAAATAAAAAAAATAGAATAATAAAAAAAAGAAAATGTAAAATTCCTCAAGACAGTTCTTTTTTCCTTTTTTTCCAGTTCATTTTTAATAGGTCAAATGAACAAGAGCCGTGTTTTTGTTCACTTAAAGGTTATGTTCACGTTTCAAAATTGCAATAAGCACTTACAAAGGGCTCTTGCTTTAAAAACAAGATACCGATATGTTTTCTGACTAATGACAAGCTTTTCCAAATAGCTGCAATGGAATGATATCTTCCATGTCTCTTCAGGAAATGACTCTGCACACGATGCAACCACTACACAGTAAATATCGCAATGTCCAGTTGGAGGGCTGATGGGACTTACAGAAAATGTCAAATACCTTTTTTTAAACAAATAGATGACAGCCATGTGCTGGCCTCAGTTAGGATTAAACCTACGATGAAAAACTCCAATAAAAAAAGCTTTTTAAGCTTTCTTTTTCTCAGAATTCTCTGCTCAAGCAAAGAATTTTGTAAACAACTGGCAGAGTCCTGAATAAAATCATCACCTGCAGAGGGATTGTCCTCTCAAGTCTCATTATGTTGCCTAATTTCAGGCTTTTGATGGGTCGGGTGAAGCATCTGTCATTTTGGAAACTACTGAACAGCCTGTACCAGACCTGATGGTTTAATTTGTCTCCACATATTTTACCCAAACTGACATAAGATGGACTAATTTGTTATTCTTTGAACATTATTTAACATGTACTCAATTCAGGATAACATCATTTAATATACTGTCCATGTACATCCACATAAGGGACCTCATTTCTTTAACATTTTTTTACATTTATCTGTGATCCAACAGATATATTTACATTTTTAAGCCAACCTGATGCTTTAAGAATTTGTTTTGAACGTCAAAACTGAGATACCTGATAGTAAACCTTAAGAAACAAAACAAAGAGAGAAAAAAATTGTTCATGTTTTAAAACTGGTGTCACATGTTTTTCAGGCAAAAAAGACAGATACAGAAAACTGTACGCAGTAATTACGTTAAATTAAGAAAAAAAGGGGGAAAAGTTGCTGCCAGGCATATTTAGAAGAGTCACAGTAATGAGTGGAGTCACATGTTTGTGAGTGTGCAACTTGTGCAGGAATTCATTAGAACTTAACTTTATTTTGAGAATGTTTAAGGATGCCTTTTAAATTACTTACATTTGCAATATGCAATTTACTGCTGATTGTGCTATTACTTGCAGGCAAAAAAAAAATAATGTCTTCAATATTGTGCTTGACACGACTATGATAGCTTCAGCAGGAAGAGGTGCCACAGGGAGCTGATGACGGGGAGGGGAGAAAATTCTCCATCAATGGTGATTTATTTGCAGTGGCATAGAAAGAAATTACAGTAGCATATTGATTTGTCGAGGCACATTATTCTTTCTTTGTTATAGGGAATCTTTCTAGGATAGCCTCAGGACTTCAACTATAATAATCCTTCAGGTCATTTATTCATGTTTTATCAATTTTTGTTATTATTATATTGAGAACAAAGGCTTCTGTAGCATGAATTGCATTTTTTAAATTTTCACCGGCATTGTTTTTGAAAAAAGAGAATAATAAAGTTATCTCCTGGCAGTGACCTGAAGTTTTCAGACACCCGCAGGGTTCTTTTCACATGCCTTTGTTTCCATTTCTCAGAAAATGAGGGGTTGAGAACAGACCTCAATAACCATTCACTGATTATTATCTAACTGTGTGATTTCTTGATGTTTTCCTTATTCTGCAACTCTAAACTACTGCCTTAATGAATAATACATACCCTTGCTGTCCATGCTCCTGAACATCACAAACAGGAAGACATTTAAATGTGCTGCATCTGACAGCTAAAACAATCAAACACAATGAGGTCCACCAGAGCTGTCACTGGTAAGGTTCCAGCTCTTTGTACTCACTAAGTCTTCCATCCATAGATCAGAGTCAATACGCCATTCGAATACATGACTGGCCGCTCCGATTTCTGCGGCTTTTGGGTTACAGCACTGACCTACAACATAACAAATCTATTCCACAGTGGTTGTTTTACACATACCATTTTAGACACACATACCTGCGAGTATAGTAATTATGTTTTGCCTTAAAAACAAATGTACTATATAAAAGCCAATGCAAACAGTAAAAGCACCGAACTGACACACGTAAGGCCGTGCATTTCAGAAAGTATGACCTTTAGATGGATACAAAGAGAGGCACACAAACACATTAGACATGTGAGAATAATGACATTTGGTGTGTAATTGGTGGTGATCAACCTTCAAACTGGGAGGTTAATGCATCTCTCAGTCTATGTTCTGTCCACCAGGAAATGGAAATGAAAATACCATTAGCAAACTCCACTTATTTCTTCCCTGTCATTATATATCTGGGATTATTCAGTGTTTTCTGTTCTTGTTTGTATACATTTTTGGTTCAGATAGCTTTGCATTTCACAGAGTTTGCTCAATCAAATACATTCATATTCATCTATTGTTTCAGCCTTTGCAAAGACTGCTGTTGCATTATGATCAACAACCGGGAATTGATTTCAAATGATTATTGATGGACCAACATTATGTAAATCAATTTATCAATCAATCAATCCCTTTTCTCATATATATTCTCGGTCTAACTGGAACCAGGACCTTTCTATGTGGAGTTTGCATGTTCTCTCTGCATCTGCGTGGGTTCTCTCTGGGTTTTTCCAGCTTCCTCCCACCATCCAAAAACTTGCATGTTAGGTTAATTGAACATTCCAAATTGCCCTTGGAAGTGAGTGTGTGTGGTTGTTTGTCCTTGTGTGTCTCTGTGTGGCCCAGCAATGGACTGGCGGAGCGTCCAGGGTGTAACCCGCTTCTTGCCCATTGACTAATGGGTTAGGTTCCAGTCACCCCCCGCGACCCTATTAGGGAATAAGCGGTTACGAAAATGGATGGATGGACTTACTTTAGGATCAAGCAGCTCTGAGGCAGAGTGTTCTGAGGATAAGTGAACTTGTAACTTTATATGAAAAGAATATGCCTTTTTATTTTTATTGTTTTTGGCATTCACACCAGTAACAAGACCACCACCTTCTTAATATTTTCTTTTAGGGTGTGATGAACTTTGAATGGCGATCTTTATACAGGTGTATTTTGTGAAAGCAGTTTCTGGCAATCCAGTCATAGAATGATTAAAGATAACTCAACTGGACAAGTTTAACAACATTGACACTTTGCAGAAAGTTTTGCTCCTTTCTATAGACAGAGTATAAAATGTTAGTTATCTCAAGCTGAGTCAGGAGTTTAGAGAAATTCTTCATATCACATGTGGACAAATGCCATCCAAAACTTTGACAGCATATAGTCTCAGTAATTTAACAGTCACTGATAGGCACTTCACATTGCCATTTGGCTGTTGGCACCAAAGAACAATGATCATTTGTTTAACGCTGACCTTTTTTTCCATTGTCAAAAGAGATGTAATTACTAACACACTGTAGGTATAATATACCTTACAAAACTATAAACTTCATTAAAGCAATCCAACTACTTGCTGTCCAAGAACAACTCACAACAGACCTTCCAAATTGCTTTACCTTAATGATCTCTTATCTCTATGCCTCCCACTATCAGAGTTCATTTACCAAAAAATCAGGCAACGATGCCTGAGGCATGATGCATGAAGAATTGAATGTAAGCACAGATAGCAGACTGTCAGAAGAGACTGAAAAATAGTCTAAACGTGGTGATGGATTACTCCGATTTAGTCATTTGAATCGCTTGTGCCTATATCGACACTATCATTCAAACACTTGCACTCAAACACAAACAAATGTGACCGTGTGCATGCTGTAACCGAAGTTCAGGAGGAGAGAAAAGGCAAATGGAGAATGAAAAAGACACAGCCATAAAAAAGACAAATTACAAAAAGATGAAGGAAATAAGTGACAGGAAGATGGAGATAAACAAAGTTGAAAAATGGGTGAACGGGGTGAGAAGTGGATAGAGAGGCAGCCATCCATCATGTAGTCAGATACACGTAACAGATGGGAAAATGTAAAGGGGACAGCTGACCCTCCCCTTGAACGTGCCACAACTTACTATCTGCTTTGGCTTGTCAGGTCTGCTCTGTGCCCCCAGACCACGACAATTACCGAGGAGAGCTGAATGTCCAATTAGCTAACGCTAGCCCTAACCCCTAAAGCAAACATAGAGACAGACAGAAAGATTGACACACGCTCACAAAGCAACCCAGTGTTACGTCTCTGTCTCCTGAGCCTCTACCTGCAGGGATCAGTGCTATGCTAGCCAAGCTTTGAAATCAAATCCATTATTTAACTGAGCATCTGTTAAGACTTTTTTTAGCAAGGCTGCTGTAAAAAAAAAAAAAGAAAAACTTCATATCTGCCAGATTCCAGTAATAGATGTAAGTTTAGATGCTGTGTGGAAGTAAGACTTCTGTGTTGAACTGCTTTGAAATACATCTTAAAACCCAAAGAATTGCAAAGTGCAAACTCTGCCAGGCAAAGGAAGGATGCAAATCAACCAAGACGGTAAAGTCTGGTCAAATATATTGTATTCAAAATTGTTCCTGTAGGGATTTTCTTTTTCATATTCGTTTTTCTGTTCTGCCATTTTCTTCCATTGGCTTGGCAGTGAGCTAATATATTACTTCTTGTTGATGTTGACTTGCTCATTCTAATTAGTTTCCATTTGGACTGTTCATGACTGTTTCTCATTAGCGAAGCCATACCTGGTTTTGTTTGCTCTACTTCATAAATAAATAAATAAACATGCATTGGCATGACCTTAACAGTGGCTGAAAAATTCATGCTCAACCAAACTGTGGATTTGGAGAATCATTACACCACCAACCACCACGCTTGAAGATAGGATGAAAAATTTTGGTTGGGTAATTGGTTAATTATATCAGCTCTTCAGCTTTCAGCTTTTCTGTAAAGAAGAGAGGATTTGTTTGGGGTGATTTTTGTCATTTTTGCGACTTTAATGATCTGCCTCCCTGAGAATTCCGCTGAGTAAATAATCACCCTGTAATCCTCGACTCAAACGATGCAATAATGGGAGTAGAATTATTCTCAACTGCATGATGCTGGCTGTACTGTTGTCTCTCTCTGTGTGCTGTTAGTGTCCTTATATTTGTGCCGCAATATTGTCAGTTATAAATCAGTTTTTTCACTGCACAGTTAACTGGACGTATAGCGTGGGAGTACATGAAAAGTGTCAACTGTTCGAGTAGCACGTCCTGTGACAGAGTTGGCAGGCCTGTAGAACAAGTAGCTAGATCCACCTGTTCAGTCAAAGAGGCACCAGGGAGAGGTGTCCTTCACCTAATGCTATTGCTCTCTTTTCCAGTATAAATTTTATATTTTCAAAGAGAGCACATTTTTTCATGTAGGTGCTTTGGCTTGCCAGTTGACTGGATGAAGAATATAAAAAATATTCTATTTTTATGCTGTTCGTACATTACCATATTTAAATAGTCTTTATCTTATAAATCCATCAATACATTATGAATTAAGAAAAATCAACATAACTATAGTCATAGTCATTTTTAATTGAGCTGGGTACAGATGTATTTGTGTACTTATCGTTTATTGTTCCACTGATACAGCCTAAGAATAAGCATGATGTCAGTGGATGAAAAACACAGAAAAAGCTGCACTGACAGGGAAAGGCTCAAGTAAAACTAATAATATAAACTGCATAGGTTGGATTAATCTCATTGCCAATTAGAGGGGCTGGTGCCTACTCCATTAGTGGATAACTATAAATCTACACCATATATGCAGTAACCTTAAGCAGACTGTGCCCACTGTAATTCTATCACATGCCATGGTCACAGAAAATATGCAAATGTAATACTTTAATCATTATTTTTGATTCACTACTTGTTTTACCGACATCTAAATTGTTAAATAGGTCCAGGCAAATACTTTTGCTATTCATGTGCAGTCAAATAAACTCTCCTTATCTCTGTCATGGCCCTCTTCACTCTTTGTTTTATTGCAGCCATTTGCTAAAATAAAAAAAAGATATATTTCTCATTAATTTACACTCAGCACCCCATCTTGACAGGAAAAAACAAGAATGTAGAAATGTTTGGAAATTTATTTTTAAAAAGTGAGTGTACGTTAATGAGAAATAGAATAAACATTTTTAATTTAAAGGGGTCAATACTTTCCGTACCCACTGTTTATCGCTTATTCCCAGTGGGGTTGTGTGCGTGTGTAAATGTGTGTGTGTGTGTGTGTTTGTGTAGGTGTGTGTGTGTGTATGTGTCTGTGTGGTAACACCTGTCCCAAATATAGTGTCCCATCTAGATTTTAAAGATAAAGATGGTGATATCTGAGTATCGAACATTCATATTTAAAACAGAAGTTCACAAACTCGGTGATGTCGTGACTGTAGTCCACCTCTATTAAAATGTTCATGACACAATGCAGCATTGTGTTAGGACTACCGGGAATCTTATAATCTCTTTTGTTGATATTGTTGTGGGCAGTTCTCAGCCTGCCATGACAACAGTAGTTTCTTGATAGCAGTGAGATTCACAAGCAGAATAAAGCATCTTGTCAAACTTCTGAAACTGTGTGAGAATCAAACTCGTGGAACGACATGGACAACACAGTGCTGACCTGTCCTATTTCTCTGCTAGCATCCATATACATATATATATCCATATATGTTTATATATGTGTTGTTTCTGTTTTAACACGTCTGTATTATTAACACTGTTAGAAGAAAGAAACCATGTGAGCATTGAGGTATTTTAAATTTGACAACCTGTGTTTTAGCAGTTCGTGGATGTGACGATAGAATAATTAAAGAACCAAATTAAAATCATCATCTGTAACTCATACAAATGTGCTACTGCCGGATGGATAAACCAAAGTGAGATAAAAAGACACTTTGGAGCCGTACCTGATGCTGTGGTTTGGCAGAGTGCTGTCATGTCCCTCTGCCCGCTCAACACAGCACCATTCTAATACCAAGCTGCTTGGCATTCAGCACCACACACGCTGTCTTTCTGCTGGCACCACCCCTCCCTTCCTTTCTTCACCTCTCACTCTTTTCCAGCAACATCTCTCACCCCTTCTCCCCGGGTGGGGTGGGATTGCGCCACTGAACCATCATCTGTTGCCATGCTATCGCACACGTGTGCGCGCGAGAACACAACCATCAGCTGAGTAGACAGTTAAACCCCGACTGGAGGTGACAACATGACACTGTTAAAATGATCACTAAGACTCTGGACATTTAAACTATAAAGCAGTATGTTGCTCTATCACAGTCTCAAAACCTACAGCTTCACAAGAAAATGATCACGTTTTTTATTCTTTTTTTTCCCACTCTGTCCTTACCCTCCCTTGGTTACCTGCCTGCTTTATTCCTTACTAATTCTATCTTTCTGTATAAATCAGTCACTATCCTTTTTTTTTTCTCCAGGTCATGTCCTTTTTCAACAACAGTCCCAGAATTTCTAGTTTCTTTTGCTTCTAAGCGCAGACTTGGTAACTTTCAAGGTTGTGTCTAAGCATCCATGCATGTGTCTTTTCTTAGTTCCTGTCTTTATCTATTCTATAACTAAAATAGTATGCATTTATTTTTATATACATAAGTGTTATCATAAAAACACGTCGAAAACGCAGAGTTAAAAAAAACAAACACTTTGCAAGCATCACTTGCGCACAGAGACTTGTGAATTACATCCCCACAGTGATGAAGCTGTTTCTTTCCCTCTTAAAAAAGAAAAATTGAGTTTCTCTATATGGGTTCCATTTCTCTTCTTCTCTGTCTCTCTCACACAGACACATCAATCAATTAGACTTTCAGTCCCTCAGAATTTGGACCTTTCTTTAGCTTCATTATTCAATCTAACATCGACGGAATGAGTATTTTATATTGTGCCAAAAATAGATGGCTTCATTGTTCAAAATTACTTCTAACAGGATTTGGCTCACTTTTCCGTGCCCTTTGAAAACTCAGAGTCACAATAATAGCAGTGCAATGCCTCTCTGCTTTCATGATTGCTTTAATGCACTCCAGTGAGATCATTAATTCCATGCTTCTGAATATAGGCCAGTGAGGCAAGATTCTTTGTGTAGCATATTTCATACGCAAGGGTAATATGAAGTTATTTACTTAAGATTTTGGCAAAGAATTGCATTAAAACAGCATCTACATGAGGTAAGAAAAGATATAATCACTTGCAAAATCACAACATATTTTTCTACAAATAGTAAATGAAGTGTGAATTAACATATTACATATGTTATATAAAGGTTTGGCTGCCCAACGTGTCCAAAATGAACTTATGAACAGACACCAGAGTGGCCCATCAACAACACACTCATTCCTCCTCCTCACTGGCTCAACACAGCACGGATCAATAAACTGTAAGCGTGATCAACCACTGTGCATTGCCTGCTTTTGCAGAAGCAGCAGTGTTAAGGGACTATCAGTTGTTAATTGTCAAAGGTTATCTCTCATCAATCTCCAATAAGTGCTATTCTATGTTTGGAGGAAGAAAAGCACCCACATCCAACTTGTCTGAAATAAGGCCTACGGATACACAGAGCAGCAGTATGTGGTTTCACTGCTGCGTTGTAAAGTTAGGGTTCAAAAGAAGGTTTGACAGCAGTTTATCACACCCTGCGGTCTCCAATATCTCTCTGGTATATCTTCTAAAACCTTTAGGCAAAATCTTAAATGAGCCAAAGGGATCATGAAGTACCCCTATCACAGTTTGTTTTCATTCTGAAAATCAAGGGTAAACTAGAGTCTGACCCCCCCTTTATACTCAGCTGGAATTTTTTTTCACAGGCGAGCTCAAATCAGAATTGGTTACATGAGTGAGCCTACCAATCCAATCTACACGTTGGTAAAAACGACAAATATATAAAAACAATTATCTCCAGTTATCTGTTGATGGATGAGCTATTGATGTTGCTATATGCAGCTAATCTATAGCTAGTGTCTGAAAAAACACGTCAAATTTGGGCTCTTGTGTGTGGCGAGTTAGTTTACAACATGATTTCTGGGTTTAATGAAA
>CAJRST010037777.1:8955033-8989756 GCA_907169785.1 Menidia menidia | reverse complement strand
TCCATCCATCCATCCATCCATCCATCCATCCATCCATCCATCCATCCATTATCGTTACCGCTTTTTCCCTAATGGGGTCGCTGGGAGAACTGGAGCCTACCCCAGTGGTCAATAGGCAAGAGGCGGGGGTACACACTGGACAGTCCGCCAGGCCACCACCAATGTTGTGTGTGTGAATGGTAAAACTACATAACAGCACACACTGATCAATTGACTTCTTCCTGTAGAAAGGGAAGTTTTGTAAAATTTAGAAACAAAAGAGCAGGACATTAAAATATGTTCTCAGGCACCTGTTTACATTCATGAGATAATCTGAGAGACGGACGGAGATGTTACAGTGTTGTCCTTCAGGGGACCAAGGTTACTGTTTAATAGAGCTGACATGAATGTCTCTCCTGACACATCCGCCCCACCATGACCATCTATTAGTGAGGTGTAGGGAAGTGGAGGAAAGGTACAGATTCAAGCAGAGCATCCTTGTCTGACAGGGAAAGAGATAGACAGGCAGAGACCACCCATTCGTGGCCTCCTGTCACCACACTGATGCATAGATGGAGGGAAAGGGAAAGTAGAGAAACTGAGATAGCTATGGAGCCCAACATTAGCATTAAATACCCATTTATTACCACAGAAAGTAGGGGGTGATGAAAACCAGACGGAAATTAAAGCTATGGCTTGGTAGTAAAATTATATGAATGTGAAATTAGAAAACCTTATGTGATATCATGCAATCATGAACAACTTCCTCTGGCAACATTTGTTTCCCAAACAAAAGCAATAGAAAAAGGAACAAACTGAATTTATGTTGTAAAAATCATATTACAAAGTAACAACATGAATTCCATGAGGTATGTTTTCTAAGAAAATGATCAGCTCTCGTAAGCTCTTCGATGGCTGCAACATGCCTTAAGACTTTTAAAATGCATCCCTTCTTCTATTGACAAGAGTTCATAAACAGCCATGGAAAGAGGAATTGAATTGCAGGCTTTTGGAAGATTAATTTTGCCCTCTTTTTGCCTGATATAGGATTCTAGCACATAAAAAAAAGGTTTTCAGATGGTGAAAGTTCTGGCCTGCAGGTGGGTTCTTCCAGCTCATTTTTCCTCCTGAAGCCTTGCTGCAATAGATGCAGTATATGGTTTAACATAGCATTTCCTAAAAACTGTGTTTTCTCTGTGAAAGCTCATGCTGTTGTACATACCTGTAAGTAACTCTCAGCCTTTTTAGATGTGCATGTTGCCAGTTCAATACATAAATGTGTGGCCATCCCATCAGAGATACAGGCTTTTAATATGAGCACCAATAACTAATTGGATGGTCGTCCCTTTCTATTCCAGTGGATGCTTTCACTATCATTACATAAAGAATTCTAGATTTGCATCGATTAAAAAACAAAATAAGCTATTTTTTCCTCTGTGCACATCAAATTAGCATTAGCCCACAGATGAGGGGAAAGATCAATAGGGGTGCGTCAAATTAAATAATTTTTAAAAATTCTGAACAATTATTTTGAAGGACAGTTTAGAGTAAAAAACAAAACAACAAATTTACATGAAAAAGATTGAAGTCCAGAGAAAGTTAACTTTAGATATTCTTTTTATTTTTTTAAAGATATTTTTTGTTTTTTCCATCCCCCCACTAATCTAAGATGTCAAGTTACTCTTTCAACAGGTTTTAATCCGCAGCACTCATCCATTTAGTCTCTTATCTATCTCCAGAAACTCAAAAATGAAACACTTGTACATTCTTTTTACTTATCATATTGAATGAAGTGTATTGCATGAAGTCTGTACTTGTGTGTGTGTGTTTGTGTGTAAGTGTAAGTGTAAGCAAACCAGAGGTCCTCATTTAACAGGCTCGATGGAATTTGTCCTTGTGATGCAGATACACTTGCTTGAGAGGATGGAGGGGGTGGGGTGGGCAGAGCCTTTTTGTTTGGACGAAAAATAGAGATGTGAAAAGAAAAGCATTGACAGCCACATATTAGCTCAACTCTAAAAAAATCAATTGTATGAATTTTATGAGGTGCTAGGAGGAGAACAGGAAATCCAGGTAGGTAAATAAACTGCAGGGCACAATAATAACGGCAGGGGCCTAACGGTCATCACGATGTCCAGAAAACCACTCAGCCCAGGAAGGTTGGCTAAATAGGAAAAATCTGCCCCTGAATGGAGTGAGAACACATAATCGGCAAAATGCCTTCACCTGAAAGTGATCAAAGTTAAACACAATGAGAGGAAAAACAACATCCAATCCAAGTCTACCAAACTATATAAAGGTATTCTGTGGCCACACGCTGTTGGCTTTATCCGAATATCCGACAATCAAAGTATCTTTCAAACACACATAACCTTTTCCAAGGAGCCACCACTGAACGGCACATACTTTAAAATAGTCTATTTAAATACACACACAGATAACTTTAAACTACTGTTAACCATCCTTTTTTGTTCTGAGTCCACTAGATGAGAAATTTGCTCAAATTTTAGATGGGCTGTGATGCAGACATGTAGAACATGGTACTACACCCCATATGGATTGTATCCGTTTTGGACATTTTTATTCAACGTTTTAATCACTGGACACTGGACTTTATGGGCTGGGTCCTGCTGCTGTATGAAACATAACCTGCCGCTAATCTGGATGAGGGTATCACTCACACTGACAGCTTGGCGGGGCATATGCAGCTGCTGGCTTCAGTGTGGGAGTTGTGGAGGCAGGGGCTGGGCTCACTGCCAATCCAAAGAAGAGACGCGGTCGTAGGTACCCTTTTTCTGGGCTACCGCTTGGGTTTAGGGCAGGGACGGCCCCAGAGACAGAAAACTGCATGTTTTTTTTTTTTAGGCAGAATTACAGAATAGCACTGCTGCAGGGCATCATTAATCAGGCTCACACTTTATCTGCGGCGGTGCGGCGAGGTCCCTGACAGCCAAACCACAGCCAGCCAAACATCAACCAGCAAAAAGGCAACGGTTGCCAACTGGCACACACGCACGTTGTGGTGTCTTATACTATTTGTGTGTTTACGAAAGGTGAGAACTGCCAGCTGGCTATGACTGGGCCAAATATCCTGCTTGTGTGTGTGCGTGCAATGACCTGAAGGCTGCCTATCAATAAACATGTTGGGAAGAACACTGTGGCTGTCGCCGTGTGTCTGAGCTGGTGAGGGATTCGGTGCCACCGCGCTTTCCCAGTAAAACAGTAGAATTAATGCTGTGGAGTTTGTAAAACTGCAACATCCAGCTGGATAATGATTTATTTAAGCCAGGTTGGTCCAAACTTTTTTTAGTGAGGGGCCAAATACAGAAAAATAAACAAAGGGCCGGGCCACACACCAGAGGTGACATATTGACGCACAAATACTGTGTGTATTTCTTTTTTTTAACTCTTTAATTACTTCACATGCAACAAATCAATATACACATATGTTAAGAACACATACTAGGAGATATTGTGTGTATTTCTAACTCACATATAATGTGAAGAACATTGCACTCAGTGGGAGCAGTGATGCTGTCCTTTGGATTGAATGATGGCTAACATGTCAGGAGAAGATTTGGTGGTTGAGATTTCACAGAGATGGCTATCAATCATTCTGGTTCTCAGTCTGCTTTTGTTCTGTTTTAATAGAGAAAATGTTTGTTCACATATGCATGTTGAGCCGAACTGGCTCATCATTCTTTTTGCGTGGCGTCCAATCAGAGGAAACTTGGCACTGTCCAAACTTTGACAGAATTCAAGGAGTTGATGTTGACTCCTCAGAGAATCATCACATGGCATTTCAATCATTTCTAACTGCAGACTCTCTTCCACTTCTTCTGCGTCCACCAGGAAGGGGGTCCAGAACAGCTTGATTTTTTTTTTCAATGACAGAAAAATATTGGAAATGCTGAAGGAATTCTGTCATGAGAGATGCAATCACAGACACATATTTCTCTTTGTTAGCAGAAAGGTCTGCCTTTGGAAAAGCAGACTTGATTTCAGACAGCGCAGGGAAGTGTGCAGCGTTAAAGCCTCGTAGTTGTGTCTCTAACAGGCGGAGCTTTACGCAAAAGGCTTTTGTGTGCGCATACAGGTGTGGCATCAGCTGTTCTTTGCCCTGTAGGTTCTAGTTCAGTGTTCAAATGATGCGTAAGATCAACTAAAAATGCCATGTCTGCCAGCCACAGAGGGTCACTTAGTTCATGAAGAGGTCAGCTCTTTTCTTTTAAAAACCGGTCGATTTCTGATCTCAGCGAATAAAACCGCTGCAGCACAGAGCTAAGCCGGCGAACATCAGAGTGGTGGGAACATCCCCGTATTCAGCATCCACATCAGAGAGGAAAGCCTGAAATTCTCGGTGCTGCGGTCCTCTAGCTCGAATTATGTTGACAGTTTTTACAACAGTGTTCGTGACATCGCCCAGCTGGACAGTCTTGGCACACAGTGCTTCTTGGTGGATTATACAGTGCATCTTAACAGCCTCACCTCCGCTCTCTTTTACCTTGGCGCATACCAATGAGGCCATTCCTTTGCGCTCGCCCATCATGGCCGAGGCCCCATCCGTCGATACTCCACAGAGCTTGTCCCATTTAAGCCCCATCTTTTCAACGGCCTCCGACACAGCTTCTGAAATATATTTTCCCGTCGTTGTGCCTTTTAGGCTCATCATAATAAGCAGCTCCTCCGTACAGCAAAAGTCATCATCTACTCCCCGCAAAGAAATGACCGGTTGCGCCTGGTCTGTGTTATCTGTGCTCTCATCGCAGGCTATAAAAATAAAAAGCACAAGCGTTGTCTCTCCGCTGAAGTTTCAAGTTAGCTGATAACTCCTCGATTCTCCTCACCATTGCATTTCTGGATAAAATCCGACACTTTTTCCGGGTGCATTATTCCTGTACACTTTATGAAATCATCGTCTGAAAACAGTTTTCCGTGCTGGGCAATACGTTTAGCGACTTCATATCTCGCTGTTGTGGCATTTTCCTGTCAAGTAAATGGCAGCTTGCGGGCTGGCTGCCATTTACTTGACTTTCTGTGTTCGTTCGCCACCGGTGTGGGATGTGTAGCTCTGACGTTCAGTCTCAGTGCCGACAAACATTATTCTCTTTCATCACAGCAACATCTTCAGTGTAAATCAGACAGACACACTTTCCATTGATTTATTTGAAGAAATACTCATTCTCCCACCGTGTTTGAAATCTTCTACACTCACTCCCTACTCTACACTTCTTCACTTAGGGTTAGTTTCTTGGGCTGGCTCCATCTAGTATGCAACAGTGCAACAGTATTGAGCTCAAGCTTCTGGAGCGGGCCATACTCAGGTATATTTTCACAATTCGCTGTGGGCCCATAAAAACTGGTACCTGGCCCACGGGCCATAGTTTAGACACCCCTGATTTAAGCACGGATCTGGTAATACGATCACAAGTTGTCATAAGTTGTGTTTGGGCAAACAGTACAGAGGGTAAGTACTCAAAGTTCTCCCCAATTATGTTATGATTAAATACTGAGTAAGAAAACAATCTGTGACTTAGTATGTGAATGCCAGATAAGAAACTATTCAACATGGACATGAAAACCAAACACCAGCAAAGGATAAGGATGAAGGTAACCTGACTCTTTATGACCGGACATTTTGCTCAATTTTGTGAATGCTGAGTTTAAAGAAGTCAAAGGTCAAATAGAAATCCTCAGGGTAAAGACGCTGTGTCGCTCCTAAGGCCATTAGGTCATTCATTCAGCTGCCTGAGATGAATATTTTAGGATCAATCGTAAATGGTGAATAATTATTGGATCTCTTTCTTTTATGTAAAATGATCTAAAATGTCTGTAAAAATATTTTATTGTAAATAATAGCAATAACAATTAAATAACTGGAATCATAAGTGTGATATTTATTATGACCTGGCTTACATGCTATGGCAAAACAATGGGAAATTGATCAATTTTAAACAAAATGTGATTACAAATTTAGAAACTTAAAGCAACATTTCATGAAGCGTTGTATGAATAAATAAATCTTATCCGATCTTTGAGTGTCAGCAGGAGTTGTGAGGGGGGTTAAAAAGGCTGAAACCAAACTGATATGGCTCTAAATCAACAGTTAAGGGTTAGATGGGAGGTCAGAGTGGAAAAGCTGATTTAAAGGCTACTGGGAGAACTGAGCAGGTGCTTACTCTGGTACTGATTACCTTCTCCCAACAGAACTGCAGGGTAGCAAAATCTGTGGCAGGGAAGAAGACAAAAATAACAGGCCCTGCAGACACGAGACCGTCACACGCACCACGGTTTATATTTGCTCAGAAATGATCATTTGTGACCGCGCATCTATCTGTCTGTGCACACATTAATGTGCCAGTGAAAACCCAGATTCAATTAGACTTGTTAATTACTCGCAGATGTACTGCCTACAAAATTAGAAAGTGATGATTCAGTAAAAGTGCACCGGCACTCAGCTGTCTTTAACTAAAGCTCTGGAGTGACTAAAGACACAAATGAATGCCTTTCATTAGTTGAGATGAATTGTAAATAATGTAGAAAGGTCTCATTAACAACCTTAAAAAAACATTTGTACAAAAACTTGCAGAGTAGTATGTTTCTGTAGAAATTGAATTGTCTTAGAATTAACTCACAGTAAATTCAAGTTCAAAACATCTTTAGATAATTAACGGTAATTTCTGAAAGATGTCATGTGTTGTCCAAGATAAGGTCCAATTCAAGGTGAGACCAATGCATTATGTTGCTGTCGTACAGTTTTAGCAGATGAAATTCATCCAAATGTTGTCTTCACTTCCATCACAGTGCTAAGCATTATCAAGGTGAAGAGAGGAGAGGAAAACCTGAAAGAAAACAAGAACCCAGTGCCAGTACTGACCATCATCCTTGACTGGCTGGAGTCTGAGGACCACAAGAAGTACCACAACACTAATAGAGTTTGTGATGGTTATCCGTGGCTATCATTAAGAGGATTAATGTAAACAGCAAACAGGTGCATCATGGGAGCTGTTAAGTAGTTAGGGAATAAAGATTATAGCAGCGCCCCCCAAAAATGGAATGAGTCATCCGAGCAATCGCTAACTACGAGCTTTATCAAAATGAAAAGTGCATTGAATTCAAAATTAGCACCGAGCACTCAAAGCAAAAATGTAAAGCAAAACCTCAAAGAGCATTAGTACACCGTGCAAGCCACTATCGTTGCCACTCTCCTAATGAATGATTATCTTTGAGCTGCGAGCACAGGTAAAGAAACAATGAACAATCAAAATAAATAAGTGCAACTGTTACACATTTTTCACAGGTTGCATGGTTCAGCTGGGCTCAGCATTTCCCTATTCTTAACAAAGACAATCAAAATGTTACCGCCCCTTTCCTAGGGACCGTCTGTTCCTGGTTCTGTGTTGGTTCAGTGATTTTTAACACTTCAACATGTTAACAGTCCAAACTGCTCATTAAAAAATTTCATAGTTACCATCACGGCATAAAGAGCAAAGCTCTGCAGCTCTTAAAGGTCCTCCAAAGCACACTGACACCACATTGTTCCTCAGAGAATCACCTTTCAGCATGGTATGATACAGTACCTGCAACTCAGAATGAAAATGGAATGAATAACAATAAGACTTTGTACTGTGAGAAATGCTTAACTCATGATTTGGACAGCAGTGAGTGCTGTGATTTACTTTACGTTGGCGGTTATTCCTGCTTGGTGCTGTTTATATTGGCAAGGCACAATATATCAAGGTACTAAACTGTTTTAATTAAACAAGCTCCATAAAGAAAAAAAACACTCTAGAATAATATGTAAGTCTTTCCAGGTTCTTGTTTCCTTTCACATAGGACACGAAGTTCAGAGAAACACAGACTAATTTTATGCAACTGTGTCATGTATTAGACTTAACCTGACATTATGCTCAACCAGTGCATGCTAAGATAGCCTCCCATTACCAAGTGACCCTGAACAGAAGATCAGCAATTTCATGAATTATTAACACCTACTTTAACCATCACGTTTAAAGCTATTTTGCAGTAAAACCAAATACAGAGTCTGCAGTTGCAGTTGTGATGTTACAGCCAGCCATTGGCTATCTTAGGGCAGAATGCTAACATCAGCATGCAAGCTGATTTAGAGCAGCCATAATGTAAACTGTGCACCCATCTTTATGTGAGATCTTTAAATGCTAACATTTGCTTGTAAACATCATCTCAAGATTTACCATTGCATGCACAAAAATAGGTTTGAATAAGTTCAACTGCGATTAATCTATTTTAGTCAAAAATGGATTTTTAATCTAAAAACTGTTTAAGACTAATTGCTTTTCAGAATATGATTCACACCAGTGTCACAAAATATATTTGTCACAGACATTTGAATATGCAGACAAAAATGGATGGATAGATGATGCATAGGTGATTCATATTCTCTAAAGATTTTTTGCAGATAGCCCATGTGAGAAAGCAAAGGCACCACACTCTCTTAGTCTTTTTTCTAGCAACCATGAACCTTTACACATGTCAAAAAAAGTGCATACTGAAGATATGACAAGAATATCTGTATTTTAATATTTTTCTTCATGTTTGTTTCAACCACATTTGATTCAGTCCTAAACTTATAAGCATATATTTAGTCGTCCATAAATATTCACAAAAAACACTTGACCAACTGTCACAGAGTTTTAGTTTTCTCTTCATTCACTGGAATATGTTTTTAACTGACCTTCTTCTTTTCCTCAGTCAGTGTCAACTGACCAAAGCTAAACTGAGCCGTGCTATGTCAGGTCATGCTATGTTTTGAGTGTGATTGTACAGTGATACAAACTGCTAAAGTACAGGTGGATAAAGCAGCATAAATAGATCGCATTTATTTTGTTATTTTTGTTCTTTTCATGTTATTTTCATCATACTTTCCCCATTACACATGCTGCGACTTTTCTTCAGCAAGGGCATAAAAAGTAAATGTTATTTTTAGTTTAGTTTTCAAGAGAAAGTGTTCACAATGGTGCATGAATAGGTGATAAAAAACCAGCAAAAGTCTGAACTTGAACTCACAACACGACACATACGAGAGATACCCCCGCTGCTCCACAAAGCCCTCGGCCCTGCTGTGCTCAGTTGTGTTCCGTGCTGAGGCATTCTGTTTCATGCCAAGCAAGGCTAACTACACTGTCATGCTCCGCTGGTGCAGAACGTCAACTGCATCTGCTACACTGCCCTGTCTGAATGTGTGTGAGCGAAGTACTGCATAAATACATATTGGGATAAAATAAGCAAAAGTGAAGCTGAGTGGACAAAATGAGAGGTAAGAAAAAGAGGTGAAAAAAAGAAAGATATAGAAAGTGGATAAGATATGTTGGTATTTGGTTTAAAAGGATGATAAATGAAAAAGTGAAAAGCAGAAAGGAACCTTCACTGCACAAACTACTTACTCCTATCTATTTAGATTTGTGGCAGAATGAGACTGTATCAGCATCACTGACAGTATCTTTCTCGGATCTGCATCAGCTAAAAATGAACCATCTGTTGATGCTTTTTCTGTGAAGACAGTGATTTGAATGTATTTTCCTCTCCTGGTTCAGTTTATATTTAGTTCCCTCTTTTCCTGTTGGTATTGTTTTGCTCCCATTTTTTTTCCCGACCCACTGATGTTCTCATGCCTGCTGTGTCTCTCGTGTGCTTCGCTAAAGGCTGCACCATTGATCAGAAGGGTTTCACTCCAACTATAGTAAATGACAAATTCTCAAAGATAACAAGTACCAAAGCGGTCAAACAGAGCGTTTTGCCATGTACTTCAGAGAATAAAACAAAGACACAAAAACCCTTTTGCCAGAACAGGCGGTTATTTTGGTTATTTACTAAATAAATAAAGATGTTCAGATAAAGAGAAATTCACATATGCCACTTGTGTTTTTTTTCCAAATTTTCTGCACCCGCAGCTGTAAAGGAGAAGTAATACGAGTTCCTTTTGACTTCTTCCCCTTGGTCAAGCTTATATGAACTGTCCAAATAGCTGTCTGAACCCTCAAGGATATTAATTAAACCTCTCCAGGTTTTGTCTGCACAAAATTTCAACCACTCAGCAACTTAGGAGAATATTGTTGGAGATATAAAGAAGAAATGGGAGAATGTAACGCAAGTCTCAGAAAATACTGCTGCAAACTGGATGGCAGAACTGAATAATACCATGAATAAATATAATATCGGGTCACTCTACCCATTAAGAACTACCAATTGCTTCTCAGTCATCCTTCTCTACAAAAATATATTCCATGTATACCCATAACAATGGCCAGTAGGCTTACTGGTAATGAGCCAATAAAGATACAGGTTAACTTACCTACCAGATATGCTGGTATAAGCATTACCTTCCACTAAATATCTTACAAGTGAAACTTTTCCTACAAACAAAATCAATCAGAGGAGCAGAAAATACATGATGTGTCATATTTAAGCAACCATAAGGACTAGAACCCCTCCCCCCTCAAGAAAAAAAAAGCTGAAGCTGACCTTTAAAGATTCCCAAGCTTGTTATTGCAATCCTGTTACCATTGCTAAAGCATATTAAAGCATTTCACGTTAGTTATACATGAAATGATAATAAATCTTTAATATTATTTTTCTATGTCTGTTAAGCAACTGACATTCCAATTCTGTGTTTTACCTTATAATTTTTTATTTTGTGAGTTATTATTGATGAATAATGTCTCATTATAAATGGGCCCAAAAAAAGTAATTGAAAAATTAGCCTACCATAAGTTTTGGAGCAGTAAAGCCAATTAGATGAACTTTTGTATTTCAGAGGGGTAATGTACTGTCAGCGTGTGCATCTGCTCAATCAGTAGCAGTCTGATTTCCATAAGAGGAATAATAAATTTCAAAAGTGGAAAGAAGAAAGCAATTGAAGCCATATGAAGCCAACAAGCACTTAAACTCTCGTCAGTTAGATTTATGCATATTTGCAAGGCACCATCACTCACACACATACATGCAGGACCATAATTCTTAAGCCTCATCCCTCCGTCTATCCATCTGTTTCAACATTTCCATTACATTCTGAAAACCACACACATACTAAATCAAGCAGTTAATCACAGTACAGGCAATACATTGTTAAAACCTGTCGATGTTAAGATGTTGTTCATTTAGTTGTTTGGGATATCATGATCCATATTCCAAAATCATGTTGTGTGGTATATCAAATCACACACACAAAGATTCAACCTTTTTCATATTATTCAGTAGATGAAAATACATTAGCATGTTTAAGAACAACCCTTATATTGACCGTACCTCTGCACTCTTGGTTTCCTCTGAACATAGATAATTAATGCTTTCGATAGCTTCCTGCTTGCCTGATTAACCAGATGTCAAGCAATGACAAAGGTGAGCCAATGAATGGTGATTTTATGCAGAATTAAACCCCCAAAAAGACAAAACAACCTTCAAGGAAATCACATGTGGAAACAGGCAAGACTAGGGATATGACATCATCCTTTATTGTTTATCGTAGAATCAGTTGTAAATATAAGTGAAAAGTGGGACATATGTATCCTTTCTCACTGGTAACCTCAAATCCATTTCTCGCTTCAAGAAAGACAAGTATTTCCGAATTAATTGTTTCAGCTTTTCACCTTTAAACTGGGCATTCACAAATCAGGTACTTTGCTCTGCTATCACATTTGCATGATTACCTTGTGCATCTTCACTCATCCATAACAGATGCAGCTGGCACTATTTGGCCCTTGAACCACTGGGAAGAGTTGGAAAGGTTACTGTCAACACAAAGCCCAAAACAATGTATTCAAACAAAGAATGTCCTTTTTGTAATAAAAATGAAAATAATTAGATCGTATGTGAGTTAACATTTGGTTTATTTACAATGTTGTGACACTCAGGTCTCAGTTTTTCAGGTTTGTATTAATTCACTCGGAAAAGAGATGCCTCAATGGTTTAAAGTCTACCTTACAAAACAGCCAGCAGCAGTCAGAGAGCAACTAAGGCACTGTTTCAAGTTCCATGAGCTATTTGTCACAGGTATACGTCATGAACACACCTTAATCTTAGTCACATTTCAAATTGAGCGCAAACATGTTAAGTGGATGAGTCAAATATGTTTTTCATGGGATATTGCATTAAAGATGATACAAATATGAAGGATTAGTGTTTGCACATGTCCTTTCATGGAAATTTGTGCGCACATGCTCTGTGTACTCCAACTAACACTTAGAATTGGTGTTCAGAGAAAACTAGATGTTCCGAGGCAACCTAATGATGGTTGCTCTTGCAGAATGAATTTTTTTCATGGTGCCGGCATCATTTGCTTTAGTATTGTAATCTTTTTTGTGATGGTATACACTTAAACATGGCAGAAGGATGATTGTGGCTGATGTGCAGAGAGCAGGGCTCGCCCACCCATGGGACCGACCCATTCCCCTTCTTCTGATTGCCATCTTCTGTTTCAATAGAACACTGGTCATTTAAAAAAAAGTCCTCTTGTGTCTCCAGTGAAACTTTTCAAATACCTTACTCAAGGAAAGCACCCACAAACACAGCCAGGTGAACAAATTACACATATACTTAGAACTAATTTTAGCTGTCGGTAAATTTACAGCTAAAACTGAACGCAATCATATGTGGAATTTTGGCTTTTTAATCTGTAGTTATATCTATATATATATATATATATATTTTTTTTTTTTTTTTTTTTTTTTTACAGAATATAGCCCTGACAAATTCTCTTTAACATGGCTAAACATGGCCACATCAAGATGTCTATGCTACTAATTGATTCACTCCCCCACTCATGTATACAGATGTAGATATACAGTATATTATTGGGCCCATAGCAGTGGAAGAGGAGGAGGAGTGGTAGTCAAAGCAAAACTGAACATTTCATTAAGCTAAAAAAGTCAAATAAAACCCTCACATTTTTACCTTGCCCCATTAAAGTCTCAAAAAACAATGTTGCTGCTTATGCTGCTTCATCCAACATTGACCAGCTCCTGGGTGGTGTTGATCTGTAACATCTGTCATTTTCCTCAAAATCCTCCTGTCAGATAAATTTAAAATAATATTAATTTAAACGTTCCTAGACTTTGAAGATTATTCTAATAAAATTCATTACAGGGAAAAAAAGTGATTCACCAAAATGTCTTCTCTTTTAAATACTCCATGGGGCTTCTCCATGACTTTACCTCCTAGCAAAGAGATCACATATTGTGCACTATAACAAGCTCTATACATACAACTCTTGACAATGTTGCCCCCTAAATAAGAAACAGTAGTCACAGATTAAGTCTTCTGAGGTAGAAAATGCTTGAATCTCAGTCCTATAAAGCATGTTTTTGCACTTTAGATTAGCAGTTGACAAAGGCTGATTTATCATGTACTGTATGTACAGGCAAAATCTCAGGAATGTTTCCAACACCTCATTCAGCACTGTACTACGAGGGAGTGAGGAAGTTCTGATGAAGAAAATTGTGCCTAAAGTGGCCGATAAAGAAAAGTCTGTGTGTGTACACATATATCAAGTTGTACCTAATAGAATGGGCAGGACTTTTTCCTAATCCAGTGATTATCACAGTCAATAAAAGAGGATCTTTCACACTACCCAAATCGAACTTCAGTAGTCTCACTGTGCATAATTGGACTGCATTTAACCGTTAAGAGTGCTTTTAATGCCTTGTCAATTTGTCAAAACACTGCAGAGTCTCCCTGTTTGTGTATTGGGTAAAAACTCATGAATATTCCTTATACAAAGGGACCAGGAGAACTTGTAATTTTACCACAGGTGATTTTGTCTAGTAATAGTAACTATCTATTGTGTTTTAGATGTTATTTTCTTTTCATTTTCCTGTGTTTGTTTCTTATTTTAGGCTGTACATACAAGAAAAAACATGTATATTCTGATAAACCTTTTATACCCTAGATACGTTCTTTTTTTTTTTTAAACAGTGGAGGGGGGAAGAAAAACAAGGTTTATCTTCAATGCTGTGACAAGTTTGATTCATTCTGTCATTCTGCTGTTGATTATCATATTCTTCTCTGCTTAGCAGGCTTAATTCTATGAACATTATTTAATCAGCTTTTGATAAAGGATTAGGATGCCTGGAAATATAAATGCAGAGGGGGTAATAAATGGATTGAAAAACGGTTCAGAATAATCAGTAATGGCCACTAGGTATGACACAGGAAATTAAATGAAACTCAACAAAACAACCAAAGGGGAAATGCTTACAAAACATAGTATGAAGTAACCAGACCATAAATCTAGTGCCAACCTTGAATATGCTGTGTATAAAATAGAATTTCTACTCAAGATGAAAACAGTCAGTGCCTCCAATAAAATCTGTTGTGTCCCATTCTAGCTCGTCTGTTGAAGGACATTCTTTTGTGCTTCATCAGATCAATTCATCTCCCTTAATGGGATTTGTTCCAGAGGCATTTTAGTGAGCTGTAATTAAGACACCCTGGATCCTGACGTACAATCCAATTACAGATCCGCTATAGATTTGATTTTTAGAATAAATCTTTTTCTTAAAAGTACACGATTGACAAACAACAGTTAATATGATGATGAATTTCAGTCTGGCTTTATTGCTCACCGTAATAAACTGCACATTACGGTCACACTTTTTTGTTGGTCTTGCTAGATACATTACAGCTTTAGATTGCAGTGACTGTTACATCCTATTATCTATAACTCAACATTTTGTTGGCATCATTGATACTACGTTGGACAAGTTGGGTTGTATCTATCTAATAGAGTCCATCATGTTAAATGGTGTGTCCTCTCCTTGCACCATGAGTTTATTAAGGTGTTCAACAAGATTCAGATTATGGACCAATTTTTTTTTCCAGATACACACATTTGGTCCTACAAAACCTTAAAAAAGGACAGTCAAATTATCATTTTACTGTTGGTGGTTTCCTTTCACTTCTTGTTCCACTGTGATAACCTATTAATGCAACAAAAAAAAGAATAAAAGGTGCCTATACGAGGTTGGGATTTGCTTTAACCTTGCTGAATAAACACACTACAGGCACCATAAATGAATATATGTTATATGGAGACGAGTAAGAAAATAGTACATTTGATTCTCAAGAAATAAAAGGACTTCACTCTTTTTCCTTTTTTCAGAAACATTACATTGCGAAATATTTGGGCAGTATACTGTGGAGTTTTTCATTAATTCTTTTTTCTGCAGCACAGAGAAGCACCCGAGATCACATGAAAAGCACTTGCTAGTAATTAGTGGTTAGTGATACCAAGAGTGGAAGTTAATCTGGTGAAGGCACAGGGCTCCTGATGGCTCCTAAACCTAATTTTAAAACATCACTACTGGTGTGTTGCATCTAAAAATGGCCATTCAAACACTGACTCGACTTCAAAATGCAGAAGTAATATTTATTTTATGCTACATTGCAAAATATGTACACTGTAGACCTATAAGAGCTCACATCCAGGAAATCTCTTGCATTATAGTTGCACAAATGCAGTCTGACCTTCCAATCCCTGCCTTATTGGTGGCTGAGCTCTTATAACCCGCTTGCCACAGCTGCTAGCCTTTTTAAATATGCAGAAAGAGGTTGTTGGTTTTTAAGCCATGCTTTAGCCATCAGCTGATGAAAATACACCGAGCGCTAATGCTGCTAGTCTTTAAGCTACACAGTAGAGGGCTTTTGTAACTTGAGCTCGGAGCTAGGTGTTAGATTCTTAATATGCAAGCTGGTGGCATTAAGTGTATGGCTGCCGGCTCTATTGTTAATATGCAGCATAAGGCTGGTGATGTTGAGCGCTAAAGCTGCTAGCTGAGATGCCCAGGGAAATCCCTGCTGCTGACCTTTCGCTGACAGGATGAAACCTGACACAGACACACAAATGATAATGAATGCTTCGAGGGAGAAGGCAAGAGACGGGAGGCAGTTCAAGAGGAGAATAGCGTTGAGCAACACACTGATAGGGGAATAAAGGAAATAAAGAATATGGACTTTGGGGAAGATGGGAGCAAGACAAGGTGAGATGGGAACTCTAGGGAAAGCCAAAAGCAATACAGTCTATAAAATTAACAAAAAAGATATGTTATCATCAAGAAGCTAAGACAAAAACAGTGAAAAAGAACAGTAAAATATGAACACAGAAGAGGAGACCAGGCAGGGGAAGTAAGGCGGGCAAAGTCATCCTAGATAGCAAAATAAGTCATTTCAGAAATTACAAATTGAAACATGCATTGGTGAAAACACAACAAAAGTAATCAAAAGTTGAAAACAACAGGTTTCAGGTGTGGCGATTTTAAGAATGGAGAAAAAGGTGAGTACAGATAAAGAAATGGATGGAGAGACAGAAAAAGGAAGAAGGGTGAGAGGATGAGAGAAAGCAAGCAAAGCAGACAGCGATTTCCTCACAGCACTGTTGGTGAGGGTGTAATTTAACGCTCCGTCAGGTCACAATCAGACCTTGTGAGTGTCTGCATATGTGTTTTTTATGAGCAAGCTGGGGGGCACAGTTCAACTCACAACAAAGTTGGGGAGGCTGAGGTGGAGAGGGGTGCACACGCAAATGAATAGATGAGCAGACAGAGGGCACAGGCAGGGGTAGATTCAAAGGCTGTGTCCAGGTTTTGTTTCTCTGATGCTGGGCACCTTGCTTTAGGATGGCAAACTGAGAAAAATGAGTGAAGATGACAAGTGAAAAAATAATAGGTTAAGAATTGTGTGGACGCACAAAAAGTGACTTAGTGCTGGATCATGAAAATATAACAAAAAATTTTCACAGCTGTCTTAGGGGGGAACAGTTATAGTGGACGAAGTTTGATACAACACTCAGAAAGGATGGGCAAGGACAGCTGGATGAATATAGACAAAAGAAAGACTGGAGCAAATAACAAGAGATACTGTTGAAGTCTCACAGCCAAATGGAAGGAAGTAGAGAAGATGAGCTGTGGAAGGAGGACATTAGGAGAGGGGAGGGAGTCAAGGAGAGCAGGGGATAAGCAGGAGGTGGAGACTGCAGAAAATAGAGGATGAGATGGGAAAGTAATGAGGAAGAAAAGAAAGGGAAAAGGGGAGAATTCAGAGGAGAGTAGAGGGACAGAAGATGGGATTACAGTGCTGGAGAGAAATGTGGGAGAGGAGACCCATACGGCAGAGACAGTGCGAGAAGAATGAGGCTGCTTTTCATCAGGAGTGGAATAATCCCCTAAAACTGGACCCATAAGGAGAGTTCAAAAGACTTGCTTGAATAAAAATATATAAAATTAAGATATTTTATCTAATTTGAGCTATAAATATGTTAAGCAGTAAAATGTGATGGAAATACTTGCCTCCTCATGATTTCCAAGGTAAGAAGCATACCTTCATGTTGGCCAGAACTCTGTTAAACATCAACACAATAATGCATTTAGAATTTCTTTCTAATTTTTTTTACTTTTCTGCAGTCTAATTCTAGATGTACCGACAGTAAGTCTGAAGTGATAGAAGCCATTCAAATAGAAAATAAGCTGCAGTAATCTTATTTAAGGTCCCTTTGTCGTTTAGTTTAGGTGAGGCAAATAAATGGGAGAAAAACAGTTCAGTTCTCTAAGATTTGTGACGAGGGAAATTTATGCAAATTATTGTTATTAAATGTGTGCGGAACTTTACTTTGTGAGGATAATAACACATGACACATTATGATGTATCATAATGTCACTAAACAAGCCAAAATAGTGTTTGAGCTATGTACCCCATATAATTAAATAGCTTGTAAAACTGCTGTCCAATCATTTGGAGGCCTCTTTTTCAGTGTGATGTCATTAGGCTGTCACATCACTATGGATGGATTTTTCTCCCACATTAGTGTGGGTTGGGGTGTGGACTTTTAATTCGCCTTATACAAAACAATTCCAAGCAACACTGGAGGACAGAAAAGACACAGAGTTATGTATTGTATAGCTAAACCTAAATAAATGTAAATTAATGTATTCTCACCAACTTCTCACTTTGGTTTTGTATGAAAAAAAAGATTAGGTGCGATGAAGCTGATCAACTGAGAGGAACAAAAAAAAACACACAATAGAGAAATATTTTTTTCTGAATGATTTATTTATAGCTACGATGTGAACAGAATCTAAGGTATTGCATTAATACTACAGATGCCATAATGTGGTAACCCCGTAGTTACAAATAGGACCATGGCAAAAGCCTAATGGAGCCCAATGCTGCCCAGAACAGCACCTTCTGAGCTGTGACTGAATTTTTTTTTTAAAGGGAGCTGTTTGAAGAGAGTTTACTGGTTTTGGATAAAGATGGTATAATACATGCAGTAAATATGGCTTGATGAGTTTATATGCAGATGGAGGAGCAGGACGGGCAGGACATAGACGTATAAACATGCTGTCCTGAGACACTTTTGTTCCCTTGTTTGCACTTGGTAATGTAAACTGAAGACCATTTCTGCCTGCAAACACTGATTAATTTTGCACTCTGTTTGGATAAAAACGTTAACACTGCCAAGCACATATTTTGAGTGCCTGGAGATGTCACAGAAAGAATATTAAACATGAGGGATGCAAGCTAGATCTGCAACAGACTTTGACTTAATTTGTTTGAACTTAAGGATAAAGCACTGTTTATTTATTGCACGATGCTTAATGTTATATTTTGCATTCCTTTTTTAAATGTCTATTTAAATCATCACTTGTTTTAATGTCTTTATAACTTTATCAAGCCAAATACCTACAGTGTCTTAACCACACACTCACGCAGCAAAGCAAGCACCAGACTTAAGAAAGTAGAGTAGAAAAAAAGTGAAATCAACTATATTATTTGCACACACTATTTACTGACATTTCGATGTTAAAACATTCATAGTAATGCAAAAATACATTAAATTGAATTATGGTAAACGGTGGTATTGTGCCAAGAATACCTGCCAGAATCCCATAGTTTATCATAACAACTGAAGCCTTAAAAATCTTTGTGCTCTTGTTTCATGCATAATAAACAGATGGGACACAAAGGACTGAATGACAGGTGAGGCCCCTCCCTCTGACGCAGAAACATTATATTCATTAAATAATGAAAAAGAGCCAACAAAACAAACCAAAAAAAGATTAATGTTTTATTATCTCAACATCAATTTCCTCTATCACATATTTGTCACCTAAGAAATCTACCACCGCTTTTGCTGACTTCTTCTTTTTCACTGCACACGGAGAGAAGGGATTGATCTCCAGCCTCCTGCCAAATCAGCTATTTTTTTCCATGATAACATTCTTGGTACGTCCTTTTAAATATCTACAGCTTGGTGAAAATGCTGTCCACACTGTTAAACACAAACAAAACAAAAATTATAAAAATAATATAAAAGCTTTTTACTATATTAACAGGTAAGCATACCGTGCTGCCAACAGTCCACACCGCACAACAAAAGCAATCGTGTACACAGCATCACAACAAATTAATCATTGTGGCATATTGCTATGTCATACATGACTAATAATATATACGCTTTTGATATGGTTCATTTTTCATGGTCTGGAGTAAAATGCCGGTGAGATGTGAAGTCCAATTAAGCCGCATTGTCACAAAATTTTAGGAAATGTACATTGTGCTGACCAAAAAAATAGTTAACAGTGATCTAATTAACTATTTATTGTCTGCAGATGGACCGCACATTGTGTTAAGTGGTTTGCCCTGTAACCTCACAGCAGGGCTCAGGTTCAAATCCCAGTTGGGGAGTCTGTGTGGAGTTTACAAGATCACTCTGTGTATGCATGGGTTCTCTCCAGGTACTCTGGCTTCTTTCCACTATCCAAGAAAATGCATTTTAGGTTAATCGGCCACTTTCAATTGACAGGAGTGAGTGTGTGCATGCATGGTTGTGTGTCTCATTCATCTCTGTGTGGCCCAGTGATGGACTGGCGATCTGACCAGATTGTCACCACTCGCCCAGTGGCAGCTGGGATGAATCCCAACCCCCTGTGACCAATGCTTGGAATATGTGGCCACAGAAAATGGATGAAAGGACAGGGTTTGCAGATGGGATTTCCACTGAGCAAGTAAACATATAATTTTTTTGTGCTTTAAACTTACTTGTGTTGTTTGTTTTTTAAATATTTCTCTTACATGATGACCAAATAAGACAGACTCCCGCTTTCCATATTTTTTGGGTTAAACCATACATATCCCCAACACAGCTCCACATCGGACCACACATCATTATTAATTAAACATTTATTGATAATGATGCAAAGCTAAATCACCTATGGACACAATCTATGTTGTGGCGTACTTACTTCAAATCTGCATATAATATGCAGCATTGGTCAGATTTTCTTTGTGCACCGACTATATTTTTGAAAAATAACAAAATTCTTGAATTTTCATTTTAAAAGACTGGAGAAAAGTTATTTTGAGCATTTAAACTCTTTTACCAAGCCACCTCTAATTGCTGGATTTTCATGAAATGGAGACAAGAGGATTAGCAAAACAAATGTGTTTAATAATCCTTTTCAGAAAATCTTCTTATTTCAGAACCCTTCTTAAATTTGTACCTATTTAAGGTTTTATTGGGTATGTTTAAACTTAAAAGTACTTTAAAAGGAAAAAGAATAATGGATAAGACATATGGTAATGGCAGAAAATGACATTTCTTTCCAGTAAACCATTTAAAAATGTGGCCGATATGAAAGTATGCTCAAAAAGACAAAAGTAGAACAGCTGCCAAAACTCCTCAGAACCCTGGCCCGTCCTCTCAGGGGTTTTTGCCCCTTCAGGTCACTGGGACTGTGTGTGGGCTTTTCAGACATTCAGGGCAGACAGCACAGAATCTCAAGAGGTTTGGAGATAAATGTCTGACTTACTTCAAAAGGATGTGCACAACTATATAAGACACATTAAAGGAAAAGGTACAGTTGCAGGATGAGCTACAGCAATATGACACAGGAAATCATGCGTTTTGCCAGGTGCAGCAATACCTGTTGTAGCAGATTATTTGTCAACAATGCGTATTAATAATTTGAACTACTTCATCTAACAGTTTAAGTTCTTTAATCTGATAACTATTCTTAGAAGGGTTTTCAGAAAGGTTTATCCCACAGTTTGTAGTTGTTGCTTCAGGTTTGCAACATTTAGAAGTCGAAAGTAAACTATGCTGGGCGAGAGTGGTGTAAATCCCTTCTGACAATCGAATTTTTGACTGAAAAACTGATGAAACGCACCACTTTTAACAAAAGTGGATGCTCATGGACATGGTTGCCAAATGTAGCCTAAGGCAGTAATAAAATATTTGCTTGACTGATGAGGGGAAGTACAAATTCAAACAAGACAATCAAACCAAAACGGAATTACAAATGTGAAAAAATACTATTTTATGTCAATCTGTAGGAGCGACATGACAAAACATCCCTTTCATTCTCAAATCTGTTTCTTTGCTGGATATACAAACGGTGGCCATCAGCTGCAAAATTAAACCAAAGTGAATGAATATTTCATAGATAAAAATAAAAATGAATAAATGCAGATTTGTCCCGTAATCAAGTATTGGTTTGTACCCATTATGCAGAGTGCTCAGTTATCAGATTGTTTCAGATCTTTCAGAGATTGAGCTTGTGGCGTGAAAGCAGGATGCATCTTTAGAACAATTAATCACTCCAAAAGAAAGTCAAACAAAATGGTTCTCTTTGTATGGGATGTCTCTGTGAGTATGTGTGTGTTGTACACATTGAAATCTGATGAAACGAAGGTAACAATTGATTCAAATAGATTTACTCCAGTAAGGTCAAATTATAGGTAATAGGTTATACTGTGCAATGGATATATATAAAGGATTTGCTTTAATACTGGGATCCAACTGTTTGTAACTGCATAAAAGAAATGTGATTAATAGTTTCAGTTTTCTCTTGTTTCTTCAACAATAATAATAACAATGCCCTCAAAAGCTGCATCACATTTTGAGATTTCTTAGAACCAAATTACACTTGAAGGAAATAGTTGTTCTGATAGTTGTTATGAAATATTCATACCAAAAATCGATGTGCGTGGACTGATGCATGGGGGAAGGCGGGTACTGTCTATTATCGTCAGTATTTGTTGGTTTTTGATGGATACAGCAAATATTCAAGGAGTATTGCTTCTTCTGATCTGTTTTCTCAATAACTTTTATATAGAGAGATTTGGTAATGAAGCCATGCGCTTCATTGTCTCTAAGATGTATGACGCATTAAACCCCTTTCAGAGGATACACTGTTTTCAAAATTACTTATCTATTGTTAAAATGATTGAGTTATTTCACTGTGATTATCCTCTTGTTTTTCACTGATAACCTGAAATGCCAGAGATACAGTATTATTATTCATGTTTAACTTTTAAGACATAGGACAATATGGAGTCCAAACTTTGCAGCATTCTCGGTCTCCCTGCAATAATGAAGTGCAGACTTGATGAAAACACTGCCAGTGTAGAATTCATACAGATGATGAATTGACATAAGATGGAAGACAAGATTTGGTTGATCCAGTCCATATATGTCGAGTCTTACATTACAGTTTACTTGAAATTATCTACATAACATGACATCTAAAAAAAAAAAAATAGAGAGAGATACTGGATACAGACCACATTTCTGTGACTTTCAGTTGTAATACAAAACATTTTTCTCACATTTCACTGGTCTGAAAAGTGCTTTATGGAAATACAATAAAACATGAAGCCCTTATCAAATTTGGTTTTTGGTCAAATTTAGTTTACTGAATAGAACACACCGGGTGGCAACTGGCAATGTAATGGTTGCAGGACACAATTTCAATTTAACAAAAGGTTCTTCATACAAGCCAGCCTAATATATTCAAAAGTAGAAATGAACAACTCATGGTTGTATGCGATAATTGTGAAGTGGATTCTTTGCATATTAATGCATCACCGTTGGCAGCCTGGGAACAATGTAAGTGGTCCGAAACTCACTCTTAGTCTCCCACTGTGTCCTGCTGTAGGGCAAGTGAAATGTAGAATTATTACTTTTTGGCAAGTGCTAACAATATTGGGACACATTAGGCTACATAGACGGTACTGGCTAAGTGGGTAGAAATCGACCTGTCCAATCACAAACAAGACTTTTACAGACATGTTTATAATGCTATTTATATAATAAAGATTAAATCCTTCCAGGGAGAGGAGCATTATTTTGGCCTGTAGTAGACTGATGGCTACCGCCTTTTATAAAATTAATTAAGAATATGTTCCTCAATTGCATGGATGTCTTCCATTGCCTCGATCTTAGATTAACATGACAGAAGGAGAAGTGACATGGAATTAAAGGATGAATGAGAAAGACGAGAGCAAAGCAAAATTCCGTAGCAATTGAAAGAGACTATGTTTGACATGTGTATTGTCATTAGAAATAGACAATCAATCTTCACCGAGCTGACAGATATCAGCCTCCTGAACATCTGAGGGGTAATCTACATGCTCCGTGGGACTATGTTTAAGCTATCCATCTTTCTATTAGACCCATCTATCTCCATCTGTACCTGCCCAACATGTCTAAAGGTCTACCCTCTTCCAGTTCTTAGGCTTTACATATTGGGTAATTGTCAAACTGATCATCCTGTGGTTACCAGGTCTCAAAATTAGACAAATACAACTGTGGATGATCACAATACAAACATTGTCATCAGATACTTCATGAGGACAAAGCTGTGTGTGGAAAACTGTTGCATCCATTAAAATTTGTAGGAAGCAAACAGGTGCGGCTAATCTAATGCACTCGATGAACTATCATCAGCAAGAGGGATGAAAAAAAGAAGACATTCAGTTTCAACAGGAAAAAGCAATAGTAATGTTCTCAGAGAATTTCTTTTTTCTGCCTATCAGTCTGGAAAGGGTTAGAGGAGCGTTTCAAACTACATGGAGTCCATCATTCTGCAGTGGAAAAAGTCATTGGAAAAATGAGTGCAGATTTTCCCAGAAGTTGACATCTCAGTAAACACAACACAAGGTCAGACCATGCAACGTTTTTAAGAAATTTCAAAACCCATTTTGCTTTGAGATTCAGAACTAAAATCAAAATGGGTATCCGTTCGGACTTTACAGGCCTCAAAAAGGTGAACGTAGGGACGATTAGAGAAATACTGGACATGAATGCCTTTTCCAGTAGGGTTCTTGCAGGACATTGTATTACTGAAACAAGGTACTTTAAGATCAGAAGTCCAAATGTGAGTGATGCATAGTAATAATGCCGATAGCAGCATTACTGTGGGATGTTTCAGAGTCAACTAAGACTTCCCATACTAAAAGCTTAGTCAATAAGCAAAGTTTTAAGCCTCATCTTAAAAGTAGAGAGGCTGTCTGCCTCACAGACAAATATTAGTAGATGGTTCCACAAGCATAGGGGCCTGATAATGAAAGACCCAATTCTCAAACTTTCCTCAACTACGTAGTAGTAACATTCAAAACAAGTCCAAAGTTTGCTAAAACTGGCTTTAGGCAATTCTGGATCTTGATTTACATAATTTTTTGTCGAGTTTATAAAAGGATATGCACAAAAGAAGAGCATGTATTAATTTGATGATGGGTATGCTTTACCTAACTCAAAACACACTTCATCTATCATTTTCAGATTTCTTCTTGCTTCTTTGAGCAGCCTCTGTCAGTGATCAGTGATGATGCATTATCGTTTATATTGTGCAAGGATAGCTGTTAGTGGAATGTGGGTTGGAGTTTCAAATGGGTTTATGTGCCCAGTGCTTTGGAGAAGTGTGGCTTTGAATTCAAGAACTACTGTGCACTTATCTTTCATTGAAAGGGAGGAAAACGCTTTTTGTTCCAGTTATTTTCATATGTTCAAAGAGCAGCTGGATGGAGTTGAGTCCTATATAGCTTGTGATGGGACGTAAAACATGAAACAATTATCAAGTCAGATATGTGCACATTTTGAGTTGACAGCAAGGAACAGTGTCCTGTAGTTTATGTTAAACTTAAGAATTAGCCCCTAAGTCCAGAGTTCAGAGACAAGAATCTACCGGAGAAGCTCACGACTTTCCTTTATAGGCATCACACTAAAATATAGATGTGTTCAGTAAAGTGCCTTGGTTTTCATTTGCTGAGTAAATTCTTGTAATTCCCATCTGCAATGTCAGGGAAGGAGTACAGTAATTCAAACCACAAATGAATGCAGTAAAAAGCTAGACGCCAAGATGACACTGTTCAATCATGCAAGAAGGAAGAATTATGAGTAAGATGGCCGCTGTTAGTTCTAATGGGGTTGATTAGAGTTAGGCTGCCCTGCAGATAAATTTGCACTACCATTTGCCACAGAGTGGGCACATCAAGTCTTACAGAGAATGAGGCTTATCCACCTGTGTTTGTACTTTCTGCACTGTTTATGACACCACAATAATGGTAAAGAAGAGGTTATCGAATATAGAATATGAATTGTCATCTTGCAGGGAAAATCTTGTCTTTTTACAGATGCATGGAGAATGCTTTCGAAAATCTTCTTGAAAATCCAAAGCATATAACTTTTAAAATTCATACTTTCTTTTTTTTCATTCACCCCGAATAGTCTGTCAATATAATTTAAGACGGGATCAGTGGTGTTAAATATCAAGGCACACAAACACAGATCTACAATACACAGAAAAGCAGATATCCAGCAGCTATGGCCATCTGTTTGCCCAATATCTTTGCAGTTTTGAGTACTATCATCCCATTATTTCTGATTGTAAAAACCCCATACATCACTACTTCATTATCATACCTTTCTCATACTGATTAGGCTAATCTTGCCAGTCATTACAGATTAATTAATCAACATGGCATTTTTTACATGGGCCCGGTGTCACAGACATCTGCCTAATCTACCCAAATGAAACCCAGTTCTGGACAAAGCAGACACTACAGTGAAATTGTACCTGACATTGTGGTGTTGAACTATATGAAAGTAGGTTACATGTGAAATAGAATTTCCAAAAGTGCACTTGTGAAGATGGCATAACTATAAAAGTAATATATTTCATCTGGATTTGGTCATTGAGACAAGGTTTCCTGCAATAAAATAATACAAATAATTTTGTTAATGATCAAAATGATACAGGAACTTAAACCTGACCAAACAGAGTGAACTGAACTTCAGAGTTGAATTCAAAATTAAGTTTGACATTAAACAAATTGCAGAATGTCTTTGACGTCTCTGAGAGGTTTATAGATAGCTGTGTGAATGTTCTGTGGGTTTTCCAAAAAATACTGAAAAGATATTCTTTAAACAGCAGTTCACAGGAAGTGTGGAAGTGAGATATATCTGCAAAACCTAAAAAAAACATTTCCTCATACTACATACCATCAAGTTTCCCAAAGTTCTCGTTATTTTTATTTACCCAGAAAAAAGAGTTTATTTTTTCTAAATTTATATTTTCAGTTTGTAAAGTTCTTTCCAGTCATTGTAAAGCATACTAGATTCTTTTCACAGCATCATAAAGTGTTTGTGGTTTATTAAAGTCTTATTTTTATTGGTATGTCTCAGACCAAGACCTCCCACCAAGCAAGACTGGCAGAGGAGCCTTTTCTTTACCAATTAGAGACTAATCCTTTAATTCCATAAGTAATAGGTGTGAATCACACTAAATCTTGCTGAAGTACTCTACAAGACACTAAAAATAGTTTATAGAGAAAAGACTATTTATAAAGAGCATAGATAGATAGATAGATTGTATTTATTGTGGTTTGTTGTTGGTGTTTTTCTGTGTTCCCTGTTTTTTCACTTGTTCCTTTTTCTCCTCTCCTAAAGACCGAAGCCAGCTTCACAAAAAAAATATTGCCTTCCTCCTCCTGTTCTCACCATCTGCTTATAAGTAAGATTTTACCTGTAAATAAAGTGTGTCACTTTCATTTTCACTTTCCTGTCTCCCTCATTCTGTGCTGGATCCTTCCTGTGTACAAAATGTTGACAAGAGCAGCAATTCTTGTGAGTATCATCTGTCTCAGGATGGTATTCTGAACCGGCAAATGGACTCAGAGATGTGCAGTGCTCCGAGGGGGGGCATGACTACTCATGAATCAGTTTATTTCAAATTCTAAATGTATGCTTCTCTGAAAATTATGCATAATTTAGAATGCCTTTAAGAAGCAGGGTGTGGGCACAAAAGTGCCACCACACTAAGTCTCTTCACACCAGTCTACGTCTATGTCTTCACACCAGAATTATCTTCAGAGAAAAGTGGATAATTTTCTCTCATGAAGTCGAGTATCTGCTACACCTCAGTTGGAAAACTGTCAGGGATTTTGTATTCATGGGGTAACAGTGGACCAGCATGGACCAGTAAGCAACGTGTCGCACAGGGCTTAAGTGGGACCAATTTTCAGTTTTTATGTCCAAAACCAAACCAGTCAGTGGTGAGGAAAAAACTCTTTAGTCTGCATGTATCTTCAACTTTCACATTTCAAAGGGGCCTTAGGTTTTTCTTTTTTCAGCACATGAAATTAAACTATTTCTTTTGAAATGGAACTTTAGATTGAATCACTCTAAATTTAACTACATATAAAAGAAAAAGTTAATCTGCTTGGGCTACACAGTTATAACAATTAACTCTACATGTTTGTTTCCTGTGAATGAATGGCACCACAACCCTCTGATCAGGGAGAGTGCTGTTAACACTTGTCCGAGCACTGACCATTTTTTATAAACCTGGAACAAAAATGTGGTAAAAGGAAATGTTTTTTTTTTATCCATAAAAACATCCACAAAAGTAATGTTCTCCTCAGATTACCTTTTTTAGAACAAAGAAAGCATATAAATACATCAAAGCTTTGGGTGTGGGACATTTAATGAAGTGAAATCAGATATAAAACAAAACTTTACAGACTTGGAAAGTAAGGATTGATCATTTGAACAATTTAACATTTTAAAATGGGCTTTAATCTTATCCAATCTCTTTAGATGGCCTTTCAGTTCACGTCACTTGACAATATGAATCTTTCTGATAATTACTATTTTCGATTCTTATTTCAAAAACTTAAAACTTGTTGCTTCAACTCATCTGGCAGAAATCATTCATTTTTAACACATATCTATTCATCACTCCATCACATCTTTTTAATGTTCCTTTTCATCTCATTTGACTGACTTTCATTTTATTATTAATTACAGAAACCTGTAAAACCAGAGCCAGATTATATGAAATTAGATATCTTTAACAGTTTGGGAGGAGAGGAATTATCTGTTGCATTATAATTCATAGTGATGTGTACATGTCAGTCATCTTAAGGCTGAAGAGAAAAATAAAGTTTACATTTCAATTCAGTCATGAAGCTGGGATAAGTTCTGTTTCCCTGTGGGGGAGGCCCTTCAGCTCTGATCAACAAGCAAATAAACCAATCATGTTCTAATTGGGTTCTAATCAGTCAATCAAAGTATTTGTTCCTGCATCCTATTTCATGCTGGGACCAATTCTAGGAGATGAAGGCTGGCCAAAGGGGATGTTTTTATCTTCGTCATGAGAACTTAAACAGGCATCAGATAATCTGATATAACAATTATAGCAAAGAGGAGGTAAATAACATTCAATTTACTGATGAATAATTCAAGTCCATCATCTGCCCCTTAGGTTAATGATTCCTGGTAAATTGTAATGATTGACGTCAGGCTTCATTCTCATCTGTGATAGCTGATATCACAGCATATTGTGTTTAACTAGTCTTGTCAACTCTGAAGAATGTTGTGCAGCCATTCCTAATTTTAACATTTTGCAGAGATGCAGATAATAACAGAGAGAGTGCAGGTAAAATTGTTGACATCCAATAGTGAACTATGTGCAGAGTTAAAATAGTACATAAAAATATGATAATGACTTTTTGTAATTTAACAGTTGAATGTTTACAACATAGAGTAAAAAAACTTATTCAGCCTTGTTTTTTCTTTGTTTTTGAATAAATTGATCTCTTCTAATTGATCAGAAAAAACTAAATACTAATAGAAATAACAAAACACTATCATAGGAAATGCATTCATTAATGCTTTTTCTCTTTTGAAGTAGCTAAAATACTCAGCTGTTCAATGAATTGCATTTTCTTGGAGAGTTTTCAAGGTAATTTCTGCAGTTCAATAAAGCTGCCTATACAAATATGACAGAAAATTAAAATTCAATATCAATCAAATATACCAAGCTCAAAACAGTTCCGTCTGTCCGCCGAGGCACCATTGCGCTATGCAATATATCAGAATTAGCTTTATATTGGTCTAGACCAATATAAAGAAAAACTCTGGTCCAAGAATAAAACTGTGAGGTAGTAACGGAGCAGAAAGAGAGAGAATCTCACAGCATTAGTTGTGATGTTAGTAAAAGTGCTTCTCAGGTTGCAGCTTTTTCTTCAGGCTACTGGAGTGTGCACATCTAAAGGCACACTTCAGCTGCTGTTGATGGCTTGCGGCTTTTTTTTTTACATCACTTAAGGGGCAAATAATTCTCAAAACTAGGAACAGCTGTTAAAGAAGTAATCATCAGAGTGGTAAAGATCTTTGTGTTAATTATCATGCTTTGGCCTCAAATTGCTTTGACCTAATATCCTGTGTCAGACTTCTGTAATTTCCTTCTGCTTGAACGGAAAAATTGTTCCTATAAAAAAGATTTTCTCTTTAGATTAAATTGCAAAGTTCAACACTTCTGAACTGTAGGTAATTTTTACATGTACAAAGATGTGCAGGCACACAACTTGACTTGGGCAGGTCTATGTCTGCCTTGATCCATGATCTAAGCCACTAATAACAGGTATCGATTGCGTTTAAATCACCTTTTAAATGATCAATATAAATGTTTAATGTTTTAATTAAGTTTGCAATATTGAGACTGTGAATGTATTGAAATGAACGTTGTTAAGCAGCAACATAAGTGGATTAGTTTGCCTGACAAGATTATTTTCAGTTCTGTCAATATTGTCTGCCTTGATTATTTCATTTTGTAACTCCCACTGCACAGATGATGGGTAAACAGAGCAAGGACTTTGGCAAACGGTCAGGCTTTTACTTCGAAAAAGGGCCCTTCAGTAATTTGGCTGAACATACCAGATACGCACGGAGATTTAGTTATTCTACACAACAATACTTTTTGCAGCTTCTACAATAAAGCTTTGTGTGTTGTCTAGCAGTTATGAATCGTAATTGTTAAACTGACAGCCTCACACTAATTTGGTGGACCACTGTATTTCCTAACTTAGAGTTTTAAGTTTTTAACCTTTCCATCAATGTGTATGTGTTTGTGCTACCCAGCCAATCTCTCAATGCGGAGGTTCAGAATATACTATCGTCTGATTTGTGGATGAAAATGACATGTCACACATCAGCTCCCAGTAAACAGCATTTGATTCCCGATTCGTTGGACGAATGACCACCAGGAAGAATACAGAAAGACCTAAGCTTCACATTGGCTAAACTTCATATAGTAGAGATGAACAAAAAAGAAAAACAGACATAAACACAACATAATATAACATTTAAACCTTGCCAAGTATGAGAAAAAACAGTATGAACAGACTTGCATTAATCATCAGAGGAAGAGACCAACAATTATTTAGCACTAAGCAGGGAAAAAGTGCCAAATGCTAATGCAACATCCCAGAATCAGAGGGAACTAATGGAAATATATGACAACTTAGATTTGACACAACTGGCTGAATGCAAGCATATCAAAGTATGCCTAAACCTCAGAGGGAGAATTCAAATAGTTTGGTTGGATTAATGCAAATACATTTCGCAAAATGAGTATTTCACATTTACAGTATAATAAGTGGGGAGAAAAGGCATTCTGTAATAATGAATTAGAACTACCTATTGTGTACGCACCATGGGAAGGCCTCAAGAAACAAACAAGTCAGTACAAATTATAAAGCCATGATGTGATATGTTTTCCGGTAGGCAGTGACTGAAACAAGTGCTTTAACTTTCTTCATGCATTTCCTCGCCACGGATTATAACAGGACATTGCACATAAACAGGAGAGATGCCTAATGCTAAGTGGATGTCACACATTATGCTAAACTACAACTGATATATCACGCATCAGTGTGAGAGACGGTTTGCCCTCACTGGCAGCTGTGGCTGCTGCATTTGGCTAATTTCTTCGAGAACAGAACATTGCACAATGAGAGAGGCCAACTTGAAACATCAGACACTGATGTTAGAATATCAGATCAGCGAGATAGCATCCTTGTCAAATGTGTTTGGGTAACAAGCACAGCCTCATTACGAGAGTGTGCAACAGCCAAAAACCTTGCTAATGTGATCCAATACACAGCGCTGAACAGCATTAAGTCAAAGTGTATGAAAAGAGACATGAAAAGGGTAAATGGCACGTAAGAGATGGAGTTACATAAAATCTAAATGGATTTACTCAGAATTCAGCTATACGAAAGGGTTGTCTCTTTTTCCCTGTTCTGCTGCTGTGGCCTTCAGCCAAAGCCAGAGAAAGAACTTATATGGAAGAAGGGAGGTAAACAGAAGAGTAGGTTAAGCAAGCAAACAGAAAGTGCAGAAAGAAAATGAGACTGGTGAAAGAGTTGCTCTGTTTGGCTCTTCAAATTATTATTTAATCTAAACATAAAAGCAATTATTTGGCTGCATTTTGTGAAAGCATTATGATAAATGTTACTTAAATTATTATTATTATCATTATTACCCTTGTAAACACAGGGGTATCAGAAATTTGAATAGGTCTGACTATCAGTTCTACTCCGTTTCTATGAGTGCAAAAATAGAGGAAAAAGTGGAGGCGAGAAAGAAGTGACAAACAGGGGTGAGGCATTTGCATGTACAATATGTAAATTATGATTTTGCGCTGCATGCCTGCGTTCCTTTGTACAGCATTAAACCTCTCTCTTCCCCTGAAGTCAAGCTGTCTCTAATTATTTCTTTACATGATTCATATTCTATCTAAATTATTTAATCGTGAAGACATCGTTTAGCAAGTTTCAGCCAGTAAGATTTCAACCCAGTTTTACAGAAATGAAGTCATGATGTAATCATGGTACAGGGGTATCTCCAGAGACAGAATCGCTTAAAAATATTCCTCCAAATATTAGCATATTTTCATAACTTCAGTTAAACCGTGTATTCTCATGAAAAATGTAATTTGTACTTTCTGATGCTGCCACTGATGTGGAGTTTGAAACTAAACTTCTAGAGGTTACTGACATACTGAAGTGCCACCTGTCTTGTGCATGTGTCACATGGAAATTTTCAATTTCAGCTTAATGTAGCACCAGCAAATGTTACCTCAAGCCACTTCAACATGTTGTATTACCTTGTCTGAACATATATATGGTCATGTGAAAAAAACACTCGGACAGGTAATCACAACAGTCATATTACATTAAACTGATGCCCATTTTCGTGGTCAGTTTTACAAAGAAAACCACCCCAAAAAATGTTTCAATTTATATCCTGAAAACAGTTGATGTGTTTTGTGATGTCAGCTCAGGCTCAGGATGAAAGAACAGTAGACTACTGATCAGAGGATCAGTGGGTCGACTCCATGTTCCTTCAGGTCACACGGTGAAGAGTTCTTGGTCACAGCTCTTAAATCCAAGTTGTCTACCAGAGCATCCACCTGTGTGTGTGAATGACATATAATGCAGAGAGTTTCGAGTGGTCAGTCTGACTGGAAAAGTCGATATAAGTGAAATCCATTTACCATATCTCACAAAAGTAGAGGATAGGCATAGGGTCTTAAAAGAGAGGGTCAGCTTGCTCATACACATCCAATTCCTGTTAAGCATACACCTCCATTCTGGGGACGGGACCTCCCCTTAACTCTGCCAAGCCCTTTGGCCGGAGCGTGAAGGCAGCCATAGATCTCTGTCAAGTAGCAAAACATAAAACGAACCATGTTTTACTTGAAAACCAGAGTCTTTCTTGCAAAAACAAAAGTTGATTAAGAATAGATTCTTCACGTCGCCGAACAAGGGTAACTTAGTAAGGACAAGAAGCATCTGATTTTCTTTTTCTTTGAAACCTCAAGTAAATAAACAGCAATACTGATGGACTATCAATTGTTTTTTTTCCATTAGAGACACAGAAAATTAAGCTATCCAAGCTGTGTTGATGTATTCTATTATGGCTAAGAGCAGTAGTTAAAGACTGCATCAAAGACTGGAGGTTCAAAGATTAATGTCATTATGAAACCGAGAAGAAAATCAGGCTCACTTTTGGAGGCAGAGATACTCGATGTGTGTTGTGTCCTCCAGCTCATAACAAAACTACATGGGGAAAGACACAGCGTGGAAATTAATGTGATGAATCATATTGGTACGTGACAAATATCCAAACATGCAACTTGAACATTACGAGAAGTAAATGTCATATTTGGAACCTTTTCTCCTTATCAAGGTTGGGGATGATTAGATTCGGCCCATTTTGCCATCGAACAGTCTGCAAATGCCTGTGACACATGTGGCTTCCAATTAATTTTTTGGGTGGATAAAATCGCAGATTATTTAGGTACAGTAAATGAACGACTCTGTCTATAATTGTGCATTTAACAAAAATCGTAGTATTATTTACGAAGCAATTTACACTGAATTATTACAAGATCTTTAATTTCGTTAAGTTCAGCTCCTGGGATGCAGGGGGAACAAAAAAAAGATTGGGGAGGGGTGAGAGGAGAAAGAAAATAATGACAAGTGTTTAAAGTTTAGTATGTAAAAGAGAGAATGCACTCTCAGCCAGAGAAGGGGCTGGGCATTAACTCAGCTAAACAGTACGAGTCCATGCTTCCCTGCTGTTTCACCTTTGATGTGTTTTAGCTTCTTTCATACTTTCTTCCTAATGTTATTGTATATTAGACACTACTGGACATTTAATGAAGTATTGCTGGACTGATGATCATTGTAACAAAACTATTCATCTGGTTGTACGAGAGAAATTTGTCCCATTTTAGTATTCATGTTGCGTCTTTGGGAACTGTGAGATCGTAGGCACTCTGGGATTGCTAAAATGGTTCTAACAGCAGTGGTCTATCAATAATGCAATGGTCAAATACTAACCTCTAAATGGCCATCTTGGGATGGGCAAAGGGATATGTGTGTGCGCTTGTTGTCTTAAGAACCGGCTGAGACAACTGACCTTAGTTCAAAAAACAGTTTTATATTTGGTGAAGCGACCCTCGTGAAACCTTCAACTTGCCCTGCAACCACCCACACACACACCAGACAACTCCGTCTTTCTATTCGTTTCCAACAGTAGTCCACACAACTACACACTCCTCAGTCATTCTGCCCCACAGCCCACCGTCCTTTAATTGCTAATTAGTTCCACTTTATTTAAGAGGAACACTGCTGAGAAAATACAAAGCATGTATATCAAGGCCTGAGTTTTTTTGTCCCATTTGGCATGTATCTTTCTTTGCATTCAGCTGGAGTGTGTGTGTGCTCTTTTCTATGTGTGTGAAAGAGCAAACTTGCTTTTCTGTGAAGGAGACAGGTTTAATGCCAAAGGCAATCACAGTCTTGAAACATTTATAACTCATTACCCTGACAGAGATGTTCAAGAAAAGAGACAAAAGAAAGAGGGAGATAGGATTCAGAGGACACAGAGAGGTGGAAACAGGTGAATACAAAAGAGACACAAGAAATAAGTCAAAAATGTAAGACTCTTTCTTATATCTAATGCCAACAGAGGTTAAAGTAAACACCTTGGTCAAATAAAAAAATTTAAAAAAATACTAATCATAACATAGCATAGTATAGATAGATAGATAGATAGATAGATAGATAGATAGATAGATAGATA
>CAJRST010037777.1:8924715-8955023 GCA_907169785.1 Menidia menidia | reverse complement strand
ATAGATAGATAGATAGATAGATAGATAGATAGATAGATAGATAGATAATGTGATGATTTCTAATGTGAGATGGCCAAAATAATTTAATGCAACAACATATATGTATAATTATAAAGCCAAATGGTGAACTATTACATATTTTTTGCCATCAACCAAGTAAAATCTGCTTTTGTAAACCTACATTGCTACATATGTGTGTCCATTCTTTTTTTTTTCTTGATTGTATATTCCTCCTTTACAGAAGGTTTAACCCCCCCCCACTGTCCTGCCTGGCAGATGAGCTCACCCTGTTCATTGGCCACCGATGGATTGTCCTCAAATGGCAGCAGACACATGCTTCGCTGCTGTGAATGTTTAGTTTTCAATAAGCGTAACAGTTTGTTTCAGTAGCCCGGGCTTATTGGGACGAGTTCCTCTGATCTCCGCTCTTCGTTGTCAGCTCAGCTGGCCGGCCCTGCAGCGCCTGCTCATGTGTTACAGATCAGCTCCGCAGAGCCGATCTGCCTGACTGGAGCGGAGGAGAAATAGAGAAGCCATTTGATATGCCATGGTTTGGGGCACAATGGCCCCAGCAAAAACATGAGCGCCCCGGACCCTGTCACCTCTTGTGTACTTGCTGTCATGCCAGCCCAGCGTCTGCGCAGGACAGTGGGCGGGTGGTTCACGGGTTCCACCACCGGCCTACTGAGCCAGCGGCACACAGAGGATTCCCCTGGTAGCCCTGTATGCCAGTCCGCCCCTGTTTACTGTCTGTATAACAGTTTTTAACATCAATGCAACAAATAATGTTTAATATTGTCACCTGAGATATAACAAGCCTAAGAAAAAGCACCACATCAAATTCACTTCATTATCAAAATCCAATGTGGAATGTTTTTCAATGGTGTTCTTCCATTTATGCCATGAAAGTGGTGGGTTTTGTGTCTGACACACAGTCAGAATGCTTTCAGCTAATTTGACTATTGTAAATGTGAAAGGTCTCATGTCAAAATGTCTTTGTTCCCTTAAGTTCTGCAAAAACGTGTTGGGATAACGAAACAATTGTATTTGATTATCATTGCATTTCACAGCCTAATACCCTAATAAAGTAATTACACTAAGTATGAGCCTATGTCGAAAGATTTGTCTATTCTGTTCATTGTGGAGCAATGTTTTAAAAAAGCCTCATTGCCTTTAAACATGAACAGTAAATGTTATACTGAGGTTGCATTATGTTGACACTTATGTTCCCATGAGTGAGTTTTCGCTTTCCTGTTCAGTAACTGTTAGAGTTGAGGGTTTTCACCTTTGCTAGTGAAACATTATTTTCACCATCATTAAAATTATGCTCTAACTATGTCCATCTAGTGTTTATCTAGAGCTCATCTCAGCTGCCTATGGGTGAGGCAAAGTACAAAAAAACAAAAAAGACAACCAAAAAACACTCACCACAGTTTATCATTAACTATGAACCTCAGTAAGTAACCTCAGTAAATAAGGAAGGAAGGAGGATCAACTGGAGATGACCAACACATGCACCAAATGAATATTCACTGTCAAATGCAAAAACATTTGGCTTAACAATGTGTTAAAATGGTTGCCAGTGGTATGTAAAAAAGTCTACTCTATCCACAATTGTAATTTTGATTAGTCTAAAATCTTAAACCTAAATTGGGAAAGACTCAGAGAACATCATTGACCGATGATGTGATGCAGGTTTGGTAAGTTGATCAGTCTCTTTTTAGCTGTGGTTCAAATGTTGAGTTTTGTGCTTAACTTAAGCCATCATACCCTGTTTTGAATGTAATGCTTCCTGGTAGCCCGTGTAATGGGTCTGCAAGTGTAATAAAATCTCTCAATAAACATTAGTGCAATTTATGTAGTAAGTGTTATGTTGGGATTTTTTAATTACAGCTATTGTTATAATAAGGTTATTAATAACAACTTAGGTGTCGAACAAATCAGAAATTACCACATTAGGGTCATTCAAAAGTACTAAAAGTATTCAAAATCAAACTATATAAATGTAGATAATGACTTTTGGTTACAGAAGCTAGAAGCACAAACATTCAATTAAAAAAAGGGAAACTACAAGCACTAAATCATTGAAATGGTTGTGGTTTATGGTTATAAGTTTATGGTTATAAATGAAAAAATCCTCCAGTCTCTTCATGACGCATTCCTCTTTAGCTCTGTTTCAACACAAAACAGCCTCCAGTACTAGTCATTTACAACTGATCAGTGACAAACGTTGAACCTTCATGTTTTGGATGAAATTTCCCATTAATTGTTGCTGTTGTTGTATTTAAAACAGTAGAGAATTTTTGGATTTAGAAGCAATGTTATCTAAACTGTTAAGGCAGTCATTTTCATGCTGTGATTTGTGTTATGTTAAAATCAATTCGTATCATCATCATCTTACGTAGCTCTAATCAAATAGATAAACTGAGGAATGCAAGAGTTGTTGATTGCCATCAACAGCCTTGGCATTGCAGTGAACAGTCTTATGGCCTCAATCACGGTGAATTTTCAGCCGTGTTCAAAGAACTCAGGGATGAAACCACCGACATGGGTAATCAACTGTCAGGCAGCTTTGACAAGTAAGGCACAAGTTCGACATCATGACCTCTGTTAGTTGTTGCCATTGCTCTGATCAGCACTGGTTTAAACTTCTAAGCAATTATTTCTATCTTCATTATGTACATTATGCATTCCTCTAATAGCTTACGTCCACTTCAATGTTTTGGGAGTGAGAAGTCTCAGATTTAATCTGACTCACTGAAATTTGGAGTTGAAACCGTGTCTGACATCCCGAAAAAACAGGGCTGTTTATTTCATTTCTGACTCAGATTCATGCCATAAAGATTTAATTAAGGAACCCTCACTAGAACATGCATAATTGTGGCATGTTTCTATGCGCAGCACATCCGTCAAATCAGAGGCGCACGCTGATGTATACCGAAGCATGCTGATGTAGGAGAGAGTGGAGGGTTTGTGTGCAACCAACAACGGTATCACACACATCTACAGTATGCTGCTGGGCTGGAATATAAACTTTATTTCAGTGAAGAAATCCTTTCCTCTAACTTGGTACTAAGCAATTTTGTTGAGTGTGTAATTATACATTTTGAACAATCATGCAAGTTCTTTTTTTACCATAAACATGAGTGCAGTCATGAGCCCAACCACGTGCATAAAGACCTACTCAAGGGTCCAGTATTGGCTGGATTTGTTGCACTGCAAACAGATTGGTTGGATAGTCAGTCTATGTTCTAACTTTATTTTTTATTTTTATTTTAAACATGTCATGATGGGAATATGCTTATACCGTTGAGCAATTCTTCCTTACTCGTGGGTTGGAAATTTTAAAGAGGGTAGGGCATTTAAATGCCATGTTAAATGCTAGAAATCTATGCTTTACCTGAATAGCTGCAAAGAATTGCATCATCGCAGCATCACTCCCACCCCTGAACGCTACAGACAACCATCTGGCAGTGTTTTATGGCTTTGTTTGAGAGCTGATCTCACCTACACAACATAGCTTGTCAGGTGGTCTTTCTCCCTTCGACTCAGTATTTCATTTCCAATGCCTCCCTCCCTGCCTTGTTGCTTTTCACGATTTTCAATTTTCAATAGTTGTTGTAACAGGCACCTGACCCTTCCTCTTGGTGATTATTTTCTAATGAGACCACAAGTCCCACTTTCTTTCTCCTTTCTGACCACCTTTTATTCCCATCTCCTTACATACGTACATGTCAAAGTCTTGTCTTGAAGTTTACTTTCATAACTTACGTTGAGAGAAAGCATAGACAAAAGCAATGAGACGTGGATGATTAAAAAAGAGAGGAGGAAGACAAAGTTTTAATGTATATAACAATCCACAATGCTTTCCTGGATGATGCAAAATCCTTTTTATCTTAATGCTCTTTCCGATGTTACTTTCAAGGACCATTAAATGTATTGGATCTGTGTCCCTTGGGACATTTTAAATCCGACATTGTAGTGTTTTTGTGCTCCACCGAGAGTGGAAACGTTCAAAATACTAATCAATTGTCAAATTTCCGGATGTAGCTGTTGAAATAGTCCTCAGATGAGCATGATGGCTTGATGAATTGTCAGGAAGTGTTTGAAATTTTAAACTGCCCCTGATTTTCAGCCTGTCAAAGGTAATAATTGATGATCATCTACAGACAATTATGAGAGACGTAACAATCTGGGGGCATGACACTGAATCCATGACAACAGATTTGGATCGATGCCTGTCAGCATATGGAGTGTACAACTTATGCACACATGCACCATTAGGTAAATAGGTTGTCATATAGCATTAGCATGCAATTAATTTTCATTGCTCTGCTGTGTGCAGGCCTAGATCAAACTGGTGAAAACAAAATTGCCCATCCTGCTTAGTAATTAGTGTGGTGACAAAATTATTCAGATTAACAGGGCCATGCCAAGATGGAGAAGCATGTGTCTTATTGCTTGGCCAGAATGCAGCATTTAAAGCTCTCATATACAATTCTCAACTCAAGAACGAGCATTACGTTTTAGTTTGATGCTGGAAAGTTTAATGGGTGTCCTAATGCTTGAGCCCTGTCCTCAAAAAATGCAACGCACAAAGATTTTTCTTTTTCTTTTTCATAAAATACCTTGTGTATCTTACCTTGAGCAGTACGGTACTAAGGTGTAAGTTTTGTTTATGTTTACGCATTTACCAGACGCTCCAAAGTGACTTATTTTGTGGATTTGGAACAAATGTAAACACTGCACTCTTAATTTTAGCAGCAACATACCTATGTTGTCCAATTAGCCAGATGTTGTCAGCCAGTGTGTAGACTTTTTGAAGATCTTTGTTTGTATGCTTGTTCAGTCAAGTCCCTGTTGTGTGCATTTGTAAAGAAAGAAAGAAAAACCTTTGGATTTTTAATAGGCAAGACCTCAATTTTTGCTGGAAAAAAGTCATTTGTAAGCTTTTTGACAAGCAGACTAAAATTATAACTCTTTTTTTTTATATCTCAGCTGGAGCCATATGATAACATCAACAATATGATGTGTGAAAAAACATCTCCTCATTTCCAAGCCCTTGAGGGAATCTTGGACAGACATGTTGTAGTGACTAGAAGGGCCTTCCTGTTGCTTAGAAAACCCCACTTGCTGATTAAGTGCACCAACAAGTACAAACTCGAAACTCAGAAACTTCTTGAAACAGCATGTGTAGATCTTCAGGGAGCTGCACACACACAAACGTGTTACGTGTCAGACACACTGAGAGACAATTTTGCTTGTTTTGACTCCCACACACACGTAACCATTGCACCCCTGCCCACCACCACTCCTCTGACAAACACCACCCAGGGAGAAGAAATCAGAAGAGAGCAATCAAGCAGAGAGGATATATCTCAACAGGAGGGACAGATAGAAAGAGACAAGAGTGAGAGAAGAGAGACAGAAAATGCAGAGAAAAAGATTAAGAAATACAGACGCAGAAAGATAAACTAAAGGAGACAAGAAAACTGTCTCTAAAGAAAACTAGAAGTCTGGAATCAACATGATGTGTCTGATATCATTGATTATCTTCTGAGCTTCATGACAGCCTGCCATTCTGCCTCCATTCATTTGTACGTATGTTTTTTGCGAGATTCAAGTATTGATCGAATTTTTTAATTAAAATTCTTTTCAGAACACATTCCCAAAGCAGCATTCCAATCTTATTTGATTTGAGTTGAATGTGTTCCTATAAAAGCTAACAGTTTTTTTTCTTTTTTCCACTACTCCAAATCTGTCAAAGTTAGAAAAATAAAACAGAATATTAAAGAAGGCTTGTGCCAGGTCTGTCTTTGTACTATCTCTTTGCATTCTTCTTTGTTCAGAATTCCTTTCAAAATGTATAACCACCGCACCAACAGTTGCCCACTTCCCTGCTGGTGAACACCATAGTTGCTTGTTATTCTGATCAACAATGCTGTAGCCTATCTGTTATTGTTATTACTTGAGAAAACTAGGTGTTGAATAAATGTTCTCCTGTCAAATTCCATTCCAAATGAGTGATTCACACGCCTGATCTGGATGCTGCAACACTGAAATGTCACTAAATTGAAACATCTTTTTCATGTACTTAGCAAGCCATTGGTAGCATCTGTCTGCAGACGACGAAAGTATGCAAGCACATCGAGTCAGCAGATGAATAGAAAAAAGCCGTTCTCATGACGGATCATGAAAAAGCTTCACTGTACTTAAAATGATTGTAAACCAATATTCTTAAATCACGAGTTTGTCAGGCTGAGACTGTTTGGTTTGGGCAAAAGTGCTGTTTTCATTTTGAACAATTTCCTGTTAATTCCAGTGCTGTTTCCTGGACTTTCTGATTTCACTCACCTGTGGTGCCTAGTGGCTCACTGAGTGCTCCGGCCTCCAGTTTATCCATTGCAAGATCATTGGTCATCTATATATGGTACAACTCCGGCCAGTGTTACTGTCTTTAACTGCTTGCCTCCAATTCAACATAAATGTCACTGCAACAGCCATTATTGGAGCATATTATTTTACCACAACCACTTGGAGTTATCAATGCCACTGACTTCGTTTTATCGTTTATTTATTTTGAACTGGTGGCTGTACTCCAAATATTCTGAGGTCCATGCATTGCATTTTAGATGTAACTTGTTCATTCCTAATCTTGTCTGGATTTGAAGTCGTATTTCATAAAGTATTGCCATTAGCTTTGGGATAAACCACTATCAACTGCTTCACAAAGCAAACAACATTTTCATTGCTATATTATGCATCATAACAGATGCTGAAAAGTGCCAAAGGAAGACACAAAATGTGCAAGCTAGTACAACAGGCTTCCAATAGCACAGTGCAATTCTGGAACAAAACACCCCACAGGTTTTTTATCCAAGATTAGGACTGTCTTGTATTACAAGATTTCTGGTGAGGATGAGCTGAAAACACCCACATGTTTTTAATCTTTATAATGGGATAAAATGGCAATTTATGGAAAATGTTTTAAAGAGAAACAGCCACGAGGCTAGGAGTGACAGGGAACATAAAAATAAAATGTGCAAAAGAGAGGTATGATGTGAGTCAGATCAACTTTGAAAACCCTTATCCTTGCCCTTTTGTTAATATTTTTGGCACCACTCATGAAGCATTACAGCCTGTTATTACCCTAATTAACATGTCCTCTCACTGTATCAACAAGTGGGCAAGTGAGAGAACAGAGGTGAACAGCTGAAAACAACATCAGGAGGCAGTGACATCGAGGTAATTTAATGAGAGATTGATATAGGTTGATGAAAGGAATTTTAACTAAGACAGGACAGGATTAAGATGTATTAGAACAATGTTAAACAAATACATATACACTATTGATGGTGATGCTATTTTATTAGTAGTTCTAAATTGTGATGAGTCATTCACTGAAGACATTGTCATTATGCGGACTAAATTGTGTATACTACACTGCAGACAGAAGAATTAGATTTTCTGAATGCAACTACTAAAGAAACACCACCGACACTGGTTTATTTGACACCTACTTCACATGCACTTCATGAGAGAGATTTCATGTCAAATATGGAAAATTAAGTGAAGGACTGAAAAAAAAAGGACTGAGAACAAATGAACAAATATGAAAAAAACAGAGTTACAATGTTTCGACTTTACATATTACTGAGAGCATTATTATATTGCCACAAAGACATAAAAGTCAGTTTTAATATAGGTTGTACTAGTATGTTAAGTGTTGACAAGTGTTGACTTGACAGTCAACTAATCAGTCACAAACATACGTATGAAGGAGGGACAAATTAAGACTTTGAGAATATCAACTGTGCAGGAAATGCATAGTTGTTAGATTTTAACCTTATGAGCTGACAATCCATTCTCCCTCCCAACTAGTTACAGAATTATTTAGTATTTGCACCTCTTCAGTGTAATTGTCTGTAAAAGTCCTTAATCTTCCAAACATATACTTATAAGGCACGTTGCCGTGACTACAGCAGAACTGTTGACAAAGCTTTCAACGATAAAACAGATTTTAATGTGTAGCTAAAGACAGAACCAGAGTGTCCCTTTGCTAACAGTACACTTCCTCTATGAACTTTCCCACAACTTCTGTGTGTTATGAAGTTGTTTTGCTTTTAAATATAGTCAGAACAGAACACAAACTGAATAAAAAGGAAAAAGAGCAAATCAGCAGCCCCAAAGTTGACTGCAAACACAGGGCCATGCATGGACTGTGCTTGACTGAGCTTGGTAGATATTTTTTTCCAACCTAAAAAGCCAAAAACAACTATTCACTAAACATTAGTGCGCTGAAAATGTGGATATGTTACCATTAAAAAAAATGGGAAATGGGTCACTTTTGTCTCTTCCTGAGTTTAGTGAGATGACTTACAAATTATGACACCCACAAATCACCCACTTGCAAAATTATCATGGACAACTTGACAACTTGATATTAAGAAAAAGAAAGTCAAGTTCAATATGAAAGATCGGGTTATACAGCTAATGTTTGGGTAAGGGTGTTTATTATTGCTGCTTTTTATCTAAAGACTGTATTTCTTGTCAAATGGAGGTATCCATTATTATAAATTTAGGTAATGATGATGGTGATGATTTAGAGTAGAGTATATTTTGGAAACCCAGAAGGATTTGCAGGCAGTCCTCAAATAGCATTTAGCTCCACATGATGATGCAATGTAACAGCCTAACACTTGGTTGACAGTTTCTTGAGTTTGGAAGGGGCCGACAAGAAATTTTATCATTCGATTTCATCATCTGACAGGGCTTGCCAAGTGTCATCCCAACGTTATAGCACCAAGACTCATCTATGATACATTTTGGCTATTTTTTATCAATGAATGGAATCTTTATCAGACACTATTTGTGCAATGCAATGACACTTCAGAAAGTGCTAAGTGTTCAATTTTGGAACTGACGATGACAATGCATGTTCTGCCTATTCATGATTGTTGACAGTGGCAAATGTATGCGGGTAATAAGTAGTTTTATTGTTGGCCACTTTATAGTCATTCTTTTTTTGCTATAATAATAAAATTACAGGGACAGCAATTCAACCGTTAACTTAACCGTGAACAATTAAATAAAAGATAACTGTTGTAGATCTATCTACTACTATGGATCTGACTTTCTGCGATTGGTCCAGTCAGAGTCCTCATGATTCATTTTGCAATAATGTCTGATACTTTTATCTATAATGTCTTCAATAAAGAGTAACTATGCCACAGGAGTAGAATATAACTCCTCACCCCATCTGTGGCTGGACCCGTACATCATATTTCACAGGTCATTCATTTGCTTTCTGTCCAGTTTGATGGAGGGTGATACATTCAGAGGCACGAGATGAGTTGTGCAGGACTGAAAAACCTTTACCTGCTCATAAGAGGCTTCTACACACTTTTTTCAGCAGAATATTACAAATGTATGAAAGATTTCAGTTTTTGATCTAAACAAAAAAGAAAGAAAAGCATGCTTTGACTATCTATACATTAAGCGAGGACATACCACCAGTCAATTTAGAACCAAATTCTATAATACAAATCTTGACATCTAAATGTCTCCTATTTAAACATGTTGATTATGAAAATTGAAATCATTTGTCCCACAAAATAATTAGTGTTCAACTGTCAAACTTTGTGATGCCATGCCAACTCACATTTCTAAATACATCAATCAATCAATCTTCAATTCAAATGACATTCCAACTGTATGTATTTTGTGTGTGTTGTCCGGATGAAAACACATCATGAAAACAGCACAATAACATAATTAACTGTGGCTAAACATGAGCCTGGAAGGACAAAGTAATTGAAGGCCTCATTACAAACATAATCAAAGAGAAGAGCATTTAAAGCATTACCTTTTTTATTATTTTTTTTGCAAGAACTGTTACAGTACAGATTATTCATGCTCAATTCATGGTAAATGATAGAACAGTGACAGAATGCAGACTCAGACTCAGACTTTTGTGATTAGCTGTAAGTAAATCTGCTTTATGGAGTATTTTAGCGATATGTATGCTTTATATTTACAGCCAAGTAAATCTGTTTTATCAGAAAATAGTAGTAGCATTTAATCTTTTTGAAAGTTGACATTTCCAACAGGAAATATGCAGATCTTTTTCATTTGTGAAATGTTAGGGCCATGTAGGCAAAAGATTTTTCATGAATAGGGGAAATATAACCTTAAATATCTACGTTGTTTATTCAGGAATGTGTGTGGCTTATTGGGCTTTTCAGTGTATATTACATTTACTGAATGAAGTGGCATGTTCAAGGCTGCGCAGTGGAGTGGTTAGCACTTTCACCTCACTGCAAGGGTGTTTCTGCTTTAAATCTTGGCTGTGGCCTTCTCCGTAAAGTTTGCATTTTCACCCTGTATATTTGTTCTCTCCAGGTATTCTTCTACCCCTACTCTAAAAAAAGAGAGTTTTTCTACTTTCCGAACAAAGTCAACATTATTCAAGAAATGCTAACATTTAAATTTGAGCACTTTAGCCCCATGACCACTTTCACTTTTAAAAGCTGTCATGTCATTCTAACAGAAAGTAAGCTCCAAGTGGAGAAATTAAATGTTTTCTTTTAATGTCAGGAAGTTTAGAGTTTCAAAAATTCACTACTACTCATTATACTGTAGGCGCTGCCAGACATACCCTCTGTTTATACTAAATGTCTTTTTTTTAAAAAGAAACACAAACTTTTCAAGTTTTTACTTGTAATTGACGAAAGGAAAAGATTAAACATACTCGTGAAAGAAAATGTTAAGCAATGTTGACCTGTTAAATTAATTGTACAACAGCTGACAAGTCTTTGACAGTACTGAAAAAAGAGAAATCCACTATAGTGCTTTTATACTGAAAGAATTGCTGATATATGAGCTCTTAATTATAAGGAATTCAGGAATTAATTATAAATAATTAGACTGCTAACAGCAGCCTTTGTAGCTGCTAATTCATTAATTTTTCACTGTGATTTTTCTTCATTTTTCTGCAATCTATGATTTAATTCTGTTGTATGTATTACAAATACATACAACATAATGAATTAAATTGACATGAATCTTTACAGCATGAACATAAAAAAGCATTATTTATATATCATGCCTTATGTCCCACATTTTGAAAGTTACGTAGAATTATCCAAATGTTTTGCCACAAAATATTCACTCATTATTTCAAAATGGGTTCCCAGTCTACCTCAAAATGGTTCTTATGATCAAAAGTTCTGGCTTTTCAGTGTTCTCTGAGGATCATCTTAGTAAAGAATGGAAGCAGTTTGCTGTTGCAGAGGAACTCCAGAATTTTTAGATATCTTAAGACTTGAGTAAAATGATACAATAAGAGCTCATTCATGAACAAAAATTTCTGAAAGTCAGTTGGTAAGGATTTTGAGATCCACTCTGAAACATCTCCTAACTACCCATGGCAGCAAAGACAGAGGGAGGGCACTTGGATTCAGGTAAAGGGCATCCACAAGCTTAATCAGTGTTATGATGTTTTTCAGTCTGGAAACAACCATTTACAACAGGTATCTTTAGCCAAAAGATAAAAAGCAAGCATAATGAAAATGAACTCGATTTGAAAAGGGCCCTTTATCACCCAAGACAAAAAGGTCAAGGATAACACGGTGCCGGCTGTGATGCCTGAGAGGTTCGATTTGAATTGCAGAAGATGTTGCTGTAAGTATTATTACTGCTTACATTAAATACTAACTAAAATGTAAAAAAAAAAAAACTTCTCAGAGTAGCTCTGGCATAACTAATTGGCAGAATATATTAAGGTTTTTGAAGTTGTGTTAATGAGCTGTAATATTAAAGTTACAGCAGTTTAAGTAATGCTTCCCCTTTCTGCAGATATGCTACCTCTCTGGGACTCTGTTCCCCGGCATGCACAGCAGGCTCGGGATTAGATTAAACAATGGTGGTTCTTTTTTTAAATTGTATTGCAGCAAACCTCAAGGGTCAACAATGCTCAGCTATGAACAACAAAAACTTAACGATGAAGATTCCAAAAACTGTATTGGTATAAGTATAAAAATAAGTTTTATTTAACACTCTATTAAGCCCTTTTTAGCACACGCCTCTCCGTCCAACCAGTCCCTCTGTGCAGTTATCTTTAGTCTGTTGCATTAGAAAAATTCAGTTAAATGTCTATCAGATAACACTAGTGAGGGCTGGTCCACAACTTCATTTAAAGGTAATATTTTTATCCCACTGCCTCAGTCACGATCAAGGATTATTTAAAAATAAGACACGATCAATGGTGTTTTGAGACCTTTATAGGTTTCCTGCTGTAAAAGAGTGGGAACTCAGTGGAAAAAACTTAATTTGATCAAAATATATTAGATCTATCATTCAAAGTTTGGTCCTAAATGTCAAGACTCAATCTACCAAAGGGTACCCATTAGAGCTGTTTCTTTTTTTCCCCATCGTTTCCTATCAAACGTCATACTCACAAAAGTTCCTATTGTTAAAAAGATTACTTAAATAAGTAGAAAGACTTTGCAATATGATTGGCTTAGATTTAAATTTAATATTCAAACTGCATGTATTTTATTTGTCTGTATGAATGCTTTGAACTAGATTTTGTAGAAGCTCTTCGTTGTTGAAAGGATTTTCTTTGTTTTTGTTTTTTGTTTCCTTCAAATGCTTTCTGCAAACTCTTTTTCAAAGATTTTCTGCTTTAACAATGAACCATATTTGAACAGACACTCATAGATATCAAGTCAGTTATTGTGAGCTTTCCCATTCATTAATCACAAGCTATTGTTCAATTCATTTTAGGCTCCTACCAATAATTCAATTTCCCCACATATCATTGATAGATTGATTTTGATATGCCATTTCAAATATTTTTATTTTTAATGGAAACTTACACATCAGTGTCCTGGAATAGTTTTAGAGAGGTACCATTATTGCATTGTGACTGAAATTTGTAAGCTATTGGGTCCATTCAAGTGTGAAACAGGAGCTAATTTCCTTATGGTAAAATGAAACGATGTCTTTAATTCTTTATAACTAAGCTGGTAGCAACACCAAGGAAGATAAGGTCCACTCATTGTTTATGGATGGTAAGAAAAACACCTTATGATATTTATACCATTATTCATAGAGTGATATCTACAGTGACACTCATGGGGTCCATGGTGTACTCCAAATGTGTGGCTTAGGCTTTTGCAATGATTGAAAGCTTCCTGATAAAGTTACCCTTGCAAAGTCGAGTGTTTGTAATTGTACGTGACTTTGTGCACAACATCATAATGCCAAATGGAATGGAACAAACCCAAGCTTATATACATAAAAGTGATGTTGTAGCAGCTCTATTCTCATAAGATTTGGGACAACACCAACAAAGAATCCATCATGTCGTTATCCCTCTCTGCGTTTGTGAGTGTGGTAAGCTATGCCAAACAAAAAGGCACCCGAAGAGGAGTTTTACATGTAACAACAGTCAACAATGACAGCTCATAAATATGTCAGAGCAAATGCTTCCATATTCTAAGCCAGAAAGAAAATATATCAGTTATTCCTCCTGTGTGCACTGTTTGCACTGCATCGTGCCATGGGGATCTTCAAAGATTAACCAAAGCCAAGTCAATCATATAAACCACTTACCAGGATGAACAGATTGGTCTTTACTGCCCATGGAACTGATTTCAACCTGTATCACAAATTGTCAGAAACATCATGGAAATTCAGGTCTGATCTAGAACAGCTTGCGTGGTCACAATAATAAGTCTGCTGACAGACTATACCTGACAGTATGAGATAATAGAACATATAATTATTCAAATATAATAGAAAATTTAAATTTAATGATGTGACATATTGGGAGAGCCTGGCACGAACCTCTGAGGAGTAGCACTGTGAGCAAAATGTGTTTTGACCAGAGGGAACTACCAGGGACAACCAGGACTAATAGTCCATTGACTGTGATGGGCTGACTAATTTGAGGGATAAAATGAATAGGTTTAATGGCTTCAAAGCTGAAAGCAGTGCTGCAATTCCAAAACCTTTTCAATAAATTAAAATGACTTTCATTGCAACCAGGAAGGTGAATGTTTTAATTCAATTCAAAAGTAAAGTGAAATGTTTCTCCCATAAGATAAAATTATGTTATAACATGTGCGTTTCAACCATTTATTTTTCACTTTTGTATATTTGCTTCTCTGCTTCATAGTTTGGATACAATAACCCTCAATAAATCTTTTTTTTTAGGGAGAACATTCAGAATGTGTTATGTCTCACAGCTGTGAATATACAGATTCAGAAAGAGAGGCTTTGAAGTGGGTTTAATGTTTGATTACTGATTTAATTCTTGAACAGCAGTATGTCTGTCCAAGGAGTAAAGCTGCACCCGCTTCATGAGACATTTACTCTACGTCCATCATTAGAATATTTCAACACCTATTGTGAAACTGATGTGTTTTGCAAAAGGTTTTGACTTCACTGTTGAATCAGATGTTGGTTAAAAACTGTGCAGGTGACTTTCAGAGCAAACCACAGTGGAAATCACCTACAGACGCTCTGAAAGATGCAGACTGCCCGGGGGTTGACAAACACATGAGAATGAAGGAAAGGCTCCGTTTTGTTAGAAAGTGAATAGATGAAACAAACTAAATGAATATCGGGGGGGAAGAAAAGTGGACATTGTAACGTGAATCCAAATTTGATATTTCGAAACTATTTGTAAAGCGACTGTCACCAACACCACTCTGTTAAAATGGGATTTTATTATTAGAATATGTATATAATACAGGGAATTTGGAATATTGCATATTTCATTCAATGTTCTATAAAGAGATGGTTATGATAATATTAATCGTGGTAAATTTAAGACATATGTTTGCTGTCAGATCCTGGAAGATCTCGACAGGCTTGAAACCCCTCATATTTTCGTGGTCTGGGACTCATTTTAGCATTTCATTTCTTCATATTGTAAAATTGAATCACTGCTGATTTTACATTGGTTTCAAAGACAGATTTTCAATTGTCTCTCAAATAGTAAAAAAATAAAAATAGCACAAAAACAATACAAATTATAGACAAAGAGCAGAGAAAATCAGACATGAAAGATTCAGAAATGTCATATTCTGCATGTTTATCTGTCCTATTGAGTCATTTGATGGTAAACTATGTCCTCTAAATGTCTACAGCCCTTCATTTTGACTACTTATCATAGCAGTAAAGTGTGCTTTGTCTTTAGTTATGTATTTTGCCTTTAAACTATGTGATGATATTTACCTTTTTCCTTATATATGGTGAACAATTGCACAGTCTACCCACTCATAAGAAAATGTAGACTTTTTCATTAGAATTATTGAAATTCTTTAACCTGCAAGCCATATTAGAGATGGTGATAAATACATGCCAATAAAAGAGGCAAGGTCAAGTACTACATTTTTGTCTGTGATGCATGAAAAAAATTAATGCTGTGTAGGTGTAAGGTTTAAGAATTGAGACTTTTGAATTGAGACTTTTTTTCAGTAAAAACAAGTTTTTTAGTCTAAAATCTTTTTTGTTACCTTGTAAAATACACCAACTATTATTTTGCACATCAAAGTTCATTCTTAACAGGCAGCTCAAGGGTGTTAAAGGAAATATCTCTTTGAAACATATCCTCTATCTACAAATTCTGATCACAACCAAACAAATGTGCCAACTTTGGTCAGCTACAAAACACAACAACTTGCTGGACTGACGACATGGCTTTCAGTCCATGTGACAGACTATCAGTCAAGTGTATGACCGAACATGTGACTAATGTTTCATCATACATGCTTCTGATCTTAGTCAGACAGTTGAAATACAGTGTCACAATATGTTTGATAGTTACATTGATCCACGTTGCAGAATGTGGAAGATCAGTGACGACATTGCAAACTGTAAAACGTTTACTTTATGTTTATTTGATATTGCTTTGCATCATGGACCACATGTAGAAAGCCAAGGTTGTGTCCAGTTGACACAATATTTCCAGCAAAAATGTCACTCTTAGTCTTGACTGTGAGTGATCAGATATAGAAAAACATATGCCAAATTTAAATACAAATACATACATGTTATGTTGTTCTGCTTCGTATGGCACAAAAGCCTCCCTTTTGCCAAATGACAGGCAGTAAAAACGTCATAATCTCACATTTGCAGCACCTCTGTAACCAAATGCATGCATATAGAATCTTTTTCATGTGAAAATGCAATGATTAAGGTCAAACTTTTATGCACAACATTTATTCCCACAGTTTCCAGAAACAAAACTTCTTTGGTATGTCATCCCATTAACACCCAGGAAAGTTGCTATCTCTGTTTTGAATCAGTGTGATACAATGTAATAAATAAAACCAGTCTACATAACAGTTTAAACCTTAACTGAAGTTTAATTTTGAATAACATTATATTGTAATTTCTGATTTAATCCTTTCCTTTCACCCCCTCAATAGGGCTGATATCTGTAGAACTGCACACTGAACTTTATTAAACAAAATAGTGTTTTTGAACATGTGTGAAAGGCTCAAGAAACAAGTAACCTTGGTACGCAAAGAATTATCGGTAAAAAAAATTATTTTTCCATATGCCGTCTTCTACATGCAATCCACATAAACCCCTCAGCTTTTTTTGTGAACTCTTTTTTCCACATAGTGTTCTTTAATGCTCCTGTCTTTTTCTCCCTTCTTCCTCTGCCTTTGTCGCTCCACCTGACACATTTGCTTCCACCAACAAATTCTGTTTTAACCCACATCTTTCCACCTTACTTTCCCTTAATGCTCCCCACACATTTATTCCATGTCTGTTTCTCAAGCACATGTCCTTTTCTGTCTCTCTCCTTTCCATCCTTCATCCATCTGTCCCTCCACTCGATGGTGAAATGAACTGATGTGTCAGCTGAGTTGATCATCCCTCCAGCTGCTGTCTGCCAACTGCAACTCTCTTTCCCTCATGTGTCGCCGTCTTTCTTTGTCTCTTCCCCTCCTCCTCTGCTCGTCATTTCGATCTCCCCTCTACTCTCTGCCGTCTCTCACTCCATCATGTCGGCTCCTCTCTGTTTCTCTCTCATTGCTTCCATCCCATTTTGACTCCCAACGTTACTTTTATTCCCCTCTGAGACAGGTCTGTCAGGAAGATTCAGCCACATGTCCACAAGCAGTCTGATGTTCTGTCTGCATGTGTATGTGTGCATGTTCTCCAAACTATTTTTAGTTCACATTTGCACGTGTGTGAGTGTGTGTGTGTGTGTGTGTTAAAGTGGTGGAAAAAAAAGATGAGGAAAAAGTGCTTTTGCGTCTTACACCTAAACTAGGAAGGGCCATGGCAGGGCCCATTTCCCTACATCTGAGACGAGGAGGCAGAAGAACGTAAAGAAATTCAGAGCCTGGACAGATTGAATCAGGGAATGAATGATGGAGAGTGAGGGAGATGGTTTCTGGAAAAAAGTAGCAGCCGTAAACAGATTGACATCTTTGCGCACAGATGGTGGATGGACAGACGAGGAAGGAATACCTTCGATGGGTAGATGCTGATAAGTATAATCGGGTTTCTCTCTTGGGATGGGAACAATTGCAATGCCCTTCAGATATTAAATGTTCCTTCACAATTGTTTAATATACTTGGACAACTAATTTGAGCAAATCAGAAACTTCTCACCGACTTAAAAAGTCATGATAGGAGAACAACAAACAATATGTTGACGCAACCTTTGTCCTGATTTGCAGCATAGATTGAAGTTGCACTGTCAAATCGGCAACAAATGAGGTAAAAGGGACTAGATGATCTGCTCTTCTTCACAAGAAGGAAGGAAAAATGGCTGTTTTTTAACTGTCAGGATCAAGGCGTTAAAGATAAATGAGCTTGGCAGATCAGACACTGGAATGTCAGAAAGATTCCACTCTGTAGTACATCACATCAACCAAAGACATTTCATCATTCAGGTTTCAAATGGACTTATCCATGGTAGTGGTAATGCTATTGAGGAGCAAATTACTGTAACCATGTGTAAATTGGACAAGTCACACCTTTATTTTATATAACCCAATCTTCAAGGAAGTTGCTACTTTATATTAGATAAAGAAGATGCATTTGACATATAATCTAGTTTTATTTGTGATGTCATGTTGTTGATATGTTTTTGTTATCTGGAATAGCTTGTCTTATGTTTTTGGTAACTTGTCATTTCACTTCCGCAAAGTTTTATTTCATTATGTAAACTTCACTGTACAAACAGTGGTTAACATGCAGTCAGCAGTATTTGCAAGGCCAAGGGTTATGACATCAATAAAAAATAAAAAAAATGTACAACTAGCATAGGTATACATAAACATTAGAATTTTCTCAAGGTGATATTACAGATTTTACAGAAATGGAAGTGCAGTGGGAAAAGGTTGAAGAGGGTTTTCCCTGAGCAATGTGGCTTACATGAGAAAGTCATGAATGAGAAGAGGGTAAACCTTTAACAAGCTGCATTTCATCCAGAGCTATGTGACAGAACACGTGTTGATGCACCAGAGGGAAGTTATCTGAAGTTGACACTTATTTGACAATAACTAAGTTCACATTTGAAAATAAATAAAGAGAAATAATATATTCTCTCACACCATGCATTACATCGCAGATGTCATTTCCAACAGCAATGAAACATTTGTTATATTGCCTGGTATTTTACAGATAAATATTATATTGATCCAAATGAATAGGTTATGAGTCATGTTGACTAGAGTATTAAAAGGTTATTCATGGGCCGAAGTTCATAAAAACATTTAATCAATGTCTAAACAGTTGAAAAGGAAAGTATGAAAAAACAATCCTAATGTTGGCAAAAGCTTAAGCCAGACCAGACGTTATTCCCTTTTGTTTATCTAAATTAAAGGTTTATCGAAAGTAAATATGAGTTCTTGTCAGGTACAAAAAGTGACCTGAACATGGTGATATTCTAGCAGTGGAATGTTTGAGGCAGTGAATTTGGATAATGATTACTCAGCAGGGTGTGAGATCCAAAATTGGCACAGGGTGAGAATGAAATGCGACCACTAAAACTGAACGACAAACATAAAGGTTCTAAGAAACCGTTTATTGAAAACCTGCTGTCTAAATGCAAGAATGTTAAAATGTTACCAATTTTAAGCTAATGATCTTCTGTGATTTGGGGGGCTGATTAAAGCAGAAATGCCCCATACTTTATATGAAAGTGAATGCTTCTCTTTAAGGTTGAAAGCTCCTCATTAGACTCTGCATCACAAACAGCACGACAAACCACTGTGTCGATGTGTTTCTTCACAAATGCCAATCATTGGTCTTCTGTGGACAATGGCTAATCATCAAGCTGTGAAGTGAACAATCATGCAGTCACACTGGTGTTAAATGTCAATCATTTTTGGTGAATTGGCCAAGACACACGAGAAGGCCGGCTGGCAAATTAGTCATCTGAATTGCACATCCACAGACCTGTATATATGAATATACGTAAATGTGGGCAAAAAAGACAGCACATGCATCCAATGACAAGCACGCATATAACAACAATCTGTGTGCACCTCGATGCATACGAACAGTCTGAGCAGGGCTCCTGTTTATTATTCTGGATGTGACAGACGTGAAATTACACTTTCAATGATGTGGATCATGTGCTCATACAAATGGTTTCTAATAATTACTCCAGGGAATTTCACAACACGTACACAGAAACAACAGTGACCACAACATCTTTAAAGTCAATATATCTAGTCACATTTAAACATAGGAAAACATAATCATTCAATATTCTAATTATATATATATATCATTTTTATAAGTGTCAGAACAAGGTCAGCTCTTTGCTTGTCGTAAAAAAAACATTGACTGGTCAAAGTTTTACTACTGTGTGTGTCATGTGACTATCAAAGCACCCCATTGCAGGTATGGACTTCATTAATTTCAGATTTTGTCAGAACTGAATTAGACTCACTTGGATAAATGGGAATTTACCAACACGTACACAGACATACATACATACAGGTACATATGACTTTGAAAGATAACCCTTCTATACTACAACTGACATATGAAATTATTTATTGTCTACCTTGGTATATAAGCCTTGAAAAGACCCATTGAATGAGAGGTAACACATTAGATAATGTCATCTTGAAGCTTTATTAATAAGAACAATAGAATAATGAAAACTTTTCTTTCTTCTAATTCTATTGGAATTTAAATCAATCCAGGAAGGTCTGATCATTGGTCATTCACAGTATAAATAAATGACTAAGTGAATAAACTTTCAAATTGCCTTAAAATATTTAGGCTATGATTAAATCATTTTTATATCACCCTCATTTGTATCCAGCAATAGATGGCACTGGCTTGGGGTGTCTACAGTAACTCTAAATGTTCAAATGCTAATCTGTGACTCTTCAGAAACAGATTAAACAAACCTACATGCAGGCTGAATTTTAGCAAAAACACTTCAACAGCCTTTCCAATTTAGAAGTTTGTAAACCTCCAAAAAGAGATGTCTGTCCTCACTCTCTGCATCTGCCCTTCCTCCTCCCCTGAAAAGTAGCTGTGCCGGTGAGTTATTTCAGCAGAAAAGTGCATTGTGATGTTGAAAACATTGTGTTGCCTCTCATTTTCTCTGTGGGATATTATAGCACATATAAAAATATCAAAATCCCTGCGCAGATGCTGTTTTTCCTCCAATGGCGCAATGATGAGCTCAATTCAGAACAGAATAGCAGCCTGGAAGGGTTCCTAAAATAAGTACATATGTAGATACGTACTTATTACATATCTACACATTACATATGTAGATCCATTTTGACATGTGACAAAAGAAAAATATGTAAATTATGCTTTAATGGAAATTCTGCTGAACAGATGTGGAGTATGTGTAAGCAGAGAGGACATGCTGTCCATTCTTTACAATATATGTATGGAAGAGACCAGATAGAGGAGTTGACATGTGGAAGCCTTTAAACATACCAGAGCTTAAGATTCTGGCATAACTCATCTGAGATTTTGAAAAGCACTGATTAGTTTCAGTCAATTGTTAAAGCATTTTTCCCATACTAACCATGTCACAAAGATTTAATGCTTGATCATTTCCCAATAAAGGAATGAGGTAAAAGAAAGTATTTAACGGGTTCCCCTTTGTTTTATTTATTGTTAATTTAATTAAGCATAAATGTATTTGGGGCGGCACGTGGTGTGGTGGTTAGCACCGTCTCCTCACAGCAAGAAGGTTCTGAGTTATTCCTCCCACAGTCCAGAATCCTGCATGTTAGGTTGATTGGACATTCCAAATTGCCCTTAGGAGTGAATGTAAGTGGTTGTTTGTCCTTGTGTGTCTCTGTGTGGCCCTGCAATGGACTGGCGGACTGTCCAGGGTGTACACCGCCTCACGCCCATTGACCACTGGGGTTCTCCAGTTCTCCCCTAGACCCCATTAGGGAATAAGGGGTAACGATAATGGATGGATGGATGGATAAATGTATGTTTAGAAACAATTTTTGTCAAATTACTCGGGCATCTGATTAGGATGCCTCCCTGGTGAGGTGTTCCGGGCACGTCCCACCCAGAGGAAGACCCAGGACACGCTGGAGATACTATGTGTCTCAGCTGGACTGGGAATTCCTTCCTTGGAGGAGCTGGCAGAAGTGACAGGGGTAGGCCTGGGTTTCCCGGCTTGGGCTGCTGTCCCCGCGACCCGATCCCAGATAAGCGGTTGAAAATGGATGGATGGATGGACTATTATGACAAAACTATTACCATTGCCTCTAAGCATTTAAAGTCTTTAAGTATCCATCTCATGTCCAAGAAATGTCTAAAAACCCAGAGAGTGAAGAAATTAAGGTGCAAGATTGGCTCAAATCTAATATGTTATATTAGATTTAAAATGTTATCTCATTGTGACTTGGCAGTGCAGGTTAAAGCTGCCTGCGTTCTTTACATTATGTGAAAATGAATGTGAGAATAACTCAAGTGTACTTTTGTTAGGCTGGCTGCAGAAGGCTTGCAGATGACATTTAAAGCTGAATGATTTAACAAAAGGAGGGGCTTTTCTCTGTGGGCTGGTGGAGGCAGCGAGACAGGAAAGGCAGAAAAAATGGAGGGAAACTTATATGAATAAGTAGAAGAAAGTGGAATAGCCTCCATGTGGATGTAAATTATATGGTTGGCAGAATATGCCTAAAACTGCTAGAACTCACCCTTCATTCTCTGTCTTAGAGCTGCTTCACCTCATGTTTATCTTACTCTGTCAAATATCCTCTGAGTCTATGAGAAAAACAGCAGATTCAAACTAGACAATGCTTAAGATGATACAAGTATTCATGCCAAAAACTAAGAGGAAAACAATGACTGTCTTTATTGGACATCTGCTAGTCATCGTCATTTAAATAAAAGGATCATAATGAAGTTCCAAGTTCAAATCCCTTTAGAATTTCTAAAATATGATTTCAATTGAATTATTATTTAAATCGTTTTGGTTTTGGTCAGATTTAGGGGCGCTGGTGTGAGGTTTTCAGCAGTTAGGCTAGGAAATGTACCATGTCAATGATGAATCACCACAAAAGTACAAAAAAGGCATTTGTGTATCTGACACTGATATCTCAAAGTTTCATTTGGAAACATACACACACACAAATGGAACCCTGCATTATGCATACTATGCTAGGTGCCTGGGGAGCCATCTTAAAAAAATGGCGAAGTCATCAACTTTAACTGGGGAGAGTGGAGACCCTCAAGTGGCTCAAGCAAACGTTGACATTCTTGTAAAATTGTTTAGAAACGTCTTTTTGAATTTCTCCTAGCGTGGGAGTTCTCATTGATGTGTTAATTAAAATTACTTTAATTTGTGATTATCCAGTTCACGGCTGTCTGTTTAAAATGAACCCTGTCCATGGCCCTGTCTCCACCAGCTCTGTGTGTGCTCTCCTGGATTTCTTTATGCCTTTCTTATCCTTAACTTATCACTTGTCTAATCTCTCTCAATGGATAACAATTCTTCCTCACAGAGACTTGTTTATACGAGGAATGAAATACTCACAATGACAGCAAATCTCGGGCTGGTGTGGTTTCTCATGATGTGACAAGGTTAAGTGGCTGAATCATAGCTGCTGAGCCAGCTAAAGGCTAAGCTGCTGCCAAAGAAGTGGCAATCTAGGCTTTTGGTATCTTCCGTGACTTGGGAAATGTGAACACACTACTTAACAAGATAGATCAACTGGCTGTACTGGTAGAAAATATCGATATATACCTAGAGTGCGGTCTGATGTACTTTCCTAAGACATGGCTCACAGTATCACAGTCTGGCATAGTCAGAACAGACTGAAACATGAAGACCTGCAGAGAGGATAATAAACTCGCTGCCTATGCAAAAACCAAGGTGATGTAATCCTGGTCATGTGAATATCAGATATCAAACTCTTCACAGTGGGTTTGAATCCTTATTACTAGCCTAGGGGGGTTGGACATATCATTATGGGTAACATCCCCCCACATGCAAACATGGATGCAGCTGGTGACATCATCAAATCAACTGTGATAAGGAGATAGGAAAATGCACTTCTGATTACATTAACATCCGTATCCACATGGTTTGTTAATTACAAAGTTTACACTGCTATGCTAACAGCAAACCCTGGATAACAAGTGACATTAAGGGCTTTCTGAACTGGAAGAAAAGTGCTGTTTAAGACTGGACTCTGCAGGAACTTAGGAGAACTTAGAAGAATAATCATGTCAGGGGTAATGCTATTGGTTTACTGCCGGTCTGAGATTGTTGCCAGTGGCCATAATATCAAACTTCCTCATTGTTCTGTACTGCAGTGCACACTTTAATCCATACATTGCACTCTCTGCTGCACTTATGTGTTGTATTGTGCTGAAAAGGTATTCATATTTATTGAATAGTTTGTGGATAATGTTGGAAATGTCTGAATTTCTCCTTTATTAATTCTGTATCCACCCATCCATGGATCAGAATGCAGCTTTAACACTGAAAACACTTGCTCGGGCAGAGACATTCGCTCCACATCATCTGGATCACTAAACAGCTCTACTAATATTAGCAATGCATACACTTCGATACACCATAGACTGCTGCAGACTGAGTCAAAAATGATAAGAAACAACTATTACAGAATATCAAATAAAGGCATGACTTATTTCAGGGGACACTGATTGGCAATCCTCAGCATTTTGTGTTGTGTCAATGCTGTTTTATCTGCCAAAAAGTTAAATTCTCTCAATTTGACCTGGATAAAGAATGAACAGCTGTACAGCACATATTTGGTCATTGTTAAGACAGAGGTTATTTTCTTGATTTGGAGACCTCACATATCTCTCTGGACTTAGTGGCATGGGAATAAAAACCTAGGCGACTCTATTACTGTGTTCGGTTAAGCAGAATTTGACTGCCACTCCCACATTTTGATGTAAAGCATACAATCATATTGTAAAAAATCTTTAAATGTCTTATGATTTTTGTTCTGTAATATTGTGGTTGAAGACAGTACACAAATGTAAAGCATTGATATGGATGGAAAAGCCATTTGTAATCCAAGTCCAATAAAACATAGCTAGGCATAAACTCACATAAACTTGGTAAAAATTCCTTTCTTTATGTTTCTTTCTGTTTTAAATCAAACTTAGGTGTGTGCAACTTTTTTTCCCCACAGTATCTTGCTTGTGTTTACTTGTGTGGTTTTAGCTACATTGTAAAAATAAGTTGTGTTATGAAAACAGATGAGGACCTTGAGGTTGTGTTATATTTTCCCTACCTGCTTAGATCCTTGTCATGCTCTTTTTGGATGTCATCTAGTATGTAAAAGACACAAAGTTCCACAGTGTTACATTCACAATGCAACAGCACAGAGCACACTCAGCATCATCAGACTGTTAGAAATACAAGGACAATAAATCTAATTTTGCCATTTAAGAAGAGTTAATTCACTCTGACATTGTTTGCATTACACTCTGCAGTCAAGTTGAACATCGAATAGACAGGAACTATACGTGAAAAGTCTTCCACATGCCTTTCAAACAAGAGCGAAACTGTTTTTCCTCCAAGGTGTTCAAAGACTGATGAAACTTGGACTCTTTTCAGCCAAATAATCAGAAGATTCTCAGCTTGGAGGGTTGCAACAGATTTTGAGATTTTCTTCCCTGTCACAGTGTGGGAGGGTGGAGTTAATCAACCCAGAAGGTTAACTTTTTATTTTAGTAATGCTTTCTACCAACACATGATTTTTTTTCCCTTTAATATCACCTCACTTTCAATCTTTGGGCCTCATAGAAAGAGATAAAAAAAACAAAGCATTTCGGGCCTATGTCTAATGTCAAAGCTGCGGTATTTTGAAGATGAATTTAGAATAGACTAAAGATCTATCAAATTAAACTATGAAGTCATAAATTAGCTCTCTAATATGAAGCAGTGGTTTTCCACCAGATTGTCATCAGCTATTATGTACATCATTTTTTAGAGAATTCGGTGATAGTATATCAATCAAGCAGTAAATATTCATTTCAGCCCGCGTGTGATTAGATTATCACAATCCTTTAGATGCCTCTAAAATATACTTCTATATCTCCTGCTGGGATTTAGAAACATAGACAAATATTTTATAAAAGGCAAAAGGAAATTGAAAAAAATGAAGCTTTAATCATTCATGGTAGTGAGCTCCTGCTGTGATGGAGAGTAGTCCATGAATGCTGCAAGGACCTTAAAAGACTAAAGTGAAGAGACCAGACAGTAAAGTAGAAAAACATTTTGAAAACAATCAGGTGACATGAAGTATGTCTTTGTAGTGTATTTCACACAGGGGCATCACAGCAGGCGAGGAAATGAGAAGTAAAGGTTACGATAGGAGAAAACCTTCAGCTTTCAGAACAGAGATTTTTAAAAATCATAGAGAGAGTGAGATCATAGAGGATGTTTAACTTGTTTGATTACCAGAAAAAACACATACACATGTCTTTGTAAAGATGCATTGTGTTGACAGTAGGTAGAAAATGATTGCTTACCAGGGATTGTAGAAAGGTGACAAAGAATTTAAGCAATTGAAAGTGTACTAAATTCTGACATCATTCATCTATTCATTAAAAGTTTTTGCCCAGCAACGTATTAAATTACCATGCAAATGGGACTTGAGCTTGCAACATTCTGTTTTTGTATGGCAAACACACATTTGATGGGGGGAAAAAATAGCTTTTTTTGCATAACGGTGGAAGTTCCATCCATTTTCATAACCGGTGGGACGGTGGGAGGAAGCCTGAGAACCTGGAGAGAACCCACGCAGACACAGAGAGAACATGAAAACTCCATGCAGAAAGGTCCTGGTTCGCCCGGGAACTCGAACCCACAACCCTCTTGCAGTGAGGCGAACCACCACACCACAAAAATCATAACAGCGAGCAAACAAAAAAGTACAGGAAAATAAATGCTTTTACTTTAAGATGGGAAGTGAAGTTAATGGAACATTACTTTGCGAAATAAATTCTTACTAGCTGATCAGTGCTCCTCGGTGCTTCAGCCCACGAGCAGCTGTGTGGGTAAGTTTAGCTTTCAGAGCAACACCTGTTCTCTCTGGAGGCCAACAGTGGAAGAGCTTAGTACGTTTTTTAATGTTATTGAGGTTACAAGGTAAGTATCTCATTATGTTGAGGAAACAAAGCTGGTTTTGTTGTAAAAACGGCTTATGAATTCACCATGAGGAAATAAGAGGACCTGTTTTGAAATTAAGTAATCATTTATTTAAACTTTATTTTAAAAATGATTTTTTTATGTTACACTTAGGTAATTATTTCAATTTACAATAAACTGTGCAATTAAGAGTTCTTTAAAGCCATTCTAAATTCTTTGATATGTCTGTTGAAGGAATATCCATTATAGATCAATGCATAGTTGTCTTTTCAAATGGAGGTTTAACACATATAACCTACTATAATCGAGTTTAACTGCATGATTTGTTGATTTGGAGAAAGCAGAGCTTCTCTTCTTACATTTATTTGGTTATCTTTGGCAAATTTCTTAAAATAAAGCCATGCACTAAACTGTTGTTCTATTGAGATAAAGGAAGAATTAATCTGCTACGTTGAGATATCGGCAGCAAAATAAGTGACGGCGATTGTAGTCCCTCTTCAGTCTCATCGCTAAAATCGAATGACACGCACCTGTTTTTCTGTGTTAGAATTGGACTATTGTCTTGTTTCTAATAAAGATGTGGGTCTCCATATACAATTAAATCATTCCAAGATATTCAAAATGTTTTAATGCATTGATTATTGGTACCCCATCCCCATGGTCCCTGGCTGTTTATGCAAATAAATCACTGGGAAAATCGATAATCACGTGTGGATGAGTAAGCAAGGAGGCCATACACGTGTTGAATTTGTAGAGATGAGCAGCAATGAGAATCTTTTTCAATAAAGTTTTTTTAATCAACTGTACACATGATGAAATATATTTTCAGCTGTGTTTGAAACTAGACCAAAGTACTGTATAATGAAGGGAGAGAATAGTTTGACTGCAGGTGACAGGGGAAGGAAGTGACTAAGAGCCTGAGTAGGATAAAGGATGAGAGAAAAAAACAACATGCTGCTAAAAATGATGTAGGCCAGAAGTGTCTCAGTGCACTGATCGTCTAATGAAGCAGCCTCACTAATTACACATTTGAGTGCCTTGGAACATGCAGGCTCACGCTGACACATGTGCATAATGCAGCATTATTAAAGAAAGCTATGAGACAGGAGGAGAAGTCAAGTCCAAGAGACGTGATCAGCTATCGGTGCCTAAAAACAAGGGTCCCACAGAGAAGTGAGCGAAAAAAAGGATTAACATTGTTACACCAACGCCGGTGAGAAAGTGGGGGTTAATATAGTTCAGAGAAAGCAGATGGTACAGACAAGAACAAATTAGTCAAACAACAAGAAAGAGAAGTGGTGATAAATAAGCAGGGATGGGAAAAACATAGTGGCAGGTCCAGGCAGATATAGAAGTGTCTCTATTCTTCAGCCATTTGACAAACTGCCAGACATTCTGTTTACATGAGCGACTTTGTTCACAAGAACACATGGCAAAAAAAAAAGACATACAAATGATCACATCTACATACTTCATGAGCTTCAGCGCAGCATAGATACAGTTGAAAGTTCTGAGTAAGATTTCCTTTTGATTAAGAATGAAAAGTGGAAAATGGTCATGAATTTCAGGAAATTTAGCCAAAATCCAGCGGCCATTCTGAATGCATTAAAGAAAACGTGTCTACCGTCCAAGTAAACAAACAACTTTACGCATTTCCTATCTGCAGTCCGACGATGTCGCCACACTTTCCAATTTCTGTGGGGGAGGGGACTTCATTTTCCCTTAACCAATCACTTGAACCTGGTTCACAGCTTGACAAAACCTGACAACAGCGTGACAGCAGCATTAGTCTTGCCAATCCCTGCAATTGGCTCATCATCAAGGTTTCAGCTGTTTCATGCCAGACTAATCAGTCAACTGAGTGGAATGGACAGATTTAAAGGTCTGAACCCGCACGCAAAGGCCATGGAAATGTGTGTTTTGTTATACCGAAACAAAATAAGAAAGAAATGCCAAAGGTTCATTTCACTATATCATTAAGTTCTGATAAAGTTTGCCAAAGCTGTGAAAAAAGAACAAATTTGACAAAAAATCGCGTTGCCATCTGAGTGGAGTGGCTGAAATGGACCAACTGTATTTGTGAGGCTTCTTTGTGACCAGTCAAGTAACCACAGCAAAATCTGTTACATTTTAATGGGATTTTCTGGACTGCACAGCGTAAAGCTTATTTCCACCTTTTTTGATTTCAAAGAAGTGAGGCCTTTTCTTCTTCAAGGGACATTGGTCATTCCGCTACACAGATGAGGCTGTGCGTGACAGCAGCCCAAAGATAAGTGAAGCTGAACTGAAGCAAAAAGGAAGCCCCGTTGGTTATGTAATTAATGACCCCATTACACCAGAAATCCAATGTTTTTGATATGCTTGGGGTGACAGTATCGCCTTGAGACAGTGTGTATGTAAAAATGTCAAGCCAAAACTTTGAAAAGTACAGAAAAGAAAGTTGCTCGGCAACTAATGATGTGTTTCCACAGTGGGTCTCTGCCTTTTTTTCAGATTGTGCATGTATGAAATTCACTTCTGTGAGTTTTAAACGCAACTTAGACTCGCAGTAGCCACGGTCTAATGGCTGAGTGATAATGGACATCTGCAAAGGTTTTCCTTCAAGACAAAATCATGCTCATTCATGCATTCGAGCCCTGCTGCCATACTGGACATGTGTGCGATAACCTCGTTGGGCAGATCCCACTTTTTCCTGACAGCACCTCCCGTAAACATCATCTTCATATTATCATCTCTGTCATCTTGAGTTGCACTTCATTTTATTTTATTCCTCATGACCCTCCACCACACAGACACTGAGGAGGATGCTCCGTGCTTCCTGTCACCTCGGGGCAAACAGCGAGCCGGAGTCTGAGCATCCGCCACCCTCAGACTGACTACTGCCAGCAGCAAGAGATACATTTATTGATGCCCATCGTCTTGGCGTGGGCTTTTGTAACACGCCTCAGCTAAGCTTGCTAAAATGCAAGTAAATAATCTAATTTGCCTTTTAAAAGTAACCGATTATGATGGCTCCATGTCTCCTGGGGTGTATCTTTTGACAGAGAGATTTCTTACTTTCTACTTACTAACAGTAGAATAATGACTGGAACAGAATGCGGTGAGAGAACATTTCCTCTGGCTCCTTAGAGAATGAAGCCATCTGGTGGATAGAGACTTTCTTTTTCTTTTTTCTTTTTTTGTCCCTCCAAAAGGGGCTTATATAGATCATGTTTGTAATTCGTGGATACTACAGCTGCATGTAAATCACAAAAAAGGTCACCCTGCCTGAGGGAGAAACCTAAAGGGACTCTATTGTCTGGCACCAACAGTGGATCAAAGTGCCTAAGCAAGCATGGTAGCTTGTCCAGCATCTCCTCTGGCCTGTGTACAATGATTATTTCTTGGAATAGTATCAGAATCATCCTACTCGGTTCTGCCAATGACTATTTGCATAGCGAAGAGATTTCATATGACCTCCCATTTTTCCAGAAATATTAGAATATCTGGTGATGGACATAATTAGTCAACATATGGTTGTTGGAAAAGACTCTGATGTTCAAACTCATACACATCCACTTATGTCCCTATCTGGTTGAAAGAGCTTCCTAGAGATCAGAATCTGGATGCCCAATCAATTTTTACAGTGTTATTTTAAAAAGATGGTAATGAAATAATGAGTCCGTTATCTCAATTTAATGGGTTTATCACAAAA
>CAJRST010037777.1:8750200-8889715 GCA_907169785.1 Menidia menidia | reverse complement strand
TATATAGTTTTAAACTGTCTAATTTATGTATTCTCATTCTTTAGCATACAAAGCCAGTCTCAGACTTTTTTTTACTGTAAATCGAAATTCATTTTTGACATCTGCCTTTTTTTTATTTGCTACCATGACCCTCACATTCTCAGACCAGTTCAGTTGGCAGATTGTTGTCCAGACTTATTGCAAAACTATAGTCCACAGAAAATAAACTGGCTCCATACTTCAGTGACATTTCAGAGTTCATTCAGGGCTTTGATTCAGCATCTAATCTTAGTCAAATGGAAAAAGCTGATGTTCGGAGCTTCAGTTGATGCTTTGAATCAATCGGCATTCTCAGTTCAACAATCTTCACAAGGACAAACACCCAGTGACAAAATAGATAAAGTAAAGCTTTCTTTTATGCCCGTCTACCGTGTGTAACATCAATTTTTTTTTATTCAAGGTAGATAAAAAAGGATAGTGTCAGTTTTGGGGGGATTTTTTTTAAACATAAGTTATCAGAAGAAACCAGATAGTGGATGTTTTTTTTTTTCTAGAGAAATACTTAACACATTATGTGTGATTTTATAGCCTAAAATTCTATATCTACATTTTGTTGATCAACATATATGTCGCTATGTATTGTTGTACTGCACTGTCACTGAGATACGCATTCAGATTTTTTTATTCACAGGATGGTTTGATAGTTGTCTTCTGGGCTTTGAAAATGTTTTAAAGGGGTGTTCACTCCTTTCCACTATCTTCTATCTTAGTGTTTCTCAACCCTGGCCCTAAAGGCACACTGCCCTGCATGTTTTCTCATTTTTCTATGCTCCTGCACACCTGCTTCAAATGGATATGTCTTCATCAAATGTCTGCAGAGCTGAAAAGCTGGAGGAGGGAAACTGGAAAATGTGCAGGGAAGTGTGCCTTGAGAATCAGGGGTGGGAAGCAGCGTTCTAATTGGTATGCTGGGGTTAGATTAGTGAAAATGTGCACCCCGCAGATGCTAATCCTTCCATGGAGATATTGTCATCATTTTGTAGCTGACAGTCACCAACTTACAGACCAGTGGATAGTTAAATCTGCATTTCTCCCACTGGTCAGCAAATGCAAACATGCCTCTTGGGAGTTTCAGCACATGTAATGCTAACTAGTCAAATGAGATTTCAAAACCTGCTTCTGGTTTGAAAAAAGTATAGAAACAGTTCAACCTGGCAACATAGAGGTTGCATGATAGGAGTCCATAAAGATGAGAACATCTTCCTGTTACTGTACGCTGCCTGTGACCCAGAAATGTCTCAGTTCCTAAATGCAGTTTGGGGAGAGACGACTGAGTGCTGAGGGGCCTTGTCAGTTAAAGCTATGAATGACAATAAGCCAATAAAGTTCTTCTACTCATATTTAAATTAAATGAAGGCTCAATATCTGGATATATTTTAATTTTCACATTGTGTTACCTTAATTTTTCAGGCTATCTTTCTCAATGTCCTCTTTTTCCATCCACACCGGTTGACACCTTTGACTGTTTGTCACTTTTCTTTAACAGTGTTTATACTTTATGTCATGTCCAAACTCTCTGTCTCTGTTCACTCAGGGAGACCTGTTCTCTGTATTAATCCATCTCTCAATACGGGTTTGGATTTTTGGTTATTTTTCTTTGTTTTTCACAATTATAAACCAACAGCTCTCCCTTCCTTTTTGTCGAATGGTGTAGCCCTCTTTCTGTTTGCCCTTATAAGAGAAACATGCCCACTGGAAAATGGATGCGAGAGGATGTGAGAAGAAATATTAGAATGAAGGGCAGATAGCAGGGATAAAAGTTAAAAAGGCCAATAATGATGTTCATGATGGATGAGAAAAGATGGTAGGAAAAATGATGAATATAGCGGGGAATTGTGGGTCTGGGAAGGAAGAAAGACCCTTCTTAAATGCAAGAGAGTTTTTTTTTAGAATGTGAAAAGAGAAACTGAGAGAAAGTAGAGAAGCCCTCATACATTAGGCAGTCTGTTGTTCCTTTGAGACTGTGAGGCGGGAGTGATGAATGTCGGTCTACGAGGATTTACCTGTTTTTTGGGAGGGTTTTGCACATAAAAGACTGTAAAACTCTCCCAAGAATATAACTTAAAAAATAGTAAATATATCTATTTTCTCTTGCATAAAAAAAACTTTCAATGAATTTCAACATGGTATTTTCTCTTTAAGTGTGTTGTGACAAATATTTTGGGCAAAACAGTGATCTTGTGTTTATTTATATGTGCATATATTTCACTTAATTGCTGGAATTGTTTATTTTCAAATTTGTTTCTATTTACCAAAACAAGATGGAAATACAAGCATGACGTATCTACTTATCAGATTTAACTGGAACTGTCAAAAATGTTGCTTAATCTTCTCAGTAATCATTCTCTTTGGGACATTGCCATGAAGACCTGCATGAGAGCCAAGACTTGACATAATTAGGCTGAAAGAAAAGAAAGCAATCCAAATCTTTATGATCCACCCCCCAAAAAATAACCTCCTTTAAATCCAGCGTACTAGATTTGGAATTAGGAGAGTGATTGGAATTTGATTTGGAGTTTTTTTTTATCCTGCAACAACAGACTAATTGAGCAAAAGGTTTGAACAGTATTTTAAATGGAAAAATAAATCTGTAGTCAGTGTATCTCCAACTACACTTATTGTGGTATGTGTAAAACAGTGTGATAATAATTATCGTCTTTTTGACCTGTACAACAAAGATTTTAAGTAACCAATGTGCTTCTATGTTACATTCAGCTGTCGTTATCTTTCACAGATCCTTTTTACTGCATTTTCTGTCATCCATGTGTTTCCTCTGAGTCTCAGAACAGACTGTCAATTTAAAGTGTGAATGCCAGTTGGAAAAAGTTAACCGAGCGAGACACTTCACACACCAAACAAAGACAGTCACTTTTTTTTGTCACAATTGCTATGCTTCTCCTTTTTTGAATCCACAAACAGCATGAGACATCTCTCTCGCACCTATTCCAGACGTGCCAAAATGCCGAAATAACCCTCACATTTATGTCATCACGGTCAGTAATGTCCAAATAGTAATAGTCACCATTATGAACTATCTTTCGAAAAACACAGAAGTCTGCAGTCAGTCGTTTGAAGCAGGTAATTGTGCCTTCTACGGTATTAAATCAAGGCCTTTGATAAGGGTAATCAATGATTTATTACACATCCATTAAAATGAACTTTTTTTTTCTTAGTTTACATCGGAACTGAAACGAAAACAAGGAAATGTCACTAATGTACAGTCCAAAAACTTACTATCATGAAAGTAGTATCTTTGCTGGCTTTTTGGGCTGAATTGCGTTCTATTGTGTACGTAGGAGTTCCACCTTTTGCTTCCAATCCCTCTGTGTTACAGGCTCTAAGCCAAACTGAGGTCATCTCAGAGAGATTTAGAGAGAGTTACAGAGAAAGAATCAGAGAAGGAGCAATTCATGTCATTACAGGAGCTGTATTAAGGCTGCAGTGTGTGCCGATGCGTGCTCGTGCACATTTGTGGGGGTGTGTGTTGTGTGGGCTCTACAGTAATAAGCTTGTTGGTGTCTCCAGTTCATTTATCTGGCTCTATTCAGAGTGACCTTGAGCCACACAGCCCGCACTCAGAAATTCTCCACAACCACGGGCATACACACTCTCTTTCTCTCTATCACAAACACAGGCACAGACACACAAATACACAAATCTGCTTAGAAACATAGATACAAAAAACAGACTTTCAGGTGCTTATCATTCCTGCAATAACAGGATATTTGATTGCTGAAGGCCTACACCTTTGTTCCCTAAACTGAAATTTAGCAATGACAGATGTTGTATAAAGTAACAGTTCATCACAATCAGTCCTTTTCTGGTTTTGGATATTTTTCATATTGCAAATGGACCACTATATATGGTAAACAGAAGCAGATTGGTGATACCTGATGTATGCACTTCACTTAGGTTATGGAGTTACATTATGAAGTACAGAGCTTGAGCACAGAACTTTTACAGAATTGAATTATATATACACCAAAAAAGAATACTAAAAATGTATATGTCAAGGAAACTTCTTACAAGTTGAAATATACATTTGAGAGTGTAGTATGAATATATGTCTATAACCCAGCATTCTTTAGGAACTTCAGAATATTTTCTCCTCAGTCATCCTCGTCACATATTTACAGAGCAAGCCAGTGTCAGCTGAATCCAATGAATGCTGACCTGAATGTATAACTTAGCTATAACTTATGCTGCTACGAAAATGAAGGAAACATGCAAGCAAAACCTTATAATTATAAATCTAGAAATAATAATGGGAGGTTTTTATTGTGTTATACCAAATTGAATCATAAGTAAACAGTTAGAGGTCAGCTTGCTTGCTTATTTTGGATTAATCGGCTATCTTTGTAACACAACAAATCAGCATTCACCTGCTGACATGAAGTGATTCTGCATAACTTGAACACGTGTTTTAGATTTTTATTTCAAATGTGGAAAAGATAATGCAAAAGTTGCTGCCTGAATTGTTGCTTTTCTGTGCTACTCAAGGACTGGGTCCAAGTGTGGGTGCCAAACTGACACCAATAACACCGACACTACACACTAACAGATTGTCATCTTATCATTCATTGGTCCATGACTTGGTAGATGTGACTAAGTAGAAGATTTACAGTAAATGCAGTGGGAGAGACAAAAAAGCCTTTATTTTTTCCGTTAAATCCCCATAAAACGTATCCTCAAATATTTTTGTGGGTGCCTGCAGCATCATCACAGCAAGTCAAACATCCGTACAGACATCTTAGCCAGCTGGAATCCTGCTTGAATCTAAAGCCAACAAAAGAGCTCCTTCCTTTTCCATGCCATTCTGTCATGTAAGCCTGTGCAGTTTCATTATTCATTCCTGTAATATGTTAAGAACCCGATGAAAGTTCCATCAAATGCAACCTTTTATGCATAAATACAGGTCTTATTATTCTTTCTGTTTTTGCTGAGATTTAACTGCGTCTCTCATGCTGTACGTGGCTGAGCTTCACAGCCACGGGCTTTCATTTAACGGATGAAACACCCAATGGTCTCCGTCTTCCTTCTATTACTCAATCATTTCTAAATATTTAAGCCAAACCCCAGCGAATCCTGAGCGACCTCGAAACCCCTTCTATCCAAGAACTAGCAATACAACAATTCACCTGTCCACTAAGCTCCACCATGCATCCAATGACGCACGGAGAGCTTTTGTTAACCTCACCTAAGCACCTTCAGGCAATGCAACATCAAACACCTGTTAATGATCATAGAATTGACTGCAGCGCAAACAGCACCAGTAAACGAGTTGCCTTGGGAACTAAGAAGTTCAGCATCCACGCTCGTTACAATTTCTGCTGTCTCTACTTCACGCCATCTTTGCTCCACTCTGCAATCCTCTTTCTCCTCGCTCAGGCCCCTCTCCCTCAACACGTTTTGATCCTTATTCACCTTCTTTTCTACAGTCCCAGGAGAAATACTGTCTTCCTTTGGCGGATTTCATGGCATTGCTTTCTGTATATTTAGAAAACCCATGTGCTTCAAGGCCCAACAGAGGAGGACAGGAAGAGGTGAAGGGGATGACTGACAGAAGACAAAGGAGACATCAGCATAGGCAAAAAAAAAACATACGGAATAGAAAGAGAGAGGAAGAGGGAAAAAGAGATAATTTAATACACCGGCAGAGAATCAGAGAGCAGAGGTGATGGTGGAGGTGAGAGGTTTTTGTGTGCATTTTGTTCTCTTAATCAGTTCAAGTCTTCATTCGAAATGCAGTTGCCTATCTGTCACTGTGTGTTTGGATTTATGTATGAAACGATTGGAAAACGGGAATAATACATGCTAACAGCTTATACACAGATGCTTCCTCTTTCAATAATCAGTTTTTGCTTTACTTCATCATCATTGTAAACCCACATGCTGATCGAGGAGTTAATACTAAATACATATGGGGGGCATTACCCATACATATGGAATTTGTAACAGAGGGAAGAAATAGTGCACAGCTTACATGCAAAGTGTATTGAGAGAGGTCAATATTGTTTTGGTTAGCAGTGGCAACTAATACTTGACTGAGTGTGAAGCAATACAATGAAACGTTGAAAGCAAGTAGGATCAGGGGGCAGCCCCAACTGAAGGGGGGTAATGAGCCTTACATAACACTTGGTCAAGACATTGCCTCAGTTGACCTCGTCAATTTGAAAAGAGTTTACTGTCTGTAAGGCTGCACATAATAATGCTACCCCAAATTTGACCTACACAATGTTTTGATATCCGTTGCAATTCAATTTTGTATTAAAAGTATATTGCCACTGCTAATCATTTAACATTTTTTTGAAAATCAGTAAAACATCATGGTTATGCCAAGTGAAAACTTCAGCTTTCGTTCAGGTGAAATCTTCATTCACTGCTGGAAACTAACTATATGCTTTATAATAACTTGTCAGAGCAATCCCATACTGTGATAAAAAAGGATGTGCACTCCTCAGACCAGAGTGCTCTCACAGCGAGTAAAAGCTTTTAATGCCAGATTCTTCTGACTATTTGACCAGAGCATAGGTAATTTCCACCCGCGAATGGGGATTTCACACATCCATATGGAGACATTCTCACCCATGACACACAATTCATTGTGGAATGTTTTGAAGATTCTCCACATTTCCATGAAAGAACATCTTTCAGTTTGTGTGTTACTAGCTTGGAAGACGAAAATCTTAGTTTAGCATGTATCCAAGTTGCTAGAAGCTGATGCAATGGGCTTCTGATCCAGCAAAAGCAAAAGATGGGGTGGGAGAAGTGACTGAACTGACAATACACTAAATTATGAATAACAATTACTTGACAGAACTGTACCAGTGGAAAGACTGAAGATTGAATAATGTTTCATATCAGAGATCCATTGTTTAAACCCCATTAATCATTAAGTTTGCATAGAGAACTTACAAAATGCGTCTAAAGGTGTGGATTCTATTGTAACATTTATTTTCTATATTATTTTCTGTATCTATTTATTTTATTTTATGTAATATTTAAATTTTAATTGAAATGGAAACACCATGAAAGTGTTAATCATAGAATAGTTGGCAATTGACTTGTTTGCTTAAGTTATTTTTCTTTTATATTTGAGAAGAGTCCCATAAGTGCTAAGTGTTCCATTTGTTAGGCCCTCCTCCTGCTTCATCTGCCGATAGCACTATCTTTTAATGACTATCTACATTAAAGTAATTTCAGGAATGTTTTGTCTAGACAAATGCAAAAGGAAGCAATCATAGCTGTATTTATTCCTACAATTGCTTTACAGATCAGTGATCCTACTGAATTTTTAAAATGTACACATAGTGCCTCCAGTTAAAACTATTTGTAGTACAAACACACACATCCTTAATTACATAAATAATTTGTTTTTCCTTGTATATGAAGGGTCCATGGGCTCAGAACTAACCATCAAACAATTTATTCAACATGGATGAATGATTGTGTGGAAGAGGGAATTAAGTTTTATTGTTGCTGGAGTGAGTTGTATGGGATTCTCTCTGTATTTATAATTTCGGTTTGATCCTCCATTCATTTCTTCAATTCTGTTTCATTTAGCTAAGCAAAGGATTTGCTTTGAGGTTATTGTTCCAGTTGAGTTTTGTTCTTTTGTTGCAACTCCAGTGACCTGATTTATCTCCCTTCCCTCTTTTTAAATTTTCTACAGGCAGGTGGTGGTGTCCTTCTGTCTTGCTGTGTCAGTGATAGTAGGTAACTCCACTGCCACATGCGTCTGGTGATTTAAATAATTTTCTTTCTCTTTTTTTGCTGGATCCCTCCCCGGCGTTAGCTCCATCCATCCGCCAGGCCTGAGCTCTTTTTTTCTGTGTGAATGAGCTTTGATGGAGAATTTTGAAATGGTACAATTATTTAGTAAGGTGTATATTATATAACTTGGACTCACATCTCATTACATCCAGAATAAACTCACATGTGTGCTATGTGTAATCCCTAGATAATTCCCTGGGTGAAACTCCCAGGGTGGCGTTGTCAAGCTTTTTATTTATGTTAATATTTAGTAATATTTAGTATCCTTTCACCACCCCCTTGCCACAAAACAACTAATAATAATCTGGAATATCATCATGATTCTTTTGGAAAATACTAATATGTATACCATCAAGCAAACCAGAGATAAAAAAGTAAGCATAACAAAAGGGTTAGGCTCTAACCAGAGAGAGAGTAGGACAAAAAAGAACAGCAATGACCACACCAAGCCACAAAAAAAACTGCAAGCACAATGTCTTTCATCAGGTGCAGAGCTGGAGGGTAAATCACATCAGGGAGCTCCATTCAATATCCTCTCGAATGTTTGGTCATGTGTGAGCTTGATGGAATACACTGTGCTTGTGTTTATTTTGTTGCTGTATAGGTTATTAAATTTAAATAATACTGCTCTTCAGTTGGCCAGAGTTAAAATATGTTATTTATTTCTGTGCCTTCAGATTAACCACAACTTCTTACCTGAAGGACAGAGCCAATCAGTTACTAATGTCTCCCGTGAGGACCTGAGAATGATTGTTTGCAGACATATATCAGATTGTATGATACAGAGAAAAGGAGTTTTCAGGCATGACACAAATGTAAGACTTCCAGCCATGAAACTAGGGTTAATTTCCTGTGTGGGGCAATTACTGGTGTCTCCCTAAGGTTGACAGATTTGGCTTGTCAGTGCAGTCCCCTCAACCCGCTGTAATGTTATTTACTAATGCTCTGCTGGGAACTAATTTTGGTGCCACTAGCCTCTCCACAGTTGACACATTCGGTTAGTTTGACCCAACTCTCAGAAATCTGAGAACTCAATCTATCAATCTTTGGTTACAAACAGATGCAGACTTCTTAGAAAGTCTTTACTGAATTTGCTAATCGAGTTGTTTTTGACTCTTGCAAAATTATTTTTACTTGCTCAACTCTCACATGGGGTAAGATCATTAATCGTATGAACAGTTTTAAACAAAGTAAAAGGCACTACAAAGTGTGAATCAAATAGCCACAGTCAAGCACAAAACAAGGAAAACGGGGACAGAGAGAAAACACAGATCCCAAATACAGAGGACGAATCATTTTAAGTGTATAAGTGACCAGAAAAAGGAGGGAAGTAAGGGATAATGAACAGGGTCAAATGCTAAATGTTAAGATGAGAACATAAAACAAAAAGAATCGTTCTAAAAAAAAAACATGAAAAACTGACGATGCAAAAGAAGATCACAAAAATAGTTCTGCAAAAATTAAAATAACAGAAATAAAAATAATAAACTGAAAATAAAAAACAAAAGTTACAGAACAGAAAACTTTCATCATGGTGATCAGAGGCAAAGTTTAATATTATGCACTCAGATCTGCTACAGATTACATTAGTTTTGATTAAATAGTGACCACTTATCCATTATGATTTCATCACTTTAAATAAATTTTGTATTCCAATCAAAGAAAAACAATCCAGGGTATGCATCTAACAAGACAGATAACATTTTGTAAACAATAATTCAGTGTGAAATTATACTTTTTAGTAAAACTGCAAGGAAACATTCTGAGTAAGTTAAAAAAAACCATAAGGCAAAAAAACACTGTGCCATTTCATTGGTTTATCTTAAAACAATACTGTGATCTCATTTTGTCGAATTATGTTTTGACCCTGAATCTCAAACCCAAGACAGTTTTTCTGACCTCAGTCTGTGAGCTCTCCCTCTAAGATAATTATTTCTCATTTTCAAACAGACTGAATTGAACACATTTTTAAAGAAAAGTGAGAAGCTTAAATTTTTGATGGGTTTCAACATGAAAACACATCTTCATTATCAATAAGGATGGGATTTAGAATAGAACTAATGTGTTGCTGAATGTACATGAATTAATTATAAATTGTTTGCTTTGAAAAATAAGATAAATATGGGTCAGATAATGCAGGATATCCAAACAGGAAAATACAGTTTTTTTCAGAATCTTCTCTCCTCCTGATTTCACCATTCTCAGCCCAACAGAAGAAAAAAATTTGGCCAGTGAACAATGTTTTCTTCCATGAGCATTTGTCAAAATGCTCCCAGAATGCAACATGCTGAGATGCATCATCATATACAAATGAACCACACAGTATTCTTAAAGATGGCCAGATGAAAAACTGTAATTCTTACTAGAAAAATAAACAGCTTATTACTTATATAGGATAATAATATATACATTTATAAATGTAAGATTTAATTTCTATAAATAGATTTATTAAAAACGATAATTTCTTGAGGACCCTGTAACATAATGAAGTATAAAACATCAAGAGACAATTCGAGAAGAGAAAACTAAATGCAGCTGAGGAAGAAGTCCTCAGAATCTGAAGTGTGACATGGCAGGGAAACAGCAGATAGCAGACTGAAATATTGAGACACTGCCACATACCAGGAAAAATTGTGTTAAGTAAATTGGCCGTCAAACCAAAAGAGCATGACAGCTTTGACAGAGAGGAAATTACATAAGGATGTTGCTGAGTAAACAGCATAGGAAGCAAAGCAGCAAATGGAGAAGGATGAGAAAAGAACTGCCCGGCTCAAATACGTTTCTGACTCGAGAGGTAAAGATAAGGCAGACTGAAGCTGAGGAGATGAAGGATCAAAAAAGCAACTGGACTGAAGCAAGCCCCGGTTTGTGGCTGGTAGATTACATCTCGGCAACCAAATGGATAAAAAAGGTTTGCCAGAGGTTGAAGGAAAATAAGACTTAATTTCAGGATGCCAGTGCAACCCTGTGGGCAACAAATTGTTCCAGTGGTGACCAGCTGTAAAGAGAAAAACAGGAAGTTGTATTTGAGAATGCAGAAGGGATACTGAGTGGGTGGGTGACCCCTGGCAATATGCTCCGTGTGTACTTGTAAAAGCTGCAAAAGTAACTGGTATACATCTTTTAGCAACGAGCATTGGAGGGCATGCTTCAGACAGCGAGGAATCCAAATATGTCATTGAACTGACGAGTGAGGCTTTTCCCGAGACTCACTTTACCATTCTGTCAGGAGAGCCGGAGCCTACGGCTCGAGAGTGCGCCGAGCCAAGCCGTCTGCCACAACTTGAAGGATCAACTGAGCAGAGCTTTTCTGCCAAGAAAAAGGACCCAAATTCTAATTAATTACATTTCAGCCCATTTGCATCAAGAAGGCCAAGCTGAGAAGCACTTTCCCTCCATCCATTTACGGCACCAGACAACAGCTGACAAACTCAGCCTTGGCAGCTGCTTGCAGCAACATGCAACCGTTCACTGAAATGCACTGTTAAACAGTTTGTCTTCGAGCAACAATCTGACAAGGATCTTTGTTTCCATCTTAGCAACACAATGTGACTTCTTACGAGAACATATTAACATTTTGCAGCACATGGAACTTTTTCTCATCCCAACACAAAAACAGATAAAACTGGATTACTTCCATTTTCCTAATGGCATTTCCAAACATTCTTGTTTTGATTTACATAGTAAATTCTAAGGATGGCTGACATTACACTAACCAGCCAATCCTTGTTCAGATCTTTGTTCTATTTACAAGCTATATAGTGGGAGGATTTAGTTTACACTGAAAAAGAATGTATCTACTAGATTTTAAGTGAGCTATGCATACACAGCTCTTTAAGAGGCAGATGTAGTCAAGAGGAGTGTGCCAAGGTTCCTCGATGAAATGTGTGAAACTGAAAATTTCAGACAAAAAAATACTTCAAGTAAATGCAACTAAAGGGGGTCCTGATGTCTGAATATTTTGGCTTATATTGATTGAATGGAATAATGAACACAATTTATCATATCACGTGTTGCTATTCATCTAGTACTGATCCATCTTTAATTCCTGCTGTGAACCAGATTTTTGAGATTGTGTTATAGTGTTTATTTGTTTTAGTTTTTAAAGTTATAATGAATTAAAATCATATTCTTCCTCTCATCGTATATAATTTCCCTGAGCCTTTGGTACAACCTTTCCATTATGACATGCGGGGAAACTAAACTACTTTGTAGTAAGTTTTCCAGAGAGGTTTGGTCACACGGTACGTTAAAACTAACTGCTGATAAAATTGTAATAAATAAAGGAACCAGGGTCTGATAACAAGTAAAACACATGGGCATGGGACTATTAATTGATAAGATGGTTTTATTTCATCAGCATGAGAAAAAGCTCTGGTGATTAATAGGAAATGTCAAATGCTGACACTGATGACTCGTGTTTTTTCTTTGGGTGTCTGGGTCATCTGTCTTTGGTATCTACATACAGGTAAAAGACAGATAATAACCGTCATGTTAGACCACTACAGAATTATATCAAATCTGAAAGAACTAAACTGCTTTTCAGTACCATTACAAACACACATACACAGAGAGAGAAAACACAGCTAATAAAAAATCTAGGTTAAAGGAGAGACTTTCAGTGTATCAGTGACTTTCAGGGTTATTGAATCTAACGCTGTCTAGATTTCCCTCGTTTGACACATTAACTAAGCTACTGGACCTAATAACTCATCGAGTTGTCGCCTGAGACCTGCCTGAGATGTTCACACCAGACCTACATGAAGTGCCATATGTCACACATGACACAAACACCTGTTAATACTCCTTTGGAGCTTAATCTTGTTAAAGATGGATATATATTTTCAGCAGGCTGCTACCCCAGAAACAGAACCTGATCATATGAAGACAAATCCTCCCCAACTATGGGTAGGAGCAATGACTACATTAATCAATGGAAATGTTTTTTTCTGGTTTGGTTTTCCTCTTATGAAGCCCTTTAGATGCTCCGGCCTCACGCTTGAGATAAATAGTATCTGATGTCAGTAGGAACTGTTACCGAGGGATTTGTGACCGATGGACTATTGCCAGCATATGTTGGATCTTTTGTCACTTTTGAGAGAAAAAAAGTGGTTACCTAGTTTTCGATTGTTTAATAATATCCTGTCAGTTAATATCATTTCACACATTCCTCTTGATTATGATGCCAGGTTAACAGAGCAATAAATGAGGCAGTTATTGCAAAAGCTGCTAAGGGGGTGGAAAGCTGAGGAAAAACTAGGCATTTATATGGTATTCAATTTCTACCACCCTGCAGACAGAAATGACAACAAACACCGCAGGGATTATAAACCCCTCTATACCTCCTCTTTTTTGTCTTCACGTCTCTTTGTCTCCCTTTCTCACTCCTTGCTTTTATTTTTCAGTCTAGTTCTTTTGCCTCTCTGGTTTGATACTGTATCTTTTTTCTTTTCACCCTCTGTTTTTCCTCTGTCACAATTTGTTTCTATGTTTCCCTATGATTAATAAAAGCGGTAGGATAAAGGGTTTTCACTCAAAAAGGGAATCACTCAGGGAGCCAGGAAAATAGAAATAGCTTGTTTTAATCACCACATGTATGCTCACAAACGCATGCGCCGTTTCCAAAGCGCCCACACACGCAGACACACACAAAAGAGTACTGTTTATATCATTATCACGAGGTTCCAGGCTGTAGATAATCCAGTGACAGTTCACATTTAGCAGTTTGATGTTCATACACATTCACTGGAAGCTCTGATTAACATGTTTTATGAAGAGAAGATTAACACCAAGTAGCAAGAAATGCATGCCCTTGAAGAGTGCAAAAACACAGGGAACCACTGAACAAAACATTGGTGTCGAAACAAAAATATCATTCAGACTATACATTTTGCTTCATGCATTTGAGACAAAAGAGAAGAGGTGAGAAAAAAAAGAGATGATGGAATAAAACAAATCTATTTCAATACTAAACGTATGAAGTCAGTGTTCACCAGTCACTTTCCATAGTTTTATTTCTGGTTGTAAAAATAGGTCAGAAAAAAAATTCCATCTATGGAATGAATTGTTCTGTGTTTACAACATCATGCTCACTGATGTTAAATTAAGCTCAACGGAAGGTAGATGGAAATATATATCTAGAAAAAGGATTCTCCTGTTTGCACACAACACACATTCAAGGGGACTCTTCGCTGCTTTGGAGTTAATGACTATATAATGACTATATAAGATAATGACCTTATTTGAATTAAAAATAAAAAAACAAAAAGGATGTTTTAATGTACATCTTCAGTTTAATAGTCCCTGGCTTTCAGCATAAATGACCTGCAAAATTCTTTTAGTGAGTTTACCGTAATCAATTTACAATAGACATGAGCAATATTGGTTTTCAGCGTACTCACTGAAGGAAAAAGAGGATTACCGTATTTACTTTTGTCGATGTCTGTTGATCTATATGACTTGGCACAACTGTATCAGTTAAAAAAATATTTCTATTCTGCTTATGATAGTATGGTTCAATGCAACAAGATAATTACAAGTTGAATCTTAAAAACTAATAATGCTAATTAACATTTAGAGACAGCTAAGAACTGCTGAGGAGCTGTTGCTGTAGTGAATCAGGGGCTCCTTTTATAAACAGTACAACAAATGGCACAACAGATGATCAATGACAGTTCATAACTGTGGTTGATGCTCATAACGGAGTCCTGTGATGTGCTGTCTCTCCAAATGACAGGATAGATTCACGACACATGCAAGTGTGTATGCACAGGAGCAGATGTCAAACTTAATTCGATGACTGAGAGAACACAAAATTTCAAATGAGAGGCAGTAGGACTCACGGCTCAGCTCATAACACAAACGCACTACCAAAAACATTCTGTCCCTTTACGGTGTGGATCAGGCAACGATACCACATGGTGGGAGCTAAAATATGTTGTTTTTATATGTTTCAATGTCTCACGGAAATTGTGTTAGTCGTCGCCAAGTTACAATTAAATGTAATAAAATACAACCATCACTTTCCCATTTGGTATAGGCAACCAAGTTACAACAACCAAATGGGTTGTAATTCTTTGTTTTTTTAAAACAGCTTCTTTAGGAGTAAGATACATGTTCAAATGAAAGACCATAATCCGTCCTGTTATGGAAGCTATATATGCCATTCACGTGTAGAATATGTTACCGTACAGTTACAGGTTCTTCAAACACAATTGTAATACCAAAATTCTGAGAAAATGTAAAAGATTTTCTTTTTCATTTTTGTAGATTCAAATTATATAAAGCAGAAGACGTTAACCTGCAATACAAAACAATACAACCTACAATTATAGCTAGATATAGATGAACAGCTTGAATGTAGTTATTCATGAAACCGACATTTTAAGAGGTTTCAACTCGTCAGAGCTCCCACTATGGGTTTGCTTTTGTGTGTGTGTGTGTGCGTGTATGTCTGACAGTTTGTGTGACAGCTTGTGGGTAGATTTATCTGGCAATGTAAATAAATGGCTTCAGTGAACTAATTATACTAATTATATAGCTGTAATGTACCTACTAATATTTAGAGGTAATCACAGCTTTAACAGGTGCTGATTACCAAAAAAAACGAGTCAATAGAGAGGAAAAGAGAAACTTCTAATATTTCAAAGAATTCTTTTTATAGGTATCATGTTTGGACATTGTTTTTTTCCTTTGAGCCAAGACAATTTTAAATCATATTTGAATAAGAAAAAATTGCATTGGAAGCAAAACATCCTGCTGTTTTAGTAGATGTTTTAGTAGATGTAGAATCCACGATACACAACTGAGGTTGATAATAGCCAATTCACTGTCCACATTTGAATGGGAGCACAATGCCTCACTTACAATCAAACATTCCCTTAAAGATACAGAAAGGTGAAAAAAAATAATCTTTTAAAGTGAAAGAAAATACACGTGAGACAGGTACACCCACAGAGAAAAATGTAAGCAGGGGTGTTAAACTGGTTTTTGGGTAAAGGGCAACTTACAACATAATTCCATGTAAAGACAGCAAGAGCAGTAAAAAATTATGGCATAATTACCCGTGAATAAAGGCATCTGAAAGAATGACCCCACACTCATATTTAATGAACCAACTATGGAAGTAAATATGTGCCATCAGAATTTGAATAAAAAATACCTCTGAAATTTGAATGTTGTATATTAGTGCTTACTTTTTCAGTATTAAAATAAATTCAGAATATATTTTTAACCTAAAAAAAATTCAATGTCATTATTTGTACATAAAAAAAAAATTCAGTGTAATTTTTTTACATGGTTGCAATTTTCAGTTATTTAAAAAATTCACATTCCTATTTCAAAGTGATCAAATTTTCAATATACATATTTTTCACAGTTTAAATTTTCAGTGTTAAAAAATTCTTCATATAAAAAATTCAACTTTTCAAAATTCAAATGCAATATTTTCGTTGCCCTGCAATTCAACTTGCTCAAATTCGCTGTCTCAAATTCAGCGTCTAAAAATTCGCTGTAAAAATGGCCAATGTTACTTTGTGTCACAGACATTAGCAATGGATGTCCGATTCCAACATCCACCTAATCACGTGACCCAAACCAGTGTTTTAAATCAGGCTTTAAGATAATGTATCAAACTTCATGCGCAAAATAAAATATACTACAGAAATATGAAAGCATTAAACTCACCGTTGGGTTTGAGTTCGCCTCCATGGGTGATACTGGTACTTCTTCAATATGAAGGTTGTGTCACGTGATTAGGTGGATGTTGGAATCGGACATCCATTGCTAATGTCTGTGACACGAAGTAACATTGGCCATTTTTACAGCGAATTTTTAGACGCTGAATTTGAGACAGCGAATTTGAGCAAGTTGAATTGGAGGACAACGAAAATATTGCATTTGAATTTTGAAAAGTTGAATTTTTTATATGCAGAATTTTTTAACACTGAAAATTTAAACTGTGAAAAATATGTATATTGAAAATTTGATCACTTTGAAATAGGAATGTGAATTTTTTTAATAACTGAAAATTGCAACCATGTAAAAAAAATTACACTGAAATTTTTTTTTATGTACAAATAATGACATTGAATTTTTTTTAGGTTAAAAACATATTCTGAATTTATTTTAATACCGAAAAAGTAAGCACTAATATACAACATTCAAATTTCAGAGGTATTTTTAATTCAAATTCTGATGGCACATATTTACTTCCATAACCAACCTTTTAACAAGAAATGATGAATAACCTCTTGAGTCTTTCATCTGAAAGTGTCTGTTCTTCCTCATCAATATATATCATTGAGAGACAACTGAGAATGATTCAATAATGCATTACGCCTCACATCCATGGGGTATTTGAACTAAATATCTTGCCTTTTTACACATCTTAATCGAGCAAGTAGACATGGGTTTGACTTAGACACAAGACTGGTATAATTTTACAACAGAGGTCAACTATACATGTTTTTAATTGGCCATTTTGATCTGGTTAAGTTAAACACCAAGAACCCTTGTTCGATCAGAAGTCAGGGAGAAAAAATGTCCAAAGATATTGCTTAAACCCGGCTACTTTCCGTTTAACTACCTACTGTAAGTTGACAGCATTGCAAGATTTTAAAAAAGGTCTCAGCGGCAAATGTATCCTTCAAATCCAAATGACAGTAAATTGATAATCTCCAGCTGGATGTCAATGGCAGATCACCGTGGGGAGTGAAAACAGTCAATTATGTCTGAAGTTCATCAATGACACAAAAGCGCTGCTTATATTCCTTCAGCAGACCTGCAATTTTGTCTTTGTACTGATCTGTGACACCTGCCAGTCCAGGCTCACACTGATTTTATCGATGGAGAAAATAAGTGGGCTCTCCATTACACAGCCGTGTATCACACAAAGTCTGTCGGAGAGCAGGTACTGCACACTGTCATGAAAGAGTGTGACAAATCATTTCAAGTCTGTAAAGGTTTGGTTCATATCATTCAAGTGGTATTGAAAAAGAATCACCAGAAACTCCTGCAGCTAATTAGCTCTGTCAATAAATTACCTGTCTGCACAACGGCTCTCAGAAGTGGTCCCTCCTCAATGCCTCAATGAGAAATACAAAACCTTTGCCCTCCATTTATAGCTTGTAGGCTACTTCTTCTTTGAATTCGGATTTGACACCATCCCCTTTTCCCACAAATTGATGGTGTACATCTGTAGACAAACTGACAGTACAGGCTAAGTGTACCCCACGCCTGTCAAGTACTCGTAAGCAGTGGCCATATTGTTGGGTGTGGCTGTCACCTCAGAAACAACTCTGACAGTGAGTTCATTAGCACCACAAAAGGAGTATAGCCAGTTGTGCAGCATCTGTATTGTATACACTCTCATAAACGTCGACAAAGTTTCTGTATAGGCCGCAAAAAAGCAAAAAGCATCTGGCTTTTCTGGGCAAATGGTTTCTGCAACTGTCAGCATGCAGATCAAAGTCACCCTCAGATTAGGACTTTTAAGATGATGCTATTTGACTAGCAATGCGGTTGCCAGCCTTCTCAGCTGTATTTTTCTGTTGTTGTTTTTTTTTCCTAATTGATTGTCCCCAGATGTTGTTGGGTTTTTTTTTTCTTGAGCACTGAGATGTGCTTCAAACAACAAAACATGTAAGCTATTCTCAGCTATAGAGACCCAGACTCACTGGATGGGCAAACACTACTGTGCATGGAAAATAATTCTTATTCTAACATATCAAACAGCCATGGTGGATGTATTATTCGGATGAAAGGGAGTCAGTAAGACGAAGATGTTGTTTCCAATTAAATTCCTATAGTGAATGATTGAAATGGGTTGACAATAAAAAGTCCTAAAAGGTTTCTTTACAAGAAAATAAAGATGTCTTTCTTAAATCTGATTTATCTTGAGACATATGTTCACGATTCATCTTTTCTATATTAAGAGACATGGATTCAGTAGTCAATGTTAAATTAAATCAAAGATAATTCCTCTAACAATTTGTTCTCAATCTTTATTTTGTCTTTCTTCATGTAAATTTTTGTGCAGTGATATCAAAGTAACAGAATTTGACAATTTTCTTCATACATTGCGTTAGGCAGTATTTTCTTGCATTCCTAACATGTATTCATGACAAACCAGAAGCATTTTCAGAACAGACTAGCATCTTCTTATCAACTTGACAATGCATCCAGTCAGGCAAAATCTCCTCAAAATATTCCTCTGGGTGTTTAACCTACCAAGAGATCTATGCCTTTTCAGACTGCAATTTGGGACAGTGCCTTGAAATACATTGACATTGACCACAGTTGCTGTCAAGCTCTAAAAGATCCGATATCTGTAACAATTTCCATAGTCAGACAAAAAAACTGAAAAAGAGCAGTTAATGTTTTGCTCAAGAATCCATTTTTGTGTCACTTTATACTGTACAGCAAACAGAAGCAATGGAAATGGATGTAAATGAATGGCAATGAGACACTGTGAAAAAGATTCTTACCTTCAACATCGTAGATCTGGTCATTTAGCAGTTTGTTGCCAATATGCTTGTGGAAAACTGAGCCAATTCCCGTTGGCCCCGTCCTGACAACTGAAGAAAAAAAAAATTGTATAGTTTAGGAGTTTGAATGAACCACTATTACAATTTTCCCCATCCCCATCTCTATTCAGTCATTTTATGTAATCTTGAAAACACATAAGGCTCTGAATCCACCATGACAGATCATCTGGTGAAATTGGTTGATTGCAGTTCTTTCACAAAAGCTTTGTGTCAAATTTAACCCTGACATTTAAAATGACATGTTTATTTTCACTGTTAAGTCAGGGTTAAAATCGTGTTATCTTACCATGCTTAGCATCCTGCAGGGTAGGTAAGTACTGTGCCACAAAGGATGAATGATTGAGAAATCTGATTATATGACGAACAATTAGACCAATGACATCTGGGATAGGTAATTAATGTCAGTTCATGTTAACCACCAGTCGCTGTCGCTCGTTTGTCTGACATTATTGCAGATTTAAATCCAGACTAACATATGACAGACTTAAACTGTAGTATATGTCCATGATCTTCTGTTTCAATCCAGTTTTACAATGTCGGGATTTCTCCACTTTGCTGCCACCACCACTCATTCTTGATTACTAATGGATTGCAGTAAAAGTTAAAGAGGAATAACTCAATGTGACAACCGTATGTTGACAAGTATGAATATACATACATCACTGCACATTAATATGTTATATTGACCTAAATTTGGAAAATTGTCTTAATCCTTCAAATATTGGAGTGAGGTTGAACAACTGTTATATTCACTGAAATAATTGCTATGGCATACAAGACAAAATTACTGAGGTAGATCCAACAAATTTTCTGAAGACTAGTGACTGGATTAACAATCCCAAAATACACCAGCGATGTTCTGATGGGATGGGATGTGAGAATCCTACCCTCAGCTTGATTTATAATCAAACACATATTCAATAAATCATTCCAGTATTTAAATAAAACATATTTCAGTAAATAATTACAATTTTACATTAAACAAATATTCAGTAAATAAAACAATAATGTTCTGCAGAGGCTTCAGGGCAATGCAAAATGACAGGGAATGGAGCTTGGATTTTATTTTTCAACATAAAACTATCCTTTTCATAGCTGAATTTGGAGAAACCTTCACCACAGTCTGTTTACAAAAAAATAGCAACTCATACAACTGTTCTCCACCGGTTAAAGCTAAGATTCTGTATTCTGGATAATTACACCTGATGAACAACCTTCCATTTTGATTATGTTTGAATGCACTATGTGTGGATGCTCAGGTCAGCAACAGGTTACAATTTAGATGAATGAACCTGTATCTCAACCAATTGTGAAGCCGGATATAATGTCTTTGTCTTTTCTTTTTTCTTTGATTCAACTGTCAAACAGCATCCCTGAAAACAGGACAAAAAAAGATTTGAATTAAATGAGTCCAGCATATTCAGGTCTGGCATCAGCACCTAATGGCTTTGCACAAGCCATAAAATGTGTCAGGCAAATTAGATGCTATCTTGACTGTTGTTATTTTCTTATTCTGTCTACCCAGCCCTTTCCAATCTGACACAATGTTAATTGCAATTGTAAAAGTATTACAATCACTTTCTTGATTTTTTACCCTGCTGTGTTTTCAATTTCAGCAAACTTTTAATTCTGCTCATTACAATTGTAAAGTAAAAATACTGGAATATATATGTCACAGATTAAGATTTCATATTCAGATATGGTAGAAAGGCCCATAAAATACATTGAACTTTATGAGATGCAGCAGTAAATTGATTCTTGTTCTCTTGACTGTCAGTTACTTAAAATTGTTTGACCTGTGGACCCTTAATTGTTAGCGTGAATATTATAAATCATTTCGGTTTCATTTATTTTCTTAAAACTGAATAAAAATAGGGAAATCATTGTGGAGTATTACTAAATGCAGCACTTTGTTATTACGTGCCATTCCCATTAATCACCTTATGTGACCCAGGGACAAAACTTATGTATGTGTATATGTGTATATTTGTATCATGTGTGGCATTTTGTTCCATTCGCTTGATGTCAAATGACTGCATAACCCATCCATTTTATGTACAGCTTATTCCCAATAGTGTTGCAGGGGGACTGGAGAGGTTAGAGTCACACAATTTCTGTATTTTCTATGTTCCAATTTAATGTACAACTAAATATGTTTATGAAAAGATTTTTGTGACGTAAATAGAGCCCATTTGACTGCTTTCAGGAGTAAACATTAAATGTGATGCCATGCTACATGTCTTTGTAACAGGTCGTAGTAGAGTAAAAGGTTGACGACCCACATGCAGAGTACCTGGTAGATGAAGAGAATTTGAGATATCAGAATCAGAATCAGAATCAGAAATACTTTAATAATCCCAGAGGGAAATTATTTTTGTTACAGGCTCCATAAGCAAAATAAAACAAAGGCATATACATATGTACATGTCTACACATATATACATATATATATACAAAATTCCTCATAAATATAGCTAGATATATACATAAGAAACAATATGTGTATATGGGAAAACAAGTAGCTTAATCAGAAAGATTATAACTTTATCCTATGTTACATCAAATTTATTTCATGCTTTCTTTGTTCAATGTCTTTGGTTTTCAATGGTTAACACAAACAATTGTAAGGACTATTTTCTCTTAAGGTAAAACTTGTTAATCTTCTTCAATTCATTTTCCCTCATTTCACTTTTGTATTTTCCTCCCCCAACTGAAATTCTTCTTAATTTCTTGCTGAACATGATACTTCTATTGTCCAATGGCTTCATCTTTTACATTAAGCTTTTGTTCTCTTTTCTCATCTGCCGTCCTCCATCTCTTCCTCTGAGTAGTTGATTACATCTCCAAAAATCATTCTCGGAGAAACAGACCCTTGTAAGATTGGGCCTGTGGGACTAAGGGATTTTGACTTCCTGTAACAACAGGAGCAACTGGTGCTTTATAAATGTGTGAGTGATGCAGCCTTGAAGGAATGGACCCATTTCTTGTTACAGTTTTTAGTACTGCAATACCAACAAAGAGCATCATTGTTTAGAGAATTCTGCAAGTCACCACAGGTCAGTGCACACCATTATGTAGTCACATCATACAAGGAGGTGAAGACTAGTAGTGGATAGACAATGTTGTTATGTGGCGCATGGAATTTAACTGAAATATTTTAAGAATATATTATGTACCTGAGCTCACACAAGGTTTCGAGGCATGGGGGCGTCATAAAAAAGAATGGAGCTCAGAGGCACTCATCAATAACGCCTGACTCAGACCCCTCATTTACCTCATTTAAACTCAGCTCCTTCTTAGCAGTTTGAGTATGTGACATTGCTTATTTCAAAGACAGTACATCAAGTATTGCCTTCAGAAGTATGCTATAGTGCAGCAACTCATAAAAAATCAGTCCAACCCTTCTCTCTAACTATATGCAAATTCCAAAGGTGACTAAGCTTTCTGACTAGAATTGTAAATTAACTTGTCCTTAATCATTCTTGGACTTTTTATACATCCAAGGTATATGTCAGAGCAAGAAACTAAGACTTTTTATTCACCTTTTTGTAAGTGTTGGTTAAGTGCCCTGTGTTTTTTAGTGCCATTAGACCTGTCTAATGATTGTGATCTAATTATTATTGTCAGATCTTTAAGAGTTTGTTAGCATCATTACTGTTTTGGGGGAATTGGCCCTGACTGACAGCAGCAATGTTTGTTCACACAAAAAAAATATAGCTTTTCTGCAGCCTCTCTTACAAATGAAAAGCCTAAAGAGCCGATTTTGGGTCCAATCCTATTTACATTATATATACTGCCCTTGGGATCTGTTTTTTGTGATGCTCTGTTATTTTCATGATCTGCTGATGATGATATGCTGGTTTAATTGCGCAGCAGTAACTCATGATAACTGTTGCTGGGCTGTCCAAGGGCTCTTGAATTAATTATATTCATGATGTACATTTTTCTGAGGATATAACTGTCTTATATGAGATCATTATAACAAGTTTAGTGATGGATACCATCGCCTCACAGCAAGAGCGTTCCTGGTTCGAACCAGGAAGTCCAAAAACCTGCATTTTAGGTTGATTGGACATCCTAAATTGCCCTTAGGAGTGAATGTGAGTGGTTGTTCATCTTTATCTGTCTCTGTCTGGCCCTGCAATGGACTGGCGGACCGTCCAGAGAGTACCCCGCCTCCTGCCCATTGACTACTGGGAGGCTCCAGTCCCCCTGTGACCCCATTTTGGAATAAAATGGAGAGATGGATGGACGTTTAGTGATGGTGTGAGTTTTATCAATTTCCAACTCAGTTCACAAACATATTGGGCCTTACACCTTTTCCAAGTTGGCTTCTCCCTGTTCAAGATAAACAGAATTTAACCTGCTTCAGCTGCAAGTAAGAGACAGGAACATTAGATGTTGGTGAGAGACTGAAATGTCAGGTCAAAGGCAGTGATGGTAAAAGAAAGAACCAGTTAGTTAATGCCATTCATAATGGATAAGACATTAAACAGTAATGATGAGTGCTTCTATGACTCCTTGGCTTTAGACTGGCCCATAGTACAGCTGGCCCACTGACAGCAGCATTCTGACTGTGGGACTAATTCTCAAATACTCCTGGAGGTAGCTTGCTGTATCTCTGGAGCGGCTGAATAAATGGAGAGGTTTAAACAATTTTCACCCCTCATGGATTGTAAAGCACATCTGCAGAACACTCTCGTGCAGAAATGTCAACATTATGACCATTTTGCTTGTGCAAAGTAGCATTAAATTCACAATAAGGGAAAAATATGTTTGACTGCTTTTCTATGCCTTTCTGTTCGCACTGCTCAGTATTTCAAAAACAACATCCGCACTAAGAGGGCAGGTAACAGTTGGGGAGTGAAACAGACCCAATAATATTGGGTACACAGATCTAAGTGGCATATTGTCATCCTGCAGTAAAAATGTACAAACAGGTTAAGTCGGGAGACATCAATTCTACTAAATAAGCTTAATAAAAGACTGTGTGCTGCAAATGTTCAATTGAATGGACGCTAAATTTAGTGAGTTTCTTAAAAAAATTAGTGGAAGGAATGAAAAATGAAGAAATGGAAATGATAATGATGGTGTCTGACTATATAAATGACTTCTGCTGCACCTCTTTAGCTGGGACTTTGGCTGTGAACCACATACCATCTGTTGGTCAAGGACTTCCTGGGAAAAAAACAACTCAGTCCCATAAGGCCATGCAGTATGGAGTTGATGTAGCATATCAATGCCAGGTTGAATAACCTTTAACACAAAGACATACAAATTTAAAGTTGAGCTACAGCTTATTTTCTATTTATTTCCCAGGTCTGGGTCAGACCTTTTGAAAATACACCTTTCTTGTGACACACGGATGTTACACTGTAGATATTGCCTCTGCTGTTATTGCACGAAAAAGCTGCCAATTACAGCTGAACTGAATTGACAGGTTTGAGATGCATTTTTGAGGTGCTTTTTTTCATTCTTTTTCTGCATGAAACAGATATCACACCACTGACTCCATCTGCTCTGTGCATATCATCCACACGTCAGTCTAAAAATTGTATGAAAGATTACACAGAATAAAATCTGTAGAGCATTTCTTGGAGGGGAAATGCAGCCACTGAGGCCAACAGTGTGTCTTGGCTTCTTTTTTCCAGCACCAGATGCAACTGAGTCTCTGTGTCAGGGGTAGTGCAATTTTGAACTTCTCCTTGGCTTGCATCTTTAACCAGGCTACAAACTCCAGCTAACTGCAATGTGTCAGGACCTGGTGACACCCTTTTCTAGATGCCAGCTTGGCTTTCCTCACATTCCTGTACATGGTCGATACTGATCTGGGCCAGCCACTGTGCTGACATGACAGAAGTGAACAATGTGGGTTTTTTTCGTCTCTGGAATGTTTCTCTAAAGCTGATTAAATTGCCCTTGTGCACCAGCAACAACATCCTTGTTGGTGTTGACAGTGGTGATGAATGTAAAGAAAGTAAGAAATTGATGTGATTCATTGTCCAGATTGGAAAAACATGTTTCATGGATTTACAAAGGAACAACAACCGCAGACATTTACTTTCAAAGCATAGTTACAATGGATGGGATTATTTTGGTCAGGCATAATGCCCAGGGTTTATCTTTGACACACTGTAATTATTAGGGGTGTCATTTTGTAAAAACAAAAACAGATTAAATTTATTTTTCTTGTGCAATTTAGTTAGAAATATCCTGATTCACTCTAGTTATATAATGAATATTTGCTGCATTCATGGAAAACTGTCCCCATTTACAAATGAAGAATTTTCATCAATATCAAAGAAATATTTAAACTGCAAAAGACCACAACAAATCTTAGCTGTGCAATCAAAATCAGTTGTTAAAAATATTTATGCCTGATGGCTTTTGTCCTGCTTCGTGGTTTGGGCTAATTTTTTAAGATGGATATAAATACATTGAGAATAAGAGGAAAAGGACTTGTCAATAACACAAGCTTATTATTCACAGTTTCAAACCAGATGCTGCTTATGAGTTCTGTCTCTTTAATAGTTCCCTAGTCAGGTACTAAACTGTTTTGATGGCCATTATCAATTCCTTATTTCTAACTGCCATATACAGTTTTTTTTTCACTAAATTCACCTGTCATCTTCTTCTTCGTCGTGTTTTAATTAAGAAATTGCAATGGAAAAACAGCTAATGTTCATTTGATCAGTTTACTTTCTCGGGTGTGAACCTCTGTAATTATCTGCAAAACATCTCTGGTGACAAAAAATAATTGCAATTGGCAGTGCACATCATTGCAGCCTTGGGCTGGCATCCCTGCATCAATGCTCGAGAAAATATAATTAGCTTCTGAAGAAATGCCCAATGTTGTGATTGACTTGTGGTATACAGGAGGAAAGAAAAAGATCCACTATTGCACTGCATGTATACTTAATACTGGTTCAACACAACCAGCTGACAGGACAAAAATCAACATGAAAATCTAATAATTTCCCCTAGTAAATAGATTATTTCCCCCAAAAGAATTATCTTTGTTCAAATACATTCATATACACATGGAGTATTTTCACCGCTTTATTTGGAGTAAACAAACATATTCCATTTAGCGGTGCTTGATTAATCGACCATTTCACCATCTCGATTACAGGACCTGGCCTTATGCTGCTGCCTTGATTTCCTGTGTCCCATGTCTTTTTTAATCTTGTTTTACTAATATACTATTTTATGTTCTTTTTCCGCCCCATGTAGTTATAATAATTATATTCTCTTTTTGAAGTTTGCTGTTTGAATTACATACAGGTTACTTTCATGCAATGTACATGAAATAAAACAGTTAATTTTTGTACTCAAGAAAGTTTCCTCTATTGTCCGTCAAATGTAAAATAAAAAAGACCAAACATTTCTCTCAAACCAGTCTCAAACCATAAAGGGGCTTTCATATAAAGTCTATGATTATCAGGTTGAGCTTGTTTGAGGTGTTTTTAGTTGTCAGTTTCCAGTATAGGAGAGCTGTAGACAAACCGTTGGCTTCATGGAAGCTCGACTTCCAAACAGATGAAACTTAAAACCTATCCTACCAAATTACTCAAAACTTGAAGTAGGTGTTTTTGTTTATGCCATCAAAGTTGTTATCATCACAGAAGAATCTGAAAATAGAATCACGTCATACACTTCCTTGAAGCCTGTAAGCTATCCAGGCAGATTTATATCAAGATAGCTGCGGACGAAGCCTTGAGGAAGACTGTGGGTAGAGAGCAGCTGTAACACCTTACCTGTGCCACCTGCAGCCACCTTAGTATCATGAGGTCCTAATATCATTTGACAAGGTGAAGTTCTCCAAGATTTCTGACCAGCATACATTGCTTCAGGAGTATTGCACATCACATCAAGCTGTTGCTGCACAATACCACGTAAAGTCTGACACTTTTTGATTCTCCTGAGGCATGGCTGGCTGGACATTGTGAGATTAGTCATGCTTCTCACCAGTGGCTCATCATGTTCCAACAATTTATCTGCCTTGGCCTGCTGCCCATTCTTGTCCAGTTCCTCCGTCTACTTTCAGCATACACAGCAGTCCAACTGTTATTGTCATGCTCAATAAAGGTTATTGTGACTGTGCTGACACCTTGTCTTTTTTTAGTCTCAGGAAATTGCCACAGAAAATTGATGGAGTTTTTACATGACATGCTAAGTTAAACAAATAAAATGAAAAAACATATGAGCAATAATGTTGCTTAAAATTTTTGAGGTAGTAGACCATCACAGTAACTAACAACCTGAACGGGATTTAAAACAGGGGGCAGTCAGATGGCACAGTGGTTTGTTACGAACACTTGCCTTTTTGTTTTTATTACTATTTTCAAGATGTAATAAAACCTAAAAAATGCAATCCTTAACCTGCAATCGTTAACCTAATATAATTATGTATTTTTCTGGTCTTGTAACGTCATCCAAATTGCGTAAAGGTCGCATTTCAGCTCTTGTTTATTTCTTCCATATCTCTCTGTTCGAGTTCAACATCATTTTGTCGACAGTCGAAATGTAACTGTCGTCACGTGATCAAATATCCCAGAAGTCTCCACACCAGGAAGTGGTAAACTGGGAAGGATTGTCTTGACAATGATGGAGGAAGAGGAATTTGAATTTGCTGAAGATTTGGAGACTATTTTGCATCTTACTCCAGAGGTGCAGTTAGCTATTGAACAGGTATGAGCTCGAAGTCGAGTCTTTTCTGTTTATCGGCAACATGTTGTTGCTTTTTGCTAACGTTTAGCCAGCTGTTAGCTAACTAACCCATCCTCCGGTCTGTTTAGAATGTACATTTTTAGCTACAAAATCTGTTATTATTCACAGTACGTATAGTTTTCAGGTATTAAAAGAAGTTGTTTAATAGACAAAATTGTATTAGTTCTCATAGGAGTTAATGCCCAGCATTATTTAGCTAGTTATACATTTAGATTAAGAGAACGCAAAAGGCTGCACAAAGGTAATTCAGCAAATGTTGTTTGACGAATAAAACCATCGTAAAAGAAATTCCACATGTCACCGAAAGTGCTTCTGTGTATGTTTGTGTGTGTTTCTACAAGGTTTTCCCCAGCCAGGATCCACTGGACAGAGCAGACTTCAATGCTGTGGAGTACATCAACACACTTTTCCCCACGGAACAGGTATGTGAGTTTTATTCGTATTATTCATTTTATTCTTTATTCACGTTTGTTAAGAAATATTACATTGTAAAGGTAAAAAATTTGCAACTGAGGACATGTTGTAGCTCAACAAAAGGTAAATCCCAGGTTTTATTTTCGATATACGATTTATCGACCTGCTGCGTTCAAGTATCACATTACGACTCGGAATTTAACATTGACAATGGATGGTTTGCATTCATCCCCAGTGATTGGAGCCTTCTCTTCACATGGCCCCAACACTGTCACATCCAAATTTAAAGGACAATTCTCGAGCGGCAGAGAGTACTCTAATAGAATTTAGTTTGGAGCAGCTAAATCAACTTATTTTAGTGTGTACTTGTACTTTTTTAAATGACATTTTACCATTCCTACATACAAATCTCATATAATAGGCATTTATAAAAGAATTTGGATTTCACTTTGAAAGATGTTGCGTGAAAAAACTTTTCATCAAAATGTAATTTGTGTGTCTAGAACAATGCAGGCTTTCACCACAGAATAAAATTGCTTGAGCATATTTATTGTGGGATATTTGTCTTGGGTTTGATGATGGAAGGAAAAAAATTCTGATGGTGCCATTGCTGAGGTTAAGAAAAAATATGTTTAACCTTCCATTTCACTAATCCCGAACCATCGTGCTGTGATCTAAGCGAGACTTCCACCAACCAGTCCTTTGTAGGGCAGCATTGCCCTATCACAACTTAACAGGGAAAAGTAACACAGTTTATCTTGACACTACTATGCATAGAGAAAAGCTACCATCACCTTTTGATTTTTTCCAGTTATTAGAATATCAATCAATAATTGAAATAAGAAACTGTGTGCAGTGTATTCTGTGTGTGTATTTGAATTGTAAAATGTACAAAGTACATTTAACAGTTTATCTATCTGCACAAACATTGCCTGCCTTGAAAGATGACTGATAGCTGTGAGAACTGGTGTTTCAGCCAGTCCTTACTGTGACAGACGTCAGTTCCTTTTGCTGTAGGAAGATAACAACCTTATTTTTTGTTTACAGTCAGCCAAACAGTTAAGCTCCGTGATGCCCCAATAGGTGACATTAATACAAGATAAAAGCATCAATTCTTTGAGAAGTTATACCACAACTATTGTATTGTATAACGAAACATGAGAGTGGGAATGCAACATGTGTTTTTTATATGGCATGGAGTTGTTACTGTAGGTGGTATTTTGACATTTCTCTACAAAAATACTTGATTTAAAAAAGGTGAATTTGAGCTGAAGCTAGAGGCTTGGCAGAATGGTTTGATATGGCTTTATTACTATTCATTATAGATTTATATCTTTATTGATTAATCTGTCCTAAAAAAAAAGGTTGTGTGATTCTTGTGAATGTTTAGTTTTCAAGACTAATACCATTTGAATTTTCCAGTTGGAATCATTAATGTTGTATTCATTTCCCAATGTTAAAGAGTATGTTTGACATGCATGTGTATGTATATTCCATCTCCATAAGGGGTCACTGTAAGCTTGTATTTAGTTTTTGTACTGTTCATGGTTTTGCATGGATTATCCCGCTTCTGAACTTTGTACATAAATCCTCTTCCTGCAAACCTTCAATATATGTGTAAAATCTGATGCAAAGCCATGTGCTTGTTGGCATGAGGATGTTTTATTAACAGCAAAATTGTATATGTTTGAATTCAGAGAATTAATTTTCATGTTTTGTGAACAGAGCCGTACATTTACCGTCTGGAAACGGCATCAAAATGATAGAACACAAAGGTTTATGTAAATAAGATAAAGTTTCTATCTTTAGGCTAAGCATTGGGTTAGGGATAAACTATTGTTTTGTGTTTCACTGACATCCTGTTGTTTTTTCTTTTTGCCAGTCTTTGGCTAATATTGATGATGTGGTGAGCAAAATTCGTCTAAAGATTCGGTGAGTTCACATGGATCAACTCAAGATCTTTTTTGTTTGTTTGTATCACAGGCTCATTCTTGATGAATATCTACTTTTTATTACTTTTGACAGGCGTCTGGATGACAACATCAGGACGGTGGTGAGAGGCCAGACTAATGTGGGTCAGGATGGCAGACAGGTGAGCGCTTTACGAAAACATGTACGGCAAAGATATTTCTCCATACTCTTCTTCATATTTGCTGCTCACTCATGCTTTTGGAAAATCTCTGCTGAAGCTTCTGTGCAACAGCTGAAAATACAATTTGTTTGTCAAGAGTACACAGGAGGCAGGAAATGATGCAAGACGTGCACTGGAAATCGGTTTGACTTGTTAACAGAATGTTGCGAATACCGGATGAGGCTTTTTGGTTACTTTCTCTGCTTTCATGTTTTTGACATTTTTTGACATTTTCACTTGAAATTTTACTTTTGCCAGACAGAAATGATTACACTTTTTAGAATTTGTTTTGTTGTTTCTCAGATACCATAACTAAATGCAGGAATTTTGTTTGGTTCCATAATACCAAATGCTGAACATGTTGTCTCCATGTGAAAATTGACATCTCAGGTCGTGTGAATGGGGAAAATTAGATGTGTTTTTGTATGGCAGTGATTTTCACAAATGTGCCTTTTATTTTCCACTTGATAAAATGTTTTAAATCAATGACATGTTGTTACACATCTAGACATTGGTTGCACTGTTGATATGTGTTAAAGTTAAATACAGCCTTTGGTTGGAACACAGAAAACAGACTTCTCTTGATCTCCTGCTCTCCTCATACTGCTGCCATGGAAAAGGACAATATGACTCAGATCTATTCCCACCGCTCAAACTGCGTCTATACGGAAAACATGTCAGTGAAATAGATTCTCGCATGTAAATACTTTTTTTGGGGAAGGGGTGATGGAAAAGAACAGCCCCAGCTCATTGGATCCAGGTCCTTGCTCTTTTTAAGGTCCTGTGCCTTGAAGGGAACATAACACCTGCTGGGTGAGCCACTCGTGTCCTGAGCAGTTGATTAGTGATGCATTGCCGGCACTTTGCCCGGCTTAGTGGCCCCGTCTCTCCCAGTCAGCTACCGTTTAGTAGCGGGAACACTCTAAACGCCCCTCCAGACCAATAACATTAAGAAGTCACACACAATAATTTCAGTTTGTTTTTCCAACCCCACAGAGCTATTCCAATCTTTCCAGAGGGAAATTTTCCCCTTTTTTCTTTGCAGATGGAAAGACGGAAAGGTGGTCATTTCAGGAGAGCAGTTTCCAGAGACAGCACAAAAATAAAAACCAACATTATCAGCGATTTAGGCATTGCTGCTGTTTGCTGAGTTCACTCACTTACACTATATTGCCAAAAGTATTTGCTCACCTGCCTTGACTCACATATGAGCTTAAGTGACATCCCGTTCCTAATCCATAGGGTTCAATATGACGTCGGTCCACCCTTTGCAGCTAGAACAGCTTCAACTCTTCTGGGAAGGCTGTCCACAAGGTTTAGGAGTGTGTTTATGGGAATTTTTGACCATTCTTCCAGAAGCGCATTTGTGAGGTCGCACACTGATGTTGGACGAGAAGGCCTGGCTCTCAGTCTCCGCTCTAATTCATCCCAAAGGTGTTCTATCGGGTTGAGGTCAGGACTCTGTGCAGGCCAGTCAAGTTCATCCACACCAGACTCTGTCATCCATGTCTTTATGGACCTTGCTTTGTGCACTGGTGCACAGTCATGTTGGAAGAGGAAGGGGCCAGCTCCAAACTGTTCCCACAAAGTTGGGAGCATGGAATTGTCCAAAATGTCTTGGTATGCTGAAGCATTCAGAGTTCCTTTCACTGGAACTAAGGGGCCAAGCCCAGCTCCTGAAAAACAACCCCACACCATAATCCCCCCTCCACCAAACTTTACACTTGGCACAATGCAGTCAGACAAGTACCGTTCTCCTGGCAACCGCCAAACCCAGACCCGTCCATCAGATTGCCAGATGGAGAAGCGCGATTCGTCACTCCAGAGAACGCGTCTCCACTGCTCTAGAGTCCAGTGGCGGCGTGCTTTACACCACCGCATCCGACGCTTTGCATTGCACTTGGTGATGTATGGCTTGGATGCAGCTGCTCGACCATGGAAACCCATTCCATGAAGCTCTCTGCGCACTGTTCTTGAGCTAATCTGAAGGCCACATGAAGTTTGGAGGTCTGTAGTGATTGACTCTGCAGAAAGTTGGCGACCTCTTCGCACTATGCGCGTCAGCATCCGCTGACCCCGCTCCGTCAGTTTACGTGGCCTACCACTTCGTGGCTGAGTTGCTGTCGTTCCCAAACACTTCCATTTTCTTATAATACAGCTGACAGTTGACTGTGGAATATTTAGGAGCGAGGAAATTTCACGACTGGATTTGTTGCACAGGTGGCATCCTATCACAGTTCCACGCTGGAATTCACTGAGCTCCTGAGAGCGACCCATTCTTTCACAAATGTTTGTAAAAACAATCTGCATGCCTAGGTGCTTGAATTTATACACCTGTGGCCATGGAAGTGATTGGAACACCTGATTCCGATAATTTGGATGGGTGAGCAAATACTTTTGGCAATATAGTGTATCTGAATGCGCTCATCCAGATTGAAACCCAACACGCTAAAATAATTCGCAGAGAAAGAAGGAATGGGGGAGTTTGGAAAGAAAGCAGAGGTCTACTAAACTAATTTGATTGAGTATTTTCTCTGTGGGGAAGCAGACAGCAATCTGCTTGCCAACTGAAAGCATGGAAATGTCTTAATGATCAGACTGTGGTGGCTAATAAAGCTTATATTTAGAGTGTCTGAGGCTGTATTAGTTTTAACATGTTGCTAAGGCATATTACAATCATGATTTTGTCCCTTGTTAAGTTTTTATAGTTGATGTAATTACTTAAATAGTGATTTAGAAACGGGGTATCGATCCAGAGAACATGTAGCCAGTGTTTTTACCATTTATTGAAGAGCTCTTCTTATGGTCATTTACAGATCATTCATATTCATGTTAAAGTGCTCCTAGGAAACGTTTTGATGCTTTAATGCTAAAAGAAGACACTTTAAAATATATCCTGTCCCCTCAGACCTGTGTTTCTGATTCTGTTTCCCAAACCCATTTTCAAATGGCTTTCAACTTGTCATATGATGGACACAGCTTTTTTCAAAATGTCCCATGTACTAGAGATGTAGGCAGATGTTTCACACAGCACACATTAGATCCAAGAGTGGAGTGCACGGTACAATCTGGAATATATTCTTTCAGTCTTGTCAACACTGACAGTCCTGACTTCCAAATCTTCACTTTTAAGACTTGTGTATTAATATTGTTTTTTTTTCTATTTGCAATGTTTTTTTTCCTCCAAAAGGGCTGTTGTTGTTTTTTTCCCGTCATATTTTGACAAGTTGGTCAACGGCTTAAACATGCATTCCAAAACAAAATGACTTAATGTCAAAGTTCTGCTTAAGAATTCAAGCGTAATATATCCCAAAGGTTCATTGGAAGCATCTTCAAAACATAAAAAGAGCTTCCCCCTCCTTCTTTTTCAAACCTGATGATAGAGCCTATGTGAGCTATGGGACATGTGCTGCTTATTCCATAGTAGAGTTCCACTGGTCTGTGTGAGTGTAGATAACATCTTTGGCATGGAGGCGCCAGCTGGGCAGTGGTCTTCAGAGCTTTCCTAAGGGCTAAGTACAGGAAATGAGCTCTAGGAAGCAAGCCAGATTGAATCAGCTGAGCCCGCTTTAGCGACAATTGCAGCTTTGATAGTTTCGGACCTTCCTCCTGCGTGCACTTCGTTTACTCAAGAACCCCTACAGGGAACCTCTGAAAGGGTTCAGGGCACTCCCTTCCTTCTTGTGCTCAGATTAAAGTGCTGTCGCTTAACCTGCCACCCCTTTTTCATTTTTATTCCTCCTGCCACCTAGCCACAGTGTGGTGTGATGACTGAAGAAAAATATAGTTAGAAGGAATTGCAGACAGTTTATGCTGTTTTTGCCTGGAGGCTAATCGGTACCAGGCTCTCTATGTGGTCTCAGTGGTTGGCTGTGTTGCTGACAAGTCGCATAACGTAGAGAATACATTTGTAGCTTACGCTACTAACATCTCAGCAAAACCTTGCTGTGTAGGATTAAAGACCAAAAAATGATTTTGTTTGGATTTTTCTGACCTTTTCACATGGCACCAGCGTCACCTTGACTGTGTGTTTCCATGACTGGGACACCAGTGACACCACTGGAGGGAAAATGATAGAGCTTCTGTCAGCACGAGCTGTATTTATGTTTGTGTGTGCGCACATGGGCAGGTTTGTGTGCTTGGTCACCTACTGTCCAATAGTTTGTTATCCGGGCCTGTGAAAGTGGTAAATTCCTCAGACAGCTGGTGCCGTCTGTTAGCATTCCTTATGTGCATTTGTGTCTACGGAGGGTTAAAGTTGTGTCTGCAGTGCCGGCGCAGCAACAGGCCAAATGAAGCCAATTAGCCTGGCATTACATGTCAGAGTACAGTCTCTGTTCAGGGCTATCAAAGAGCAGCTGCCATGTCAGATGACGGGAAAATATTAGAATAGCACCTCAGCCACCTGACAAATGTCAATAATGTAGTATACACTGTTTAAAGTGCTAATGATCTCTTTAGCCTCAAGAGTGACGATTTCCATACTGAGCTTAGCCTCCCGGTCTGTGTTTCACTTATGACCTGTCAATCTTTGATACTCAGACAGACTCACCAATGATGATTTTATGAACAATACGGAATCTGTGGAAGCAGGTTCTTCACAATAGCCCCCGAAGACAAACTCCCGCAAGTGGAAATTCTCCTGAGTGGCACCTACACGCAGCAGGCAGGACAATATGCTGTTTAAGTTGTATGGCACATTGAGAATCGCTGATGTGGGTCTCTCTGCCTGTCTGTTACACTTACTGAATTTGATCTTGATTCAAGTAAAGCTTCATTTTTGACATATCTGCAAATTGTAAAGAGATCAACTGAAAATTATTTAATAAAGAATGAAAGAACTGTGTCTGGTTTTATCTCCTGGGCACCTGCCAGCAAGCGGGGAAATTCTGTGATATCTTCTTCCTCCAAAGAGTGTGATGGAGTATTTTCAGGGCTTCTCGTGCTGTCGTTGAAATATGCTGTGTCTGTTTTTCATATTGCTTTGTTTGTTTTATGCAGGCTTTGGAAGAGGCTCAGATCGCCATCCAGCAGCTTTTTGGCAAAATCAAAGACATTAAGGACAAGGCGGAGAAGTCTGAGCAAATGGTACATGCACACAAAAAGACACAGGAATACAAACACACACAAATACACATACACCAAAAATCAGTTTGCTTAGGCACAACACGAACATGACCCAAGCACTGAGGAGGTGCAGCCGTTGTTGTTTTGTTACAATAGAAACAGATTCATTTATATGAATCAAAACAACGCACATTCCATGTGTGCTTACGTTACAAGCAAGAATTTCCGTTTGTTTGTCAACAAAATTCACTGGAAGGTCAGCCTACAGGGGGATTACGGAAAAGATTGGAGTTGATCGGAGTGAGAATGACAAGCACACCTTGTCTCAGGAGGCTTGTGGCAAAAATAGTTGCAATTTAAAGCAGTAGCCATGCTGTTAATTTTCTTCAGCTACTCTTGGTCCTGCAGGCACATCCAGTCAACCGCCCTCTTACATTCTTTCAGCTGTTTGTACTTTGTCCTCTCCTCTCCCATCTCTGCACTGTACTCTCCTCCTACCACGCAATTTCCTTCTTTTCTCTATCTGAATTATTTACTCAAACTGACTTCTTCCTGCCCAGGTCAAGGAGATAACAAGGGACATCAAGCAGTTGGACCATGCCAAGCGCCACCTTACTACCTCCATCACCACACTAAACCACCTCCATATGCTTGCAGGGGGTGTGGACTCTTTAGAGTGGGTACAATTTCTTATACTGTTTTTTTTTTTATGTAAGGCTGGATGTTTAAAGTCTAAGACAGAAAACTAAACTGAAATACAGTAAAGCCACCTTTTTTGTTAATTTTCTGAAATTCCAGATGACCCTGAAGGGAAGCTTTATGATGTATAAAATCATTAATGTCGGTATTTCTGTTCTAGAGCCATGACCAGAAAGAGGCAGTATGGTGAAGTGGCCAACTTGCTGCAGGGAGTGGTCAATGTGCTGGAACATTTCCACAAATATATGGGCATACCCCAGATCCGACAGCTTTCAGAGAGGTAGTGTTATGCAGACCCACACCCACACACACAGACTTGCACACACTCGACTGTTTTGTGATCAGCATAACTCTGGAGCTCATTTCCAGCCGCCAGAGGGTTAGCTCTCCTCCCTGCTGAAATGTTCCACAGCTCGTCTTCCCAACTGTTGAAAAGTGGTTCCAGTATTTGGTGGGGTACTTAACGTATTGCATCCTGTTTATGCAGATAGACACACATAAAAGCACTGTCCCACACATGCAGGAAAACACAGGAAGGAAGCCCAGAGAATAGGCAATCGTTATGGCCGTTTTTCTTCCATTGTAAGACAGAAGGCAGGACACACTTTTCAGGGGGCGTATTTGTATCTTCATGTTTAAGTTTCCCTGTGTAAGTGTGACATGCATTTACAGCAGTAATCTTTTGTTTTCCATTTAGCTATCTATTTGGTTATGTTTGTTCTCTCTTGAGTTACTGATGCTATTATCTGTAGCAGAAAGTCACACACAAGCCTTTGTTTAGCTTTTTCTAGCCACCCTGACCATTTTCCAAGAACAGAATCAGTTTGGGACACTGACCAGAAATTCAAAGCAGTGCTGATCCCTAAAAACTAAAAAGGATGACCTTCTGTTCTGTTTTGACTGAGGTGTGGTAGATGGTCTTCATACCAAACAGCTGAGTGGAAAAAGTGGCTGTGCTTGAGAAAAGGATGAGCAGAGACCCAAAGAAGGGGAAGACATGAAGGCAGGGCTGACAGCTGGATGTAAACAGTTAATAAAGACTAGCAAGGCCTCAAGCTAAGAAACAAGGCATGACTTTGAGTGGAGAACTTTGCTCCGCCGTCAGACGCTTAAATAGCAGAGTTGTACAAAATGTTCAATTTAACACAAGCCCTATATAAAATTGAATCAGAAACATATGTGTATTTTTCATGGCATTAGCCATTGTTCATGAACATTTGAAGCCCAAAGTTCAGAATTTAGGCTTTTTCTGCTGCTGTTAGTCTTTTGGATTAACCTGCACTGAAAGTGACCCTGCTTATAGTAATATTTAACTTTAAGTTGTATAACAATTTAGAGAAGTGTATGCAGTACACACAAACATTAGACACATATTCTTTATAAAGACTGATGAGAGCAAAACCTTTTTGTTTCAGACTTAAAAAAGAAATGTACTAATTCAATAGAAATATTAAAGTCATCCCGCACAATTGATATTTATTTTTTATGCCATATTTATGGCTACTTTTCTACTCTGCGCTGTTGAAATTCTGAGACTGATTGCATCAACATCAACATCTCTCTGCCAGCTGTAAATTCTCCCTGTGTGGCTGATGGTCTGTCACTAACCACAGCATGTACTCAGTATCTAAAGTCATGCATTAATACTTGTCGACACTCTTGTGTTGTCCGGCATGGTTGTCATTGATTTGTAAACACTGGCTCATTAACTGGATGTGGTCAGTCAAGGAATGTCCTTCCCTTCAATTCATATAACAATGCATCAATATTCTGCTGAAGGGCTGAGCCACACACACACAAGTCAAAAGATTATGAGGTCCACACGCAAGTGCAGCCACTTCTGTAGAAAATCCTCATTGTCATCGGCTTCTGTTTCCTTTAGAGTAAGAGCAGCACAGAGTGAGCTTGGTACTCAGATCCTGGCGGACTTTGAAGAGGCATTCCCCTCTCAAGGTTCCAAGGTGAATATGCTCCAAAACAATCTTCATTATTAAAAGAAAAATAGGTAAACAGTAACATTTAGATTCCCCTTCCGCTATGCAGAGACCTGGTGGACCGAGCAACGTGCTGAGAGATGCCTGTCTGGTGGCTAATGTGCTAGATCCTCGCATCAAACAAGAGATCATCAAAAAGTTCATGAGGCAGCACCTTTCCGAGTACCTGGTTCTCTTCCAGGAAAATCAAGACGTGAGTACGAACTGTTAGAAATAAAGGCAATTTATCATTCTTTTTTCTGTCAGGTTTATTTTTTTTGTAAAGATCAAAGTCTGAAATAGAAAGCTAATTTTAAAGGTTGTTACTAATAAAAATTGTAAAAATTGTTCCCTTTCTTTCCAGGTGGCCTGGCTGGACAAGATTGATCGTCGCTATGCCTGGATCAAACGGCAGCTGTTGGACTACGAGGAAAAATACGGGCGCATGTTTCCCGAGGAGTGGTGCATGACAGAGCGTATTGCTGTGGAGTTCTGCCACATTACCAAGTAAAGCACATACGGCAGATAATATAAAAGCCCCTCAGCAGACGTTTGTTGACACGTTGTGATTATGAATTATACGGTTTATGATTGGTCTGATTAATAGTCATTATTTAACACTGAGTCTTTGTCCAACTAAGGAGGAAAGAGAGGGGAAACTGAATTTAATTAAGTGGACAGAAAATATGAAATAGGTTTTTCGGGCTTCTCAGCTTCATGGAGCAAACTGCTCTTCTGCAGCCTAAGAGGTGGATTCTGGGAAATGGTACAACTGGCAAGGCAGTTGAAGTAGGTGGCCTATAAAAGCAGTGACCCAGAGTCAGTACTTCTCCATCTTTTACAAAAGTAAACCCAGTGGCACAGTGTTCTGCCCCCCCTCTTATATCTAAAGCTCTTTTTTTTTCTCAGTTGCACTTCTGAGTCGTTCATCATTCAGTAGACCTCCTCCTTATACCGTTATTGTGTGCTCACAATGAATCGCACAAAACTGGTGTGATGCCACTCAATTGTGTTGTCTCGGGCATCTTGCTGACCTTCTGAAATGAGAGGCATGATGTACAACATCTTCAGTGTTATGCACAGCGAATGACCACATTTCTGTCAACATTTGTGGTCTCACAAAGATCTTTTGTGTCCTTAGGGTGGAGCTAGCCAAGGTGATGCGAACGCGGGCAAAGGAGATAGAAGTGAAACTGCTGCTTTTTGCCATTCAGCGGACGACAAACTTCGAGGGTTTGCTGGCCAAACGATTCACAGGATGCACCTTGATGGATGCAACTGGAGTGAGAAGCTGCACACACAGTCACAACTGTTTAAAAATACACATCTGGAGAATCCACGAAATTCCCCAAGTTTAGACTCGACATTTGAAGATAGAAATTGTTGCCCTTATTTCCAGCTTTCCTGCTCTAGGTATTATTACATGTTTAGTTTTTGGTATATGTTGGTGATGAATGTTTTTGAAGTGTGATGAAGAAACACATTAAAGTGTTCCATCTGAATTCTCTCCATCAGCTGGAGCAGGTTGACGACTTTGTCAAGAAGAATGCTGCTCATTCTGATATTCTGAAAACATTTATCTTTTACCAGCGCAGCATAACATCAGTGGTGTTTTTGCAGTCTCGTATACAATTTAGAGACAATTTTATGGGGTAACCATTATAGGCAGCAGTAACTCTCTCAACAACCTCATAGAGAAATCCGTTCTTAATTTCTGTGTCGTTATCGTGTTCTCCACCGAAGAAATCGTTTAATCCCGGCCATGATAGAGCTCAAAGGTGTACTTCATAATATTTAGCCTTGACAGAAGCTTTTTTTATCCGCAATTCACTTTATACTCACGCCTGCTGGATTCTATAATCCGCTCGTGAAATTGATTGTGTAGAATTCTATCATATCTAAATGGCTGACATGATTCTAGAGGAAGATGAGGTGATCCCGACTTTTAAACATTTGTTGGAGCACGTACACTGAAAAGTCAGGTTTTTGGGTTAAATGAAAATCACTGTAAAGTTTTAATAGAATAGTGCTATATCTTTGTTTTACAGCAAAAGAAGCCAGAGAGCCCGCTCGACTCGACAAACCCCTTCCTGGAGGATGAGCCAGGAGAGGATGAGGTCACAGAAAAGGATGATGATCTCACCAAGGTGACCTGACCTCATCTGACATTTTATAACACATTCAGGGTCTGTCAGATGTTTCTTTATTTTATGTTAGGCTCTCTTCAGGCTGAATAAATCTTCATTAGACGGTTATCTCATTAGCGACTGATTTTCCTTTTCTCTCCTAGCCCAGGAAGCCGAAAGCTCCAGACAACCCTTTCCACGGCATTGTCTCGAAGTGCTTTGAACCTCATCTTTATGTCTACATAGAATCCCAAGACAAGTAAGCAACACACGCATGCAGAAGCAGAGAGGATCAGTTTGACTCATGGTAAACAAGCCCAGATTTAGGAGCAGGTTGTATGTTAAGAGGGCAGATGAATGCCTTTTTCACTGCATACTCGTCAATCAGTTCCCCCTCCTTCTATTCTGCTTCACCACCTCCTGTCTTTCCAGCCCTTGTTCCTGTACATGCTTCTGTCTCCACTGTGGCAGAAATGTTTCCTATTAGCTGCACAACCACAGACATTGAAAGAGAGGGAGGTTGAATAAGTGCTGCCACAGCAGATCTACCCTTTTTCTTTCCCACCTCGTTCCGTTTTTATTTTATTTTTTTGTAGGCTTTTTTCCATTCTGTTGTTGTATAATTTAGGTTTAATTCTTTCTTTTTTCAAATTTGTTTTAAGCCCTCTTTACATTCATCTTTTATTTTTAAACTACCCCCAATTTTCTTTTGATTTTACCACAGTTTTCACTTGCGTGCCAGTCCCTGCCCTACCTCAGTAACTGTGATGTTTTCTGAAAGAGTTGAAAGTGAACTTTGTTCTGAGACTATTATGGTTGCCTGCTTCCCACTGGAGTATTAAATGCTCTTTCAGGGACAAGGCTGACCAATACTGCAGCTTCAACCTCATTTTTGTCCAAAGCAAAGGCCCTAAAACAGGCAGAGGCCAAATCAGCTTGTCTCGGTGGGATGTAGCTGAAGAGAACAGTGGGCCGCTTGTTTTGTCTTTGGCTTTAGTTCCTTGATTCAGGAGAAGTAGTTCCGAACAACTGGTTGCAGAGCTGTGGTCTGTAGCATTCTGGATTAGGTGTTTTGAATATCTTTTACATTTTTTATAACTGCCTGCTCCCTGTCTGCTTGTTATTTTCACCTTTTTTTGTATTAGATTTCTTCATTAATTGTATTCTTTTTAATTTGTTGCATAATACATTCTATTAACTTTATGTGCCCCTATTTTAATTGTTTTAAGCTGTATTGCTTTGGCTGCATTTTCTTATAGAGTAGAACAGAATTACTTTTATTGACATTATACAGTGTATAATTAGATTGGTGAGCTTCCCCTTTCAAGTTCAGGGAGAACATAGACACAAATGGTGCAAAGGTTACTATTTATGTTTATAAAAATCCAAAGTATGTACAAAGTATATCTATCTATATCTGCAGGAACCTCGGAGAACTGATTGACCGCTTTGTGGCTGATTTCCGAGCACAAGGTCCACCCAAGGCAGGCACGGAGGAGGGTGGAGCAGTGCTGCCCAGCTGTGCTGACCTCTTTGTCTATTACAAGAAGTGCATGGTGCAGTGCTCCCAACTGAGCACTGGAGAACCTATGATAGCCCTCACAACCATCTTCCAGAAATTCCTCAGAGAATATGCTTGGAAGATCCTTTCTGGCAACCTGCCTAAGTAAGACTTGTTCATGTCTGGTCTCTTAAACATGTGAGAGGTATACATATTAAGCTTTACCACCAAAATGAAGCTGGAGTTGAGGTTCATTGGTGTAATCATTTATGGAATGCAGTGTAAGAAATATCAACTGTATTATTACATTATTATATTCAATATAAAAACACAAGTTTGTGTACAGTTATTAGTAGGAACTGAATTGATACAACATATGTTATAATACTGGAACTATACAATTACAAATTTAAGCAGTCATCATGATTTCGAGAACAATATGTATTGATAATAAGTATTGGCTACTGTTTGAACAAATTTAGGCACATAATCTTTATGTATCGGTGTATTGTTACAAACGTGGATTTGTTACAGAGGCTGTTTGGGGACTAAAGTTTGAAGCTAACATCTTCTGTCCTCACTGTTTTGATGGATTATGATGGCAGGCAATGAGCGATCTGGAGTCGGTTAGGTTGTGGTAAAGTCTAATATGCTACCAGCAAAAACATCTCTGGATCATTGGCCACATCAGAGCTCATCACTGACTGTGGTGCACACACACACTCTTGCACACAGCCATGCTTAAATATTCTCGCATGCTAATTACACAGTTGCGTTTGACGACTAATGCATACCATACTCTGAGCTTTACACAAGCACTGTCACAGATTCATTTCAACTACACACTCTTTGAGATACTTGCAGACACCCGTGTGCTGTGGATTGGCTTTGCAAGATTTTTTTGAAAGGGGCCCTCAAAAGGAGTTTTAACTATGTTGTGGTTTTACCCGGGTCTCTGTTATGACGTTTATTAATGAACGGGTTGCTGGCCCCCACTGTTGCATCTGTTTGTACTTATGTTCATTGTGTCTCTGTTGCTAAAAATGGATTTCTTTACCTGTGGTTTTTTAAAAAATGTCTGCCACTGAAAGATTTTCTTCGAGCAATGTAGATAGAACAGGGTCCACACTAAGCAAGAAAAGTGGAAACCGTCTTTAGCTTAATCTCAACCACTTTTCCTCCTAATTCGCCATATAACAAAAAGGAGTAGAGAGCTGTGTACTGAGATGTAAACATTGGGAATGTCCACCGCTTCCATTTGAAATGCACAAGGCTTTCTGTCAAAAATAGGATCTATATTCTGCTAAAGCTTTGATTTCTTTTTCCCAAATAAGTTCATAGCATCAAATTGCTCTTTTCCTTCAACTAAAATCTGATATTTGATATGATATTGTTGCTTTCCTATCTTAGAAAAGTGGAAAGCAAAATCCAGTTTTGCTGAAAATATAATGATCAGTATACAGTGTACTATTAACTGCAGCCAACATAAAAAAAACAGAAAATCCCTGATCAACTGGCTTCATTACGAGCTGTCATTACTAAACAACTCATGTTACCAGCTAGGATTTAAAAGAAAAAGGGCTTAACATCCCTCTTAACTGTCATGGATGCCAGTTTCACACTGTCAAAAAGCTCACACTGTCACTGAAATAGCTGACAGGTTTCACATCCTCAAAAGCTTTGGTTGCAGATCTTGCCGTGATCACTGCTGTGATTTCAATGTAAGTGACTGAAGCAGTTGTGAGCTTTTATATTTGTGCCACAGCGTGTGTACGTCTGTCTGCTCTTAGACCCCCAGTGTGGTAGCTGACAGTTCATATATCTGAAAATCGATGTATTGAAAAGGGATTTTGACTTCATGAGTACTTCCAGAGGGATTTTGATAAGGAAACACTCTGCGCTCAGTTTATTTTTTGCACGATGAAGCCATTTTTACTCACGCAGAGCAGCCCTGATATGCTGTTGAGCTGATTCTCAGGCGTGATATGTGAGAAGGCAAACGTCCGCAGCACTCAGCCTGTTGAGACTTTCCATCCTGGCCCCTCCCCAGTGAAATTTCTGGAAGGTCAGTGAGGAGACAATGCAACATATTAGCTAAACATTCAGAGGATTTACAGCAGGTGTGTGTGCTGGTTAAAGCAGTTGCTTCTTTCTCTTCTCTGCTGACCTGTTAGTAACTGTTCACTCACCTCTATGTCACAGTAAAATACGAGCAGGATTTATATCAGCACAAAAACAGTCAATAATAACCCTCATTGTTATTCTGCTATTGTAAAGAAAACAGATTGTTTTTGTTTCTTTTCCTCCACACTGTGCTGCTTTGCATGTGCTGCAAATGCCACCTCCTCAACCTCTCGTTTGTATTTCAAACTGTCGGGGGACGTATCTGGCTGATAAAACATTTCTTCCCCATTATTCACAGCAACTGTGAATATAGTGCAGCTCAAACTGTCTGCACATTCCCCTGAAAATGTATCACATTGACGTGTGAAAACAGTTGAACAGAATTATCTAAGCAGAGCTTCTTTTCTGACCACCCACAATCCGGCCACATCTGATACTGATGTCACTCCGTTACTAGTCCATTACTATTTATACATATTAACACTGGATAGCTTGTGGAATCGAAGGGTGGGACAACAAAGGTCTTACAAACATATCTTTAAGGAATATTGCTTTAAAATTAAGCCTCATCTCTCCTTTTACACATTCAGCATCCACTGTATCTTCTGTTTTTGCAATTCATTGTCTACAACCTCTTTTGTCCATCTCTCACTCTCTCTCTCTCTCTCTGCAGATCCAGCAGTAACAGTGGGGGTCTCACTATCAGTAGCCTGCTAAAGGAAAAAGAAGGCTGTGAGGCTGCAAAGTTCACTGTAGATGAGCTCTGTCTGATCTGTAGCATTCTCAGTACTGCAGAGTACTGTCTGGCTACCACGCAACAGGCACGTCCCCTATCCTGCTTAGATATCAAATCTTTACAAAGACCCATATTTCAAAAGTTGTTCATTTATATTTTTATTAATGTGTGTAATTGTCCAATGGGTTTCAGTTGGAGGAGAAGCTTAAGGAGAAGGTGGATAAAGTGTTGGTGGAGAGAATAAATTTGACCGGGGAGATGGACACATTCAGCACGTTAGTGGCTTTGTTTTTTTTTCTTGTATATATGAACCCAACCGCTTTTCATCTGATGCGAATATTTTCATGCTGTCTCTTTTATCTTTTTAATAGCGTGATTTCAAACAGTATCCAGCTCCTGGTTCAAGATCTGGACGCCGCCTGTGATCCCGCTCTGACAGCCATGAGCAAGGTTAAGATATAGCAGCTTTGCCTTTAAAGCTAAATGATCGTTAGCATATTGTTGTCCTCGGGTATAAGGTTAGAAGACTGGGGAAGCGTTTCTGCTGGTGCTGAACGGGCATCTGTCCTGCTGAGAAATAATTTGAAATGTGGTCTGATTTGATTTCATCAGCAGTATCGCTGGAAATATTTTCAGTGATATCTGACGCTGTTGTCCCTTCCTTCCCCCTCAGATGCCATGGCAGAGTGTGGAGCATGTGGGTGACCAGAGTCCTTATGTGACATCGATCATCATGCATATTAAACAAAATGTACCCATCATCAGGGACAACCTGGCCTCCACACGCAAATACTTCACTCAGTTCTGCATCAAGTTCACAAAGTACAGTGAGCACATCAATACACAGAATGTGTAAATTCCATCTGAAAGTTCTTACAACTGATATTTGTCAATTATTTTCTTCCTTAGTTCTTTCATTCCAAAATTCATCAACCACCTTTTTCGGTGTAAGCCTATCAGTATGGTTGGGGCTGAACAGGTAGGTTTGATTGCCTTAATGTGCATATTTGTACAGCCTTTTTATATTCAATCTTGAGTATCAATTTTGCTCCCTAAATTTCTGCTTTATGTTAACTCCCCCACAGCTCCTTCTTGATACTCACTCCCTGAAGACAGTCCTGTTGGATCTGCCCTCCATAGGCTCCCAGGTACTCCGAAAAGCCCCCGCCAGCTACACCAAGATAGTGGTGAAAGGCATGACACGGGCCGAGATGATTCTTAAGGTGAGGAGTGTTGGAAGCTGGAGGGTCATGTAGGCAGGTTACTCTTTGCCTTAATGACTCTTCTATTCAGACATGTTGTTTAATTTTGGGGGGGGGGGTTCTTCTTGCACTGCTTTTAAGTGTAAATTACTCTAAATATGAGAAAGAAGCCAGTCCAAACCAGCCTTGAAGCATTTTGGAAAAACACTCAGTCCTTGTTTCTGAGACTACAAGAGATTAATCTAAACAGTTTACCCCTCACATATAAACTGAGGAAAAGCTTGCATCTTTTTAACTGATGGATTCTTATTGGAATTTGAGTGCAACTCTAAATACAGGATTGTTCAACTTAAACACAGTATCAGTGATACTCAATCCTCATGGAACACTTCACATTTTATGACATTTAACTTGGGAAGCTAAATCCCTTTTTACAACCGAAGCTTCGGTCGGTGACCTTTAAAGGCTAGGAACTTCAGATAAACCCTTTTATTTAAGTGCTGTCCGAAAGGCTTTTCTTTATCTCTTGTTTGCTGTTAAACAGATTTGATGGTGAAGCTCTGACATATCCAGTTAAACATGAGCTTTTACACTCGACCAAAAATAGTCTGGCACAACCAGCACCTAAATGCTTTTCCATTGATTGAGGTTTCATAATAAGAAGCAACAATAGAGCGAACAAACACTCCTCCTGTGAGCATTTTGTGGTCAGACTTGAGAGCCAGCTTTGAATGTTTGTCTTCAATGACTCACTTGAGCAGATCATCCACCCAGGGTTTATTTTGGGTAGAATAGCCCTTTAATTGTCTCTTTAGCCCCACTCACAATAGCACTTTATGAGCATGTTTCCACAAAATAACCCATCTCACATGAGGCGAGGAGAGAACAGCAGTGGAATGCTACTTGTTTAATGAATGAGAGACGGGCCAGCACGAGAAGCATATCTTCAATCACAGCATGTGGCTGAGCCTATGAAAAGGTGCAAGAGAGTAAATAAGTGTGAGCCACTGCGTACCCACCCCAACAACACGCATGCATTGTACCACGTCTGCACGCCGAACGTTGTTTACTGTAAGGAGAGCAATCGCAGGATTCTGCCAGTTGGCCTTGTCTCCAAACTCCCTTATGAGACTCTGGAGGACACTGGTATGTGGCTGCCATAGATTAACCACACCCTAATTAACTGTCTCTGCAGTGAAGGGTATTGCACAGGCAGTCGGAGTGCAAACATGTCTGTCCCCTGATTTCCACTGGTGTCCCCAGAGGCCTTCTTTCCTTCCTCCGGTCAGACCATCTCAGTGTTCACAGCCCTGAGTGTGGGCTGATCTAATTGTGCTCTCGCAGCCATGCCTTTTTAAGGGACAGCAGTGGATGAGAATTACTGGGACAGCTTTACCTCCTGACATAGATGCTTCGTTTCGATTCAGACACTGACTGTCTTTCTCACTGTTTCTTATTTGACTGAGAGTCTCGGTTTGCTCTCCATGCACTCGCTGTAAAGCTGGTCTTTGTCTTGTCGAAAAATGCCTTAAACGTATATCCACAAATTTCCACTCATCTGCCTCACATTAAAGAGCCTTCCACATTATAGGATTATGTGAATGCATTCGCATCAGCCCACAACTGTCTGTTTTTTGTTTTTTTTGTTTTTCGGGGAGGGCATTTTTCTGAATTTGAGTGCCAGCGGGCCCCTTCAGCTGGAATGGATCTATGTGGCATACGAGGAACTCTCAGGCATAGATAACCCTGCATGAAGGCTTTTGATTCAAGTATATTACTGTGACTGCAGGAGACAGAAAATGTTGTTTGGGCAAGTCGTATACCCGGAGAGATATCAGCAGGGAATGCTTGATGCCGAACGCTCTCTCCAAGAAATGTTTAACCGACTTATTTAACAACAGGTACACAATGCAAGTATATTTAAAACAGTGGGCTGTGGAGCACGACAATACAGGTGTTAAATGTTGAAAAAGACCAAACGAGGCAGAATATTTGCACAGGGTTGGGGTGACGAGCAAGAACGGCTTCTCTAGATTTTTGTCAGTCTGAGAGAAACTTTTTAGAAAGAGACACACAAAGATTACTTCTATGACAATTTTTAGCTTTGGAAAGAGAGAAAAAGAGAAGCTTTTGCTCTGCAGCCAGCCCCCTAGACATTGACTTTTCGTAACATCGAGGTTCTTCACAGGTAATTGCTTCCACCTTGAGACTGAAGCGTCTGAAAGACGAACCCAATGAGAGAAGGTCAATACAGGAATTCCTCTGCCTGGCCTCAATGATAGTTTTAAATTACACTTTATGATGCTGTGGCTTGAAATGAAATCTGGCTTGCCCTCTCTAAGAAACTGCAGTTCAGTGGAAGAGTTGAAGGGACACTTCAACTATTTAAAGCTTGTTTTAATATAACTAACTGCAGGGTCCCTCAAACGTTTCAGTTAATCAGGTGTTCTCCAAATTCTTATGTCATTTTCAGGTTTTGGGTTTTACCCCAGAGCTAGAATTAAAAAACGTTGCCTTTGGTGATTGATGGTTGTTTTGCTGATGTGAGTGAGACGTTGGAAGCTGGAAAAGAGACTAAAAAGGGTGGAAAACAATGAAAACACAAACTACGTAACTTTGAAAAGTTAAGACCCACACATAGAACACTGCTACAAATAAAACAAACCAAAAAAAAATCACAAAATCACTTCAGAGAACAATAAAAACTATAAGAGGTGCGAAGAATGTCTCTAAGGACGCACCTTATAATTTAAAAAGGATGCTCAATCCATTTGTCTGCCCTGAAAAAGGCCAAATTCAAAGGAATATAAAGACAAACGGAGCTGAGAAACCACACGAGTGTGAAATGACAAAGCAGTCATTTTGCCCTTCACATTTGTTTTTTTTTATATTCTGTTAGTGAGGATGGGGGGCCCAGAGGCCTCATAATCCATCCATGTTAACACAGTTGTGTGATTCATACTTAATGTGAAGTAGTTTTGCTGCTGTAATGTGATGGAGTTGTCATTTAACAGCAATCAGACTTCTCTGGTCCACAGCAAGGCTGTCAGAGTGCCTGCTTGATTGTAAAAAAAGAAAAAAAAGGAAAAAAATGAATATATGTAGGCTGTCTGCTTTGTGAGCCAGTGCTGAGCTGCATTCAAAGTGCATAAGACTCTTTCTGTCTGTCTGAGACGGCCTCTCCTGGCCTCTACAATGCCTGTGAGACGTGGCTGTTTTCCACACTCTCTCAGCCCAGCCCACCATAGCTCCAGCTTTTCTCCGTCTTTCTGAAGTTCTCTTCTGGGGAGGATTTCAAAGGCAACCCCCATCCCCTCCCTTGTTAAGCCTGAGAGTTTCTCTCCTCCATTTCTCTCCCTCTGTTTTAAAACCCATGTTCATTCTTAACTTTCACTCCTCCTATCTTTTTCTTTTTTCTTTTCTTTTTTTTTTTTTTAAAGGTCCCTACTGGCCTTTCTCCTGGCCTGGTTCCAGGACAGTTGCTAAGTAAATCACTCAGTCTGCAGGGCTAGTAAGAAAGCAAAAGAATTCCTCACAATCCTGAGCCTCTCATGCATGCCTCCCTCTCTGTCTCTCCTGTGTGGGATTTCTCCACTCTCAGGCCATCTTCTTGTGCATTTTACCTAGAGTAAAATAGTAGATTTAAGCACGGATAAACTTGTTTGGAAAGTGTTTTCTGAGAGCTCGGGCCTTATTGGGCGCATGTGCATTAGACGGGATTTAGTGGGCTCTGTCAGCCATGTGTTGGTTTACCTCCTTTGCAGCAGCTTAGAGAAATCCCTACTGTTGAGGGGAACAAAAATCTACCAGGAGGGTTCATTGCCCAGACATCCCCCCCCCACCCCCACCCTGCGTTCATGCTGCTGATGTTTGCCCAAACTTATTAGGCCCCCAAAATAATTACCTTTGAAGCTAATTCTTGTCTCTTCATGCGTGCTGTAATTGTTGTGTAAAAAAGGAAAAGAGCTCTGGGGACCTGAAAACCACCTCAACTACTTGCTTCTGTCATTTGTGGCCACCTTCTCCCTCATTTGGGCCTCGGCCCCATGTGGGATTATTTAAAGATCCCTCGGGTCATCCCTTGATGGCTGACAGGAAATTGGTGATTTTGGAAGCGGAGGGGGGGTGGGGGTGGAACCACATTAAACTCGAAACCTTTTCCACAGGTGGTGATGGCTCCTCATGAACCACCGGTTGTGTTTGTTGACAACTACATCAAACTGTTGGCCGATGGCAATCCAGAGACTTTCCAGAAGATTCTGGATATGAAGGTGAGTTTGTGCGGTTTTACCTGAGAAAGAGATAAAGAGCTTAATCTGTGAAAGGTTAATAGATAACATGACCTCTGATAAAGCCAGTAGCTGTGCCATTTTTCTCTTAAGCCTCCATATGGCTTTATAGAGATGCTGCCTCAGAATTAGTTTACCTTTAGAAAAGCCTGTTATTGTTTGTTTCATTCTGCCCGTCCGCTCAACACGAGCGTGTGTGCTGATAGATTTTACAAGAGAAAGAGATCATTTTCTTTAAAACATCAAATGTTTCATCCCTTTATCACAACTGTGGACGGAAGTGTCCGAGCTTTTAATAATGACCTGTCATTGGAGCAGAGCCCGAACAATAGATTAAGACATTCCAATTCATTCATCAGGCGAATTACCCATTGATTAACCAAAGCCAAGATCAACCTTTTAATAATTCCTTTTTCTTGGAATTCCTGGTCAGCACTGAAATGGAACCTGATTTCATGTTTGTCCCGTGTGTGTGTTTGTGTGTTTGTGTGTGTAGGGCCTGAAGCGCAGTGAACAGAGCAGCATGCTGGAGCTCTTCAGGCAAAGGCTACCCACTCCGCCCTCCGGGGCTGACGGAGGCCCCACTCTGTCCTTCAATGCCCCGACCCCGGAGCAGGAGTCGTCCCGAATCCGCAAACTGGAGAAGCTCATCAAGAAGAGACTGTGAACACACTCACTTTCACATCACGGCGTGCCGATGCGACCCCCCCCCCCCGCCGTCCGAAAGCTAATATTCATCTCAAAGTCAATGAAACGTTCTAGAAAGAGACTGCACTTTCTGACTTGTAGTAACTTGAAGACAAGCCGATGCTGGATTATGAAGAAACTTCCTCAACGGTTAGTAGCTGTGGTTAAGTATGTCGTGCACTTCTGCAAATGTTCCATTGTTTCTTCTCATGACACTAAGCACTGAACTCAGAGAAGAGAATCTAGTGTAATCTTCCACCTGCTTCTCAACATATCTAATCCAGAATGATTACTAGCATTCTACTCTTAAATAAGTGTGTGTTTTTCTTCTGGGCATAATGTATTTTAATATGGCAGATACGTGAACTTTTTAAAGGAGCGGGTGTAAATTTGTGTCGTCCATCAAACCGATGTAGATGTTTTTGTTTTTTTTAGCATGGCCTGAAGTGATCTGATGGGGACTGGAAGGGATTTTGGATTCTCTATATTTTCACACCTGTTCAGTTGATCTGATGTGATTTTCTTTTCTTTTACTTTTTTTTTGGTGGTAGCAATCCAAAAGCACTTAAATGAATTAAGTCATCTTTCCTCGCTGATGGGAAATGTGTGTCTCGGCTGCCCAGATTGCTCTGCACTGTTTCAAATATTTCTGCTTACATCAGGATTTCAGGAAGAAAACTCGCAGTCTGTTCACTGACTATTCTCATCGATTTTGATGCTAGTGCCTCTCATTTTTCATGGCCGCGTGGCTCCAGTAAATCCCTTCATTAATGTACCCACTCCTCCATCTCACACAGAATGTTGTACAATTCATTGTCTGAACGGTGTGCTTCAAGGACAGGTCTATTAAAGCATTGCCACAGAACTTCCTCTACGCTTCAACCGGCGGGTGTGTGCTCTTTTACTTTGCAACAATACCAGGAAAACGTATCAACCTGAATGGAACTGGGTCCAATTTAATGGAAGGTCTGGAAAAGTTCCCATCGCTGGCCTTGTCTCCCGTTGCCAATTATCTCCCGACCAATCGGCAACAAATAAATGCAATAAAAGGCGTTTCCTTTCCTGCGTTTGAGAATGTGAAAGCCCCCACCCCCCTTTGAGAGGCTGCAAGTTTGAAGAGGAGACGCGGGTGGCTGGGTTCACTTCATTCTTGCCCCTGCTTGTGCAGAAGTGAATGAGAACTCAAAGACACGCACACATGAGAAATTCTAATGTAACGTTTTTGGAAAAGGCTGTTTGTCATCTCTGTGGAAAGCTCTCTCACTCAAGCTGTTGGGAACCTGAGGTCTGCCCGGGCTGACAGGATTTACGGGACGAAGTTTGCCTCGACACCCAGCGAACCCGCTCGCGGGGAGGAACGGAAGTGTTGACGGCAGTTGGTCTTTCATCACCTGCGGGTCCCCGCGGGACTTTTTCGCAACGCTTTCGCCCCCGGAAATGGTCGGCAGGTTGAACTTGCCAAATGTTTGCGAAGGAGACCCTCTGGACATGAACAGCAGCAGGGCTGACAGAGGACTGGACAGCCCGGACTCCGGGCTGCCCCCCAGCCCGAGCCCCAGCGCGTGGCTGCAGCCCGCGTGCGCCGAGAGACCCGGGGCTCCGGTCCCGGGCTCCGAGGACGAGGCAAGGGGCTCCGTGGTGAGTTCAATGACTGGTAACTGCCCTCGTAATTACCCAATTTTCTTTATTTTTATTTTTTTAAGCGTCCAACCGTAAAGGTTTCCACGTATGAACATAATTTGGGGGTTTCTTTCAGTTCAAAGGTGTGCTGCATTTCATTTCCTGTTGCCTCTCATCACACAGAGATGGACCACATGTCACTGTTTTCAATCCAGCCCGTTTCCTGACCCCCTAATTGTCAAATGTCTGATTCTCTCATTAAACTGGTGGACACGTGCAGCTTGCACTGATCACCAAGGTCAAATTAGCATTGAATTAGGCCAATTAGCACTGCCGCCAGGATTAAATGACCAATAGGAGTTGTGCTGGTGGTTTTTATTTGACTGTTCAGTGATTTATGTGCTGCAGATTCCAGTTTCACCTGCTGGATGCGTTCCACAGCTGCAGCCACTGTCCTACGGGGAAGGCATAGCACTTGATCCTTTACCCTCAAAGGAACTCAGGTGGGTTTGTTTCCACACAACTCTGTGTTTAGTGTAATATATATATATAAGATAACTGGTGCAGACTTTACATTTGTAGCTTGCACTTTGTTTCTGCAGATACACGGCCTCCGTGCACTACGACTCTGACCGTCACTTCATCCAGGACGTGGACCTTTGGCCGTGGGGCCAGGGCCTGGAACGCTGCGCGCAGACCGTGGTGGCCGTGTCCCACAGCAGCTGGCGCAGCTACAAGACGCAGCTGGATTTCCAGCCCCGGCTTCGCCCCCGGTGCTTCAAGAGCACCACCATCGTTTACCCGAAGAGGACCAGCACGGTCTACACCACGGAGCTGAGCTACGACTCCCATCGACTGTCCAAGCGTTTCCTGTCCAGCGTGGAGCTGGAGGCGGCCGGCAGCAAGAGGTTGCCTCTATGAGAGTGGAATGAAAGGGAAGGGGGGGCATTTCCAGTACCCCTGTGTTGATTTATGCTTAAGGTTGCACTGAAGCCGGGTTGGGCTCTTTGGTCAATTCCCACATGTTAATAGGCTAGTTTGTTTTTATTCATTGATGTTTTTTTCCCTCCATCCACTGACATGGGTTCACCTCGAGCTGACACTCATCACAGGTTGAAATTGTCATTCTCCTAAGTCTCTTGACACATTATTGAAAGATGCTTTTGATTGTAGGAGAGGCCAACGGTGCCCAAGATGATGCTGCAGCATCCGTCTTCTACTAGCACTGACCTGTTTGTAGTTTGTGTCTTTTGTTTTTAGTTGAGTAGCTTGCTATTGAAAAAAATCCATACCAAGCCTTTGATGGGAAGCATCTGTACTGCGATCACGGTGAGGCTATTGGGGAATTCCATAGAGATTCTTTATCTATATATTTTCTTTATATTTATGGCACAGTGTATACATTTTTATTTTAAAAAATGTAATTCTATTTCACCCTTTATTTTCAGCTTGTTGAAGTCTACTAATATCAATGGAGAGAGAGAGGAATCAAAGTAGAAACAAAGTCTAGTTTGAGTGAAGTTACTGTTTTTAATTATTTTAAGACTGGCTTATTTAGCTCATGTTTTTTTATAAGGCGATGGCAGTGGGTGTGCAATTGATCAGGTTACCTGGGTTTTAATTAACTTTGAAATGGTTTATCAGCACTGTGAAAGGTTTTTCCACTTTTTCTTTTCACAGGGTTTGTGTGCCTGTTCACACCATAATGCAGTTAAAGCTCTTTACAAGCGTTCTTTCTAACCTATGATTGGAAATTTATAATTGGAGTTGCATGATAAATGGGTAACCTTAAGTGTGTAACCTTTTTTTTTTTTTTTAATGGTTAATGCAGATGGCTCTGAGAGGAGTTTATTGAGAAGTTGATCAACAGCTGACAGCATTCCACTGCTATATTTATGGCATGACTTGGATTTAATTTTTATTTATTCTCTTTGAAGTTTGGGGTTCTGAGATCTGTTGCAGCTCATTAACCGTTCTCCCCCCAAGGTGATGGTGGGGGATATTTTCTAGGACTAATTGATATGTTCGTACACTCAATGAATATTAATCTCCATTTTTTTTGTGCTTTTTAAATAAAAGTAATTTGTTCAATATGTGTAAGGTCTTTACTTTTTTCCCTCGTCTGCGTTTGGAAAAGGGGAGGGGGTGTGAATTGCATGGTTTGCCAAGGAGTGGCAGGGTCAACCAACAAAAGAGAAGACTCACCACGTTTGCTTTTGAGGGTTCTGTTTCTCTCAGGAGGACCATGTCCTCAAATCTTCATGGGTCAGCTCAATTTACCGGTTCTTGCCATCTATCCACGCTAGAAATGGTAATATCTGGACAGAATCCACCATTTGGTTACATTTCGTGTGAAGTCACGTTTATTTATTTGTATATATCCGTTATGATTTTTCAGAAGTAATCTTATTTTTCACTAAGGGACGCTCTCACATTGCCCTCTTGTGGCCAGAAAGGGACGGTGCAACAGACTGATCAATGGTCCATAATACCGTGTTTCAGATGTTTATAATCATGCATTACCCGTCTGATTAATGGCTTTGGGTAACAATAATGTTATATAAGGAGTAAAATAATTATACGGATAAACTATCTTGTGTATTCCTTACACAGTATCAGCATTTGTCATGTTAATAGTAATTTCGTAAGTGCTATCAATGTTGATCGTTACATTCTTTAAATTTTTTTTATTGATTTCCAATAACTCAAATCCCGCATACATTTGCATTATTTGTCAGATTTGCGTAATGTAAAAAAAGTCACAGAGTGTTTGACACTCTACAAAATATTTTGTACTGAATTTAGTGTAAACAATGAGTGTTACTTTTCCCCACCGACCCTGAAGGCAGCATTATGCACCAGCATAGGTGGGAAATCAAACATCTTTGGTACGTTCAAAAATTGAAAAATAGTAGGAAAAAAGCCGTATTTGAAAATAATGGAAGATAATAAAAACAGAAAACTAAATGAATAAACTCACCAAACATTACGTCATGTGACGTAATGGTTCAGAGGTCAAAATTCGTCCACAGCTCTTCCTCACACGCTTCCGATTAGTCGGGCGTTTGTTTTGCTTCGTACTGGGATGTATTTGTGGCGTGTATTTGTATCTGTTGGTGGACAGTAATGACCGGATTGTACTGATACAACGTCGTAACTGTCAGAAGTCGTAACTGGTACTTTATTCAGGAATATGGTCGCAGTTAGCTTGTGGCTAACTAAGTAACTTGAGGAGATGAAGACTGCCAGTAGTAACCCCACCAGCATCATGGACATGTTTGAAAAGGGAAAAGTACTAAAAATCTGTGCACCAATGGTTCGATATTCAAAGTGAGTCAAATGGGTTTTCTTTCGACATCTGCGCTTATTCCTGCAGTGGTAAACACCGTGCAGCTGTTATTTTGTTCTGTGTTCGATCTCTGACTTCGACTTGTCCACAGGCTGGCGTTCAGGACTCTGGTCAGAAAGTACAACTGTGATATTTGCTTCACCCCGATGATAGTTGCGGCTGACTTCATGAGATCGATCAAAGCCAGAGACAGTGAATTCACGACTAATGAACGTGAGTTGGAGGTGCAGCTGGAAGGGGGGGCTAGGGTTAGGTTTGTTTAACCCCATCCCAGCGTCCACAGGCTGATGAGAATAATGTCTGTTCCTCTTGCCCCTCAGGTGATCGGCCCCTGATAGTGCAGTTTGCTGCCCACGATGCCCAGACCCTGGCTGATGCAGCCTGTGTGGTGGCACCTTTCTCAGATGGAGTCGACCTGAACTGTGGATGTCCTCAGAGGTGCAAGAATCACAGCAGACCTGAGCAGTTTAGACTGCAGTCATTTTCTGTCTAAGCCTTTTATTTAAACGTTTTAATGGACTTCATTCAATATTTGAGTCTATTTACAAGTGATGAGCTTTTTCAATCCCTATAGCCAATGTATGGATGGATAATCATATACAATTAGAATAGAGGAAAATAATTGAAATGCGTATGTCAATAATTTGTGATTTTGTTGGGAGAAGTGACTGTTATAGTCTTTCCTGCCTGTTGTGTTTTCAGATGGGCTATGTCTGCGGGTTATGGCGCATGCCTCATCAATAAGCCGGAACTTGTTAAAGACATGGTTAGACTCGTCAGGAACCAGGTGGACAATCCAAACTATACAGCCTCGATCAAGATCAGGTAAAAATGAATAAATAAATATATACATATATGGAAATGGAAATGCACTTACATAGCGCTTTTCTAGTCAAGCTGACTACTCAAAGCGCTTTACACTACGTGTCATTCACCATTCACACACACATTCACCAGTGGGCACACCAGATGCAACCAGTAGGATGCCTCTTACAGTTTCCATAAACACTGTAATGGTTGTTGTTGATTATCTGAAATGACCCCACTCACAGGATTCATAAGGATTTGAGGCAGACCGTGGATCTGTGTCAAAAGGCGGAATCTGCTGGCGTGTCGTGGATAACGGTCCACGGACGGACGTCAGATGAACGTCACCAACCGGTTCATTATGATGCCATCAAGACCATCAAAGACAGCGTGTCTGTCCCCGTCATTGCCAACGGGGACATCAAGTATCTCCGTGATGTGGAGTCCACTCACCACCTTACTGGTGTCGACGGTGTGTTATCTGCAGATATGTAGTCTCTCAGCAACCTCACCTTTCTCCCTGTTACAGATTTGTAAATGCCAATATTGGAATTATAATTATTGCCATCTTGTCTGATCCTCAGGTGTGATGGCCGCGCGGGGGCTGCTCGCTAACCCTGCCATGTTTGCCGGATACGACGATACACCGTTGGCATGTGTGTGGGACTGGGTGGACATCTCAATTGAGCAGGGCACTCCGTTCACTTGTTTCCACCACCATCTTATTTACATGCTGGAGAGAGTCAGCTCCCAGCCGGAGCGAAAGATGTTCAATTCTCTGTCCAGCACCTCAGCTGTTATAGATTACCTCCAGAACACATACGGGTCAGTTCACGACCTTTGAACATGTATTTATGGAGGTTTACAGTTTTGATTTTATCTTTTTTTTTCATATTTTCTTAAAAATGCCAAATAAAATTGCAAAGCTATTGTTTCATGCTTATTATTTCTGTATGTTATTCATTCAAGTCGAAAGAATGACCATGGATTTAACAACCCAAAAAATCAAATAAGTGAGATGTTAAACAGTATTCTAAGACTTTTATATACAAAGTGCATTCAAAATATTAAAACCAGCAAGCAGTCTTGATTATTCTCGTTTGCAAAAACTAAAAATTTTGTACGATTTAGTATATAGAATTGTATTTGTATTTAGAATACAATTTAGGTAAAGAAAGCAGCGGAAATACAAAGTGATACAGTCTGCCTTCAAAGTAAAGTTATAAGTAACATCAGGGGACAGTTTTAGAGGATGGACGAAGGGACTTTAAGGTTTCATGAAACTCTTTACTTGGAACAGTAAAGCACAGTTTTAAGCCGATTTATACTTGAAATTCTGGTACAATTTGACTTATTTAAGTGAAAATATATTACGACAACGATTTCTTTACAAGTTGTATGTTAGTTTTAATTTGGAAACTCGTCTCGGAAACAGTTTTCAACGAGATATGTGAGCCAACAACGTTGAAGCAGGAAGAGAGGGACAGGAAGATAAAGTTTTCTGGCGAAGTCACTTCTTATTGTCAGCTTTTGTCGAATTTTCGGTAAGTCACGCATTTATCGCTGAATAGTAGCCTTTTTTATGTCTCGTTGCCAAATTGAGTTCAGCTGAAGCCACATGTTAGCACAGGCCATAGCTTAGCAGTGCATTGGGATAATGATACTAATCGTGGGAAGAGGAAAAGTGCAAAATAACCCTTTACGAGGACCCATTTTCAATTAAAACGCTTAAACATTCATGGTTATATTATTGGGGTGTTGCTACAGTAAGTTTTAGCAACGTTAGTTTGGCAAAGTGAGTCTCCCGGAAGTTTGTGATAGTTTAAGTGTGAATAAAGTGGTGGTTCGTAATGTGTTCCTACATATTCCATTTGTCAGAGGGGCTGCTCAGCCCAATCTCCTGTTCCCTCTTTAAGGTTTGCAATCTGTTTGTGTTCAGTTGAAACATGACGTTGCAGTGGACTGCTGTGGCCCTCTTCCTCTATGTGGAGATTGGAATCATCGTCATCCTCTGCTTGCCCTTCATCTCAGCCAGGAGGTAAGGGCCAGTATCCAGCAGGCGTGTGTCCTGTGTAGTAATTATGCCCAAAAAAGGGGCATTTTTCTGAGTTGTGATGTGTAACTGCACTTGGTTTTGCAGATGGCAGAGTATTTTCCAGCTGCGCATTTGGGGCTTTGTGACGAGGTTCTGGAACAAGGTGTTTCTCACCATGATCATAGTACTCATTGTTCTCTTTCTTGGTAAGAATAAAGTATTATGTCTTTATTCCTCTAATTATTATTAAACCAACTCTGTGATGTAAATATCTGCTAGAGTTTTGACTTCATTATTTTTTATTAAAAGAAAAGCTCAGACATCAAAAGTTGAATGATAGTTTTAATGTGATATGGATATGGCCCAAGTGGCTCATAACAGTTTGCAAAGAATACCTGGTATTGTTTTGTTTTTTTACAACCATGAGTGATTTTGTAGGCAAAATGTTATGTTAACAATAAACAAACCAGGTTATTTTTATTCTACTTTGTTACACGTCAGGGTGATGATGTGTATGTGACGTACAGCACAGGAAATATCACATAGCATCTCATAAAACAGCCTTGGAATTTGGTTTTTACAGTTTTGTTTTATTAAGAATGTGGACACGGCTTTAACAGGATTCATTGTTTCGACTAATCTCTCTCTTCAGATGCTGTGCGAGAGGTGAGGAAATACTCTGCAAAAGAAATTGGCACAGATGCCAAGCTGCAACCAAATATGTTTGACCACCTGCACATGAAGCTCTTCAGAGCCCAAAGGAACCTCTACATTTCCGGCTTTGCTGTCTTCCTCTGGCTGTGAGTACCTGCCTCTAGTGCTAACCCAAACTTCCTCTTTGAATGCAAGGCAAGTTTATTTGTAGAGTGCAATTTGTACAAAAAGCAATTCAAAGTGCACCATAAAATCTTAAAGGAAAGAAAACATTTAAACATTTAAACTAATCATCAAGAAATTGAATTAAAAGGCAATCTGCAAATTAGATAATTTTAGGTGACATATGCATTGCTTAATAGACCTGTTTTCATTCTGGATTTAAACATTGTTAGTTTTTTTTTTTCTCAGTCATCCTCTGAGCCCTTTTTTTGTTTGCAGGGTTATGAAGCGATTGATCACTTTAATCAACCAGCTAGCATCTGTGTCTGGGTCTACAGCCGCTCTTCAAACCCAAGCTCAGAATGCAAACCAGGAAGTGGAGAAGTACATGAGGGACAATGAGAAGCTTAAACAAGTAGGCTTCATACATGCATTGTATTTTGGGGTGTGTCGCTTTCCTGCTAACTATATTTAATTCTGTATTCATAAAATGGATGTCATTTGATGCATTTCAGACTCTGATGGAAGGGCAGGGGGATAAGGCTACTTCTGAGGGCATGGAGCTGTTAAGAGGAGAAATGGGGAAGCTGAAATATGAGCTGAAGGTGTCTGGAGAAGGTTAGCACACAAGTCCTCTCTGATGTTAGCTGTGTGATTGAGTTCTTTTTCCATTCTGACCAAAAGAATTTGATTTTACAGCTGCAGACTAATCACTTGTTGGAGATAAATGCTCAGCGGATGTTTTGTGTTGGTGGGATTATTTTATGTGCAGCCCTGAAGAAGTCCCAAGCCGAGGCAGATGTCATGCAGAAACAGATGGACGGCCTCGCCAGGGAGTATGACCGGCTGCTGAAAGAACACCAGGAGCTGCAGGTAATGCACGGCTCAAACACAACAGGACAGGGGCTACTGGCTTATTGTGTAACACAAAGTGAAAATGACCTACCTCACTCCATCGAGTGGCCAATTGTCAGAATTACACTGGTTAATATAAACACACTGTTCATGCAAAAACAGCCACAGACAGCTCCTGGCTTCACTGTCTTTACATTTGTTTAATTCATCCTTTTTTAATCATTCGATATGTTAGTTAGTCATTTGGAAAAATTCTAAAATGGGCTAAAAACAGTTTCTCCTTTTCTCTGAGGCTCTTTGTCATTTTAAGGTGAGTGAAAGAGGAGAAAAGGTGCAAAGTGCCAGTACATTTTTCTAGGAAACGTATTGTTTGTTTGTGTCCAGTTTGTCAAAGTTCCCTGAAAGTCTTAACAGTATCAGCCGGCGATGTACGCAAACTACACAACTACAAAAGCCGCATGAGCAACCGTTCTCTTTTATGTTTTTTTCATCTTTCCTATTGTATAAAGTCTTTAAAACTCTGATGTTACTGTGTAGCATTGTTTGATGCAGCATAGTGACTGTTTTCTTTTCATACCCTTATTCCTTCAGAATCTTCAAGATAGTGGAACCAAAAAGGATGACTAGTCTCTGCAACTTAACCAAGTCACAAGAGAGCACACTCTGAGCACACTTTTCACCCCCCCACCATACAACCCACTGTCATTGTTTGTTTCACAAAACCGGGACGGGATCCTCCGAAAGAGGACAATTTGGGTGGATAACGGTGGTGATTTTAATTTAGTTTTGTCGGGGTATCAGATTGGCATTATTCGAACGTGTAATACCTGATGGTTTTCCGGTTGTGGCTGCTGCGGCGTATCTAAGAGGATTACCTTTTGCAAGTGAATGCAATCGTCAGATGAATTGTACTTAAAATAAGAATTCTGCTAGTGGATCCAAGGGGATCCCAGAGCTGCGTGGGTTTAAAATACTGGGTGTTTTGTGGTTGGTGCTGGTTTGGCCCCTTGTACAGAGTAACATGGAACACATGCTGTCAGGAATCTGTCAGTGCAGTGGATGGCTATGAAAATGTTCCCTAATGGTCTGCATCAATGGCTATGAAGTTTTTAAGTAGATCAGCTTCATACTTTTTTTATACACCTTCAGCCCGTACAAAAATACAGCGATACCTAGAAAGAAATATTCATGGAGTTCTTAAGGCTCACCTTCAAATATTGATTTCTCTTATTGTCCTTGATTTGAACATTTCCAATGCATATTAAATCCTTTCACACAAAATCAAACTAACAGTAAGGGTTGAAAACTTAAACTGTCTTAGGCTTGTAAATAGGAAGATGAGGATTTCTAATGGATGAAAGAATGTCATTTTTTTATATTAATGCACTGTTTGCTGTAGTCTGTTTCAGATAATGACTTTTGTGTTAGTTTTGCATGTGTCATAAAACAGGAATGTATTCTTTTTTTTGTAATAATTCCAGACCAGGCTACATCACTGTGAAATTGCAATTACGTGTTTAAACATTCCTTGGTTTTAAGTAGTAAAGCAATTTTTATTGGTTTAAAACACATTTTGTTCATTTCCATTGTACAAAGAAATTGGCTGGAAGTGCCTTTTCTCAGCTGGTAGCGAGACATTTTCTCCAATAAAGTTTTGTAATTCTGTGTTTAATTTATTAGCATATTTACTGAGTACCTGTAAGAAACACCAGGAAACATGATTTGATTGGATGTTAAAAGTTTTATTCTTCATTTCATACTGACGATGTGCTCGAAATGTTACAAAAATAGTCCAATGAATTTATTTACAATCATTTTTTTAAACACAGGTAACAACTCAAATGTAGTGCTTAAGCAGCTCCAGAGTGGTTTCATGGGATCGGTCAGACGTCTAGAACTGGCCAAGTCAAAGCTCAGACTGCTGAGCACCGTTCAGCTTAATAGTTGGAACAGTTTTGTGAGGGGAAATGAGCTAAATTGAGACTATTGAATTTAAGGGTTTTAGCAACTGCTTCCATTTAGAATTTAAAATGACTAAAGAGCCAAAAGAACAAACACTTTTTCAATTCACTGCTAACAGCTTCAGTATGTAGGCTGGTAAGGTGGCATTTGGTTTCTTTTGTTTTATTACCAGCAAGTCACTTCACAGCAATATTTCATTTTCACGTATTGACATAAAGAAAAAAAAAATCCTTTAATCATGTCTGGACTGAATGCATTACCTGTAAATATATTTATATTGATTATTTTCAGTCAATTTGTTCTCCACAAAATACTGTGTTTTATGCTCCTCTGGTGCATAATACTGGATCCTGGCTTCTGCCAAAAAAAAAAACATTAAAAAAAGGACTGGGGTCCACCTGTGCCAAACTTAAGTCACAAGATGGGTCAAAATTTTAAATCTCAGAAAGAATACAAGATGGATGGTTTTTCAGTCTTTTATTCATTGTGAAAAAGCAAAACAATACAAAAATGTTAGCTAAGTTGTGAGGATCTATGAATATTCATTTTGCATATAAATATTAAGTCTAGAGTGAACTCAAAATCTGAAATGTAAATGAGGGAAAACCTAAAAGGGTCCAAATGTATATACTGTGTGAAATCAAGACAAAAGGAGGGAGTTTCATTTTGTGTACATTTTTTCATAATTTCATTCTTTAAGTAATAACACTGATGGTAAAAGAGCAGGAAAACTGTACCTGTGCATTGTTTTCAAGCTGGGCATCAGTTAAATAATACCTTGTCATTCCTGTTCAATGTAGAAATTTCCAATATGTAATAGCAATGGCATGTGGTTTCTTTTTTTCTATTTGTCTTTTGGCCTCTAGTAGTAGAAGTTAGCTTGACTTTGGGACCGGACATCCTGGAATGTCTCTCATTTTGTAATGGGGTTTAAGGTTTCCTGAGCCTCTAGAAAAGATCAAACAATAACTCTTAATAACGATTCAGATGTGTCGTCCATTCTTTTGGAATTTAGCCTTATATGATATTAAAAAGTTAGATTTAGGGAGGAAAAAAAACTGAGAGGAGACTACATTGTTACAGGGTTTTGGCACAGCTAACATCTTTCATACAAAAAGAAAAAAAACACAAACACCTGAACACTGAAGCACATGTAACAAAGGTTGCGGGCGTGGGAACAGACCCTACACACCCTCTAAGAAATCAGCAATAAATAAACATTTCCTGTGGCAACAGTAACACGCAGTGACTTTTTCACCGAAAAGACTCAAACAGCACAAGTATACCAATAATTTAATTTTCAGCATTACAAACTCTGCCTCTTCCAAGGCACCACAATCTGGCAAACCACTCTGAGATACTTCTTACTAATTTTAAGCCTTCACAAGAGCTTTCTGTGTTCTATTTTCTTAGAAAACCTTTTCCTTAATTCTGCTTTTCAAAGGCAAGAGTTAGAGGGCCTTTTGTGTGTGTTTTTTTTGTATGGGGGGGGCACTGAATTCCAGTTTTCTTTTGTAAGAGCACGTTACAACAAAACACAACTTTCTTTTTTCTTTTTCTTTTTCTTTAAATGAGGAATATTACGTTTACATCCAGAAGAACACGAAACAAACTGCAAGTACAATCAGACCAAAATTTGGGCTTTAAGTAAAAGGCAAATGTTTAAAAGTCATTCAGAAAGAATCTTTTTCTTTTTTTTTTCCATGAAGATATTCAGCTTGAAATCTTAAAAGTGGAATGAAAAAAGTTTGAATGTCTATGTTTCAAAACCTGTGGGATCAGACTGCTAGCACGTAGTCAGAGGTAACTGTTGAGTGAATGAGGCACATACTGTAAATCACATCATCCCATCAAGTCCTTTTTAAAGTCACTAAAGTACATGTCCAGGCATGTTTGTCCACATCTGGCAGAAAAGTCTGATTGCTTGACTTTTCACCTGCTTTGGGGGGGTTGTGGGCCTCACCTGAGGCAGTCTCACCTCCTCTGTTTGGTAGCAATGGCTGCAGGAAACGCCTCTCCGTCGTATATCATACCTACAGAAGCAGCTCAGAAATGCTGGTGTTCATAATCGTAGTGTTTTGCAGTAGTTGCACAAATCACACTTGTTGTGTATTCTCCGCGTCAGGATTAAAGTGAAATATATCAACAGCATGTACATTCAAGAAATAGAGCAAGTATATGAAATGTGTCTTATTCACAACACCTGCACACGCTCAGTAGTACAAATATAGATTTTATGCTATACACGAGATGATTGAACCCAACCTGGGATTCCCTGAAAATCTCACTTGTGTGTGTGCCCCTGTAGACAGCGTCACACCACACAGCTCTGTGTGTGTGTGTGTGTGTGAGCTCGAGCACATGTAAGAGACCAGAGATGTCCGTCCTGCAGATGTGTTACAGTCGGGTGTTCCTAACTGTGCTGTTGTCTGAGTTTTGTGCTAATTGGTCAGAATTTGAAATCACAAACTCCTCCCTCCTGAGCGCCTCCAGTTCAGTTCCACCGTTAGTCAGGGCTCCGTGCATGGCACTTCTCTCCTCCTTCTTCAGCTGTCGACTGAGCAAGATGAAGCCCGGGATGCAAATGATAAACGAGATAGTCCGCAGGCTCAGAGTCAGACCCAGGTAAGCTATCCTGAGAGGGAAAAGAAAAGAATGGATATCACTTACTGGTTCATTTTATTTATTTTTCCATCCATCCATCCATTATCAATACCGCTTATTCCCTGTTGCGGTCGCGGGGGGAACTGGAGCCTATCCCAGTGGTCAACGGGCGAGAGGCAGGGTACACCCTGGAAAGTTTATTTATTTTTTTCGGACAAAAATTCAACTCAACATTTAGATCTGCATTAAGCTCCCTCTACTGTTGCTATTTACAGGAGTGAGTTTGTTGTCTTTAACTTCAAAGAAAGCGTAGCAAAGCTACAAAGAAAAAAATAATCTGTGAAATATGCAAAGAAACTGAGTAACACATCAGGGGAGAAGAACTTATTTTTATTTTCATGTCAATGGAACTGAGGAAGCTAACTGAAGCAGAGAAACCATGATACAAAAAAAAAGATTTAAAAAATCTGTGATTCATGAAACAGACCTAAATCTCTGGAGTATTACAGCACGTTTAATTAGTTTGTTAATAGTGGGTGTAGATGGTAATAGTATGCATGTGAGTGCTACCTGTAGGCGGTAGTGTTGTAGATCCTGCAGGCTCCTATGCCTCCACATCTCTTCTGACCCCATTTGAGACATGTGGTGTCGATGATTGCTCCAAAGTAGATGGGGGCTGGAATTCCTGCTGCAAGACCAAATTATTTTACAATTAGTGCACCGAAAGCTGAAATACATCAGATCATCAAATCAGGAAAACACAGTTGAACGCGACTCAAATGTGGCCACCGCAGAGAGGACACTTACCCAGAGTGCGTGTCGCTAAGGCGTGGAACCCCAGAGCCAGAGATTTGAGCTGGGGTTTAATGCACCTGCAAGAGCAACAAATGAGGGCTTTTAAGAATATTTTTTTCATTAGAGACTTGTGAGAAAAAGCATTAAATAGAAAGTACTTAAGAAAAGACTGTGTTTAATACACAGTCTTGAAAGAGAACTATTTCAACAATTAGAAAGTGCCTAAGGTACTATCTTATTCTTCTAACAAATTATGCTCTGGGCTAATTTAAGTTCTATCTCCAAGTTAATGAGAATAAAGTTTACATTTGTCACATGTTATAAAAGGATGGAATCCATACACCGTACAAAGCGTGCGATTGTCAAATATACACAGGTTACTTCGTTCTTTGAGCAAGCCTTTTCTAAACTATTTGTAACCCTTAATCCCTTGGTCACTTTAGTCTGAACAGGAAAAGATTGTGCAGATCTTGGGTCTGTACAATGAAACTGAATAAGGAGAGAGCAGGGAAAAAAAGCACTTAGTAACTGAATTTGTGTCACGCTTTGCATTCCAACGGATCAGCTGACGTGGCTTCGGGAAATCTTGTGTGTGCTGCTTTATGTGTGTTTTCATGTTTTCGTGGCATAATTTCTTTAACGTTGCGCTGCTCTAAATCACTATTTTTATTCTCCGGAAACACACTTCAGGGCAGAGATAGGGATGACACAATGTAGGGTTAAAAAACAAGGCAAGATCACTATTAATTCTCTTAATCTCTTGAAGGATTCTGCCAGCAGAGGCTGCTCTGGGGCACAAGATTCTGTGACTTTTACCTGGACTGCGCTACACGCATACAGGCGGTTGTCTAAGAAATGACTCCCAGTAAAAGCCCTTCTAACAGATGTGCCGTTTGTGAAGGCATGACAGTGTTTGGATGGAGCTGTTGTTCCCTGCTTCAGGCTGTCGTGTTCCACTGTGCAGGAAAAGCTGAATTCCTGTCGTGTGTCAGTGGCAGGCCGTTTCATGGCAGTTAGAAAACATTAACAGTTTGTCTCCTAATCCTTTTGAGGAAATTGATTGCCATGACCTACTTTCTTTGTGTGGAAAAAGCCAGAGGTCACCAAGAAATGACAGAGGGGACAGCTCTTTTGTGAGCATTTGTCATTCCTAAGAACTCGCCAATTCACTCTGCTGCTACCATTCTTAAGTACAACTGTGTTGTTGACTCTTTTTCAGAGGAACCTTTTTTAGAATATACACGTATTGCAAGAATTCAGTTTAACTGAGATGCATGCTCTTTGTAGAAGTTGGTGCTTCACCTACAAACTCTAACCCTAATTCATCATTTTCCTGACATCAGAAACAGCCCTTTTAGGCCTTCAATAAGCTATTCAAAAAATGGAAATAGAAAATAAGCGAAGTCCGCAGAGAGAAATCCGTGCGCTGCCCTTTCCCTTGTAAAAGTCAGATAAATCTAACAATTTTCCATTTAACATAACAAAATCAATGTAACACATAGTGGGATGCGACACACAGGCACTAACTCAATTACCACCATAAACACAGCCACAAATTAAACCAAATCAGATTTTACGTCGCCAATGGCTTTAAAAAGTCGAGCAAATAAAACAAGTACAAAACAAGTCTCCTTAAGGTCATGAATGACAGAACATTTGGGTAGGTGCAAATGCTCTAATCCACTTACAAAGGAAAGTCAGTATTGGTTAAAGATACTGTAGACGGCACGGTAGTGGGTTCCTAGTTTCTTTTTTTGTCCCTAGGAGTGAATGTGAGTGTGTGTGGTTGTTTGTCTCTGTGTCACCCCCTCCCACAGACTGGCAACCTGGCCAAGGTGCACCCCGCCTCCCGGCCATTGTTAGCTGGGATAGGCTCCAGTTCAAATAATACTACGTGTGAGCCATTGATTACATTTGTTGATTTATAATTATAGTAATTTACTGGCTCTGAGATAATAACTTGAACACCAGATTGTTGCTGCAGCGCAAAGCTATCCCCAGTCACAATGTTAGTTCAATGTAGAGGTATTTACAAATGGTTAAGGGGAGTCGACCAAAATATTCGCACAGCGTTATTGATATATTTTTCATTTGGACCTAACCTGATGAGAAGCATGTAGCCTGGGGTCCCCCCAAGAGAGATGATAAAGGAAGTGATGACAGAGAGAGCCAGGAAGTATCGGAACATCTGGTCGCAGTCGTCCTTATCGGGGCACTGACCCATACTGGCCGTAAAGTTACCGGCCGCGCCGACACAGCTGCAATTTGAGAAGACCTGGGGAGAGATGCACAGACAGAACCATATGGAGCAGGGCATGGATGCTCACACACACACATCACAAGCTAACTAGGAGTCTACGCGAGTTGTGGTCGTTTAGGTTTTGCTGGGTATTTATTTTTACGCAACTTACTGTGTTTTTCCCTGAGCCCATGGAGGTCGTGCAGCCAGCGAGACACGGAGAAACATACGTGATGCCGTTCTCCGCACAGACCGGGTCCCACTCAGCGGACGAGCAAAAGCAGTCTGAGTTGCAGCCTGTGAACACTGAGTGTGTGTCATAAGATATCTCATCTATGCTGGAGGAAAGAGAGCAAAAACAGAGGTGCAACTTAATATCTTTCACAAAATTATCTAAAGGTATATATTTAATCATATAGTTTTCCTTTAATTTAAAAATAGGACTGAATCCTTAACACCCAATAAATGAATAAATATTGTAGATAAGCATTTTGTATTACCTTATAAGTATTTTAGTGGAAAGCAAAAATATTCTGTTCCTTCAAAGATAAGTTACGTCTAAAGCTGATGTGGAAACTTGTAAGGAAAGCAGCTTATATGTATTTCAAATGCTTATGTATAATGCTAAGCGGCTATCTGCATGCATGTGTGCAGAGTGGGTGATTTTCAGTGCGTTTGTGGAGCTTTTTGACTCAAGGCACATGTGAAATTAAAGCTGAGAGCAGAAAGAGGGAACCTTACTGATGCAGCTAAACCTGACTAACCCAACCTTTATAACACAGAGGGAGGGAGCAGATGGATTACCAAACATGATGGCACAAAGAAACCGTATTATTTCTAACTCCCAATTACTATCATCATTAGCTGGCTTCAGTCACCACCCCTTTGAAAAAATAATAAAATCAGTACGCTGCTGACTACCTCTCTCTCATTTATCAAAATCTCTAAAGAATTTATGAGGTATTAGAAATTCAATATTTTATTTACCACATGTGGTGTTGTGCTTTAAACTGTGAGCACCAGTTCTGCACACTCACTGTGAGCTAATTATCACACTGCACCCCCCCCCCTTTCATTTGTGCGACTGAGGAGCACCAGGCTCACACAGAGGCTTAATGTCTGTATTCTTACTGCCTGTCACATGTTGGCTGCTCACTGTGTTAAAGAAGGTGTTTTTTGGATGTAGCAGAATGTGAATCTAAACGGCCTCATTCGCAAGACGCAAAAACAAGGTTATTCGTGGCTCACCTGTTGTACGACAGCGTCACGCCAGCTACCTTTGCGTTCTCACAGCTCATGACGAAGAAGAACAGTGAGAGTATGTAGCCAATCAGAGAAGTGGTGAAGGCAAACTTGGCAGCTCCCATGATATTCATTTTAAGCCTCTGCATTAGCACACCGCCGGAAAACATACCCAGTGCCACAGCGGGGATATTGATCATACCTCAGGTTAGAAAAAACAGTAAAAAACATTTTTAGCACATTATTGACTGTATACATTGGAATTTAGACTTTGAAATTAAGAGGGTGAAATAACTACTGAGCAACTTTTACAGAGAAAGAAAGTCTCAATAAAGAAAATATTGCCCAGCTTTTTTTAAATTCATATTTTCTTTTTTAATCTCATACCTTCATTTAACATCAATGGGAAGACCCAGGCTTTGATCTATACTCATGTCTTTTACTCTGGCAACTAATATGGGAATCTCTTTCATATGCAGCCAGTCTCGTCAGTGCAGCCATCTCTCTTAATGAGTCCACACGAACCTAGATGTTTTCATTTAATGCTGTGAACTTCATTAGAAATTTTATTTCATGATTAGAGTAGTTCTTATACTCTCAAAGCTTCGGTCTCTGAGGCTGACGCAGTTAGTGGGCTGAATGCACAAATATTCCGTCAACCACTTCTTTAACAGTAGTGTCGATAACACAGAGCTTTTTGCTCCAACCCAAAAGGAGCCGGGTCGAAAAGCTTTCGCCGGTTCTGTTTCCAGCATGTAAAACATTACTATTTCATAAGATACCAAGTAATATTCATGAGAGATGTACCGTACCCATCAGGAAGTTGGCCTTTGACGCGGACTGCCTGAAATGCTGCTCGATGTACTTGGGTTTGTAAGTGACCATGCCGATGAGAGAGTTGAGCTGGATGACCGTCACACATAGGTAGATCAGATACACAGGATGCGCCAGCAGAGTTCGCAGGGTTGGAATGAAGTCTGTGGAGGGATTTAAAAACAAAAATGTGAAAATGAGATAAAATCACTATATACCTATTCAGTATTTATGGAGTCGATTCAGACGTGTAAGTTCTGTCGGCACAAATGCACCTCCTCTACACCAGAGATGTCCCTCAACTCTTTAGTTAAGAGCATTCAGCATGCATGAATTCAATATTTGTTTAGTCTGACCACATAACAATTTTTCCACTTTGGCTCAGTTGGATCTTTACCTTACATCAGTGGAAAGCAGGGGAATAGCATTCACCATGATTTCTGCAAATATTGCTAAATCCATACAGGGATTTCCAGAGTAAAATCACATTCCTTTTGAGATTTTACAATCCCACTAATAAGAACATTATTTTCAAATCCCACCACAATTTGTAGGCAGTGTTCGGTTAGATTGTTTTCTTATTTTGGTTTCTTTAAGGTTCTACTTTTAAATCCTGTTACAGACCTGTTGCTTGTCAGGAAGTCAGTTGCAACATCTCTGTTATATGTATGATAAAGTAAAAACATTTTTTAAAGTATATGATTGAAAATGTTACATAATAAGATGAGAGTACCTATAGAAACATCAAAATAGAAAATTTTAAAAATTCATCTTCGCAAACATTGGTTCAGATGGAGAACAGAAACAGAAAAGCATTCTGAAAGGACCATGATGATGATGATGATGCTTATCCATGCTTACTCTTTGTCATCTCTAGAAAGCTCGTGTCTTCATCTGCTGGGTACTTGTGCTTCTGATGGGGAGAGTCTTTAATGAAATTTGTCTGCTCCTGAGTGCATTTCTTTGGAACCCTGTTCCTGGATGTAGGTATGGAGCGGGGTAGAAACCAGAAGGGGATAGCGGAGAGCAGGGTGATGACTCCAGCTATGAGGTAGCCCAGCCACCAGGCCCCCACCCAGCGGGCGTCTGATGGCGTAATAGTGATGGTCTCTGTGTCAGAGGCATAAGAAGGGAAGGATAAGTTAGGTAAATATTCAATGGCCAAAGCTCATCTTTTCTATCAGGTGAGCTATCGATTTTTGCATTTGTGTGAGGATTAAAACAGAAATCTTTTGTTCAAGCTGTAGCTATTTGTTTACGTTTTAATGATAAGGGCTTTTGAACTGAGCCTCCTCATTCATTCTTTCGAGTTCTTCTTTAGGCTGAGCACCAAAGTGAAATTCAATGTTGAGAAAAGTAATCGCCGTGTATTGCTTCTCGCTTTCTCTTGATTTTTTTTGTGTTGATGTTTAGCTTCATCTTCACATCTAAGTGTAACTCTCTCTCTCCCCATTGCACTCTGTTTGATTGTTGCCTGTCAGCAGGCTCTACCCCCTCCTGTCCCTCAGCGGGCCTCCTTTATTAAGCTAATAGATGTAATCCTGTACACCTGCTCTGCGTGTTGAATTGTGCACACACTGACTGTCATCCACGCTCTGCTGGATCTGATAACGTTGCGCCTCAGTTTTATGAATGAGCAGGTGCCATTTTAACAGTAATAGCTGGAGAGGTGCAGGTGTTAGCAAAGACACTGGCAATGGCTCTGATGTATCCATGAGTCCAAGCAGGCACAACAGCAGGGAGCAGGTGTATGCACAATGCATATGGATAAAGACAGTCGATATGTCATTTTCACTAATTGGTTTTTCCTAAGGGTCACTTGTTTTCCCCAGTTCACGGGAACATCAATAAACGGCCCTACAGTTACCAGCATCCACTAAAGACCGTTATCACACCAGATGCTGTAACTTGTTACGTGATTAGAAACACTGGTGTTTTGTGAATGATGTGTGCAATTACCCAGTAAACCTGTGTGTTCAAGTGGAAGACTTCCCCAGAGGGGTCCAGTCACATGGTCCTTTTTTAAGGTTCCAAACCAGGCAAAACGACAGTGTTATTTATGTAGCAGCTTTAACTAGAAGATGTTAAAATTCTTAAAACTTTCTGTAGAAGCTTTAGTGACCCATTTATCAACTCCTTCAACATATGAAACAACGGTTCACCCTTTTAATGAAAAAAAATTGATAATTATCTGTAGTATAATGATAATTATCTGTAGTATATCTTTCATGTCTACAATGTATTTTCTTCTACTCAGAATTAAAGACATGAATAATGAAGAGGTACAATTATGTCGTTACACTAGCCTCAGTAAAAAAACTGTAAAGTTGTAGTTTTAGTAGTTTCATACATATGTGCTTTTTACTAATGACCTCACAGTTTAAGCCATGAATAACAATATTTTAACTGACTAATGAAGAATACTGCCTTTAAACAACCCAGATCTGAGGTAGCCAGCGTGGTGTGAAACAGGATTTTTCAGGTTTGTGGATAGAACTTAGCTCCTTAAATATATTCGATTTTCAAATGGAGTGAGCTGTCATTGACATAGTGCAACCAATGTCAGTGGAAGGAACATTAACACAGAGCCAACAGGATAGAGGACACTGTGAAGGAACTATAGCATGACCGTGAAACTCAACTGAATTCAGTTGGATGTTGGTACAAACATCAATGACAGTTTTATTTGTTGCTTTCAGCAGGCAGTAGAGATGACATATTTCTCTCCTGAGAAAGACAATCCTCAAACAATTCAATTTCCGGCTATGTCATGTCAAAAGGTCTGCTGTGAAATACGTCTGTTCCCCAGCAACAATAGCACATAATGAAAATATGAAAAAAAGTTCCTCAGATCTGTATTTGCTTAATATGGTATACATTTAGTTAACATGCTTCTTACATAGTTAACAAAAATATGAATCACTTCAGATCGGGTGCTTATCTAGTTTTCCAGGTAAATGTATTATTCCTTTATTTCCTAGGAAGGAAATAATCCGATTCAATTTCCCACAGGGCATGTGACACAGTCAACGCTCATTAGGGTCATTCTACAAACAAAACTGTGATGCCTTTAAAGCTATATAGTAAAATTTCAATTGTACATTGACAAAGGCTAAACATGTCAGCTGAGTTCTCTCATCATGAATAAATAAAATGTGTTAAAACCTACCCATTTTTACAAATCCAATGTCCACATAGATTTTGGCACAAAGGGAACCTAAAAGGTATCCAAACACAGGCCCAACCACAGATATGGTCTGCACACATCCTACAGAACGAGAAACACACATAGAAACACACACTGCTTAGGGCTTTTTAAGAGCTTAGATGCGGTAGACCGGACCGAACACTGACATTTCATTTGAAATGACCGCTTTAAAACATATATATGTTTAGAACCTGTAGTCAAACCTCGATTTGTCTGAAAAAGTAGAGTAAGAATGTCTTTTTCAGTAATAAGCATAATCAGCTATTGTAGAATCCATAAGAGTTTTACTGCTTTGCTCATTCTTGGGAAAAGAACAATATTGTTGCACGTGGCCGACCTTTGTGCCACCACGGCATTATGTCTGAGCAGCCACACTATGCTCTAAAGAGGGCTGTGCAGCTCACTGCTGCAAGAAAGCTGAACTTTAGGATTTAAAACGGCGCTACTGTAGATTAAAACGTAAGAATTGTGATATTCACTGTCGCATTCAACGACTGAATACGTAAATACAAACTATTCAATCTTGAGGGCTCTATGTTTTTGGCCAATCTGAAGAAACGTTTTAAAAGGTGATCTTGTTTTTAAGGATTAATCGAAGACAGTACATCATACAAATTTTAAAAAGAGAAAATAAAAGGCGGAAACTCTCACAATGTATTAGGGCCAGCTGGATTTCCTTTTTATGCATCTCCACTACTTCAAAAAAGTGTTCTTACCCACATATAGTGCAGCATTCTCCTCAGTAGCAAAATCATCCAGGTAAGAGATTCCCAGTGGCTGAACAGGTGTCTCCCCAATGCCCCGCAACACATTTCCCAGGAGCACGTATATCCACATGGACAGATTAGAGTCTCCTTCACAACCTGGTGGGGGAAATGTGTGACATCTTTATGTCTGATAAGCGTTGTCATCCCCTTTCTGTTTTGTACTGGTCTCACCTGAAGATGTCCCTTGAGGGTGTTTCCCATCCTTTGTCAGGTCTTCGGGGGAACCCACCCGACACGGGGAGGGGTTGATGGATGAGTTCGTCACCCATCGAACTGATGTTTCAAATTCATAACTGCGAACGAAAGTACAAGCAGTGTGAATGCAAATCCGCTAAAATATTAGTGTATTGATGGTGTATTCCAGCCATATAACAGTAATAATTATTTAAATCTAAATGTTTTAATGCATTTAGACTCAGAGCTTAGTCATTACTTACCGTCCAATAATGAAATGAGGCAGCGCAATGAGGAAGGTGCCGATGGACATCAATACACAGCCCACTGCAATGATCTTTGGCCTGTGGAGTTTGGCTCCAAAGTAACTCACAAAGGCTATCACTAGCAAGTTGCCTGTTGGGATGGATATAATATTAAATATATAATTGATTTACAGTGTTCACAGAATCAAGCAAAAGGACCAAGAGGAGATGTTTGCCTTTTTACTCTTGTTCTCACTGTTTCTTTTCGTAGTTTGGTACAGCTGCACAATTTTCTGGAAAAACTAATGAGCCGGTTTTGATTAGACTCGGCAGTGAACAAGAAATATCATTCAACTGAATATCTGCCTTCCAAGAAATGCATTTCCCTACTGTCCACCCCTGCATTTTCCAACTGTACCTCAATTAAATATTCATTACATAATGTGGATAAATATAGTACAATAACACGACCAGTCTAAGATGACATGTACAGTAGGTGCATTAAATTTACAGAGGAACTGACTGACACAAAGATGTCTCATTTTCACACTCTGAGATGTTTATTAACTGTCAAACGTAGCAATTCAATTGGTGCTAGTGCATTATAATAATAGTCCACGACTTAGAATGTCACATGAACTTGGTGGGGTGTCATCACTTGCTTTAATAAAAGAAATGGAATGGATTATCTGAAAACTGTACACTTGCTATGAGTTGTGCCGTGCATTAAGCCTGCATGCACATGCAGCCATTTGCGTGGCTGCATGGATCTACAAATTTATCATTATAATTCTCTTCCCCCATCATTATTCCTCTTTTCTCTCGTCTTCTTGTTCTCCTCTTGTCTTTCTTACGTTTTCCTTTCTTTTCATGTTGCCCTGCTCTGCCTCTATGTTGCCCTGGCAACAGTCCTATGGAAAAAGCTTGTTGCCTAGGCCACACGAGAGAAGCTTTTCTCACAGGAGATGGAGTGATGGCGGTAAAGAGAATCGCTACATTCAGCTTTGACATTGAGTAGGGTGTCACCCTTTTTCTTCTCTGGCAGATACATTCATGGATGTGCACAAACAATTAAAAGTCACTATGGTAGTCCAAACTGATGTGTGACAACAGAAAAGGTTGAATAGCCAGATAACTCTACTCCTCGTGGCCCTTATTTCTATTGGTCATATCTGTATAATTCAACTCTCAACCAATAATTTGTATCCTTTTTCATTTTGCAACATATTAAGATATCGCTCTCTGGAGTCTTAAAACAGCCGAATTATCTCACAATATCTGTAAACAATAAATGACTTGTAAAATCCATTTGAGTTTCCTGGTGAAAGCAGTCTTTTCATAAATCTCCTCTAATGTTCAAATTGTTTGACTCTTGAAACCCAATTTCAAAATCACATTTCACACATTGCTTTCCTGAGTAGCATTTTCATCTTTTCAACTAGGGATATTAACATAAACAATTAGCAACGGTAAAAAGTTTTTTTTTTTTTCACTGAAATGAGTTTGCACAAAAAGAAAAATGGAACATGTCCGGAAGATAAAAGCAGACGTTGTTGCAAAAGTTCACATTCTGAGAGGAAGCTGTGAAAGCAGAGTCCTGTTGCTCACAAGTCAGCTGATAGTCACAAATTATATTACTGGGGGATAATGGACATTACATTAATATTCTTGAGAAGCTATGTTGTAAAACGACTCAGAAATTCTATGGTCTGGCTGTCTAGAACCGTAAAAAGCTCTAGGCTTGTATATTATGTCCTTGCTCAACACTGTGACTCACCACACACTGACTAACGCACACAAACACAATCCTCTGTCCTCTTCTTGGAACCCTGATTAATCCTTTATCTGAAGCTTGAATATCTCAATGATCCATTCATATTTTCGGCCCAGAGACGGCTAGAGAGAAGGGAGGCGAGCCTACGACACAGAGGCAGCAAATGGAACTGCAAAATAACAACTAGTGATTGGCAGACTCACTCACCTATTTCGAAGCTCCCATCAATAACACCTATTAGGTAACTGGGGATGTCAAAGCGTCTCTCCAACTGAGTTATTGTGCTCTTCATGTAGCTCCCCGACAGAGCCTTTGCAAAATAAGCAAAGGACAACGCTACCAGGAACATCTTGGGAAAAGATGAGAGGATAAAATGTAAGAGAAAGAAAAAAGATTAATATTTCTTATTGATACACAGAGGCCAAACACTGAGCAACTGTATTAAGCTCATTTTAATAAACAGTTACGTATTTTATTGAGCGACAAACTGGAATATGAATTCCACTGTCTGGTCTAGCTAATTAGCACAGTAATTAACACTTCTCTACTCCTTGTTTAAGCATTATCATCCCTCTATTATAATAAGCAGTTATTATCTTAAAAGATTCAGCATCATATGGTCTCCAAACAAACAACAATGAAAAATAATTAGTATCCGCCAACCTGTTTTCTCAAAAGTAATGTTGCGTAACCTTTTTTCAACTATTTTCACAGGCAAACAACGCAATAAGTGGAGTTTTTATTTTCATGAAACCTTGCACCTGTTTTTTCCATAAACATTAATTTGCTCTTCACAGGAGCTGCTTCAAGGATACACCACATTCTCACTTAGAAAACGTCCAATGCTAGACTTTGTGGTGAGAGCACAGGAGACTTTTTCCTTTGGTGACTCATCAATAAAGGTCATTCTTGTGCAAGCGTGACTGCATGGTTGAACACTGAAAAGCTGCTACAGTCTGCAGCATCTTTCTGAAGCTCCTTTGCTGTAAAATAGGGGTTGAAATTCTCTTCCGAATGAGGAAATAGGGAGCCGGTTCTGAAAGGTTTCTTCGTCTTGAAGACTTCGGCTACAACTAACCAGCTGAAAACATTATAATCTTGTCCTGCTTTGTGAACTTTATTAAAGCTTTGACATTTGTATCACCTGGCCTTTTCCTAACAATGTGTGTAAATGAGACAGTCCAAGCAAGCTATTCAATTATGATCTGAGCCGTTTGTAAAGGTTATCTATCCGAAATCACACAGGGGGCCTAAACCTTTGCATCATTCTCCTTTAGTTTTCCACTTCAAAATTGTTCAAAACAAAAAGAATACACTTATTTGTCATGTGCTGTGTTGTTTTACGTAAAACGATTAAATCATTTTTCTGGTTCATTACAAAGGCTGTTCTTAGAAACAGCACATATATGTATGGTACTTTATTACCACTAATAAGTAATTAACAATCCAACAAGTGTCAGCATCTGAGGAAAAACCCGATTTCAGATTAATGAATAGCATCAAATTAGGAGGAGAATAAGAATAAGTCAGAGTGCAAGTCAAATGTCAATGCTGAAAGATTAAGAGTTGGCAACCAAATATTTGTGCTGGGATGGGACTAAATCCAAATAACATGCAACAGGGATTAAAAAGCCTATTCAGTCTGAATCAATGTAATCATCCAGACAGTTTTAAATGCCAAGCAAACCACACCATGGGAAAGGCAACTCACAAAGAATATGGGAATGGTGGCCAAAACTGGAAGCACCCAAACCAAAAGTAAAAAGAAAGAAAAAACTGAGTAAAAATCATCTCCCACAAGTCCCACTCTAGTAACGACAGCAAACTAATAGAAATATTATGCGATGGCAGACAACAAAAACAAATTCCACTTCATTAGCATCAGAGAAAACCAAGAACTGAGATTTTTTGTAAAACAAATCAAAACACAAATGATCAAAAAATATTAATTGGATTTTGTTCCCTGTGATACTTCAATACACAAAGTCATTTCTGTCATTGAGATATTTTTTACTAAATGAGTGTTTCTAGTCAGTAGGTTCTGAAAAAAGAGTTTTGTAACATTTAATAAACTACTCATGTTGTTGTAGCTGGTAGTGTTTAAGTGTTTTGTGTACTTGTCTCTGTACTCCTAATTTACGCTACCTCTGAAACATTACTATGTTTAATATTTTAAAAGGCAGCTTTAATTCATTTTACACAAAGTTAAACAGCTACTGGCCTTGTTGGCCATTTGACATCAGAGTGTGTTTTGTATCCTCTTTAATTTTTCACTAACCAACCATTTCTCTTTTAATGTGCTTTGATATGTGAAGTCAAACACTGCAGTAATGTGGAAATCATGTTAGAATTTATTAGCTAACTCAGGTAAATCAGAGGCTCATCGTCTCAGCTTTCCACTGGGTCTTCTCACAGTCCACACTAATGTCTCTCTCCCTCATTTAAAGAATGTAGCTCCTGATCCAGATCCTTCTTTTGATTTATAACTAAGTACCAAAATGCTAACAACTGTGCAGTAACATGCTGTTACAGGTGGGATTTAAAAAGTTTTAATAAAAAATCCATCTGTAAAAGATGACTGCGAATGCTGATCTGTAGTCGGAAATGTTCACAAACGTTCACAAACATGAACATGAAACACTAGGAAGGACATAAAATAGACGAGCACTGAGCTTATGTCCTTCTCTGCTGGCTGGTGCCTCTCATCCAGCACCAAGCAAAGAGTTGGTGCTATTGTAGCAATTGCTTCTCTACGCTGGATCCAAAAGTTTTGGGAGTCAAAACAAAAAGAACTGGATCTAAGCTAGGCTCCGGCTTTAAACCCGCTCTTTTATGATGTCAGAGACCTAAGGGGTTATTGCAAAAAGGAAGTGACCCAGATACAGTATCAGACAACAGAGACAAGCCCAAAGCTTGTTCACAGTTTTAAGATATATAAATATAAAACTTGGACGAAGAATTCAAAGAATGGCAAATTTCTAATCAAGGCCATTAGGGATATCATAAACATTGTTATCACCATGTCTACAACAGCTTTGTCTCAGTATTTTTCTGTAGAACTATCTACAATAATTATTTAGATGCACTTCCATGTAACAATGAACAAACGAGAACCATATAAGCGCTAGTATAAAAAGTAATCGATTTTCTTACACCTTATAAAAGCAGAGTGAAGTAACTACAAGACTGTTCCAACCTTCTGACTCCACTGAACATATTCATCATATTGTTGCCTCCTTTTTTGCCAGTTTGCCTTGTAAAAGGCGAAATAATAGAAGCAGCTGCAACCCCTTCAGTTTAGACAAAACAAGAATCCCACATTTGCATCAATATTTAGACTGTCTATAATTTCCTATCTTGAGTTGTAAAGAAGAAATAGTTTGTAGCCTTGATCACTATTCCTGTAGTGTATTCGACCCCCTCATAGCAGAGCACATGAGAGTCATGTTAACCACATGATACGACAGACATGCCTTCATCATAGTTACAACAATGTCTGGGATGTACCTACAGAGATCATATGATAGAATCCTCATTGACGACAGCGTTTATCCCTTCGACCATGTAATGGTATCTGAATTGGAAGCAGCTGACTATACTATTAGTTCCGGTGAAACCACATTAGTTAAGTCGGAGAGGGGAGAATTAAGTCAGGGTGGAAGTCTTTTTTTAGTATATATAACAGCACATGCAACATTATCAGTAGTTTGTGAAATAGTAACAACTTGGATTATTTACTCAAACGGAATGCTTATTTACACAAGCAAGTAGGAAATGTCCATTAATGCAAATACGCCTGTGATGAGATCATGCTGGCCACCAGCATTAGATTTGGGGCACTCGCACCAGTAACTCATCACATGTGCATTTCCTTAAGGGATTCAATTGCAAAGAAGTATGCACAGCCATTTGTTTCACTGCTATTTGAGGGAAAACCTCTTTTTATCTGAGCAAATCTAAATGTTTTCATCAGTTATTTGCGCAAACTAATTAAGGAAAGATCAAGGATAATATCTGTGGAATGGAAAATGGGAGGGGTTTTGTTTACCTATAAACAACCCAGCATATTTTACTCAACAGAAACCCTTCTTTTAACTTCAGCGGCCCCACTATAGTCAGCACAATATACATTGAATAGCTCGAGTCTTTAGCAAATGCAAGCTGTCAGTTCAGTTATTGCTCAAAATCACTGCGTTTCTACCAGAGTGATGGATGGAGTCCCCTCAGAGATGTGTATTTGTTAAAATCATTTGCAGACACTGTTTCACCTCTGTATTCTGTAGCTTGCTCAGCCGAACGGGTTTACTCATCCAAACTAATACGCCAACATGGGGAAAAAAATACTTTTAGAGGAGGCAAGAATAAGAATGTCACTCTGGCTATTCGGACTGGTACTTGCTCCTCTGGTCTCGAGATAATTCATCAAATGAAACATTCATGAACAATGACCAATTAAGTAAAAAATACTTCATCTGAAATTATTCTCAGAAATCAAGAGCTACAATCAAAATGTAGATATACATCAAACCTGTGTTTTATCAACAAATGCATATATATAGTAATATTCCAATGCATTATGAGTTTTTGCATCACTCGTTTCACATGTTTCTTCATGGTTCTTTTATACAAATTAAATTTGTAGCCTCTCATGGACTTTTAGATGAAGCTTGCCTACTATGGTGGTTAATTAAATGGAGAAAGTGCTGCATATAATAAAGAGCGCTTATAAACACACAAGTAACCCATCGTAAGAGTGTTTGTGTATTTGAGACAAAGATAGAAAATGAGAATGAAAACGTTTAAATATTGCCAGAAGTGCTGTGAAAAATGTACTAATGTGTACTTAGTCCTTTGTCAAGCTGGAAAAGTCTGCAGATATCTCCTCAGCTTCGAGCAAGACTATGTTTAAACTACAAAATCCAAATAACCCTTGAAATAAAGACTTGGTTTAGTAAATAACTGTGATAATATCATGCACATAAAGTAAAATGGAGCCCTAATCTCCATTTACTTGGGCCATTTACTCAATATTTTTGGGAGAATAATAACCTTGTTTACAGATGACATTTCTACATATTCAGAATGAAGAAGAAGTCATTCATAATTGTGATATATATCACATGACCACTAAAAGTAGAACAAGAAATACTAAGAAATCGTGGCACCAAAGTTCTGCTCGTATCACTGGAATTGACAAAAAGCTGGGAAAAACTTTAAGCCGCAGATTAGAGTCCAAGCGGATCTTGCCATATCCCACCCAGCCGCTCAGGGAACCAAACAATCCTGCGAGGAAATAAGTCTGTGTTTCCACTGCCGTCTCTGTTATGATAAGCTGTTTGAACCCCATTGTCTCACATCACTTTCATGTGGAAAAAAGTAACAAGAATGACTGATCTTATTGTGGGCTTTACTAACATTTTTTTTAAGTATTTCTACTCATTTATTTTTCTAAAAGGTTTGTTTGAGTCACGGATAAGAAAGAACAAAGAAAGAAAGCCTCAGTTAGTCCATTTTTTGGTACTTTGAGATTAAGATCGTGCTCCACATTCTTTTCCTCATTTCGTTTTTTTTTTTCAGATTGAAATATTTTATAGTATTTAGTACATATTCATCATTCCGCTATAGATCGAGATGTTTCATCAGCTTTTTCCAACTGGGAGCAATTTAAAACACCAAAGTCAAGTGAAAATGCTTGTTCTCACTCAGAGCACTGCACCCTGAGCTTCAAGAGTGGGTGCAGCTTACTTTTTCTTTCTAATATTGGAGTCTTGATATTGAAATCAACGCTTGCACAGAGAGAAAAAACATTGATTTTACATGACAACCAAACAGCTAACTTACAACAGTTAGAAAGTCAAAAACTGTAAACAGCCTGGCAGTAATGGTGTTTTCACTCTGTAGTCAACAGAGCACTAGTTACTAGAAAAAGCACATCTGAACCCGATAAGATGCAATAATAAATGATGGCCAGACGGAGATCTGAACAACCCTTTTGGGGTTTTTCAGTGGAGCACTGCCCGGAGTATAAGAGTGTCTCTCGTATTCTGCCTTTCTTCCAAAATGCATCAAATTGCCATCTTTCCCCAGGTACACAACAACTAATTAGCCAAATATGTGAGAGAAAATAATCTTCACCGAGCCAAGTCACCTCCGCCCATGGAACAATGACATTGTTACATTTTAAATACTGACATTTATGCTTTCAGGACATTGGTGTTATAATGGTTTTTCGTGGGCTATCTTAACTGCTTTTAGAGTACACTTCCGTATATGTTAAACTGCAAATGTTCTCTTCTTTAACTGCAGCAGTCTGTGGTGTAGAGGAAACCCTGACCATATGAGGTCAAAATGGCTGAGTCAAAGAAAGTTGACAAAGCCTGACTGATGAAGAATTGTTTTTCTCAACTTTGAATATGTGAGGAATACAAATAAAAAAACTGTAAAAGCTAGGAGGTGAAATAATTTAGCAGAGCTACTGAGTGAGTGCTTACAATTCTATATTTTGGGGTCTTACTGTACCTTCATATCAAAATAGACAGGTGACAAGTAAAAATGTTCCCTTGTCATCACCTTTGTGGAACGGTTTCCAAACTATTGCTGTGGTAATATTGTGTGTTTACCTAGTAAACACACACAAATGCTTGCGTATTAACAGAGTGTGAGTCTCCAACTAAACATACAAACACGCCAAACATCTGAGCTTGAGTTTGGTAATCCTAGCATTCATAAAGACATGACAGTTTGAGTACCCTCAGACAGGGGGAGGTGCGAGGTGCGTTGTCTGTTCCGTCACTGTGTCCATTTTCCTGTGCGCGCTCTTCCTCAGCACTGTCCTCCATCCTCCAGATATGTCTTCACGTCTCCTTAGCAGAAGTCTCTCACTGAATGTAATTTCTTGGCACTGAGGCATGCAACCCTGCAAATGGATAATTCAAGCATGTGACCCACTTCTCATTCTCGACACAGAAAAAAAAGAAAAGAAAGAAAGAGAGATATCCACAGCAGCCGACACAAGGAAGACCAACGCACAAACTGAAACATGCCAGTTCGTATTTTGGTCCAGAGATCTTAAGACTCCAATCACAAGTAAAAAGTTAACATTTTATTGACAGAGATGGCATGTGCATGTTATCAGAAAAAGAGAAAAAAAAGTTTCAACTTAACTATTTCAAGCAAATGTACAAAAAAAAATTAAAGTCGAACATTCCAACTTATCAGACCACATACCTTCTTGTATTGTTCAAGCGGTTACTGAGATCATGAGACCAAATATCATGAAGCTTAAACTGGGGCTATGAAGTCCAGTAAATACAAAATCTTAATCCTAAAAGCCTAAGTGCACTGAAACCAAATATAAACAACGTCAGAGGGGATTTAACTTGCTATGAGATTGATAAGGAGAACATGTTTTGTTTCCCTCAACCATATTCAATTATTTGCACAGTGAAAATCAGTCTGGTTTGGAAAAATTTAAATGACAATTAATAATAAACAGCATGTGTCACTTACAGCTGCCAACTCTCTGAACAGCCACCCACATGTGAGATGATAAGGGAAACATGTTTTGTCTTCATTTTCCAGTTTACACTTTACTTTTTTTAATAATCCATGAGAATGCTGCAGAGATACTATATATTAAATAAACCAGCACCAACATGATGCGACGTATTTGCATCAGCATTGCCTTGCGCAGAACTTTTGAAGCCTTCCCTACTTTTCTTCATCTATTTTTGGCTGCACTGCTTTGGCTGCATTTACCCTTTGGAGGCATGATGCATATAATCAACAGGAATGAATTTGGAGGAATAAGCAGTGACAGCATCATTTGGATTTGCATTTTTTTGTGTCTTTTTAAGTCAATCACTTAATATTAACATTTTTTAACAAGCATAGTGTGACCCATTTTGGGTCTGTCAATCTGTTTGAACGCATATTTGCATCAGGGAATTCCTTAAAAATAACACAAGCTGTGTCTGAAAGCCCAGCCAAAGCATAACAGTGTGAATCTCAATGGTGGTATAGTACCAACACGCGGACAACAATCTTGTCATTAAAAAATAGATATATTTTGACAATCCATGAGGATATAACCTTAGAGGAGTGTATACAAATGTCTAAAACTGATCGGTGGAGGCAAGTGAAAATGTTTCTACGATAAATATGCTATCCTTCAATCACATTAATATGAGTGTGGTAAAAATTAAGTTGACCGTAAATTGGTTTTTTTTTCACCAGTTGTTTCGTGTTTCCCCTGGTAGGGCCTCCCATGGAAGATTTGTCAGGTGGTTAGGGACTAAGAGTGATTGAAAGACCTTGATGACCTCAACCAGCAAAAGGGAAACTGGGTTACCCTCTTGGAAATAGGCCTAGGGTTTGGGCCAGTGAATGCCTGGTAGTTAAGCCTGAACAAGACTTAGAAAAGCCACTCCTACGTGGACCCACTCCTCACGTTTGAAAATTTGAGGTGCTTTATAAGATGGGCAACAGGTGAAGGTGGGACCCTTCAGGTCCCTACCTCACCATCAGTCAGACTAGGTGTGAGGGACCACACATTGCCCCGTCAAGATAACTTTGTATATGCCAAATTTTTCTTGGAAAATGGAGAATGCAAATTTCAGGCACCGTTTTGTGTGTATGCAACTTAAAATAAGTATAAATAAGTATAAATGAGGCCCCGGACCTTTACACTTAAAGGGAATAGAGATGGGAGGGTTCTGGGGAATCTAACCATCCAGTCTAAATGGTTTTACCACTGGGAGGTTTTCTTACAATACTCTATGAAGGGATTCTATATCCCTTCTGGCCAGAGGAAGACTTTGGAGCTGAAGAATCTTTTTCCCTGAATCGGTTGCGATCATGATCCGACACTGAATCAGCTGAAGACAATTCAATTAATCTCATGACGATTATCTACTAAATTAATATGAAACCCAAGTGGGTTACAGTTTGGAAAATGTTGTACATTAGTAATGATCTTTTAAGTATAACTCATTTCAATATCTCAATTGAGCTAAGTCCCACCCTATCAGTTAAAAAGACTAAATGGGCTAAAAAAATTAAAATAAAAAAGACACATGCAGAGATGACTAGTTCATAATTTCCCATAAAAGTGGGTCAGCCTCATTTTGAAAGTTCAGGTTAAATCCAATTCAATATTCCAACTCTGCGACCTGCTGACATAAAGTGGTGTCGGCATTGTACCTAACTCCATGCAGTTCGAAAACCAGGAGTCATGGTCATTTTCTACAAACAAATAAAAGTGTTGCATTAAAGTTACAGCCCACTGAGTGTGAGGTCAGCTGTATCGTGCCATGCAAAGCTTGTGCTAGGGAAAACATTTGAACCACATGTTATGAGACAGCACATGCAGCTATTGTGCGATTCATTTTAAGATCAAAGATTGGTCTGAGCACAACTGAAGTCTGACAAAATACAGCATGAGAACACGCAGGATAAAAAGGGTACTTTGAAAGGACACCGACAACACGCCAATTGTTTTCTCCCAGTCTATATCAAACGAAAAAGACAGAAATAAATGTTCTATCACTTTCTAACATCTCCCTTTCAACTTTTTTCATGACCTCTTTTTTTTTAATGAACTGTTCTTTTGTGAGTCCTCACAGATGTCTTGCAAACTTAGCACATTCCCCTTCTCTCCTTCCTCAAGCCCTATTCAGCAATCATGTGAAACAGTTACTTCAGGGGAGCAAGCTGGTGACTGCTATGCCGACACGACTGCTAACCTAAAAGCTTCACTGACTGTTAGTGAAGCTGACGCTATTACGACATGAAACATTCACATTTCTCCCTGAACATTTTGTATCTGTCTCAATAACTGCAGCTAGTTGTTGTTATTGCACTCGGTCTCATTCCTTTGAATTGGACCGACTGCAGGTTTAAGTAAACACATAACTGGTAGCGTTTCACTTTAGTTCTGAGGTTGTCTTTGACCATTTTGTTCTCAGAAACACTTTTCTGTAGTCAATACTGTATCAGTAGGTATGGGATATGGATAATTCAGGTTAGGGTGACTTGTTTTGTGCTTAATATTGATGATAAAATATGTTTGATACAATATTTAACTTTAGTGTTTTAGATGAGGATAAACCAGGCACATAGATCAATTTCCAAGCTTAATTTTTTTACTTATTTTTAGATGTTAACCACATTTTCTATTTTCCCATTTTTGCTAAGTTAACACAGACCAAATGGCATTTATATTCTCCTCTTATATTTTGTTCTCTACGTCTCCCGACAGTATATTTTCATAAATTTTCATTCTGAGTACACAAGAGGCTGATAATCAATTTCCAGTGAATCCTTATGAAACTGCTAAAGGGCAGCACCAGATAAAAAAAAGCTGTGGTCATATTCTCATGATGTCTGTGCTACCCACTGAATTGATCAGCGATTACTATTTCACAAATTGGATTTGATGAACAATGGCAGATCTATGAAAAGTGGCACGATATAATGCGTATCTTTTGTTGTGGACATAACAACAGCTTTTTGATGCCAGAAAATGCATCAACTGGGCTAACCAAGACAGCACACAGACACCAAACCAGGGCTGGGTGGCGTGTGAAATTTTCAATAAGCATTTGTAGTTTGTCTAATGAAAATGTCAAATTACAAAGCAGTGTTGATAACCTGACAACGTCTGACATTAAGTCTGTGGTCCTCTCTCCTCACTCACCGGTAGCCTCATCCTTGCCTTTTTTCTTCTGCACGTCTAAAACAGGACGAGCCTCACAATGCTAAGAAACATACTCGTTACTGTAGTCGACGAGGCCAAAAGAGTGTATGAGCCCACAGACACTTGCTTTTCTTTAGCTGGGGCTGCCCTGCGGAACGGGACTCGCATCAACTACACAGACTCAGCCAAACTCGACTCACCGTGTTGTCGAGAAAGAGAAACACAGGACACCACTGTTTTTATGGAATTCACTCTAATCAACAAAACTGTAAGAGAATAGTGTGATGAGAGAAAAGAAAGCAGACGTTAACTGTTGACAGCGCTCGACAGGATAGTAAATGTGCAGCGGTCTTAAATGTACGTCATATACCTTCAGTCTACCTGAAAACAGACATTAGTGACTAAAGTTAAGGTTTGCATAAAGTTTGACGTACTAGTTTCAGCCATAAGATGAGAGCAGCCTTCCACGTAATTTTTGCTTAAGTCTAAACATCTTTTCAATGAGTTCATTGTTTATATATATTTAGACAGAAAAGGTAAAAGCAAGAAGTAAAACAGCTGACCTTGAATATTCCTTTATTTACCCGTATTTTGACTGTATTCTGCATTCCATTTTAATCCCCTCTGCTGCTGTCAAAATGCAGGCACTAGTGAGGCTTTCACAATAGCCGAGACATCCCACAGAGAATGATGATGTTACTATACTGTAGCCAAAATAAAACCTTAATCATCCCATTATCTGTTGCTGCAGGAAGACCTCAAGCAGTGCTCCAGCAGCATGGTGTGGAAATAAAGGAATTATGAGGACTGGCAAATACAAGTGTGCGTGCAGATGCAGAGATGGAGGGAAGATTAAAATGAAAATAGATCTTTGTTTTCTCAGTGAATAACATGTTGGATCCAGCTTGGAGAGGAGACGCTCTTTGCAGTTTAAATAGCAGGATGATGCCGCTGAGCTCCTCTGCCTGGATAAGCTGCAGGTGCTCTGCAGAGGAAAGAAAAGCCTGCTTCTCTCTAAGCTGTTTTGATGTTTATTAACTTTTTTTTAAAATAATTTACATATTTTGCTTGTCTATTGTTTTAGGCCCATGTCTTAAGTGAGAAAAAAATCAAGTGAGAGAGTTGTTTTTAATTCAGTTTGTTTCTAATTCTTTTTTTTTTTTTTTTTAAACCTGAGAATGAGAATGTTCTTTATTAAATAGTCCTTTTGGCAGTCGTGCAATCAAAGAGTGAAAAATAAAAAGACTGTTTCCCTGTATATATCCAGCTCGGATTTCCATGCAAAGGGAATTTGATATTTGACGCGGACACTCACCTCGATGTCCTTTAAAACATGCCTCGAAGTGGCTGACCGTCGCCGGATTTAGTGACCAATCGGAAGCGCAGGTATTTTCCCCTCAGCCTGCTCCCGTCAAACTTCTCGTGTGGTCGGGAGCGAAGCAGAAGCACCGGGTCTTGTCTTGAATGCTCTGAGACCAAATAGTGTCGTCAGAGTTCATTTCCAGACGACGACACGGCAACTTAGTGGCAAAACTAGTCCAAATTAAGCCGGGTTATTTAATTTTATTTGTTTTTAAATGCTCGTAGCAGGCATGTCTTCGCCGCCAAGGGCTTGTTTTTTTTTCAAAACGCCGCCCGTGGATGAGGTGTGTCGGATGCACTTCCACGTGAGCCCTCCACTGCCTCCAGACGCCGGACTGACTCTGCTCGCGCGCAGGCTCTCGGACCAGTCCGCGTTCTGGGAGGCGCGTGCCTCAAACTGAACCTCTCTCTCTCTCTCTCTCTCTCCCTCTCCCTCTCTCTGTCTCTCTCCCCTTCGCCGTATGTTCGCGTGCGTCCGTGTCCCTGTCTCTCTTTGCTCGCACGTTAAATATTCCAGTCCTGCTAAACGTTTAGCAGTCTTCGCTGGTCAATAGCCACCTCCAGAACGTTCCCAAATGATGTCGATTCGAGGTATAATCATTAAAAAAAATATGTGTGTGATTTGAATTACTTCTCGTGATTTGTTTTGACAAAAATCTGATTCCCGAAGGATTTCCGACCAAATTCTCCGAGGACCTCGTACTGGAGCCACAGGCAGTCTTTATTTTATTATTTTTTTGTCTTTTCTTTTTTCTTTTTTTTTTGTATTATAACACAGTGTTCATTTTAATTAGGATCATTTAGACGTTTATTTGAATGTATGCTTTTGCCAAAAGGTCCTTAAAGGGGCAGTGACATATTTAACTAATTCACTGTCCTCTATTACGTCCCAAACTGTAATTATCATAAATTTTATGCCAGCGCCGACTCGTAAAACTTTCTGTTTACTGTTATATAACCTACTCTCTTCATAATGTTAGAGACGTGGCTCTCTGACTAGGTTGTGTCACTTGTTTGTCATTAAGATTTGATGCTTGTTTGTACATTTTTGCATTAATCTAATCTGTTACTTTAAAATCAGGATTTGTCAGGTTTACTTTCACTTTCTTATTGAATAGTAATTTAGGGAGTTATTGGAGTAAAACCCTCCCATAATCTATCATAAATGGATGCTTTTGTGACTGCACTGCTCCTTTCCCATGATGCCAGTCAGGCCAGCCATGATCATCTCCTTTTAAAAAGAGTGCTGCTGATCTTTGATAAACACCAAACTATTTAAGTTGCGTGTAGCGTTTGATGCCTTATTCTTATAGCAGTGACTCATGAATTAGAATTTCTCTCGTCTTTCAGTTGTTTTCTTATGTCCATCTGATTTCCAGGCTGCTTTTTCTGAAACTGTCTGACACAGTTTCTTGATGAATGTGCACCATTTGAATTCATTATCATCTACAGAATTCAAACAAGTGGACTCTGCGGTGATCATGAGACTTCAGCTCAAACTTGTGCCTTCATTTGAACCATTTTTTTAAATGAAATGTTCATGTTTGTCAGCATTTTCCGCCTGCGTCTGCTGGAGGGCAGATCAGAGTTGTACAAGCATTTCGAGAAGGTTAGTGGTAGCATATGTCTTGAAACACCTGTCCTGCCACGCTGATTGCATTAGCACTCACACAACCGTCAGATGGTGCACATTACCAAATGGGATACAGACACACGGTCATGACTGTTTTTTTTCTAAATGTCTCATTCAAATGTTCTCAGAAACAGCTGATTTTGGGCCACAGTTTGGCTGTTGCAATTCAGCACTCCTAAATCGGAATTTTCTGGAAAGTACTTTCCTCTTCTAGGTCAGATGTGACTATTTGTTTCTTACTAACCAATTAGATTAATTTCTCTTGGTTTGCGCAGATAATTCTGGTAGATTAGAATTTCCCTGAAATGCAGCCTCAGTTTGTGGCATTTGCTGTGTGACCTACATATGAGTGCTGGTAATGAGTTTATAATAAATTGTGACATCAAACACTGACTGTGATTTATGGAGCTGCTAATAAAAGCTTGTCACCTTTTTTTTAAGCTTTGTCTTATACATTGAACCGTATTTATCAAGAACAGAGTACAGGGAAAAATTAAACAAATCGGACTATTGTTCATCCTTGACAGAAGCGGTTGTCAGTACATGAACAATGTCAGGAGAAATCAGCGTCTTTCATGTTTTCAATTAAAAAACATGGAAAACAGTTTATTCAATGTTTTAGCTACACTGTCAAAATACTCTAGCTTCACTTTGTTTAAAAAATGCAACTTGTAAACTGTGTCACTGATTAAACAGCCTAATTGGATTACAGTGATCTGAAATTGAGTAAAAAAATGTTCATAGCCAAATTACTACTCATATAAATCTACATTTGTACAATGACTATCACTTTAAATTCAGATCACATCTGTTTTATGCTGAGGTGACGCACGCTCCACTAAACTGTGCACCCAACAAAGCGTGTGAGTGGAGAAGGGTTTTTTTTTTTAAAAAGCTCTCTTTTAACAACATAATCATTGGTATATGTATGTGTTATTGAGCATCATTCCGAAAGGATCAATGCAGTCTTGGCGGCTTGAAAAGCTGTTTCAATTCCACTAGAATTCTGTGATGTGCCTGTGGCTTTGATCTATATATTGACGTCATGTAATCAGATGCGGAATACAGAACATTTTTAATATTTCATGGCAACAGTAAAATTGTTTTCCCTCACACATCCATTCAACATCTTTATCTTAGACACATGCCTGGAAAAAGGGAGGTCTTGGTATTGATGATTTTAGGTTTAGGATCACTGTACTCGCTCTTATCTAAGGCTGCAGTGTGAGCAACATTTGTACCCCGTTGTCCTAATAAATGGAGGGAATTAATGTGTGAAGTAGCTTTTCATAGCTGCCAGGAAGATATACAGAATTTTTTCCTCACAGCTTTTCCAGGAGTTTAATTTGCATTGTTTCATCTTATTGTTCATTTCCACCCATCGGCGAAAACATGTGAAATCATTCTGTATGCAGAAGGGATCTCCAGGAAACGATCGACTGCCATGCTGCCGCTTCGGCATGTCATCTCTGTGGGTTTAGAAAAACTGAAATGATGCTCGAAGCCGCTTTAGATTAACCAAAAAGAATGGATTTTGAAATTCATATTAGAAAAACAACTTAAGGAGTTCTGCTTATTATCACATATGGTGGACCCCTGGCACTCTTAGAACCACAAGCCCTGCCATTTCTTTTGGTCTCACCAACTAGTGATTAGCAGTGCATCTTTTAGAAAATACAAATGAAAGTATTTTATTACAAAAAAGTATTCTTAACACCTAAAAGCGTTTACTCACCCTAGCATTTGACCGGGACAACTGACCAAGTGGGACATTTGTTGCCAAGCATGAGGCAGTAGGTGCAAATGCTGAAAGGCTTAACAGTGGGAATCTGTTGAAAACCCTTCAAATTTTGAGATTATTTCAGCCACAGGAGTGTAGAACCTTGGGAATATGCTTTGAATATGACTTTGTATGCTACTTTTGTTTATACATTTTTGCACTATCCTTAAACAACAGCATTAGTTCAAATCATGTCAAGATTTTCCCCCTAAAAAAAAAATCAAGCAATATAATCTTCTCAGACGATGATCATGTTCCCAAAAGGTGCCTGTTGTGTTTTCATCAGTCTCACCTGTATGAAAAGTAACCAGAGAGGTAAAGTTAAAGCAAAGAGAGTAGCTATTTTTCTTTTGTATTCCCCTGAATCCAATTCAACAATAAAAGAAAAAAAGTTTTCAATGCGGAGGATGGGGAAAAGTTATTGTTTTGAAATAATGAAATAAACGCAACAAAACCTGGCTTAAATCTCAGGCTTACAACCAAAAAGGACAATAGACCTAATCAGCTTATCCCAAAAAAGTGGCACAAACATTTAATGGCACCAACCAGTAACCCCATACCGTGTGGAAACAAAGAGCTCGTTTCTGAAGAGAGTATAAAGGGTCTTCACCCTACAACCCCAGACCATGTAACTTTTTTTAACATTCATCAAAAATGTTCTGGTGGACTGCATGCTGTATGTCACAGAAAGATTAACATCTTACCTTTTTGTTGCAGGTATGTTTAGCCTGAAGTCATCATCACAGTATTGACTTGTAGTCTGACTTGATAAACAGCATTTCATATTCAGAGTTATTAAATAATCTGTAATTATTTGGGTTTTTTTCATTTATTTTTTTTATGATATATCAGACAGACTGAAGGAACATTTCAAATATATCTTTCAGAGGCATTGAATCTTTGCTGATTATTATTTCCATATCATTTTCAGATATCTCCAGAACTAAATGCACTTCTTTCCTATTAAGTTAAATGTCAAACAGTTTTGTGAGGCTAGTCATAAACAGCAGGCAGATATTAGCATTGTCTATACCTTATTTGTGACTGTCCATTCATACAATCTGCTATTCTTATGCATAAGGTGTCGTAAAACATTAAAAGCTGTGTATACAGAAAGTTTAGGGCACTGTGTCAAATGTGAATAAAATAAGCTGCAAATACATTTCCTCATCTATAAATGAATACAATGGACTTAAGCAGAATGGAACAGTGTTCTGTAGTCAATCACAATCTGAAAATTCTTATGGAAACCCAGTGAAGCGAAAAGAGGAGACAGACCTCTTGATATTGGGTTAAAGATTAAATATTATCATAAAAGATGAATAGATATTTAAATTGCTAATCTTCTCTGTGATATTGTGGATAAAATATTGATTTATGGGTTTTGCAGATGATTGCATATAACACAGTGTCTCAGCCTTTGTGAAGCTCTAGTTTTATTATGTGTGGAAGAAGCATCAAATTAGTTAACAAGCCTGCAGTTTAATAAGTTAATAGCCTGTGTTAGCACAGGAAAGCCTGATACCCCTATCCCTCAGATATAAAGAAAGAGAACACCAGTATTCCACTTGTACTTGTTTTATTGGGGGCTCTTGAATATAGACCAGAATCGTACGTAAATCTAAGAACGTTGAGTAAACGCTGCAGAACTCCTTGGTTCTTCAAGATGTTAAATCTCTCCTCCAAAAGGCTTCTCCTTAAAGGGGGGTTCAATATGGCTTAGAAGGACTTTAAGAAGAACCCTTCTTCTTTTGGTTGAGATGTGAAACATGTTCAAGAAACCAATAAGTCCAGTACCTTTACTCAAACTTTTGGGTTAACCATGACTTAGGTGTGAATCTACACTAATATAAAATCTTAGGTAACCAGATCAGCTATAGGTCCTTACTGCTTAAGTGTGTTTTTTGTTCATGTTGCACCTAGGAAGAGAAGAGAGCAAAGAAAGTGAAAAGTAACAGAATGGAAACTGAAAGGAACAAAAGGAACAAATTACTTCAGAGATAAGCACAGGCAACTTCAGCCCTGGTCATGCTGGCATGACTGACAGTGCTGGGTTGGTAACGGTGTCTTCTTTAGTTCCATGTGACCTCATCCTAAGCCAGTTTTAACCTCTTTGGCCATTAGCCACAGGGGTTAAACTTAAAAGTCATGAGTTAGGGTTAGGGTTACAAGCAGGGGGAGAAGTTAGAGTCACAGATAGTTGTGAAGACATGGCCATGGCTGAAGTGGGGAAGACTCACATAATAAAGAAAGTAGAGTGTTTTCAAATTGTCTTTGCAGAATAATGAATCAGACACACATCAATTATGGCCCCCTCCACATTAACCATGTCACTGACACTTAAAGTAAATATAGATCAAAAGAAGTTTATTTCTTGAAGCTTAGTTTCTTCTATGTTATTAATTCACTCAGTCAATGGATGAAAAACAGGTCTTATCATATTTATTACACTGAATGATAAATAAGGCTGATGCAAAATCAGACAAGGAGGTCTTCAAAGAAAGGGCAATTTTAATGAATACAAGATTACCAAAGATTGATCAGTACTAGAAAGAAAATGCACTTGATTTACTAAATGTTCACCATCTAAATCAATAAAGCAAAACTCCCCCGAAAATGCAAAAGTAATTAAATTATTTTCATATCTTAAGATTAGTGATTCAGTCAATAACAACAGATATCAGTCCAGACTGTTTACGCAAATAACATTTATTTGATTCAGTAAATGTTTGTATGCAATCTATCTGTTTTCTTTTATTAAGAAGTCAGATTTACAAAGTTCCTCACATTCATAGGAATTAGGGGTTAGATGTACTAAAGCTTTTAACTAGCTGCAAATCATCTTTTGGCATCCATTCATATCACCTGAAACACATTAAGCATAAACAAAACTAAACATACATATCCACTTTTTCAAGATAAACAAACCAAAATCAGGAAAATCATTCAGCATGCTGATGTTCCTTTTTGAGATCAGCATAACATAAACTACTCTAGTATGCATGCAATCTAAAAAAATAAATTAAACTGATTCAAATCAAAGTCGAGTTTGATTTTTAATCTCAAGGGTTTTGCCCTTATGGTGCCCCTTTTACCAACGCCTTCATTTAGACTTGAGCTAAGCAACTGCTATTCCCATCTCCCACATTGAGCACCCTTTGATTCCTCTTCTCCTTGTTTCTTTGTCCCTCCCACCACAGATGTGAGCTGAAGAGGCAAGGACATAAGGAGAAAGGAGGTTAGGTAACAAACATGTCTTGACGCAAATTGACATAAATTAAGAATGGCACATGATAAAGCAGATTCCTCTAAAGACTGTTTTGATGCTGCATACAGCTCTTTGTCTTATTTCTATTTGGATGGAATGTGGACTTAGTGTGCCATTCCACCTTTGATAGTTTGTCTTTGTCAAAAAAAATTTTAAAATAATACAAATGTGGCTTGCTATCTCCCCCAGCAAGACCCTCCTTCCACACTCTCCTTGCATTACAAAAACCGAGGCACCCTTCAGAATGTTTAGCTGAGATTGATATCTGGGTCAGAAGCAGAAAGACAACGGAGAGAGGAAAAGGAGGTCGAAATTAGACTAATTAAATTGCCATAAAATGTTATGTTATAACCAAAACAATTCTAAAAAAGGTGCAATAAAATTCAAATGTAGTCCGGTCGTGTACAGTGAATGTAGAAAATGGAAAGTAGAGAAAGTTGAAAGCATTACTTTTTCTAAGGCAGATTTTGTAGAAGGTTGTTTTTACTTAAAACAGAGTCATGTAATCGTATGCCAAACTTTAATGACACAAGTATGACACACTTGTCACCTGTCAGTTATTACATTTGTAATCGTAAATAAAATTTCTATTCACCTGTCCATGATGGCATGAGCTCCAGGCTCCTCAGGTCCTGCACAAATCAGCTATGGGATCATGGAGCACCACTTTAACACGAGTGTTAGAACAGTCCATGACCTGGATGGGCCTGGGAGATCTGAGGGGCCCACTCACACAGCATTCAGCCCATTCTGCCGGGGGGACAAGCTGGAGCTCAGGGGCAGGGACCAACTTTTCACCTCCTGGACATTTGACAACCTCACTAACTGCACATTTTGTCGGAACACAGGACGGGGCATGTGATGCGGTTGTTTGCAGCAAACGGGCTTCTCAGTGAAACAGTTCATCCTCTGTTTCTCTACAAAACAGTTCACGGACATATTCCAGTATAATCCCCCCCCCACCACCACCACCACCACTGAGTGGAAAGGTTCTTTGATGACTCTGCAGCTGTGGGTCTCATCCAAAACGACGAGGAGTATGACGGATTGAGGCGTGACTATTTCAGTGCCAGTGGAACTGCCTCCAGTTAAAAGAAAGAAAACTAGAGAATTGGTAGTGGATTTCCACAGGGGCAGACACTCACTTCAAGCACCAGTGGAGATCCATGCAACGGACACTGATGTGGTAAAATCTCAGTAGTACCAGGGGGTTTCACCTGAAAATTGCATGAACTAAATTCATCTGGACCCATTGACCGGGCTCTATAACAAAGGACTGAGCTGACTCTATTTCATGAGAAGCTTTGGCTCTGTCAGGGTGCAGAGGTCACACCATTTTATGAAGTTGCTGTGAGAAATATACTGAATATATACTGTATATATTGTCTATATACATACTGCTTTACTGTATCTTTTTCACACAGTTCTTTTACTCTTAATCTGTATGGATTTCATGAATATTCCTTGTCTATAGAATATTTCCCTTATGCCCTGCTTGGCTTCAATTCAGACGTAAAGTCGAACTATAAAAATGTATCCTTATCTAAAAAATAAAGAAGACAGAGACACAGGTAGCATTTATGAATCTTATTATTCAACAATAGTCACAATACGACATCAACAATGCTTTGCTAGTGACAGGTCTAATAATCCCAATATATTGTATAGTTACTTTGTAATACATTATCGAGAGGCACTTCCAGTAAGTCTGGCAATAGAGGAGCTACAGTATTGTGTCTAAATTACAAAACAGTAAAAATAAATATTTTTCTAAAATTTTTTGTCATTATATACCTTTGAATCTGTACAGTATGTATCTTTATACAAAGTCAAACAATATCTAGAAATAAAATGTCATATTCCACTTAAATACTGGTGAATCACACAATTTCCCCCATCCTGTAGGTATTGCTACATATGTTAAGTGCAAGATACTAGAGAGAAGAAAATAATTGAGTCAGTGAAGTGCCTGCAGTTGTAGATAAAAACATCCAGCCGTGTTTGTCTTTTTTTTCAAAAGTCGGTGGTAAAACAAATTTGTTTTGGTTTTCTTTTGTGACAAACAAAGAAAGCAGAAGAGCGAAGCAGTCAAACAATGCGTACGTACATATCTGTGGAAAATGCAATGGCACAGGAGCATAGGCCCGTTTTAAATGGTCTGAAACGGCAAGCAGTACAAAATAGAAATGTTTTTGGTTTGTAAGGGCTTCAGTCTCATAGATCAGAACAGTTGGTGAGTTACATTGTACTGACGTGGCAGTGAAAGATTAATTCAAAGTGGAAAGGTTGAACATTGCTATGAGCTGCAGTCTTGATGAGTTCTAATGGTTCTTAATTTGCTTTATTCTGTCTGATTCTCACTTGAAATCAAGATATATGCATGTCCTGAAATCCTTGCCACATTCTGAATGACATTGACAGAATCATTTTGGGCTCAGTTTGTGCAAATCTTCAGAAAGTTGAAAACCTTTCTTTTGTTTGCACAAGTTATTCCAGTGTGCAACAACTTCCAACAAGCTGCACTCATGCTCACTATCACACAGATTACCCATCATGACCAAAAAGAACAACAACTAATTCCCCTATTAGATTTAACATTTTAAGGTGAGACATGACAGGCAAAAAAGTCTAACTTATAAATGAATATGACCAATACTTCCATGAAGCATTTCTTGAGGCTGAATTTTGACATTTAAAATATGTATGACTAAATTAGGTAGCATCAAATCAAATGTGCTCATTTGATTTTCTATATTGGACAGCTGAACACTGGATTAAGACGGGTTGAAAATTCTTTCATCATCTGGTTCATGTAAATGGTACGGAGTGGACTTTTGAACCCATTAAAGACTTCGGTAGGTTGAAAAATTCATTTTCAGCTTCTTGAAAATCAAGGATAGATTCTTCCTCTAGATGGCCTGGTATAGTAGTGAACAAGTGGACAAACCAAACAGGTTAATTCCATCTTAATTTCTTTGCCAAATTAAAAAAAACAAAAAATAGACTAAACAATTCTATACCATTAAGTCCGCTTTTATAAATGTGCAACACAAAATCTGCACCTGAGAAGCTAAAAGATTTGAAAATTACGTCAAAGCTAAAAATAAATAAATTGACAAGTAAACATTAAAACTTCCTAAAAAGTTACGCAAATCAAGGCCATGATAAATTTGGGGATCTTTTTTTTCCAACTATGCATTCACATAAATCACCGTGATGGAGTTATTCTAAGAGAGAAGACATCCCATCAAACATAATCATTGTGGCAGTAATGAACATGAGTGTTGGGCTGGTATTAAGACCCCAGCAGAAACAAAATCAACAGCAGGTGTATCATAGATGGCTCCTTAAACAGCATATGACAAAGATACATCTCAAACACGTGGAAACGTAATATTAGGACCTGGGAGTTTCACTCAAAAACGTTTTTCTAATATTTTATTTGTGCTTGCCTTGTGGCCCAAGCATGCGTTTGCCCCTATACTTCCCCTGGTGATCACCTACATAAATGACCTGTTGATTTTTGAGGATGTGCACAAAAATCTCTCCAAGCAGACGCACAATATACAAGAGAGCAGTCGTATGGTCAGAGACACGGATTCAAAAGCGAGTATATCTTTGGCCTGGCAAGCATGCAATGAAATTAATCCCCCCGAATCGGATCATAGCTTTGATTTCTTCAAGTCTCTTTGATTGTGTTGCGCTGAAGTGCACACAGTTAGAGGCTGCAAAGAGAGAAAAGAGAAATCTGTTTTGACTGGCTTCATCCCAAATGAGCTTCCAACTCTTAGATCATGTAAAATTCAAGCGCAGACTATAGAGAGAGTCTGGAATACTGCCCAAACGATGCTGACAAGCATGAAGTAGAACAAGTGTGAGAAATGAAAAAGCCATTGTAATTCCATTAGATGCACTGAAGTAATGACATTACGTATAGTGCCAAAGTTATTTACAGTGAGTGGAGCTCAGACTCATATACTGAAATTCTTGCTTTTTTCCTTCAGTTATGCAACTATTTCTTTTTTACAATAATCTATGTTCCAAAGCTACCTTGTGTTACAGGGTTCCAGGTATGCTAAAACAAAACACTCAGTACTCCAACCTCAGTACTATCATTACATGCCAGTGAAAGGTTAGACCGCTGGAAGACGATGATTCCAGGAGGGGACTTCAAATCCAAATGTGGCTTGTTACATATATACATATTGTTAGAGAGAGTCACATTTAACTTTGGATTTTCATTTCAGTCTGTTACCAATTAGATCTTTCACCAAATACTATAACTGTACAAGACTGAATATTTCTGTTTCTGCTCTTTATGTTGAGGCTCTTTGCTTGTATTTGTTTTATACTGGTGTATGGAGTGTAAATACATTTTTTAAAGTAGTTTATTCTTTTAATGGCTGTAGTACTTATCATTAAAAAATAATTGAAAAAACACAGAAGTGCTTGAAAGGTAAAGTGAAAAGTGAAGTTAACGGTTTCCATTTCGTAACACAACAAACAAACCAATCCGTCTTTTTTAAGTAAAGATAATAAGATTTTAGAATGATGCACAGTTAAGGCATCCATTGCAAAATGGCTTTTTGATGGCAGTGAAATAGATAGAGATGAGGATTTTCTACAGTATCATCACAGTATACGAAATGAGGCCACAGTAATGCTGGGTCTTACCACCAAATATCAGCAAACAAGCCTGTTTTCTTCCAGTCCATGTGAACAATACACGCCACTTTTCTTGACAGCTTGTTTTTTTTTTTTTTCGGTCTCATGCTGCTCCATCTGTATATGTGCGAAGGCGTGTGAATTTCAGCTATTTTATTTTTTTTCATTTTCAATTGCCAGCCAGCAATCCAACCATGACTAGCATGGCTGCAAACTGCCAAAACTAGTGCTCATTTTGGGTCAACTTTTGGCTCATCTTTGAAAGATTTACAACTGCATTGTTTAAAAGTCCCTGCAGAGCTGAAGCAGAATCCATAATATTCCACTGCTTTAAACATCTAATTCCAACGCTTATCTAACCACATCCTTGCTTTGCTTTGCCTAAATCTTCATTTATTCATATCATCAACCTAAAGTCTCAGGCAGCTTTCAGACGAGTGCAAAAGGAGTTCATATGTATCGTATCTGATGAAAACTAACAGCAGCAGCTCGATAAGTAAAGACGCTAAGCTACCCGCAATACTCAGATTCAAATTGCAGAGCGTTCCTGTTGCTTTTTCGATGAAAAATACAGCATGATGCATGTCTCTAATATGTTTTGCATTGTGGGAAACGAATCATCACATGATTTCGATTTCAACCACACTGGCTCATCTTCAAAGAGTTCCATATGGAAGAATCTGCTGCGTTGTGACAAAGATCTGAGACCCCTTGTACCCTTCATAAGCAGCTACATTGAAAGACAAAAGACTCCTCCCTCACGCGCCCCTCTCTTTCATTACTAAGCCTCATTACTAAGGCTGTTCTCCTTGTTCACATTGTCCTCCATCACCACCAATTTGAATCTCTCAAGACATCAAAGGAGAGCACGGTCACCGCCTATTAAGCCATATTCTGTGTCATAAAATAGGACTAAAAATAGCGGCCTGTTATCAGAAACCATTTCTTGGAACTCTACCTACTTGACTGCACTTTTTTGGGGAGAAATCATGCAGAGTAAAAGTGCTAGTAACAGCTTTTGACTAAGCTGGTGAGAACGGCTCTGTCAGCTGCTGGGTTGAGTCAAGTGTTAAAACAACTCGCCCAGCTTTTTCCTGTTTGCAGTCATTGAGGACTGACAACACAAAGAAGTGACAGAAAATGTTTTTTACAGTATTACAAACAATTAAAGACCCTAACAACAGCTTTTTAGGGCTATGAATGCTATATCAAATAAACCTTAAAACATCCAACCGTACTTTCATAAATGAATAATGTAATTGTTTCTGCGTTAGCGTTTCATTTTCATTTTGTGGAAATATCGAAGGACTAAGTAATTTCTCTGACTGACAGTTTTCTTGACTGTCATCAGTCTCCACTGAGTAGTAATGTCTTCTCAATCGAAATCTGATCAGTTTACATTCGGAAAAATTTGGCCTAAATACCACCTTTTGAATAATAAAGAAAGAAGAGCATTTTGTGTCACTAGTGGCAGCACTGACTGTGAAGATTAAGCAAATAAGGTATATGAAGACAGTTAGAATTGCAGGACAGAAGATATTTTCTTATTATCAAAAGGTGTGTCTCCTTAAGCTTGTTTTAGTGTAATCAGTAGCATTGTGTGTTTTATCCCATGCCATAGTTGTATGATTGTGCAAAAAAAGCCACAGGGAGTTAGTGGACAGACATCTCAAAAAGCAAAGGGAGTGAAAAAAATAACATTTACAAGATAAATGCACGACACTGGAAGTCCTTTGTGTTTCTGTTTTGCTACAGGCTTCTGCTTTCCTGAGCTGCGTTGCCTTGAAAACTGTTGGTGTGCTGTGCTCACTAAGTAACAAAAGACAGGTGGAAAATGACTGCAAACCTGTTTGACGTGGACAAAATATATTGTTTTGTGTGTTGTTGTTTTTTTTCCTTGAGTGAGAACAAAGGTTCTTGAGCAACAGGGTTCTTTGTTAAGCTTCCTATGTGTGTAGAGGGGGACGTGTGCGGGGTGTGAAGGTTGTGTGGGTATATGTACACTCGGTGCACTCCTTCTGACTTCTTTCTTCCATCCTTTCATATAAACTATATAACTGAGCCTGAGTGGACACAGCTTTTTCCCTGACTTTCCTCCCATTGTCCTCAAGAAGGGGCTTGTTGCACATCCTCGACCAGTTGGGTGGCTCCACAGAGTGTTGAAGCTTGGGAGCAGCAGAAACAGCGGCAAATTGGGACGAAATATTACTGGATCCTCTAGTAAATCTGCGAACGAGTGCTGTTAGCCCAGACAGCAGTATGGGCAAGACACCAGATCCCGACTAAAACAAACATTACATTTAAAAGGAACATTTTCAAACCCTATATTCATTATATTTTTTCTTCTTGTTTTACCCCTCTAGGGTCACTTCTTATTTTGCTCACCTTTTCTCGTGTCAGGCGCACTGGTCATGTGTCAGCCCAGCGCTCAACCCTGTTTTTGTTAGGCACATTTTACCAAAAACATCTTCTACAGTGTTGTGTCAAAGTGATGTGCTGGCTACCATATTTAGTTTACTTGGGAAAGAAACAAACATTTTGAAACAGCATTCAAAATCCTGGTTTTAGAAAAGTTTGCTTTTCAGAATCTCACGCTAGTTCTTGCTAATTTTCTCCTGAAGTTTCTGATTCGGGAAGGATCTCCTCCTCTACGGGCAAAGCTTCTTCCCTTTCATCGAGGTCATCAGCCGATTCCTCCTCTTTGCTTGCTTGCTCCTCTTCCTCCTCTCGGATTGCCGTGATGGGATCGGATGGGCTGCCGATGCAGTTCGGCTTCTCTTCCTGCTCCTCCTCTGGGGTTTCCGCAGCAATCAAACATTTCCACATCTCATGGTTTTCCAAAAGATGCTGCATGATTTGGCAAAACACTTTCCTCCTGCGCACCTTTTTGGTTTCTTGCCGTTCTGTGAGAAAAAAAGCGACAAGTCAAACCTGGTGGCATTCAAAAAATTGAGAAAAACCTCTTAAAGAAACATCAAATTCATTTTGTTAAATGAAATATTCATACACCAGCATCTCATAACATTTTCTTGGAAGCCGTATTTCCCTATCTCCCGTCAAGCAAAGTGTCAGTAATTTCAGTAGTCAGTCAAGTCTCACTGAGGCAGTTATTATTTGTAAAGGCTACATAAAATGTCGGTGAGATGTTTCCTTTAAAAAAAAGGAAAAAAAAAAAATCATTGGTGAACCGGCTGTTTGATTCTGACATACGGGAGGTGTCGGAACCTGTCGATGCCTCCTCATCTGCTGTGTCCTCCTCTTCTGTATCCTGTTCTTCCTTTTCGACTTCCGGTTCCATCTCTCCCTCGGATGGGTCGACCCAGTGTCCCGGCATGAGAGCGGCAGAGTCATAGGAGGAGCATAACGGTCCCACAATGTGAGTGATGAAAGACTCCTGCAGCTTTGCGAGTTGTGGAGCAGACCGATCCATGAAGGGACTGATGGGAAGGCCCAGGTTTGCTTCTTCATCACCCTGTAAACAAAAATGACACCTATGTAAGATGCAATAATTCACACATGACACAAATTAGGTAATTCTGGTAAAACTTAAGGTGGACTCTGTTTCTATCAAAGACTATAATTCAATCTGGACAAACACATTTACAAATATTTACTATGAGTGGCACATGATAGAAAACATCATATAATAATATAATAATATAAAGATAGGATTGCATCCTGAACATAAATCAAATTAAATCTTTTCGGGGTATTGTGGTTAAACTCCATCACTCCGACATCAAAACATAGCTGTCAAGCAGTGAGAGTCCCAGATACTCAGCCTCTGGGTACAGTCTCCTGAAAGTAGGTCAGGAGGACTACAAATAGAAAAACATCAGTGCAGACTACGGTTGATCTCTAGGTATAAGTTAATCAAATAAGACTTTGTGAGGAGATGTGCTGCAGATTACAATTAGCATAATCAGTTTATTTGTACGCACGCGAAGACAACAGGAATATTCTGTCTAATCAGGGGCCATTTGTGACCATCACCCAGTGGGGCACATAAGATTTTAGCCAAAGTGGATCCCCATAGCTCCATTCTTGTCCTTGGAGCAGTTGTAGATTTTGCCTTTTCAATTCTCAGTCCACACTTGGCAAATATTTGGAATCTAATGTGCTCACCGGGGCACAGGTACCTCTGATCGCCTTAAATCAAACCGAGACTGTAACCGTGTTCACTTCCAAAATCTGCCACTCTACTTTCTTGTGTGCACTGCACAACCCACAAACAAAATGGTTGTGTTGCGCCTTCAAATGTTATGACAGCCCAGAATTGTGCTTTTATGTTTTTTTCTTCTGATGTTGGAGCTTTCAAATCCATTCAAAAAGACGACAGAGGGGCAAGAGCTCCAAATTGCTATGGCAACCAAAAACCAGGATGGCGTCAGCATGCGGTACCAGCAGTTATCGTGAGAGAGGTATACGTATGTTGACTCATAGTCTGATTAGACAAGGGGGGGAAAAAATCTAACACTTGGGCACGGCTAATGTGTGTGATGTCAAATTCGTGCATTGCGGAGCATCAAATACTCGAACGTGCGCCAGTCTTCACATCTGTGCTGACCGTGTTGCTCGCGAGAGCCTCGTCTGAGATCTTCTGCAGTGACTGTGAATGAGTGCTGTCAAGGATGGCACATTTAGGTCATCCGTCTCCCCTCCGCAAAAAGGAAACCACACGCAAACCCTCTATCTCTCGAGATCCACACACCCCCCCACACACACACACACACACACCCCGCCCCACCCTGCTGCTAAACTGTGTTTTGATATCTTTGCTACGCAAGTTGCCTTCATTAACGCAGGCTTAACAGACATCCCCTATGCTGATATTCAGTTTACTGATGGTCAAAGTAACCTTGGCTTGACACATTTCTGCTGTAGCCTGTACATGTCGATGCAGATAAAAATTGCTTTTATCTTTAGTCTAATAGTTTCAAAAAGGGACTCCCGTATTTGCCTTGTAGCTGCAAGGCCACTGGTTCTATCTCTTTGGTTGATCAGATTTTCTCTTTATGGTTTTCCTCGGGTAGTTCAGAGTAGGATTTGTTGCCAGGCATCAGTCTTCAATGGTCTATGACAAATACATGAGCTATTAAGGATTTTTATTATTCAAAACGGTTGTAAGGAAACAACCACTAACACAAGGTCTTTCCAACATAAAGCAGAAAACTGTCATACATGGGAGTACATGTTTTACATTTATCCCTGGTCTATGATGGCAGGCAAAAACTTTACAAATAACTAATTTATTTATTTAGGAAATTTATTTAGGAATTTAGGAAAATTCCAGAGATGTCTTTTTACATACATATGTTTTTTTTAAGTCAGGCTCTGTAGTCTTCACGTTTTTATTGCACTCATGCTTCAGGCTAGATGTGAAAACATGTTTGACTAAACCCAGAACAAGCATGAGAGCAAATTATAAATGCAGCTATTTGTTTGATTTTTTCAAAACAAAAATTCTAAATTGCAACATTTGAAAATTTACAACTATTGGTATTTTCTATAATTTGCTAATTCCTTTAATCAACATAAGAAGAGTTAATAGTTTTCTGTATCTGTTTCTGAATATTCTAGGCAGCAAGTAACACTGTTTTGAGAGATTTAAGACATGAGATGCTCCATGTTTTTAATTAATGATGTGTCATGACTCACTACTCTCTACCAGTGCAGACTGCACTGAAAGAATTTTTGACAGGCTTTTAGTCCAGAGGGGTTTGAATGTCTTGATCATAACAAGTGGGGGCTACAGAGCTCTGCTCCACTCAGCAGAGAAACAGAAATCAGCCTGTAAAGCATACTCCTGGTTAATAAACATGTTAGTGCCATTATTTGTAAAGAGCAGAAAGAATGCAGTAATCTGCATGCATAATCTGCAAAAAATCATGATTTATGTATGAGATTCTCTGCTAAAATTTCAAACGGGAGTGCGTCTTGTGGGTGCGTGCCACTGGACAGGCATTGCTCATGTCCACGGGTAATAGACTTCTGATTACCCACAGCTTTGCGGTGCTTCATGTGACTTCAGAGTCTCGCCCCAGTTCACTTGAAACCTCAGCTGAGGCAGCACCATAAAGACTTTACATATACGTGATGCTCCTACAGTAGAAAATCAATTGGAGCAATGGTTTGACCCTTTCAAACTTCAAAGGTTTTGATGAACTTACTTGTTCATAGAACTCATTGACGATCCCCTCTGTCCATTTGAGGTGCAGCTCTTTACACTTGAGCGGTCCGTTGACATCAGCCAGCTTTATGCACATCTGGCACACCAGCAATCTGTCGTTCTCATTGGCCCAGTCAATAACAGACAGTCCCTCATCACCTACCTGATGACAGAATTATATATTAACTTAAATGTCTATTGATTTGAAAAGTCTAGGGAAAAAATATATATTTGATTAGTATTATAAGCTATAAATTCAATAGCCAAGAAAAGATCAGATAAATAATAGTTAATACTTATTATTGATGGGTGGTATATGTAGTTGATGCACATATTTACCTTTGCATTAAACTCTGTAAGGAAGTCAAAGTGCTTTTTGAGGTCAGTGGCCAAGATAGCTTCAATGACAAGGAAGCGGAAGCGTTTGAACTCCACGTGCTCGAGATTAACAAGAAAGTTGTACTCGGGTCGAGACATAAAAAGGTTCCAGGCTGCAGCCGCATGATGGTTTTCCAGGACCGATCTGTCGTTGTACAGGACGGCCTGCGGTGCACTGGTGGCTACCAAAAAAGCGTTGGTTCTTCCAGGGTGATCGTAGTCATGCATGGCAGCAGCCACATACAGCGCCATCAGCTCCAGGCCAGGTATAAGACCTGCAAGGGAGCCATAGCCTTCTTGTTGCACAGAGTTCATTCTGGACACCAGGAACCTTGTTGCTCTGGGTGTAATTCCATTTGTAGAGTCTACGAATAGAGAAAAAGTCATATTCTTAATGTGCCCATCTCTGTATCTATTTCTCTCTATAAAATAAATACATTTAACATATATTGATATGTACATGCATGTGTATAGACAGAGAAATGTACTTAAACTTGGAATGATGCATGAATTTTTTGACTAATAAATTGCTGCATAAGTAAAGCATGTTCATCCTCAATTCTCTGTTTACACACTTTTACTCTTTGAAAGAATGCTTGATTGTGTGTTATGCTTGTGTGTGTCGAATTAGATCGATGTTTTTGCAACTTCGGCCATCTGAGATTGAGATCAAAACATAAGATTTAGATTGAGTAAAACATTAAAAGAAAGAAGAAAAAGAAAAGCAACACTGTGGTTAAATTCTGAGAAATTTCTGCATGAATAAATGATCCGCACCAGTGTGTATTCCATTCTCAGTTACCAGGGTGGGCAGGCCCGGCACAGGCTGAGTGGTGAGATACCAGACAGCATGTAGCACATCAGTAGCATGGATCCGGTTATGATCTGCAAGGGGAGAAATGGAATCCCGGCTTTTATTGGAACAGGCAGAGAGAACACAGTGATGAGATTCAACAGATCTGATTTTGTGGTGGGATGATGCTAGCAACGTGTGTACTGGTCAAACATAACTGCAGAAGTGCAGAACATGTAGCTGCCAGTATATATATATATATATATATATATATATATATATATATATATATATAAATAAACATATTTTTTTGCAATGAGCTCAAACGGCATCACTCTTTTTAAAAAACATTCAAAAACAGAAGGAAAACATTTCAAAGGCATATTTCTAAAAAAACACAAACAAACTACAAAGCATATTTTTTTCAGAGACACAGAAATCTTTAAAGTAAAAAACTAAAACAACACTTTCACTTTCTTGTTTTTCAGAATTCAAAATATGATCAATTTTAGAGCTGTCATGGGTCAAGAGAAGCAATGCAATTTTTCTAGTCACGGTGAATGTTCACAAATTGTAAGATGGGTTTTTAATGCGCTACTTTAAAACTTCCCAAAGATCTAAGAGCAGACCCCCGAGGTATACTTAAAGAAGGCTTCGAAAGATGAGCGGAAAATGCACTGGCTGATCTGCTGAGGGGTCACATAACATATGGTTTTCTTATTAAAACCTGTTACCCTTTAGCCAGTACTTACGCTGAAGAAAGTATGGCTCCAAAAAGAGATGTTTACATTACACTCAATGTCCATAAGATCAATTATTCACACAAAGTAAAGATCATGTAAGTATACTGCAAATATACTCTACAGAAATTGGACTTTATATCTGTGAATTATACAACTGGCTAGAAAACCACTCATTTTTAAGAAGCCGCACACACCACATTGAGCCCTTTGGAATGGAAAATGTCTCAACATTTTAATTTCATGACTTTATATAACATATTCGCAGTAACAGTACAGTTACATGATTCTCTCGCTCAGTGAATATTAATTCATAGATTTGCATCCAGTTTCATGGACTGTATGCACTGAAAGTACTCCTTCTGTGTTCTCAGATATGGTATTTAACAGCAGCCTTCCAGCTAAACTATTGGAGCCTTTACAATGCTGTTCACAAATGAAATGGTCAATAAAAAGGACTCTGTGTAAATAGTGAGTTGTGAAATATCTGTACTTATATTTCCAGACAAAGTGATCAAGTGTCTGTGTTGTAAGTGAGCATTTAAATGTTATTTATCACCTGATAGCTGGGAGAACAAAGCATGCCTTGAGTTTGAAAATTCCTTTTTCCTCTCCTGTGTCTCATTTTTAATATGGCTAATTCTGATCTGTAATCAACATTTGTATTGTATACAAAAGTGGACATTCTGCTAGAAATTATGGAATATGCTGCCTCTTGGTAACATTGAATATAATTCTATAATTATTGGAGTTATTTACATCCCCTTTAATCCTAGAAGAATTTCATTGTGTCTTATTACATTTTTATTTACTGAACAACACTGCCATCTTGTGAAAGCTAGAGGAAATACTACATGTACATATTTTATTTTTATTCAAACATGGACCATTTACTCACAAGGTATATCCCGGTATCCATTCTCCAAAGCATGGAAGTAGTTTATGAATTCTTTAATGGGAATCTTGAAGGTCTCAAACAGGCCCGTGTCCACAAAGAGCCTGTAAGAAACCTGGGACATAAGGAGATGGTCACTTGATCTGTGAAGGGGATCACAACCCTTTTTTTCATTCAAAATGTGTATTTAGAAAATCATTTAAATCCTCTGTTGACTCATAATAGTGAAAAGACTATTAATAGAGTAGTGACACTTGGGAAGTATACAGAAAATAAGGTTTAATAGAAGTTTATGGGAAAAGATAATCAGTAATAAAATAAACATTTGAAGTAAAAAATATATATATGTATATATATGTATTTCTGTTTGAAAATCAAAGTGCATACACTCCCCCAGTTAATGCGTTCAGCTCCTTTAGCTCCTAATTTCACACAGCACACAGGGACATGTCTTTGTTACTTTGAGGTTTTAATTAACTATTAACATGTTTCCATACAGTCATGCTGACTGCAAAATTTCTCACTATCCCTCGTTTACCTGGCTGAGGATACAGCCCGTCTTGCCATGTGTGTCCTCCACAAGACGGAAAATGGGAAAGTTCCAGTTGTTGAGTTGACTCATCAGAGGCTCCAGCCCCGCCATCTCTGGAGCCTCTGGGACTAACATGGGCTCATCCTGTCATGTAAATGTAAAAAAGGCCGACCACGCAGTGAAATTAGTGTAATTCCTAACAAGTAAAAAGCTACCAAAATGAGTGCGAATATCAACGAAGTAAAATATTCTCTCTTTATTTCTCAATCTGCGTAGCCTAAAAAGAAAATTAATACTCTCTTGTTGTCGAAAGAACCCTGTCTGCCTGCTGACCTGTGGCGATGGCAAAAGTGGATGCAGAATGATGCTCTCTGCGGGACACTCCCTGTAACCTTCCCTTGCTTCAGGTGGCTTCTTGCCTCCTTCTCCATCCTCCTCGTTCTGTGCAAAGTCGCTGCTGTCACTGTGGTTGGTCTCGTAGGTGCTGTCGTAGGTGCTGTCATAGTCGGATGAGGCTACTGCACGCTCATCTGGGAAAGAAATCGCACAGGTCAGAAGTAATTTTACTGAGTATTTGTGGTCAATTGTCTGACTAAAACAGATGTTTTATCAGTAGGGGTTGGGAACTGAAAATTTTGCTGAGCTGAAGCAGGGAAGCACTGATGGACTCACCTGGATGGGCTAGTCTATCTCCTTTGCCACCGGATTCTACCCTGTGGTTTAGTCGGTTGTTGAACGGCCTGCCACAGCTGACAGACACAAAGTGGAGACACAATGACACATTCGGAGCTTACACACTGCTACACCCTGATCATTATCTACAGCCTAACTATGATGAGTTCATTATTTTTCCACTCAAAGATGGCTGCCTCCATTTACATGCAAGTAAATATTCAGACACACAATTAACTTCCTATACTGCCAACTGCGTCATGAAAACAAAACAAGAGTGTGACTGCCTGTGTCTCACCTGCCACAGAGTGAAGGAGGCCGCCAGTGAATGGTAGTGGAGCTTGGGGCGCTCTGGCTGTGAGTTAAGGCTCTGTGATGGCTCTTGGAGGCCACAGAGAGAGGGACTCGCTCTGCCAGTGGCCCCGCCGGTTCGGGGAGCTGCACCGAGCAAGTCTTTATTGTGGGGCTGGAGACGGGCGTTCCCTGGGCGGGAGGAGAGGGGCATGGAGAGCCCAGAGGTGATATGCTGGAGGGAGCGAAACCTGAAAAGGATGTTGTTTTCGTCATTTAAAAAGCCAAGTCATTTAAAACAAGACAGCATGCTGAATGTGTGGGGTACAAGTGCAAACACACCGGCTCTTTCTAGTGATTTGCTGTAGAGGTGGTTGGAAGAGACAGAGACAGCACAGGAGGCAGACATGGAGCGGCTCTTTGAGATGGTCATCATCAACGAGTTGTTCCATGAATCGCTGCTTTGATGTGAGACAGTATCAGATAAAGAAATCACAATAAGCCCACAGTGTGTGAGGTGAGGGATGAGCGGCGTCACCTGTCCGGAGTGTGTTTGATGCTGGCTGAGCGGTCTCTGCGCACTGGGCCCGGCTCGATGGTCGGCAGCCCCGTAGCTGAGGTGGTCGTGGTCCAGGTCGATGAAATTCTTCTCAACAATCCAGGAGGCAGACTCCTCCTCAGACGCTGCAGTGTGGACGAACACAAACACTGTTTCACCAAATCACACGTTTTTTTAGGGCGATTGTTGACACGAGAGTTTAATTTCTATTTAAATCTCCCCTGCACTTTGTGTAGTCCTTGGTCTTGGCATTTTTAAAACTTTTTTAAAGCTGCTGTAGGCAGAAATCTCAAAAACTAAGACAGCAAATTTCCTGCATGCAACTTTGCAGCGGTCACAGAATGATAACATTTCACAAAAGCAGAACTCAACTTGTCAGGTTAAAAATGCCTCATTCAAGCTCAGGTGCAGGTCCAAAATGAGCTTCCTATCTGGCATTGGGTTGACGGGTCAAACACAAGATAGGAGGCATTTGAGATCAAAATGGGAGATCAAAATGGCTCACACTAAAGTTTTTAAAAAAGGGAAACAGTAAAACAAACATGGGGTCTAATCTCTAATAACCAGTTTATTCCTGGATTAAACTCACATGACATTTTGGCAACCTTTCATTGTATCATCAGATTTCAGTTCATGCTAAGGTCCATATGTGACATACAAAGTAATTATTCATGGGAAGAGTTCAACACCTAAAAACGGGAAAATGAAATATCAAGTCATTATAAGAAAACAAATCTACAGCAGGAAAATTAGATTAGAATATGGTCCCCCAGTAAATTTATATTCTGTACACGCTGAGCTCTCCTTCATTTGTATCTTTTCCAATAGGTAGTTTAAGTAATTAGACTTTAAAGCTGATCTTATAAACTAAACTTAACTTGATTTAGAAGTATCATATAACTGCATCATCGGACCATTGGTTCAGTCACAGGAAACTCCTGAATTCTGGCCGTCTATGCATTGTTTTAAGTATTGACCAAGCACATTAAAAATTAATAATAAAAATACCCCTTAAACAACAGCATGGATGATGATGTAACTTTTACGTCTGTTTCTAGTTCAAAGCCTGACATTAGGGCAGTGTCAGTGAGATGAATTACCAACTTTATCAACTAACATGCATGCAAATGCACAAATCCCCAGTGAGCTGAAAGCTTGCAGCAAGTCAGTGAGAGTCCCAGCACGAGACTCTGCATGAACGTTTGAGAGCACTCAGGCAGCTTTAGAGCGGCAGGTCGTTTTCCAGGTACACCGTCCCGCATTGCATCACACACTTTATTTAGTTGCCTTGCTGCCTTGAGTGCCTGCATACAATTTGAATCACTGGCCTTGTAAAATATTAAAAAGCTCTTGAGAAGCTTTTGCGTCATTAGAGCCACACTATGCCTACGTGAGGGGGGGGGTGAGGGTACCCCTGGGTGTGCACCTGTGTGCGCATCACTATGCAGTGACGCACACAAACTGAACCTAACAGCTGGTTCTGTATTCATGATCACACTGAAGCTACTGAAGCTAAAGAATGATGGTATCCTTCTTTAGACTAATTATGAACAGTACGTTTGGTTGACTTTTTCTGGTGGCTTTTTAAAAATGTTTTATTTCTTTCTTCAAGGAACCATTCACTCTCCAATCAAATATCCAAGCCTTTCTTGTGGTATGTGTTCCCATTTAGACTGTTTTGTTGTGAGATGTTGAGCTTTTGATAAATACCAAGAATTACAACGACAGCTAAAGAAATCACAGTTTCTGTCCATTTCTAATCCACACTTAAAGATGAGGTCCTAATGGTCCTAATAAAAAGGAATAGTTTTTGAGATCACGATTCCCCTGTGCTCTGCACTTTGAATGATTTCCATCACAATTTATTGAATCGAGTCAATAATTGTGTAATATATTACCAGATATGTTGCTATTTTTTTTTAAATTATTCATGAAAGATTCAAACCAACTTCTTACAGTGAATTTAACGTGTGAGCACATCACATGGGGCATTTGGTCATGAAGCATTGAGGCTGCATAATAAAAGACAAGCTTACTATGTCTGCCATAATATAGTAAGGAGTGAATGATTTCTGAGACAGAAAGGCTTTCGATGCAATTATATGCAACAATTCTGCAAATGTGAACTTTGGTTTAAATTAGTATGGAGATAAATTTATTGCTGACAGACACAGCTAACTTAACAAATAGAGAAAATGTTTCTTATCTCTTGCATATAATAAAACTACATATAGCTTGTGGCTTTCATAGCTCAATAAACGAGATGAATGGAATCCAACAAATACAATGGAATAACTTCAAAAGAAGAAGCATTCACCCACAAAGGATAAGAGGCTTATGCCTGTGAAGAATGCAAAAATGAATGTAATGCTGAATAAGACAACTCAAAGTTTCAATTGCTGATGGGCTATGATCCCAATCATCCACAAGATATCAAATTTAAACAGTAAGTAACGCTATTAATCTGTATTTATTAGGATCAGAAAAGACTAAAGAATTGTAACAAATACATTGATGTAGTGAGTGAATAACTGGGGTGTCTTTCATTAAAAAAAAAACCTAAAGCCATCTTCTCAAAAGACAAAAAAATTCAAATATAAGTATTTGAGGGTGTTGGTATAGGCTACGTCGCCAGTGGTTGTAATAAAGTAGAAAATTGAACTGCAATAACTAAAAAAATACCAGGAGGGGAAAACATTTTCTCAACCTTTATAAAAAAAACGACAGGAAATTGGTTGTGACGATATTTAGAATAATATATTAGTAAGTCAGTGTTCTGTGACACGGATTTATCGTCAGCTTAGGCTGGAAGCATCTCTTGAGTCATGTCATTTCAGTCCGTTACTTTGGAGAGAAAAAGCATTTCTTGAAATTGTAGAATACTTTTATAAGGTATTGGGTCCCAATTTTCTGGAAAGTGATGTTTTTGTTGGTGTTTTCAAATGCACTTTTTGACATTTTTAGTTTTACAAGATACCTCTACTCTAGTTCCACAACATTTAATGCAGACATCTCCTAAATTTAGCAGCATGCACCAAGACAATTTATGAATTCAGAAATGTCTTCACAAATCATCACTTGATCTGTTAGTAAAATTATACTGCAGTTTGGTTTACAAAAAGCTCTTTATAGGACGCCGGGGAACAGTTCCAAACCCAGATGTTCCTTTAACTCATGGCTCAAGATGTCTAACAAACACTGTTGTAGGATTATTTTTTTATTTGGATTCGGATAATAAGGTCAGGAGCTGTTGCCAGTGATTTAAAGCGTAATGATTTTCCATTTTGCATGACTGAGCTCTGTACAACAGAATATGCCCTGTGTGACTCCAGTCATTATTTATTCTAAATCAACCTATTTAATCACTCAATACTTCTTGTTACCTGATGGTAAATGTTCAATTGACTTCTTAATTTCAAAAGGACACGGAAATAAACAAGAATTCTTAAATACTAACCTTTGGAATGGCCAACCTCTCTGATTTTTCGGGCCCATCCTCTGAATCGGAGCAGGTGTGTGTGTCTGTGGGGATGCGAGGTCGGTGGAGCGGCTGGAGGCTGATCTGGGTGCTGAGGAGGTTGCTGACAGCCTTCAGAGAGCTCCAGGTGTTAGGAGGCAGCGAGGGGTCTGCCAGCAGGTCTGAGATCAAGCCATGGGCCTCTCCCATCACCGCAATGTCAACTATCATACTGGTGCCTGAAGACTGGGTGACGAAACGAGAGGAAAGGAGAGCAGAAGCAAGGGAAAAAATGTGAGATGAAGACGCCATCTTTTCTATGGGATATTAGAACGATGTTGGGAACAAATGTGACTCCACGGTGATTTACACAGCTATTTTATCAAAGGGAAGGAAAATGTGTGCGTAGTGGAGCCAGAACTGCTCCACATTGTACTCAGTGTGAGCGCCGTTTGTGTCTCTCTCCTACAACCATTCCACAGAACTTTACATCAACGTGTTGAAGAACTGTGTAACAGTCTGTTAGAGGGGAGTAAATAATGACAACATAAGACAGATCTACAGCAACAGATAAAGAGCAGCATGAGCCAGTCCTACAGCACTGCCCCCCCAATCTAAATTTAGCCCTTACTCATTCAACATATTGACTGATAAGCCCAGAGACTCATCTGTGTCAAAGGTCAGCCTCGTGTTGTTTCCGTAATGGAATCCATCATTCATGTTAGTATCTGCTAATCAGCTCCTTTAAAACTCTAATCCATTTCCTTTCACTACAAATCACGGGAAGCAACACGCACACGCAAACCTTTGTAGTTTGTCATATTTTTTTTTTGTGGTCCATATAAATTTGTTAGACCAAAATCAGTGCATTTTTAAATGTATGATATGTTTATAATACAATATACAAACTTACAGATAAAAAAACCCTGCAATAATTTATTCTGGGAGAATAACATGTAATCAAATACCTTTTTTTTTTAAACAACCACTTGTCTTGAAAAGTTTTTAACATTTCTGGTCAGTTTATTGAAAATATGTGAGACCCGAGATGATGCATGAAGAATGTATCCATATAATCATTTTTGGATTCCTCTATTTTATCCATCTTATCATTGAATAAGTATATCAGATAATAATATGAGAGATGTTATTTATTTTGATATAAATAGTATTAATTTTGACAAGACATTATATACATTCTACTTTTAAACAAAATCATATACCATATTGAATAACTTGTTTTGGCCAGACAGAAATATGCACTCTAATAAATCAGGTAACCCTTTGAAAAACCTTTAAGATGGTATCAATAAAAAGAATGGAAAAATGGAATTTAGTTCTACATGTCTGCTGTTTCTGTGGAAGCAGTGATGACATTTTGCGTAACATGATAATGGCGTATTTTTCAAGAGGTTGGATGGGCACCATTCACTGAAACATCTCATTAACAGAACTGTCACAATGTCTTCATGAATCTGACCAAAAGGGATTTTTTTGCTCTCATATAACCATCACATTGTATAACATAAACTAATATTGTTATTTTAAAACAATATAGCAACAACACAGTATTACTTTGTCATACAGCTTTAGATGTGAGATAAATATAATATTCATTCATCAGGCCCAAAAGGGAAGAATAGCCGACCTTATGAAATAAGTGATTAGTGCAGCTGAATCAAGGCATGTTGTTTTCCTCCTCTCCACTTCTGTTCCCCTCCTGCATCTCGCTCTGCCCTACTGTGCCAGCACTTGAAGCAAATGAGCTCACATGATCACTCCATCCATAAGCCTCCGATCTCCCATCTGCCTGCTCCCCTGAGGCTACAAAGCTTGACAACTGGCAGCAACCTCTGCTTTTGCCACATTGCTTTTAGACATGCCAAACTTCGTCACTGTGGCTGTCGTTTCCTTTTTAGTCTTTCAAACATTTGGAGCCTGCGAGTTGTGTACATTTCGACATGCTCCGCTATCACTTTCATACTTGTATGCTTGTTGTGGAAAGATGGCAGAAAATGGTGAGGACATTTAAAGTAAAATGAGAGCCGTCACTTCTGGATTGAGACAAAGTGACAGATGATTCCCACAATTTGCTTCTTTAAACAGATTGTATTAGCTATTCAAACACGTTAGGGCTCAGGGCTGTGATGAGTAAATGTATCAAGGACAAAGAACGACAGTTTCCTGGAAGAGCACGTGTTTTTATGTGTGCGTGTGAGAGGGTGCATGTGTTACCTCAACCTGAACAAAACCCATTAGACCACTCCAGAGCTTTATGACATCCCGCTATTGTGACATTCACCTATTACCTGGCAGTAATGGACTCTGTTTAGCTAATGTTAGGGAGTGAATGGGACAGTAGGAACATGAATCTGTGTGTACAGACACCAGCGAAGCCACAGATACACACATAGACGTGAGTATTGCACCTATTTTATGGTTCTGCTCTTGTTATTCTCGGATGTTACACTTTTTTTATAGAACGTGTACGTTTACTTTCAAGTTTAAGACACAGCTTCCAGTATGTATAGATTTAGAATAAAGACGCATCTGATATGAGACGCTGACTGCCACAATGGCAGAGACAGCAGAATGGCAAGGCGAGGGAGAAGGTTATTGATTCCTCCCAGCATAAAGGCCCACAGGATACAGCAGGGGGAGTGATGGTCAATGAGTAAATCAACAGTGGGCATAGGCAAATGTGTGTGTGTGAGTAAATACACACGAGCGGGCATGAATGTACCAGAAGTGCCCCTTGGGATCAGTCTATCAGGCTTTCAAGGTAATACAGTGGACGGTTCACAAAGAAAGATGGGTTGTAATCCTTCCACAAATGCAGTGCACCGTAACAGAAAACAATATCAAAGTCTGGCCACTGATGTACACAGATAAATAAAATAAGGTTTGTGTATATCAAGCTCCTAAGAATAGAAAGAGCTGATTCGTATCACTTCGTATCACAGCAGCGATGTCAAAAGGTAAACGGATGACAATTTACAGACGAGATAGTGTTTCACACACCGACGGTGGTCAGAACAATGATGACCAGTGTATTTTTACGATAACAATACCTCTTAATTCATTTAGTACACTAACAATAAAATTCCCTTTTATACCATTCAGGTTCAGGATAATGACCTGGACCTGGTGTTTCACCCAGTGGCCGCTGGCATCGGCTCTAGTCCTCCATCCGGAGATGGTATGAGCGGGTACAGAAAATAAATGGATGGAAGTTTGTGATCATTTGAGGTACTTTCCAGAAAGCTAAACTGAATTAACATTGGCGATAAGGTTAACTCTTGACCTCTGCAAACTTCCCTGATTGCCACAAATGAAAGATCTTAATTTTCTCTTTTAATTTCAAAGCAGTCTGTAGGGCAAAAAGAAGCAAATGCAAAGACAGAAATCTACACGTCACATCTATTGTAAAAGGCACAATTTGATTCCAAGAAATACATGTTCACATCATGGCCATCTTTTTTAACACCAGCCCAATATTCAATGCTAATTTCATGGTAACACGAGATAATAATGGTACTGACGGAAACTTTCTCCGTTAACAGTGGCTAACGTGTATTCTCCTCTCCTTGAGGCAATTATCTTTGCTCTGGTTTCCCTTATCTGCTGCTGCTCCCCTATCTGAGTTCTCCCTCTCTAACCCGGGTGCTCTCCTGAGACACAGTTAGGAAACATGGAGGCAGTTCAGGCATAAAGGCAGATGGTGAGAGCAGAGAGAGGGAGAGATAAAGAAAGAGGCAGTGACAGACACAGAAGAAAAGAGGGAGCTGAGTCCACAGGCAGGCCATGGCCAGTCAAGTGAAAAAGAGAGCAGCTCACTGTGGAAGACCAGCTGAGCTCCTCGACAGTCCGGTCTACAGTGCAACTACTGTAAATGCCTCGCTGCAGCAGAGTTAACCATTCTTCTCTCTCCATTTCTGAAGCTGTCAACTTAGCATGTCAGACGCAAAGTTCATGCTCCATTATATGTCGATGCTTAACAAATTATCAGTTGATATTGTATTTATGACAACTGGCAAATTATGACAACATCACATGGCATGTGAGTAGTGTATCGTTGTCTTTAGGGACAAGATACTATATTCACGTTTAGCTTCTGTGGGTTTTTTTCCATGATAGGCAAAGTCGTTTTTAACACCAAATCAATTCATATCAATCATTCACTTCTGTGTCAAAGACAAAAGTATGCTAACCTTTGTGTTGGAGTGAGATAAGGCTCAAATAACACACCCACCTTCATGTGGCCAGCTTGAAAAAAAAAAAAAAGAAGCTACTCACCTAAGAAACATAGTAACAATGACTCTCTCCACAGTGTCGTCACTGGTCTCTCACATGCGTAATTGACCTAAAAACTACGAGCTGAATTTAGAAATTGCTTCAAGTTGTCCTATTTTAACATTCCTCATCATCGCAGATTAAATTACTTGCCCGCTCTTCTCTTTGCGCAAAAACACACACATTCATCAGCATAAACCCAGTTTGAATCAAACCAATACCGAACCTGTTTGGGCAGACGTGCGTTGTCCTGATGTCGACCCGTGGTATTCTCTGAGTGCCTCCTCTGCATCATTTGCGTTCTCTTGTATCCTCTCAACTGTGAAACTGCAAACTAGATTCCTGTAGTTGTGCACTGTCTTACACTTTATTTCCTTTCGTCTAGCCCGGCTCAATAAGTAACACATAAAAGTCTCAGTTCAAAGCCGCTGACATTTAAAGTGGCACTTCTTCGCCTGCGCTCCTCTTCTCTCCTCCTCTCTCCTCTCCTCTTCTCTTCTGCCTCATGAACCTCCCTCCATCCTTTCACCCGCCCCTGCCTCTGCCTCTGCCAATTGCAAATATTCAGCAGTGGCTCAAGGATGAGAAGACTTGCAGTACTTAGACCTCAGTTATATTGAAAATACCTGGTTGCCAGGATACCGCGGGACAAAGATCAAAGCGACTTGTCTGTGGACCATAAAATAGTTGTTCGGGGCTCCGTTAACCACAGTCATCCTATGCTTACAACTTGTCGAGTATTTCCGGTGATAGCAGCTGACATGACAACCAAGCAGTGATCGAGAAGCATTATCGGAAAAGCCCCCTCTCCACCAGGAAATTGGGATCTACATTGATTCGGTCAAATCAGTGTGGTTTATAGAGCAAGGAAAAAATCAGGTGCATCTGGATCCCAATGTTAGCATAGAAACTGTTGTAACTAGGTAAAACCTGAGTGTTAGTTCTTTGTTTGAACTTTTAGCATCTTGATGGGGAAACGTCAAACTGAGGATGGTGAAAATATTTTATGATACAGTAACTTTAGGTCAGAGGTGTCCAAATTCCTTGAATACCAATCTAATGACCCTCTATGGTATCTGTGGAAAGAAAACCTTTTCTACCAGGACCTCACCTCAAAACCTGCATGGTCCAAACCATCTATTCCTAAGATCCAGACACTCCAGGATACCCAAAAATGCTTTTTGTACACACCAGTCAAGGGTTCTTTCACAGCATGATAAAGATTTGTTCCCAAAATAGACAAGTGGTGGTTCATTCATCTCAAGTAATGTGGCATAGGAGGTTTACCTTCTATGTTTTTTTTTTCCTATGGAAAACATTAGGCCTTTTTTTCCCTAAATTTCTGTTTACTCGAACCTTGCTAAGCTTATTACTGCTTGCAGTTGCTTCACTTTCCATCCTAAATGCAACCTTTTAGAGCCTCTGACTGCGGCAGATGTCACTTTTTGGTGTTATATTTTTGTCAGTGCCAAAAGGTTTAAAGCTAATGTATATTTGGGGCATGTGTGTCTGATATTTGACTGGTATGGGCAGCAATGTTTCACATAAAGCAACATTGTGAGTCACTTCAAACAATGTAACAAAACTGCATGAACGAGTTGGTAAAAACACAGCAATTAACATTCACAACCATTCACAACTAAATGTGTCATGTCCTTATTGATTTGTGACCTGGATTTGTAAATTCAAAAAGAAAAAAAACTTAAAAGCAGATGGCGGGTACACAAACTGATAAAAATGGAAAGGCTTTGATTTCATTTTGAATATGCTGCACAAATCAAAATCATTGTTGGTTGCTTGGTTAAGCAGAAGTAGATGAAAATAGGGTAACCTTAATGTTGCAAATGAAACAAAGGAAAAATATTTAAACATTTAGGCAACATTCAAATCAGAAGAGACAAATTATGCCAGAGGCACACACATCCCTCCTGCTCTTTTCTTATGGTGTGCACTGACCTGGGATCTGCTTAGAGGTCTCTTGTAGTCCCACTCTGGCTGTCCCAGGAGCTAGGAGGGAAGCACACAAAAAGAAGCCACTGTCAAAGGTCGGTTCACCCCATGACATTATAAAGCCCTGTCTGAGCACAGGACCTCTTTACGTCTTTTTCTATCGCTTGTGCGTCTCTGACCTCTCCTCTATCCATCTACATCACCTCATCTAAAAATAAAACAAGAACAGGCGCTGCTGATGAAGAAACAGAAAAGGACACATCACCCTCAGTGCTGGAGGGCTGATCCACATATGCCTCCCCTCAGCCCTCAGCCACCATATGCGTTGTTTCTGCTCTCTCTGTAGGGATTTTTGATTTGTTTTTAATAACAGAAAAGTTCAGAAACGCATTGAAGTGGCTTTCAGGCGACTCTAAGTGACAGTAAAACTGTCTATTTGTTTAGTTGTGTGTTTGACTGATATGTGAAGTAATAACACAGGGATTCATTTAGATAAAAAAAAAAACATCCAGAAAGAAATGTTAAATTCAAATGAGGTCATTCTTGAAGTTGTCACTTCAGGACTCAAAGAGAGCACAAAAATGACGCAATGTGGCATCAATCGCATGAAAGGTACTCTCCTCCTCTCCTCTGATTTGTATTTCACACTGAAAACGAACAACAAGTGTAGTGATGAAGACCTGATATTACACCACAGAATGACTGTCGCTGTCGGGTTTTGCTTTCATCCATATATTTTCTATGGTATTGCACTTGTAACCATGAGACGTTTCAGGCAGTCCTAGATTGCTGTTCAAATTTAAAAACTTTTTTTTAAAACACATTGTCACCCAGAGCAATGGATAGAAACAAACAACCATCCATCTATTTTCGTGACCGGGTGGATAGGAACAATTAAATGAAAATTATAAAAATTCCTTAATATGCTTTTAAAAAAAGTTTTTAGCCCTACAATTTATCTGGGGGAAAAAAACAGTCGTGAACTCATTATGTCCCAAGTCCTTATGTCCCGGGTACTGCGAACGACAGATTCAATTCAATTCAGTTTTATTTATGCAGCGCGAAATCAGACAAATGTCATCTCAAGGCATTCCAAAGAAAGTTCAACTGAAAAATAATCATAATCCAATCCATTCAAATTCATTCAATTCCAAAAAAGGGGCCTTTGGTATTAACTGGATGGAGGGTTAAGAGGACAGTAAAAAGGGGCAACAAACACCAAAGAACAACCCCAGTTGCATCTGCTAAGAAATAGAAAACCATATCAATAACAATCATGTGACAAGCACATGGAGAACAAAGGAAGAAAAGTGAGGAGAGGTGCATCATGGGAGGACCCCCAGCAGTGTAGGCTTATTGCACTATAGCTACGAAATGTTTCATTGTCACCTGCCAACTTTTGGAAACTGTAGCTCTGAATCTTGTAGAAAATCTTCAAACTGAGTAAGCTTTTCATTGCTGTAAAAACCACCATGTAGTTAGGCGACACGGTAATGCCTATAATCAGCCAACGGTTCAGGAGTTGTACTGGTAGCTAATTAGAGTTGGTTGTTAAGTTAAGGCTTAATTATATTAACTTTAAAAGTCGGTGGCACCTAGGCCATCAACAGACGGATAAAATATAGTAAGTGATGATTCTGGGGAAACCTCCTGTGAACAATCTAGTTAGCACCGGATCTAAAACACACATTTTTATTGTTTCTATATTTAAATACCTCTGAAGCTCCTACACTTTTCTCTGTCAATGATGAATAGTTAGCAGTTAAATTTTATTGGGCTTTCTTGGATCCTTCCAGTCTAATCTACATCCCTCTATGGGGGAACATTTACTGTCCAGCTTTCTTGTGCTCTAATGTAAAGCCATTTAAAGCTGTGAATTACCAAGTAGTCCAGCCTCTTTTGACAGATCAACTTCTTTTTCAAAGGAGCAACGTCGTCTACTGTTAAATGCATTTAAATTGTAGTGCTGTCAGCAAAACAAACAAGTGGTTTGGGAATAAACTTTAGGTAGCCCTCTGTCGTATTTTAATGTGACAGTGTTGAAAATAATAATGGGATTGATTATTTAAAAAGTTTTTTTGTTTCTGTACACTGGTCCATCAACTTTCCTCCTCTGCACTATGATGCACAAGAAAAACTGCATTTTCCCCTGGAGAAGTTCTGCATTCTACATATTGTAACAATTATATCTTACCACAATAAATAGCTAAAATATTTCAGTTAATAAATACCTAATAATATTCTTATAATAACATTCACTATGGGCGTTGTCCCATACAGTGAAATACAGGTTCTGAGGCTGAAAAACTTTTATCTCTTATATCTCTTTAACTCTTATCTGAACACTTCATCTGGCATTTATATTTACTTTACCCACTTTGAATTTTTTTTTTCTCGAAACTGAATAAATGTTGTGAAGGGAGACAACAGAAGCTGTATTATTTTTACATCTGAGAAAAATTCAAAGGCTGACAGGACTTTGATTGTTCAGTGATCTTGCTCCCCAGGTATGAAGAAACCCCCCGAAAGCCAATACTTTGGAAAGTTTTATGCGTTGCTGAAATGTTGCAGAATAAAATTCAGAGAAAACTGGATGCCATTACCTTTATGTTTGTTTATAGATGAACCTGGATATGGTATTGTATCTATTATTTGAAATTAGATGCAACTTAAATAACTAAAACAACATTTCCTTATAACAGGAACTCCAACTATATCTAATCATCTAATTCATTGTAAGTCATTCATTTTCTTGGGATTACTTTGCTTTTATGGCAACAAATGTTATTTTTATCTCAGAAATAAGAATTTAAAAAAAGAAATAGCTACAAAATGCCTATTATTTATAGCACTAACACAACAGTTATGCGTATGAAACACGGCCTGTAGGGGGATGTCATTAAAAATGAAAAGAAAAGGCTTGATAGAGCTACCGTCATCCACTGAAGATGAGTTTGCATCTTGAATGGCAGATGAGATCATTTGTCTAATACCATGGGTTTGTGTTTTTAACTTGAGTCACCGTGGACCAGATCAAGGTTACAAGACTGAACGACGTGTATTTCTTTCATTATGTTTACTCTGAATATAGTAAATTGACAGAAATACACTAAATTATGACAATTAGAACAGAATTAAAGGAGGGACAGTTTTCCCACCATGGTGGGAATCAAATGTGAAAATCCCTTCTTTCACAACGCTTAAGCTTCCATCTCTACCACAAGCTATTAAATCTTCTGTGCTGTCCCTTGATAGCCTCCATTACTGTCCAAATACAGTTTTCATATCAAGTCTAGAAGAGGCTGAGAAATCTGCGGTCTAATGTACTTCTGAGTCACATAAGCTTTGACAGCTCCATCATTCAGCCGTAATTAGACGGCCTCTAAATTCACTGATACAGTTTGTTCTACAATGGAAGGGCAGCGTGATGTGGAAGCTGTGATGCTCCTCTCACACAGCAGAGCCCCTTTTTTTATTGCTGATGGCAGACACACACGTGCAGGAACACGCTGCACTCTGCAGAGGGAGCTCTCTTTGTTGGTTTGAGCAGTTTTAGCCCATTGATGTTTGTGCTACGCAGAGCATTTTAAAAGGATTTAGGTCTGCTACTTTGACCTTTTACCAGTTTCCTCTTCAATTTTTTTTCAGGACACACCATGCTGAGAAGTGTTCAGTAAATGGTTGATTTGTTAGTTCCTTACTGACACCATGCTGTTTTATCTCCTCAAACTGTTAATGTTCATACTGAAAGATATTTTTCAAATTTATTATTTGTGTTTATGCAATACAGATACAGGCATTTCTTTATTCAAGTGCCTTTTTTGTACTTAAGTGCTTCAGAGTTAGGAAATCAGACAGGTATAAAGAGAGCATGGAAATTGGGTGAAAAAGCAGCAAATGGCAAAAAAACAACACAAACCTATATGACACAATATTAGGATTTAGGCCTCAATATTTTTGTTCTGTGCAGCTCAACTGCACAGTTATGTTGTTCATTTATTTATTCAGTAAACTCACTTGACTTCAATTCAATTCCATTTTTTTCTACACATAAATTATTTTTACATCCAAACCCAGCATGGACGGGACATACAGCAGGGCTGAGTTTAGCTGTGTAAAGTAACATAGAACACAAAGTTCCCTACGATGTGGTTCTCATTCACCCACTCACACATACAGAACTTTTTTTATAATGTACAGTACAGTATGTGCTGTTTTTTGTTTGTATCGTAATGTTTTTTTTTTCCCCCAACCGCACCCCACTGTGCAAATTGAGTGAATACGGCGTTCAGTATCTCACCCAAGGGCACGTTGACACTTAGAGAGCTGGCAAGTAAGCTCTACTTTCCAGCTGGAGGATAGCCGCTACCAGCTGAGCCACAGTCGCCTCAAATTATCGAAAACAGAAGTTGTTCCCACAACAAATACAAACAATAGGAAGCTTTCACTGTTGGTACATAGAGGGATTTGCATCGAAAATGAGAAACAGACAGCACAACAAACAGTAACTGGACCTTAGAATTTAAAGTAAACAGTTGCTCAAATAATTTCATCGATCAACAATAAGACTGCCACTGTAAACCAAGTGAGCTCCAGTGTTGTCCACATGAATTAATAAGTGATTACATGTGCCCTCAAAATAGGATTACTTTCTCTAAAAAATTCTTTATGTCTAATTGCTAAAGGAGGGAGAAACATTATACCAGCAGTGATACAAAATTGCCACCTTAAAAATAATAGCTTAATCCAATGAAACTGGATGACAGAAATGATACACTGAAATTCATTATGTAAAGCGCATGACAAATGTTTTGTTTATCTTAATTACTTCTAAATTAAGTGCAGAATTGCATATATTTACCATCTCATTATGACAGCCCAAAATGAAAATAAAAAGGAAATTCTTCAGCAGGCCTGCAGGGAGCTTGTTTTGCAACATAAAATCTCAGCATGAAAACATGGTACTTAAGGTAATCCTCACTATTCGTTACATTGAGTTTACGGCCTTTGGAGGTGTTTCGGGGCACAAACGCATTAACCCCTGATTTGTATTGAAACGAACAGCCGAGTGCGCGTGACCGTGCGTGTTGTGTACTGCAGTGTAACAAATGTAAGTGCTAAACCAACAAAAGAACCGCTCAAATGAATTTATGAGAGTCCATCTTGACACATACACACCCCCACACACACGCAAACACCCACAGAGCCAAAGGCACACATGGTGCACGCATAGTAACGCACATGGTCTGTGTCACGACTCAGACACTCCAGTCCCCAATAACCCAGCAAGCTTGACCAAAACCCCTACAGGCTTGCAACTGTTCATACTTGATCCCAGCTGAGCCAGATATAAAGGAAGTATGGAGACTTCTCACACAGAAGGATGTGCACTACATGAAAACATACAAAATTCGTCTCTGATGTTTTTTCCTCAACTCCCTGAGCTCGTGCAGAATGTGAATAACCACGGTGAACCACGTACGATAATTAGGAGCAGAATACAGGGCTCACTTCATCTTACTTCATGTCACCTCTTGGCACAGGGGTATTTGCACAAGTAAAGAATAACTTTAAATAAAGGAAGGGAAAAAAAGACCACTCTAGCCTCATGACATGTCAAGCAACATAATGCTTAACGCAGCTTATACACATCAAACTGCTAAGAAGTGAAAGGAAATTAAACTGTTCAGTTAATGTCACATAACCTCTTTTTCCTTTGAAATTAACTTTAGACCTTCTATGCAGGAGACTTTAATAACACAAGATTCACTCCAAAATGCTCACTCAAAGGTCCAGAGAGGCACACTATCTAAATTAGTTGGGATATGTCATTAAAAATTGAAGTCTGAATATTTTGTGTGCATTGATGTCTTTAAAGAATTTATCCTGAAGCGTTTTTAACTTTTTTAAAGCTCTTTATACTTGAAGAGAAACAATCTAGATTTACCATTTAACACAGCTTCTTTTTTTTATTTTAACTTTCGCTTATTTTCACAACAATGAAAATCTATTCATTTTGTTTTAAAAGTGATGACAGACTTACAAAAAGTACTTTGACCACTTCAGATGTCTTCTGTTTCCCTATTGCTTGTTTTTACGTTCACTGTTTTTTCACTGGTGTACTTAAATACTGTTTTGATCATAGAGTTTTCATTTTCTTTTACTTTAATGGCAGAATGAGCTCTCGTTTAGAGTTCATCCAGAGGTCTGTGGGGCAATATTCACAGGCCAGATTAGCGACCAATATAAATCATGGATTTACAGATAAATCTATATCTATATCATAAGGACGCTTAAAATAATCAATTGCATGCATGCTCTTTTTACATTAAACACAGGTAGTCTGGTTTATGGGATGAATGGAGTACAGTATGAGTAGAGTAGTTACTGCCCAGTTATACTAGTAAAAAAGGTTACCCAAAATAAATATTATATATATATATAAATATATATATAAATAAATATATCAAATATATTTGACAAAATAATTTTGTCAAATATTTGGAAGATTGGAAGTTAATCAGGACAAATAATCATTTTAAACATGTCCAAAAAAACATTTTTTTCAAATCGTTCTGTAACAGCTTCAAACTTAAGACATTTTTTAAGTGTCTAATTGTTTTATTAATCTTTCTGGGGGGTTTTCACATGCAGACACATTTGGAGAGCAAACACAGCGATGTACCATGTTGTATGCAGTGCAGTGCAGTTTGTAATTCTTTTGCTGATATATATCGTGCAGTATTTATGCTGTTTTCAGAGGTATGCTAGATGTCCGCGCAATGTGCATCCCCGTACTGTAATGCCAGCTGAACTGATATTAAACCAGACCGTTCCTCTTCATGCAGTGGAACACAGAGTCCAAGTTCACGCCTCCCCTATTTAGATCACAGTATTTGAAAATCTATCAGTTTCCTGTTGATGTAATTTAGTTTTCTAGGCTCTGTATAAATACCTTTCTTTGTTTTCTTTGCTGCCATGTTGATCTCGATTATACTAATTTCACTGCATCCTGCACTGTCCAGTAACAGCAGATGGTATTTTCTGCACAGACTGGTTCATTTGGACAATGAGGATCATCGTTTACCAACTCAACAGAGCTAGCTCACCAGATGGATTTGGGAAAAATCTGCATGTGCATGAATGGTTTACACGTGTGTTTATGACAGAGTGAGTTAGGGTGTGAGCAATGGGCAGAGATGGGACTCCTGTGGCTGGACGATGATGACTCACCCACCCACACATGCACACTTGAAGTCAGACATCCAGCCATTACCATCATCACTCAAAACCCTGTTAGCGCTGCTTACTGATGCTAATTGTTCCCAGTCAGCACATCAGGGGTCTTGTCAATGCACTGTGTAACCAGACCACACCAGCGATTGCTTATTGATCTCATTACAAGCTCACGTCACTCCATCAAGCGTGTGTGTCTGTGTGGACTGAAACATCCGTTCAGTGTGGGAGCAAAATGCTGCAACTATTTAGGTGTCCGAAGAGTTCTAAAAATCATATTGTGACATCTGATAAATAGTGGGAAGATAAGTGACGTATAGATGCAATTGTCAATGCAGGACAAAAACATTTTATGCAGATTTTCCATTCGACTTTGCCTGTTGACTTTCCAACACACACATCTTAGATGCATCAAATACAGCAACAAGCAAAAGTTTTGATCAGTCAGTGGCATATCAGAGTTCTGCATGCATAAACCAACCCAAACATCAATTCTTTGAGGTAAGATGATAAATCTTAAAGCAGCGAGAGACTCCTAGTATTTTTTTCCATTTAATTTTCCAGAGGATTATTTTAAACAATAACAGAATAGGTTATTGCTGCAAAGGTGGCTCTACAAGCTGCTGAATCATGGGGTGTCGTGAATTTTTCATTCATGTGACACATGCTGCGTGCTGGTTATAGCCCTTTTCCACTGGTACCCACTCAGCATGAGTGCGGGCCACCGATTGGCCAGGGAGAGACGTCACCGGGTGAGTCACGAAAGCGACTCTTTCACAGGTGCCCTGCCAATTTGGAAAATATGGCAAAAACAAACCTCTGATTTCAATATGGTTGTGACCACTTGCGGGGTAAATGGCTACACGAAAGCCAACACCTGTGTCCAACAATGAGGTCCAGGTAGGTGGTACATCCACCGCACAGTGTCGTTCGTTGTTGTTTCTTGTTTGTGTCACACACAAATGATGTCACAGGACTTTTGGGTTGTCTTAATGGAACAGTCTCACTTGTGGTGGGTGGAGTAGTCCATTATTAATCCAAAACTTTTTTTTTAGGTTTGTAAATCCAAATGTAATCAGGTGTTTTGTATTTTAGTGACAACACATAAAATGACGAAACTATTCTTTTTCACATTGATACCTTTTGTGTTATAACTTTTTAAAAGTCACAACATAACATATGAGGTGTGAGGGGGTAAATGCAAAAGTTGCAAAACAGTTTTCAAGCTTTTGGACTTTAAATGTAAAAAGAACAGAAAAGTTCTGTATCAGTTAGTCAGAGCTGATTCCCTCCTCTTGCCCTGTGTGTGGTTTTTGTGTCGAGGGCTGGCTCTGACACTGCCTGAAGCCTAAAGTGGAGTTGCATGACTAAGCCTCTGCATGCACTGTCAAGGGAACACGTGCCTGCATCTGCCACTACGTTTAAACACACACATCAAATATCTGTACTCCACTTTTCATGTTTGATGCATGAACTACCATCTGTGGTTGAACAGTTGCATGTGCAGTTGGAGGAGGCCGCGTACCCAACTTTAGCTTTGATGTACAGTCCAACTGCACAAAAAATCATGTTGCTGTGCTTTAAGACTGAACAACTCATCAGTGGTCGAGTCTGTGCAAAACAACATTGTTCCATGTCTTTTACATGCTGACTAAGGCCTTTTTTGTTTTAATTTTCTCAGAGTATTGCACTACATGACTTTCTGAAGGCATATTGTGATTCTTGGAAGGGCTTTTAACAGTGATTGCTACCATGTTTTTACTTTATTTTTCAGTTCTAACATGTAGTCGTTGTAATTATTTTAATTCTGAGCTGAATGACGATTTTAAATTCCCCCATCAGAGATGAATTAAGTATTTTTATTCTATTCCAAAAATACGCTCATGCATTCATAAATATGAATCTAACACACTCATCACTTTATTATATTGCCCTCCTCCCGTCTTCTATCTGAGGTTCCACAGCTAATCCTTCCCCTCATGTTGTTGTACCCATGTTAGGCTACTAATGTCAACTTGTCATTCTCTGCTCCTATTACTGAGAGGTGAGTGCGTCACAGGCTCCATGGCCCACCCCTTTCTGTCAGCTTTCTGCTCTTACTGACTGACACTGACATTACACGGCATTAGTATCTCCGACTGGGTCTCATGGGAACAGCGTGAGCATGCAGACACTGGTCTTCCATTTGGAGCTGCATGCATAATGATTTCCATCCCATTTTGTGTCTGAACATCCTTAAGTTTACGCCCTTTGTTATTCTTTTTCAGAGAGTAACTGATACAAAACATCTTTGAAAAAATGACGCAAATCTCTTCGTGGTCCTTCTGAGTAACATTTTTTTTTTTAAATTGTGATAATGTTTCCAAGACTTAAAGAAACAGGCTTATATTATAGCTACAGAAGAAATACTAACCTGTGAAAATGTAAAGTGCATGTTAAGGAATAAAATGAAGGCACACTGTTAAGTTTGGTGGGAAAAAAATTGCTAGAGAAAAGAATACACAAACAAGCTCCCCATAACAAAACTCTGTTACTGCATCATTTTGAAGACCGGATTCTGAAACCGACATCTTTTAAATGTATGTGCAAATGCTCATATTTGACTATTTCTGATACTGAATGGTAACTGGATGGAAATAGGAACGTACTGCATCATGTATGAAGAAACGGCACAGGCCATACATACACTGCATGTTTGTGTGATGGAGACGGGAAGAGAGAGAATGGGGGTGATAGACTGTGTGTATTTCGTGTCATCTTGAATACACATCACAGCCCAAGGCCAACTTCTTCATCTGCTCTTTAAGATGGTCTATCACAGCTTATAGAGAAACACAGGATATCCATCTGACCTAAAACTAATTCTCTACCAACATACCCTGGAAGACATTTTCAAAATGTATTACATTTGAGCACTTCTTTTTTATGTTAATATGACAAAAAATCAAATGTAATACAACATTCTGTATCTTGGAACTGGTAATGGGCAGAGGCTTGCCAAATAAGAGCTGGAATCTTGATGAATCTGGATGTTTTCTCTTGCACTGACTTTGCCCTGTAACTGTTTTCTACTATTCAGCCAGGACCCGGGGAGAATATCACCAGTAAAAGTGAGGATCCCAGATAAAATGTCTTAGTCTTACAAGTCATTTAAACGGAACAGGATTGAATTGGATCATGATGAATTGTATCCCTACTGAAGTGATTTTTGCTCAATTCAACTGGCCTCTTATTGGACTTGCTTACTTTGTCGGTGCCACTGAGATTACTTAAGTTGTAATCTAACAAATACTAATTAATTTCAGTTGGATTTTTAACGGTATTGGCTTTCATTGAAACAGGCTTAAGTTGAAGTTAAGTGACTTCAGAGGAAACCTATGAGGACTGGGGCAGGCAAAAACACAAGCTGGCACATACACACATCCCTGCTCTTACATAACAGTGAGTGATGGCAGCTGAGGACATACAAATACTGCCTTTGGCATTTGTCCTGAAAGTTGGACAAAGAGAAGATTGGGTGAGTGGGAGACATAACACAGAGGGACAGGCAGACTTAAAAACGACGGGAAGTGAAAAAGAGAGGTACGGGAGAAGGGTCCAGAGAAAGGATGCTGGAAAGAGAGAGATTCAAAGATGGAAATGCCTTTTTTGTGAACAGTTGCCCATGGCCTTAGGTAAAAAGCCCAAGGGGGAATAATAACACTGTATAAAAAACTTACTGTGACCTAACTCAAAACCATGCTTGAGACATTTGTTGAGGAAACTTATTGGTATTTGGAGTTGTGAAAACCTAAACATTCACTGGAGCCATTGAGGAAAAATAACTTTAAAATATCTGCACATTAAACATAACACACTTAAGAAAAGAAAGCAATAGTATTCGATTTAACTTAATTCCCTAGACTTTACTCATTTTGATCAACTGTAAATATAAAAAATGGTAAACAAAAGGTACAACAAAACACAAAACCTAACAAATAAAAACAAAATCATATTTAACTTTATACAAATAAGAATGTATACGAAAATGACAAAATAACTTAAGTCCTATCTTAACTTAGCTTAAAAAATAACGTTCCCCCTCCCTCAGTCTTTGTTTCCACCTCCAGCTTCCCACGATTTTACCAAAAAGAGAGGTAATGAGCCGAACTGAAGATTGAAGTTTATTATAAAGCAGAATTTTTTTCATTTTTATTTTAGAGTCTCTACAAAACTATCCACTTGTTATAAATTATAAGCCGCAGCTGCAACTATTTTAGGTGGTCTAAGAGTTCAATCGTGTTGTGTTTTAAATATATATACCAGTAAAACACAGCAAAATAGCTGTTTGAGTACACGGCTACATAGGTAAGAAGCTCAGTTCTGGATTCAGTGTGTTGACTCCAACAGAAAGTCAAGGATTTTGGCAAGTTTGGACGGATTTTGGAGATTAAGTGCATATGTCAATCCCAGGAGAGGGATGCGTGCTTTGACAAGATTACCAAAATCAGCAAGCACTAGCATTCTCTCAATGATTGTACCCACAGCAACAAATATCTGGCTATATCTGCAAGGCAGCAAAAGTTTGAATTTTCAATAAGACATTTGAAAGGTGTATTAAGCTACAAGCTTTCAGTTTTATGCAATTACATACCTAAGATGAGGCCTGTTGATGTACTGAGCCTCCAATATATCAAGCCAAGGTTACGATGGAATGGTTCAAAGCGAGCAGACAAAATATTAGTACATTTTTCCATCATTTTCAGCCTTTTCCAGCTTTATGTCTGGACCACCACACAGTCTCTGTTCTTAACATTGCCCCTTTGTCTCGCTGGCTGTGAGAAAGCCTGCAGTGTAAAAAAACCTGAGACATCCATATTAGTCTACACAGCAACTAAGGAGTACTTGTATAAGAATAACAATTGCTGCTTTTGGTGTGTTAGATATGATGGTATCCTGAGGAGGTATACATCAAGAACAAAAAATAAAAGGTTCAACAGGAAAAGTAGTATTGTAAACTGGATTCCCAATTATAGAGTGATGCTTACAGCTCTAAAACCAAATTCGAGCTTACTGTGACAAGAAGTCAAATGACTGGAGGGGGGAAAAAAAGGAGGAGTCAAAACACTTTGCACGCCACCAAGAAGCATATGGCCCATTCCAAAGATGCTTGTCTTTATCAATTATATATGCCAAAAAATGATAAACTGGTAAGTAAAGAGTAAAAAGCAGACAGCTTTCTTTTTTTAAATTCTAAAGCCCTCTTTCTGACATGGAACGCAGTAGCACACAAACTCACTTAGACACATGCAATAGAAAAAAATAAACGTTTTATTGATTCTTTTTCAAGATTTTTTCTTTTCAAGATTTTATTTGCATGGGTAAAGATGTATAACACTTTAGACAATTCACTTACATTTTAACTCACTTCAGATATGTACGGTAAGCATTTACACACAAAGTGTCTTTGGCTATATGGAATATTCATTAAACAGTGTTACGTTTTTTTCTTATGAATCTTACAGGCATCATACAGCTGAAGCGGGTTGGGTTAAATGAGCATCTTGTGCTGGAAACCGGTGTAGGTGACAGGTAGTAAAGTGGCCATAGTTTAGGGAAACAATAACTGTTATGTTGACATCTAACAGGTCCACATTTATGTGTTTGTGTTAGCTCCTTAAGGTGAAAATGAATTTTCAGGTGTCTGAACAGGGTTAGGCTGTAAAACTGTGTGGGGAGGGGGAGTTGAATGGTCTGGGTTTTTAGAAATGTAGAAGTTTTGCAACCAGGTTTTTTTGTCTTGATTGACAGCATGACTATGTTGTTAAACGGGGACACCTGGTGAGTTGGAATTGGTCTTGTAATCAGCAGAGGATATAAAGAGCGAGATGTCTATTCATTGGCGTGATGCTGCTGCTGGAGGCTGATCCACAAGACCTCTGTTAACCCCTCATTTTCCTGTTTATTTTTCATGAATGAATCAGATAATTGCTCACACAATAGTCCGCCTTGGGTGTGTGACTGCAATCCAGCCACTCGGGAGCTGTACAGCCACCGGCCCAGACAAAAGGGAGCTCACTGCTAATCAATGTGCCGAAGTTTGTCATTTTTTAAACAAATAAATGTTCCATATACACATATATACACATATATACACAGTCACTATTGTCTAGTTTATGTACTCAATAACTCTTGAAGTACATTATTTCTGTAGACCAGAACATGCATTAAATTGCATGTAGGCTAACATCAGCACACAGTGTAAACCCATTTTAGATTGTAAGACGGACTTGACTGTTTCTAATATTCTAAAATACTTACATTTCATACAAATACAGTTCAAACACTGAGAGTCCTGATGCACCATTTCATTGCACACCATGAACTGAACTGATGCTGGCTGTCAAAAAGGCCAAAGTACAGACCGTAAAAAGCAGCAGGAAGGTTTACAATGTGAGCAAAACCGACATAGTAAAGCGTGCATCACATACAGTCTGCGTAACCCCTGGACTTCACAGCTGGAGCATTACTGTGATTTAGAAGTTAACATGAATGTCTGTACAAATGGCTGATACTGGGGGAAAAAGTTTGGACTACAAGTTCAATTGCCTTACTGGTTTATAAAACCTTGGTAAATGAACAAAACACTGGCTTACATTTGCCTTGGGTGAAACACAAAACCACAAATGAAGATGACAAAAAAGATGACCCACTTTGAGGCACGCAAATTTGGAGAGAAATATGAGGAGGATCAATATTTCTGCTTTGAGCAGACAGACGGTGTGACGTATAAATCCTCTGAGGATGTGAAGTGCTTCCTGAATGAGTCCTGAACATGTTAAGGGTTTGGAGATATTGAGACTTTGATATAGTTTTTTTCGTATCTTGATTGTGCTTTTTTGTCTGTATCATATTCATCAGACATCTTTTGGATGTGATATGTTTGTTGCTTAGTATTTAATTGAGAATGCTCCTCCTTGGATATTGATTTATTTTGCAGTTTCCTCAGTTTGTATTAGTCTAGTCTTTAGTTGTTCTTTTAATGGTTATTCTCATATTCTGTCTTTCTTTTTTTACTTTGATCAGTTTGTCTTGTGTTGTCTAACTCTAGTTCTGTTTTGTTTCCAGCTCCCCCTCCCATCTCTCAGTTTTCCTCAGTTCCTTCCTGCCTGGTCATTTTCTCCACTGCCTCACCTGTGTTCATTATCCTCAGCTGCACTCACTCACAAATCACTCTCCCCACGGCATTTAGTCTCCCAGGTTTTTCACAGCATTTTTCAGGTCTTTGCTGTTACAACCTCTGGTTCTGTTTTGGGCCCCTTGTGCAACTCTGGTCTGTTTTCAGTTATTGGGATACATTTTCTGAAGTCATCTCTGCCCATGGGTTCACGTCACATAATTAAAGCACCTCTCTGAATTGCTACAATACTGAACAAAAATCTTTTTGTGTTATTTGTTTATTTTGGTTCACAGTATGCAGGTTTCCCAGGTAGTATTTACAGTCATGTGTATGCCAAAACTGAAAAAATAGATTCAGTATCTTTTGTCAATGCACAGCTTGAAATCTTAGAAGAACTTAAAATGACTGAACAGCTCAACAGTCTGTCAACGATTAAAGGTATTTATTTACTATGGAAATTTGCAGTTCTACTGTTTCTGGAAAGTCAGAAAACTGCACATATCCAAATGATGAATGACTTAAAAAATGTTGTACTGATAAAATGTCTAATGAAACAAAATTATTCACACCTTTAAAAATACACATTTCAAAGCAAAATATCCTTTGAGCTTTATTACAAAATGTGTGTGAGCTATGATCGGTCTATTTTCCCATCACTACATTAACTTCAGAACCATTTTTATAAAGATCACAATTGCTATTGTAAAAGGTCTCCTGCATAAAACCATTGAAACTTTGGATCATGCTCCTCCATCAGCACAGGCTTCAGGCAGGGTAAAAACGGTTTCACATTTGAATGTCCAGTGTCAAGCACAGACTTCGAAACACTTTTAATCTCAATTTAGAGACAACCTCTGGAAATTAACAACGCCATGTACGTCATCACTGTACGTCTGCAGGATGTCTGTGTGTGTGAGACATGTATGTGTGCATTATGAAGGATAATGGAGGGGGAAAAACACTCCCAGATGCATGTGATGCAATTATACCCTTGATTATCTGATTGGGCAATCTATAGTCGTCCAAGACAAACACGCTGTCGGCAGACTGTTGACCGAGTATAAACCACGAGCATGGGGGGGACACACATGCACACAGACAGCTGTATTTGAGCGTGTGCTCAATGATGCATATGTATAGCGAACACCCAGCAGAGAGACTCAGAATCAGGCAGCAGTTATTTGTATTCTTCCTTAAACATTTGTATTTGTATCTCTTGTACAAACAAAAGAGCATATATACAGACCAAATGAGGTGGAAGTGAAGCAAGTCGGTATTAAAGAAAAACCTGTCCAGCCTTTGTTACGGTCATCTGAGGCTAGCGGCCAGCAGAATGTGTCACTTTTAGGGAGCCTGGAACGCTATTTGGGCGTAGTACAGCAAATCTGCAATTGCGATTGTGATTTGTATCTCCAATCAGTGCATGTTGGACTAAATTGATTCTTATCTTTACATTCTGTTGAACACCTGACGCCTGTCACACATTGGAGCCATCTAAAGGAGTTGATGAATGGATGAATATACGCTTTTAAGGATGGAACTTTCTCTGCACTTATTCATTATGATATAAACAACCAAGGATAAATTTAAAAACAAAAGAGATTTTATATATATTTGTTCATTTTCCCTAAAACAATTGGAGCGCATAGGCCAGCTTAGGCCCATTGAAAAATACTTCCGTATTTTTTTTACACTAAATGTAAAAAGAACAGTAACAATACGATGAAAGAGGATGGAGGAAATAAAACAAGAAAGAAACATACCAGCAGCAGTGTGACAAAATCAGGTTAGGGAGTTCCACCACAGATCAAAATCAGACTAAATTATAGTGCCCGACACAGGTGATGACAGTTTCTGAATGTGTCTGTATAAGGGCCAAAACAACAGTTTCAACCTCCATTAAAGGTGCTTTGCTCCAGCTTTCCGCTGTCCAGTCATCCATTAAAACAGTCAGATTTGGCTGAGTCAGCTCACTTTCATATTTCAGACCTTTTTGCTGATTCCTCAAACCCCTTTGGCTTGAAGGAAATGTTACCACATGGTTCTGCAGGTCAATAACAACACACTATTTATTTATTTTTAAATAAGGAACATGAATTTCACCTTTGCATTTGCATTCAATCACTGAGGTAGCTCATTGATATGGGAACATGCAAAAGTATTTTCTTTAAAGAACTGAGCAGCTTTTTTTACGCAAAACAGTATCTGAAGCTGAAGGAATATTTGAAATAGTTTACTAATATTAAGTGCAGTGAAACTAGAAGTTATTGGTTTTAGAAATTTAATGATGTGATATATAAAAGACCAACACTAAACACATGCCAGCTTTTGTGTTTAGTGTCAGTCATTAGAATAAAGGACAAAATGTAAATTTACTGTAAATGTATGCTCACCTGATTGCTTTTTATTGAGTTGGACCAGTATCAGACTCATGTTGTTTTTTTAACAGGGGAATTCATGGGGACTGTTTATCTACAAGGATATGAACCATGAGGACATTCTTTGCAGCCAGTTAGCTCAGTTAGTCAGACTTTAAACTGCAAAGCTGTTCGCACACCATAAATTAGGAGCCTAGCAGCGAAAGAAACATGTAAATGCAAGGCATTCTTTCATAAATGCTTTTAAATCGAACATCTCGTCCCTCAAAGGGTTGCAAATGTGAAGTAACTATTCATTCACATTTACCAAAAAAAAAGACTGTTTAGAATTCTCCCCTGCTGACAGTCTGTCACAGGGTGCAACTGTTTACTGTAAAGAAGCCGACAGATGTACAGACAGATGTATGGACAGATCTGGAGTATGCTCCTCAGTGCCGCCCCCTCCCGTGCGCACCTCCCTCCCCCCTCTTACCAAACATATTTTAGAGCTAAGGCACGCCATTGAATCGAGTAACAAGGCAATCCTTGTCCAGGGCCACCAAACCTCATCTGGACAGCCAGCAGGGAAGCCACTGTGTGTGTGTGTATGTGTGTGTTTGAGTCTGTGAGCGCATGTAGAGTATACACAAGTGGCCGGGCTAAGTTAAATTTATTTGCTGCTGCCTTACGGCAGGAAGTTGTGCGGGCTGCTCTCACACTTAATTTTTTTTTTTCTGGTTCTTTGCCTCTCTCCTGGTCCCGTCCTCTCTCTTTAAGTGCAGGTGGCATGGGACCATATTCACATTATTTACAGAAAAACACTTGCATGCGTCCAGCAAACCAGAATTGAGGGTAACAAACTTTCCTTGGCAGGATGTGTGCACTAAGCCGAGAGCGACGGGGTGCATGGAGCAGAGAGGCCGAACGCGGGGATCAGACTGTTGTCCTTTGACCATCAACACGTCGCCTGCGCTTGGCAGGAAACCTCCTCTCACTCCCCCCTTTCTCCTCACCCTCATCAGCAAATCTTTCAACACTTGCTTTACACCCCTCTCACTGCTTCCCTCGTTCTTTCTCACATTGCTCCTGCAAGAGGTTCCCTCCAGCTTGTTTGCCCCCCCCCCCCCCCCCCCATTCCTCTCTCTGTCACACACACTCACACACACACACACACACACACAATCATTCAAACAGCAGACAGAAATACACTAACCCGCTTTTGGCTGTTTGTTTGTTGCTCAGAGGTGTGTGTGCCAGTGCCGTCGTTCCTTCAAACTTTCAGTCATCCTCGTGAAGCACAGTTACATACACAGTTGAGTCGATCTACAATCGGAGCTCGACCTGGCCTCTTGAAAAGACTACCTTACTGCTCCCGGTTTGGAGGCATGGCAGCAGAATCACGTTTTTCACTGTATGAAATTGTATGAAATTCTGCTTCGACCTATCTGAGCAAATCTACTTAAACTGATAAACCCAGATGTTTGGATGGCAGTGTTGTCTGTGGTCACAAAGTTAAGATATAGTGGAAATGTTTCAAGAGGCCACAAGGTGAAAGATTGTCTTTGTGGGCCAAAATCCGGTTATGATTCCTTTAATTTTTGTCTATCAAAAGAAAGCAGCTTTATTTATAATTTGCTTGTATTTACATTCACTTACACTTGAATAAGCTTTTGCAATTTTGGCCACACATACATGGTTATGCTAAATTTAAAAAGGTCTCTTTATGGGTTCCATAACACCACCGTTGGCCACACAGATTTGGCTATGGCTCAATCTTCTCACTCCTTTTCCTCTAAACATCTGCAAAAAATACAATCAAATATGTAACCCTTATGTATTCATACACACACATTTACACACAAGCAGGCAATGGAGTCACTTTTGACCTTTAAATGCTTGATGAATAAAACAAGCATGGCATAATACTCCTGTATTTACTATGATAAAAGAACAATAAATTAAGTTGTTTTGGTGACAAAAGCCAAAGAAAATGTATAATCTGAAAAAATCCTCAAAGAAATTTCTAGTGATCCTATCATTTGTTGTAAAGTAACATCAAAACATGTTTGGTGGCAAAAAATGATCTAAACAGATTGAACAAAAAGTTTGTGCATCCCTATTTTTTTTAAAGTAACAGATGAGAAAAATAAGCTATTTGCGTAGTAAGAAAAATCTTTAAATTGTTCTTAAAATCTGTAGGGCAGATTGCTTGCAAAAAACCTACCTACTAAATGTACTCATGGCATCTGTGTGTGTGTGTGTGTGTGTGTGTGTGTGTGTGTGTGTGT
>CAJRST010037777.1:8536862-8745623 GCA_907169785.1 Menidia menidia | reverse complement strand
CCCCCCCCCCCCCCCAAAGTTGGACGCGTCTTACCTGGTCCCGCGGAATGCACGGCAGCGAAGTCCTGCGGTGGGACTTGCTGTTGCTCTGCGCCTGAGCCATCATTTCCGAGGCCGCCACGGAGCTGGACCTCCGTCTCCTTTTGAAGACAGGGATGTCCTCCTCCTTCGCCCCGGTCACAGAGCCACAGCACCCCGTCCCGCCGGTCCCCGAGGCCGGCAGGAGCCGGTCAGCATACCTCGCAAGCAAAACCCCCAGCAGCCCCAGCAGGTAGGCCAGGTAGGGTCTCCAACCGGCCCGGACTCTGCCCAGAGAGACGAGAGACGCGGCCCTGATGACGCTCACGGAGACCAGGATGGACACTCCCTGTCCCAGCCGGACGACCAGGAGAGCCCCGCTGCCCAGGCAGCCGAGGACGACCAGGGTGGCGGTGAGGGACAGCAGCTGCTCCTCGGCGCCGCGCAGGAGGGACTGCGCCGCGGCTTCGCCCAAGTGGCACAGCGCTAACAAAAACACGGCGCTCCGCACCAGAACCCCGCAGCGAATCAGACACAGCCAGACCCAGAAGAAGGCACATGCGAGCGTGAAAACGGGGGAGACGCAATGGCACGCAGTCAGGAGCAGCTCCGCAGCGCAGTCCGCCGCTAAATGAAGGCGAGAGCCGCTATTTCCGCTCCTACCGCTGCTGCTGCTGCTGCCTGCATCCCAGTCCACCAATCTGAGCAGCAGAGCGAGAATAACGGAGACGGAGGCAACGCAGACAGCAGACGGCACTCTTCGGCAAGTCCGTGTCACGGCCAGCCTCAGCCACGACTGGCTCTCCCCGTCCCGACCCACCGGGCTGACACACGTCCTCACGTAGCCGCTGCGCTCCAGCGCTGCCCGGGGACATCCCTCATGAGCCCCTCTGGATGAACCCCTGTCGCCTTCTGCCTCCAGGGCCATCTTATCACTCAGGCGGAACGCAGCCCTGTCCGTCCGGAGAAAAAAAAAAAAAAGAATAGGTTTAATTTATCAGGAAATACATATCCCAACAATAAACTCCATTACGCATGAGATGCGTCCACTCACTGGTCGGGGACTCAATTGTTCATCTTTTTTTTTTTTATGGACTTGGAAGAGTTTGGGCCTAGCAAACTTTTCTATGAAGTTTTGTGGGTCAGATCGTCTCTGCTACATTGAGGGTTGACTATTGAGTCGACTCTGGTAGTCGACCAGTGAACCAAAAAAAAACCAACCCCTGGCGTTTCACACATTTAGGCCACGGCCTCGGCTCCTCCACGCGGACTCTCTCTCAGCCTCACTCGCCTTCTCTCCCCTCCCACTAGACATTATCCCTTTTTTGTGCCGCTCCGGTGATTACTCCATCACGTTTTTTTTTTGCTCGGCTCAGTCTGCAGGCGGCAGCCCGCCGTGGATGTGACTCAGGCCGCCGTGGATGCGTGCCATGTTTACACGAAGATTTCCTGACTTGTTCTGGAAGATGGAGCAGCTCATTATGAGAATTGACTATAGTAATCCCGTAATGCGTTTTAGGAGAACACTGTAATGACAGGACACCAAAAATGGATGTAATGGTGGTGCCACATGGCCTCAAAATCCGATTTTTCAATGGAATATCACACAAAAGGCACACATCAAGACGATATGACAAGACAAAAACAAAAGATTCGTTTTCACTGCACACCTTAGACATGTAACTAATATATTTTAGATATAATTAGGCATTTGTCGGATATACTTCAGGCATATCATCAAAACTAAGTAGCCGGAACAACTACTGTTAGCAACAGAGTGAAATTCCCCTTGAAACAGATCATTTTTCAACAACCTTTCAAAGAATAGAGGCTCGCAACTGAATAAATAAACCAATGACTATAGTGAGTACTGTGTATTGCCCTATGTCCTTTGTCATGACAGCAGAGCAATGCATTTTGTCAGTTCAGCGTCACAATACTTCACGTCATAATGGTCCACTACAGCTGCAGCCATAGCAGGATTAACTCTTTTCTATGCCCCTTGACTGTAGTCAACAAGAACAGGCATTTACTAAACTCAGTTAATTCAAATTAACCTTATTCAGTCCACAAATTGAATAATCAATTGGCTAAGTATCAACAAATGTAATCTGTTGATACTTTTGGCCTACAAAAATAAAGTCCAGTTTAAGCAATTTATAATCCAAGTCACACTCCAACAAAGAGTACAATTTTTTTCTCGTATTAACAATTTTTTTTTCCTTTAGTAAAACCTTGCCCGGCATCTTCCTCTGCCTTTTATGATGTAGACTACAAGGCAAGTAAGCAGTCTACACCTGTTGTCCTATATTTGTCGAGAGAATTAAAAAGAAGCAGCTGCTGTTGTCCGAGGCAATTCAAGTCTATGATTTCTTTCTGTTGCATTAATAGTTCAAATGAATTGCTGCACTTCTTACCCAGTTCTGTGCTGTTCTTCAACGAGAAGAATAGCACAGCTGGATAAAATCTGATAAAGTGAAAGAGGAAAAAAACAACTGTCAGATAAAGGGCTACAGTTTGATTGGCATACAAATGTATCAGAAACGTTAAAAAAAAGCTCTTATTTCTGTCAATACTTGTTTCAGTTGTGACATAGCATGGTGGATGTCTTACATAGGAGTTACACAGCACAGTGCACGACAAGTGGAGTATAATCAGCAAAAACAGTTTTCGCTTTATTTCCTCATCTAATATTTGTTGGGAATATTCCAAAGGCCCATGTTTGATGACTTATTAGTATATCAAAGGCAAAATAAAACATCACTTCATTGTGATATTGATAGAATTGTATGTCTTTGCTGTGCATCATCACGAACAGATCACCTGCAACATAAGTAACCATGATATTAACGTTGGTAATCCTCTTCCCCTCTGAGAAATTGTCCAGACATATCCCTTCAATTGCAATGAGGAAGTGGTGTAATGGTGTCATTTGTCAATGGGAAGTGTTTGAAGAGAACTGGATACGAGTGTGTGCACTGTGATTTTGCTGGTCTTGGAGTTATCAGTATGTGCTTGCTTACACAGTCAGACTAATACATCCTGTAATATGTTTGCAGTGTCACCACATGGAAATGTGCCTCTGTCCAGAGGCACATTTCCATCTACGTACATTTGGGCCTGATGGAAAGGATGTCTGGATATCTTCACAAACTGTTGCTGCAAGATGAGTTAACAATGCTGTGATAACAGCTAACAAAAGATGGAATAAGTAAGGAAAAATGAATATTAGTAATATCTAACTTAATGCTCCATTTGAAGTATTTTGAATAACACAAGCACAAGCTCTTGCTATAACATGGACATCGTTCTTAAAATATTACTTTTTTTTTTGCTTGATTTAGCTAAGGTTAATAAGCCTCATCAAAACAAACTCACATCTTTGAGCCGTTACAATTGCCTTTAATGTGAAATTAGACAGGCACTGCACACCTATGAAAAACCTCGAGCTGGAGTGGAGTGGACTTTGACTGTGATACTCTTGTACAAACAGTGGAGCTAATGGGTTTACAAAGTCTAACTGCATCGGCTCAAGCAATCATGTAATTGCTGCTAATGAGCCAAGGATTTCTGGCTCATTTTAATACACACCCACACACACTTTCATTTCTACTGTGACACATCGCTGTTTTACGCTCAAGCTGCACAAAATGTGAACCGAAACAATGTGCCACTTCCTTTTTTTTAAAATTAAAGTTACATCCATGGAATTGTTGCAGATAAGCCATAATTGAAATCTTTTTTGGATGCATTTCCCAATTTTAGTTGTTACAGAATGTATGTGTGCAATGTGACTTTATGGAACATAATATGTGACATATTCTGACACACTGAGCTACATCTGACCAACACGGATTAATTGAAGTGGTTTATAGTTGACCAAATAATCAAAGTTTGCTTACAACATACTGTAGTGCATGTATCCGAAGAAGAGGGTTGAATTCATTCCTCATAAAACTTTCATATAAACGTGTGAAGTATCACATAAGGCATCTATTTCAAGAAAAAAAACCTCATACTAGGTTTTTTTTAAAAAGAAAGAAAACTGCTCAAGGCCCAGTTTGAAATTAATTGTTTTCCCTACTTTTCTAGAAGTTCCTCCTAAAATGACTTGACACAGTTTGAAAAGGGAACTTTTTAAACTTGTATAGTAGCATTTGTTCAGGGCACAAAAGACAACATGTTGAATCCTCTAAATTTGGAACATGTCATTTTGCTTTACACAAAACTACGACAGTAATGTTTCTTAGATTTATTAAAAAACATGTTCAGCGATAAAGGGAATGAGATGGGAGGGAAAAGTTGGGGTTTGATTCTGCAGAATAACTGAGTTTGAGCTTCCTGTGACAGAAGATACTCCAAAGATTCCACACTGTTAAGCTTAGCTGTAACTCACCATTTGTGAAGCGTTAGGTTAGGATGAGAAGCAACAGGGTTTGCCGTTGTGTTGCAGGAATGTTTTCACAAGAAAAATAAGTGGAAAATATAAGTTGACACAAAACAGTGCAGCATCTGTCAAAAGGTTTTTTTCAAAATCTTACACAAAATGCAGCATGAAACATGGTAAGTGCTTTATGTTTAGTAGGTGATAATCATTTGAGGGCTGAACGTGATGGTTTTGCAGGCCACCCTCCCACCTGAAAATCAACAATGTCACTATTGTCATACATACAGTCATCCACAGGGACACACAGACCAAGTGCATAGACATCATGAAAATAATTTTCATCATTCAGCTATTTTCATTGTGCTAATCACATTTTATAAGGATAATATATAGTTAATTATAACTATAAAATACTAACTACTAAGCATTTTATTTTCCTTTCCTGTTCTCAACAATTTCCACCTAAATTAACTGAGAGATCTACAATTATGTGGTCTCTGAAATGGTAACTGCGTGAAACCACTTCAGGAAAACTTTATGAAGTATTTTTAGATTTATATATTCTAAGTTGTATTCAGTTCAACTGCTGAAGAACAGGGAATATCAAAGTTTTACTATGCATTGATGCGGAACCAAAACCTGGACTCTAGAGTTTCACACACACACACATGCACATGTGTGTGCACATTCTGGCCCCCTCAGTCTCTCTGTAACTGCTTCCATATGATGGATTAGGAGTTGTTTATGAGTCAGTGAAGCAGAAAATGCACCATATCCTGTTTGTTTCTCTCCAACAAGCATAAATCTTAAACAGTGGCCTGTTCACACCACTAATGACTTGGAACATAGAGCTTAAATATCCTTGTTTATAGGTTTGTGTGTGTGTGTGGAGTAACAGAGGAGACACTGTGAATTACCGGCAAGCATTCTAAAGTTCTCATATATTGCATGTTGGAAAAAGCTGGTTTTGAATTGGTATCTTCTAGCTGAATATTCTACAAAATACTCTTTATTACACCCTGCATCAGTAGTGGGATGAGCAGTGCCTGCTTATTGTCCAGGACTCTGTAGAAAGGAAAAAATAATACTTATGAGGACTATGACAACTGGTCTGTCAGTGTGGATGTTTGTGCGTGTGTGTTCTTTTTAATTGTATTCCTAATAAACATGCCCTTTGAATCTCTCATTGTGCTTTTTGTACTTTGAGAAATAATCTATTCCTTTATTTGTATGCATGGTATAGATTGACCTTACTGAATACAGAGACAGAGAAAAAGCAGGATGTGTTTGATAGGGTTTGTACCTGTGTTCCACCAATGGTCTCAGTCCAATTTATTTGCACATAGACCTCCTATTCTTATCCACCCTTCAGTGTGTGTTATCTGCAAACCTCTGGGATCCTCTGGGATAACACACTCTCACACCCACATGCAGAAGGGCTACTCCTCCCTGTGCGCCTCATAAATCCTGCTTAAACAGAATGAATAGAAAGGCTAAGTTGGGTTGACTGTGCTAGTACTTTGAGGTGATGAGATGTTTGTTCCATCTCCTGACAGAAAATAACAATGAATTATATAGAATAGCGCCCTGTCATGAATATTTAACAGCATGCCACCCTTTATCGGCTTGACCAGACTTTTAATGCCACGAGATGAGACCATTTTCTTTATGCACAGATGCGTAATATCTTTCTTTTACGGATGAGGATGTTGGAAAAGTGGAAAAACATGAGACCTCAATTTGAGAAAAACATGGTGCAGCTGATTTTTTAGGTTAATGTTTTTGTTTTTGTTACTTTTAACTTTAGGTTTCACTTGTTGTCTCACAAGATTTTATGTTTATGTTTGACAAGAATGCCATGAGGTTCATAAAGTAGAAAAATGATACAAAAAATATAAGTAATCTGTAGAAAGTATACTGTCATGCTTCATAAAAAGATGGTTTTGAAAGGCAGAACATTATGTAATCTTATTAAGGCCACAAAAGACTGAAAGAGGCAACATTTTGCTGTTCCATGATATCAGCAGAGGTTTTCATTTATTTCATAAAGTGTCGCCAATTTCATCCTCAATTTTGTTTTTAAATCTGTGCACGGCTACAGATAAACTGTAAAAACGAAACAGAAGGAGAAAGGACAAGCTTTGTTGTTATAATGCGGCTATAGCCGTGCTGGCAATTATTCATTCAGCTGTCTGATCAGAAAGGGCTGCATTGGAGAAAACAACAAAAAAGAAACGTTATCATGAATTGCAAACAGGTATAAACAGAAAATTTGCATGAAGTTCAAAGGCAAAGAACGTCGAAGGGATACTTGTCTGGAGGATGAGTGGCCGGTGGAGTTGTTTACAATAACACACAGTGTTATACTTCTATGACCCCTTGGCGCCTTCTCTGCATCATCTCTTTTTGAGCCCAAACTGACCACATTTGAGACCACTCTAAACAAATGTTCCACTCAGATGCAAAATCTTTCATTTACATATTAATGGCGGAGAACATGCAACGACTTGTTTTACGAATGAATCATGTGATTCAGTGATTTTTATGAATATAACCAGCTGGACAGCACAGTGGCACTGTCATTCATACCACGGCCAGATAAAGGTTTCAGGTCTCAGGCTTATCTGGATTCATTTTTGGACAAAATGGAAAATAATCAATTGAAGATACTAATAGTACAGCAATATTTTGAGTTTCTTCAGTAAGGAAAAATGAAGACTAAATGAGAGAGTGATACAGAGAATTATGATGGAGAAGATATTGTGAAGAGGAAGATAAAAAAGCACCAATGGATAAAAACTAGGAAGTGAGTGGAGAGCAAATTCCATCCAGAAATCAACTATCAGTCTCACTGATAATTGTTTAAACAAAAGTACAAACACTTCTTTTCTGTAATCATTGTTTTTTTAAATACAGGTTTGACCCTAACCTAGCCTGATCATCCAAAGACAGAAGCGTTTTCAACATTCCTGTGAGGCACTTTCTGAATGCTCATAGAGAGATGCATACAGGCAGATGGTTGAAGGCACATGTTCACGCATGGTTGCACACGCTTGAATTGTGACACCAGCACATACAACTGCACACGGAGAGACACAGATGTGGAGATAGAGGTAAATGTACACACAGAAGAAAAAATACAGTAAAATCCTGATGTTGGAGAGTCTCCAGTGAGCCACTCAAAGAGGAAGTCCATTAAGCACACTTCTCTTTTCTTAGCATGATGTCCTCGTCCCTGCTGTCCCTGCTTGGATTCTGTTCAACTTTGGGGAGCTGCTCAAGCTTTGTTTATGATACAGACTGTTCTATGTCCCCATCTGACTTTACTGATGACTTGATCTCGTTTCTCATCACATTCTGATGTACCACGGCAACAACACCCTACAAAGCTCTTGCATATACCCATGAATTTGTCTCTAACCAAAATAGAAAATGAAAATGATAAAAATGGAGAATTTTAAAAAAATCAGTGAGGTTATGTTATCAATGGCAAGATCTTCTGTTTTCTTAACAGGAGACAGCGGGAAATGTAGTCATGGCTGTGCTCCCAGCTGCCAGTCCCTCTGTAAATACAAAAGTTGAAATAAGCCACGAGCCGTCAAGGGAAATCTAGCCTCTGTCACATCTCCAAGAGATTTCTTGTGCAGTGGTGAAGGAGAAATGCGGACCTTTTTATTTCTTTCTTTCTTCAAAAATATCCTGATAGAAAGTCACTTTTTCTATCATTGTCTCTGAAACTTTAATAGTTAATACAAGGTGCATAACCACTGTAATCTATCCTGATGAAGTCACCTGCTGGAACAATCATATATTTTCCAAAAATAAATGAAAATAGCAAATCAAAAAATAATTTGTGGTGTGATATAGATGATAGGTGCTTGCACGTTCTCCTCGTGTCTGCATGGGTTCCACAGTGTTCTCCTGGTTTCTTCCCACTGACCAAAAACATACATTGAATTGAATTGAATTTGAATTGAATTGAATTGAATTGAATATACTTTACATACCAGCTGAGGTAGGCTCTACCCCACCCACACGACCCTACTGGGAATTATCGTTAAGCCTATTATTTCCGTAGTCATACAATCACTGGTGCCACTCATCCTTCCTGGTACTGAACGATGACCAACACGGTTAAAAAAGATGGAGCATAATCTCAAATGTCTTGCTAACTTTAGCCTGTTAAGACAGATGAGTATGTTATTCATTCAGTATTCACCTTAACAAGTATCTGCATAGTTGTGGCTTGATTAATGGTTCAATGGTTTTTAGGCATACAGTGTGGACATCGGTCAGTGTTTTTAACACTGTCGTTTAATCATAAAAGGATCTTCACCGTGTTCAGCTCTAAGCATTCCAGTCAAATATAAAATTTGATCTTCACAGCCAGGACTTGCCAAACTGATTTGCTCTGGGATTAAATACTCCCATCTCTCTCCCCTACAAGCATCCTCTAATCACCTCATACATATCCAGTGGCTGACAGTGTACTTACACTGAAATAGAAACCATCCCTCAGGCACAGTGTTGTACTGTAGTTGAGCGTCTGGAGTACTTTCTGTTCTGGATTGGCACCGACGTCTATGTACCACTTTACAATTGATTTAATCAAGCTGATATCCAAAATCATGAAATGCTGCCATTGTTGGTCAGATATAGAGTAATTCAATGATTCATTGATTATGGCTGCAGGTAAATGAAAGCTATTGGGGAGTAAGCAATGCTTTGTCAGACACATTTACAGGTAGGCAGTCAATCAAAAACATCTTTGTTTTTGTTATTGTCAACATATTCTTTGTCTAATTAGTTCTTTGAATAAATATGAATTCTAGTTTATTGTATCTATGTTTTAAACTACTCATTGGGAAGTAGTTCTCAACCCATTCCAGTGATGTCATAAATCAGACATTTATATCAATGAGATGACGTTCATTAATAGGCCGTCTCATATTTCTGAAAAATGAAATATCCCAATAAATCTAACCATAATAAAGTAGATGGTGATAATGCACACATAAGAAGGAGACAAGTCCATTTATTTTTCACTATCATGGGCTCCATGATCTGCCTATTGTAGAAGTATCCCACTGGTTCACATTAAACAGCCATACTCAGTTATTTTCTTAATAACTTAAGGCTAAAACCACAAACCCAGTATTGACTCCCCATTACAGTGAAGAGAAAAAATCCTCGATTGCTATATCTGGACCAGTTTATGACAGATAATCAAAACAGCATGCAGAAAATGTGTAACATCACAGAGCTCAATAAAAACGTGAGGAAACCGACCTATTTCTCTTAACCTAAAATAACTTGAATTTAGAATCAGCGTTTAAATACAATCATATGCAACACATTTCATTATAGCTTTTTACTGCCGTTGAATGTGAAAACAGTGTGAAGCAGGAAAGAGCCGGGAAAAAGCTTATTGACATGCTTTTGTTTTTCAAATCAGTTAAGTACCAATATATCGGCTGGGCTTCACTTTAGTTTTTCATTTACATTATTTCTGTGTGTAATTAATATATGAATAACACGATATTTTGGTTTTTGTATCATATTCCTTATAAATTTCAACTGCCAGATTTCTGTTATTCCACAAAATTTTCCAGTGAGATCGAGAAAAAGAGCACAGAAAACTTTAAGAGGTCATGTTTTACTATGCAGCTGTAACTAGTCTAAGTTTTTAACTTCTGTGTTTCCCCTGAGCTCATCATGTTCTTCTCTGTGTCTTGCATGAATTGTGAAACTATAGTTCAAAACAAGCATCAAGTTGTGTGTTTATAGGGAATAATTTGCAACAAGTCTCACATGGGCATAAAATGGGAAATATATCATTTGAAACACATTCTAAACACTCAAATATTAAAGGAATTCACAGTAATAAAACCAGCCTTGCTGAAGGATATCTGGGGTATAGATTCATACGACCCTGGATAAAGTGGAGAAGGAGAGAAGGAAGACTGTACAGTGAGAGAACTGAAGTGAGACAAAAGATAAAGATTCGATTTCATAGTTATGATAACTTGATAATGACCCCAATAGAACATTCTTTTTGCATTTAAGGCAAGAATAACAAGTAAAATTTTTGCTTGAATCTTAGTCTTGAAATGTCCATGGTGGCTAAAACACACATACAATTTGCTCAAATATTACACAGCTTCTATTTTAAATGAATAGATAAATAAATTCAGTATGCTATAGAAATATTTTCTGTACAGGATTAATGTTGCTCGCAAATACATACACACATGGTAAAGACCAAAGATCTTGTGTGCTCAAACTGTGAGAGTGAGAAGTTGCTCGAGTGGGCTTGAAATGAGGTGGTTGTTAGTCTGAATCTGCAGAGTGACAGCAGTAAGTATCAAAGGAAAGTAAATGTGAAATATACCCTGCTGCCTCACCGCTGCCGTCACAGTGATGCTGACTGAACAGGAAAAGACTGGGGATGTGCTGAGCAGCTTTCAGGTCATGTTTAACATCATTATTTCCAGCATGGAAACATATTGAAAAGTCGGCCATGATGTCATTACCTGATAGGCTCCTTCCTGTTTCTCCATAATGTCCCCAGTGTTTCAGTCTCTCTGGTTCCTTTCTCTGTAAAATAATCAGAGAAGAAAGAAGGCACGCAACAAAACACATCACCTGGAGATAAGACTCTTCAGCAACGTAAATCCAGGACTCACACGTTTTTGCCTTTTATCTTGACATTGCATGCGCATCGTATCTCCATGCACACGTGTGCACGTGTTTTCTTTCACTAAAACAGGATTAGTCTTATAAACATATGGAAGTCATGAATAGAAAGGGGAATAAAACGTTAGACCCGGCTGTAAAGGCCTCATCACTCCACTCCTCCGCTCCCTTCCTGCCTCTCCCTGCTTTCCAGACTGTCTGTTTCTTATCGTCCCAACACCTTCCCACAGGAGTTGTGGACGGACTCCTGTATGTGTATGTATACATACATATATATGTAATAAATGTATATATAACAATGTATTATAATGTATTATATTATATATATATATATAAGTATATACTATATACTTATATATAGAGAGAGAGTATATATATATACTCTAAAATGCAAGATAGAGAAGGGATCAATTCTCTGTGGTTTAAAAAAATAATTTGAAAAAATCATGTCTTTCATTAAACACCTCTAGTGTTTGAACGGCACGGACCCGTCTTTAGTTTTGACACCGGCTGAAGCTCAATCTGCAAACTCCCTCTAACTTTCACCCAGCAAGTCCTCTCTGGAGACTGTGAACGACCGGTTCACATCAGTCCATCGTGACGTCGTAATATTTCCCATAATTCCCAGAGGTGTTTCTATAGTGAGTCTGAGAATCTGTCATTGCTGTTTATCAAGTCACAGCTGGCTGTTGTCGAGTTTCGAGCTCTTCCTGTGAGGCTTTTCATTGACCACACTCTTCGCAACGGTCCAAAAGGTTTGACCCATCTAAAAAGGGAAGAAGGATGTAAACAGTGATTATGTAGGCCACTTACACTGCCTTTGACACATGCCAAGAGTCTATCTGCACAATTTGAGTGCAACTTGAGGTATTTCAAAGCACGGCATACCCTGCCAGGATTTCCCAGCAGAATTTATATGTCTATTGACTTTGGAAGATCTCTTTCCAAAAACATTTACTTTTTGAAATGATAGAGAAATGATTCTTGTAGAAAATAAATACAATAACCAAAAATATACAGTATTTTCTGAAGACGTTAGGATTCAAACATAAATAAAAATGTAGGACAGTCAACATCTAAAAGTGTACATTAAAAAAAGATACAAGGTAAAATATATATTTATGTTGAATGAGAATTTCTCTTTAGGGGTTATTGGAATAGTACAGATCTAGTTTTTCATGAAAGGAGTATTGAGTGCTTTAGTACAAACTGAACTGCACATTAGGACAGGCAACGTCAATGCATAGAGGGATGCAAGAGTCTGAAAGCAACATATACTTTCATCCATCCGTGATTTTTTCAGGGAATACTTTTTTTATTTCAGCAAGACAGTGCTAAACTAAACTAAACTTTTGCAGCAGCAAGCCTTTGTTGTGGAGCAGTTTGACAAGCAGGTGCTAAGCTGACCCAACTGCTGTCCAGACATGATCTGCAATCACATACCAGTAAGAGTCCCACATCCAAAAAGTCTGGGGCAATTTTATTCACACAGAGGTCTAGAGACAGTTCTCTCAAGTTTACACATATTTACAGACAGTTTCAATCATCAAGATGAAGACAAATGAATATGTTTTTGTCTTACAGTCAGTGGTTCGTTATTTTTTTGTTGTGATTGACATTAGTTGATGAGATTTGCAAGTAGTTGCAAGCTGTTATTTATGTATTGCACAGATTCCCATCCCTGAATTGGAATAATACATTTGAACACCCTCTAATTTATCATTTGCTGTATTATATATGGGACAAAGATGGTATTTTCACAAGAAGGATTTAGCCAGAAACATTTATTTTGTCCTCTAATGTTAAATAGAAAGTTGTTTTAGGCATATGCACCAAACTTAAAATACTTTGAAAATGAACCATTTTCTTTTGTATTTCCAGCATTAAGCATCCTGCAGCTGTCAGTAGACCTGAATGAATGTGAGAAGTGCAGAAAGCTTATGGGCTAGGGTTAGCATCACTGATGTCTTGAGCATCACTCTGCTCCCTCCGTCTGTCTACTCAATAGAAATCTCCCTCATGCAGCCTGCTCTCATCCAAAGCCAGCGATGATGTCATAAATGGCCCCATTTCTCCGCTTCCTATTGGTCATTTCGGTGTGACACAGCTCTCCTTTTTGATGTACAATTAACAAATTCCCGTCGCTGTAGTAAGTGGCCTGATCTCTCCTCCCCTCTCACGCATACACCTTTGAGCTTTTCGTCTGAACCACTCTGCGTCCCTCCTGCTGCAGTAAAAGGAAACACCCCGTGAGTCGTTTGCTGATTGGCCGGGACAGAGCCAGCCAGGGATGTGTGTAGCTGTCAGAGTCAGGAACAGAACTTGTGCGTGTGTGTGCGTGTGACTGTGCTTACCATGATTATATCCCTCATCACAATGTAGAGCCTGCTATGAGCACAGATGGTGGTAAGTCCATACATCATTAATCACAGTCTGAGGGTGTGTTCACATCAGTTTGCCAGTCTTATCCTGATCTTGGTTCTTTGACATTTCTGAGTCAACATTCATCTAATCAGTCTCGATTTACCAATTTAAGAAATTCCATTTCTTGGAATATCATTATAATATAATGGCGAAAAAGAATATAAAAAACAATACAAATGCCAGACATATAGCAAAAAACAATTACATCCTTAAGAGATGCACATATGATTTAATCATGTTGTAGAATAAAAAAGAAATCTAATACTAAGCTTAAAAACAGTATGTTGAGGGCGCAATGTATTATTTTACTGATGGTGGTTTTCTATCTTCTATTTATAGTCTTAGTGTCTCATTCTGCTATAAATATATTATGATTTTGCATTTAAAACCATGCACTACATAGTTTCGTAGTGAATTATCCTTATTGTCATATTCAATCATTTAATTGATTTGATTATCACCCTCCGGTGAACAAGACACAGTAATTGTTTTTCAATTGTCAACATTTTTCACGCTGTTTCACGTCAGCCACTCAAACTAACTAGGTCCCTTGTGAAGGAGACACAGAGTGGTATGGAAATACAGTTCATGTTTTTCCTTCAGGCAAAAAAAAAAATGATCACATAATCTAGTGTGTTTATGTGTCACGGAGATAGCTACTTTGTCACTAAACATCTGGCCACTTTGTCAAATAAATCTCTGCTCTCTGTTAATGTGGCATTTCTTCAGTGAAGAACATTTCATTAGTTGTCATTCATCCATCCACAAGTGCATTTTGTGTTGTTAGGACCCACTCTAAACCCTGGATGATGTTATGGCAGTGTTACTAAAAATAGAGATAATTAGTTTAATATGTTTTTAATTTGATTCCTATTTCCTAGAGTGGCTTGTCAGATCAAATGACCCAACCTGGTGTCATAGCTCTTTTCAAATGGTAATGTGGAAAACCAGGTCACTTTGCATCAGTGGTCTTTCACATGGTTTAACACTCCCGCTGAGCAGGTGTGTGCTGTTAGCGCTGGTGGATTTGTGTGTACGAATGTTGGAGCTTGAACGAGAGATGCGCCGCATGTGTGTCAGCTTTGATAGCCATGCATAAAAGAGTAACTGTTTGCATGCCACCTGGCGAGGACATGCTCTAAGGTGCCAACGCTCGCCGGCTGCATATTAAAAGTTGGATTTTTTTTTAAATTCTTTTCAGGTTGTCTGATTACATTGTGATTTGCTTACAATGGTGAAATATTGGGGTTGTTTCTATGTTCATGTTCATGTTCATGCATTTGGCAGACGCTTTTATCCAAAGCGACTTACAGGGAGGAGCTGCATTGGCCGGGAATCGAACCCAGGTCAACTGCTTGGAAGGCAGCTATGCTAACCACTACACCACCACTCCTCGTTCTACGAATAAGAGCAGCAGCAGTTATACTATAAAAGCTTATAATTGTGATTTTTTAAAATAATGATCTTAGTCATGCCTGCATTATCACTATGGTCACCTTTAAACTAGTCTGAAAAAATGGCTGTTTGAACTGTGAACTGGGGGAAACAGACCAACCAAAATATAAGGTTTTTACCCTTTCTGTCTTTGCTGCAAAAGCAATAGCTCATCATACTAATAATAAATGATAAACAAGTAAATGGATATGAAAATTAAATTTACTTTTCATTCACTGCATTAACTGGCTTTATTTTTTTAATAAGGGAGGGTAGTTGTAAGTCATTACATATCAAGTAATGGCTGACTCAAAGGTGACTTGAGAGTCTTGGGTAAGTTAGATTTTTTTTCTGAGTTTCTGAATTTTTGGGAGAACTGGAAAAACATTTATAAAATTGTGCATGCCTTTATATGAGCTTGCTGATGAGCTGAAGAATTCTAGATTTTTTATGTATATCTCACAATGTCCTTCAAATGTTGCACCAGATAATAAAAAGTTCTTCGTAAGCAGCCACATGGTGGCACTGTTGGTGTCATTGAGAAAAGTGAGTATCATCATTTTTCCATCAGTTTCTGACAGTAGACCACGAGTAAAACATATTTGACAGATGTCAAAGTAGAAAATTGGTGGATAATGTGGAGCCCTCTCAGAAAATAAATGAAGCACTCTGTGATGCATGCAATGAAAATAGAAAAATGTTAAAGAAGAGAATTTACTATTGTATATTTAATAAAAAGAAAGTACTATTGCTTCTGTTTATGGTTTAAATTTGGAAATTAACTGCTGTCTTAGTCAGACTAAAGGTAATAAACTGCCCCAAGTGACTCAGTACTGTTGGAAAGGACTGTGCTTCCCTCTAATGGCAAACTGAAGAAAAATCAAAGCTTTCCAGTCCAACCAGTACATTTCTACCTACCCCTCAATCAATAATTCTAAATTATTCTGCTTAGCATGAATCTGAAAGAACACACTGAGATTAAATGCTTTCAAAAGAAGAAATACTATGAAGAACCGGTAATCATTTAGGGTTATTAATTCAAATCTTTCATCTCTATTTATTTATTTTATTTTGTATTTTTTGCTGTGAAAGTGTCACCCGGGAATGCAGTGACATTTTCCCGGGTCAGAGAACAAATAAAAGAAGAAAATGTCACTGCATTCATCTCTGATGATAAATCTTTTCAAAACCTTAAAGTTATACACACTATATTAGAAATTGAAGCAATAAACATATTTTAGAGCTGATCGGAGTAAAGGTCAGGTTAGCGCTTGATGTATTTAATTAATCTATGGAATTAAAGTGGGAATTTTTCCAGGGCCCATTAAAACATTGAGAGTGTGTCCATTTGCAGGCGTTCATTAAGGTTCTCCGTCCGGATTGCCCACAAGGAAATACAAGATGTATTTGTTTCTACTGTACAGACATAGGAGCTGATTGTACAGTTTTGCTATATTTCTTTTTATCTTTCTCTCTCTGTCAAAAGGATCAATGCTTCCCCCATGGAACTGATCCAATAATCTCAGGATATCATAACCATGGCATCCCAACATTTACCTAAAACATGTATTTGCAATTCACAAACAGTTCCTGATATTTGCTTTACATTTAGCGACTTCCACACCCCACTCGTTGATTGAAGAGTAAAGAGGGAAAACATCCACGGGTGAGACGTGGATCCCTAAATCACCAAGCACCACTGCACTATACAATCTGTTTAAACTTTCTCAAGAAAAAATAAAGCTGCTCGTGATGCAGCTTCCATTGCAGATTTACAGCTTTGTAAATCTGAAATAAAACACCGAAACACAATGGGAAGAACACTGTGTCCACATCTTTATAGCCCAACAAAACATCCAGAAGACCCATGTTGCCCTAGTTCTTCTTATTCTTCTTAAATTGAATGTGAGGGGATGTCCATGAATGTGAATGTCCGTGCGACAGATTATTTAACCTTTTTAGTTTGTAAAATGATGTTTTCATGTTACATGTGGCTTTAACATAGTTTATTATCAAGCTTTCTATCGGGGTCTTTTTTAAGCTTTTCTTTCAACATAGTACACATTGTAGCATTCATTTTAGCATTACATCTTATAAAAATACACTTCAAATTTGTTATCATTAACATGCTGGTGGACCTTTTAACTTTAACTCCTCAAGTCGTGTGATCTAAGTGTTGCTTTGTTAACCAATGATCCATCTTTCCTTTTGTCGTACAGTTCGCTTCCTTCTCTCTGTCTGTGTGTTTGTTTGACAAATGTACAAATCAGTTAGTGAACCTGTTGTTTAGCACTGTGATGTCCAATCTGATGATTGACACCGTATCAAACCACTCTGGTGCTACTGTTTAGTTCAGTGGGGTGAATCGGTTGCCTGGTTATGGAGGCTCTATCCTGCACAGGTGGCCTGGCTTTGATTCTGGCTCAAGGCCCTCTCTTGCGTCTCTCCCCTTCTAAGCAAAATTTTTTTTTAATGCTCTGATATACACATACACACAACAACATTTTAAAAAGACGGATACAGCATGAGCATCACAATGGCTTTGATAGCACTATATTTACATGACAGACTACCTCTTCTTTATTTAACACAGGCTGCTGCTTTAGTGACTGACTTACAGATACTTGTTTGGCTGCAGATTGGACTGTCCCTTAGCGCCGCCCACCTGCTGTCGATACTGCGGGAGACATTAATGAAGTTACGCCAAACCTCATTCAAGCTCCTTAAAAGCTCCGGCAGCCACTCTGATGGCTGGACAAAGTGCTCTCTATTGCTTTTCCTGTGCCCTTTCTTGCCTCAGCAAACAGCCAGTCATTTCACATAAGCTTGTAAACTCCCCACAGAGTCCCTCAACAGTGTCTACAGCTCATGGATTACATCTATCACTTTTATTCTCCTTAGTCATACATTCATCTAAAATTCCCAGGGACCATATTTTCTAAATTTGGTTCAAATGCTTTTCTATTGTCCCTATCCTCTCATGCTAATTGTCAGGGCTATTCGTTTCCAGGTTTATATACAACGCACACTCACAACATGGCTGAGGCAGCCGTAGTCTTTACTGATTGTGAGTTCTGCTGACCTACGTTAAGCAACACAAAAGTAGTTTTGTCCATTTTCACTCTTTGAGGTAGCTCCTGTATTCACAATAACACTTTCACGATCGGCACTGAAGGATTTTTATACGTTTAAGGTTTTTATGTTCTACTGCAAAATGTTAAGCAACACACAAAAGTGGCTTTATTAATCATTCCTTCTTATAGCCACTTGCATGTGGGTTCCCAAAAAGGTGCCTGCAGAGCTTGTCTCAATTTTGATTTTTTTTTTTAAAGTAAAAACTATTCAAAATATGTAATATAATGATGGAGCTCTCTAGGTACCATCCACAAGCCTGTTTGTTTTTTCAAAAGGACCTTGCCATTATGCACGTGTGCCAGGACTTTGTAATACTCCATGTCAAATGGAGTCGCTTCAAAGGGCTGTTAATGGATGTACATTTGGTCCATTAGTTTTTACAATATAGGGCTCATGCTATACCTATCTATCTGACAAATTATGGAGCTTTATCATGTTGTTTGGAGATGCGGGACAGAGGATGTCTGGTCCATTTCCCGATGACATATTGAGCTTTTAGTGAACTATTGCCCCTTTCCAATTCATTACCCTGAACTCTATAGCACTAACTAACCAGAGGTCTGTTGATGCTGCATCACCCTGAGAGACAGGTTTGTGAAAGAACACGTCCATGAGCTATACTGCAAAAAAACTGACTATATGTAAAGTAATTGCTGCATTGTAAATCATGATAATAGAGTTATTAATTCTTGTTTATGTAAGAAATGTGTAGCATTGTGCTTGTAAGGAAGAACCTTTTACATAAATTGAACATCTATGTCCTATTATAAGAAACTTTTTTTTATCTAACTCACTTAATCCATCTTACTTTAAATAACTCTTTTTAGTCTATTATAATTCATGTGTGTGTGTGTGTGTTTGTGTGTGTGTGTGTGTAGGGGGAGGTGGCTGAAACCTGAGAGGCCACCAGTCCATCACAGGTCAGAATAAATATTAGATTGAATGTAACTATATAACATTGTGCTTGATAATAGGGGGGCTAGTGATCCAATCTGTTCGGAAAGCTCATGTTCAACCTATTTTGTTCTCGATTAGATCTGTGGCTGCTCCATTAAACGGGCAACAGAGTTCGGCAGTATTACAGTTACACTGTATATGCAGGTTTTCAGTATGACTTGATGTCATCCAAAACCCATTTACCATGAGCCAAAGTGTATAATCTCAGCTGTTTTCTTTGCCATCACATATTGTAAATGCCAATGTTAATTAGAAAAAAATATGTTAGGGTTCTATGTCATAGTACATGTGTTTGTTTCAGTCAATAAATATTAATTTAGTTAGGATCCACTAAGCCACAGTGTATCGATGAACACCTGTCTCTGTTTTGCATATAAACATTTGGAACACAAGCGTATTAGAGTGAGTTTTTATTCCAGTGGTAATATGGATGGTTTTCTCAGAAGTTTGAATTAAACTTTCATGAGTTTTATGTTTGTCTTCATCACTCTCAGTCTCACTCACCTCAGATGATTTGGGTTTCTATTTTTGGAAATTGATCCTGTCCACCAGCAGTCGCTGTCTCACTGTGACGTTACAAAACACATCAGTCTGATGCAGTGGCTCTAAAATGTCATTCACTGGCAGAATCTCATTTACATGAGATTGTGTATCAGAGCTTAATCATTGTAACAAAGCAATAATATCATATTACAAATAAAAAGGCTTTGTAAGCAAACAGTAGCTCCTCACTGTTCTCAGTACAGTGTTGGGTTTTGCTTATAAAGCAAGGCTTGTTCTGCTTTGTCAAAGGCTCACGATGGCCAGTGTTAGTACATTTCTGATACATCCTGTCCTCAATCTTTTTGATTTGTATAATTTTTCATGACTATTGTGCTTTGTGATAACAGGCTCAAAAACTCAGTCTCACACAGTGCTCAGTTGTGTGGGCATTGGTCAAATTACTTCCAGTATCATGTGTTAAGGAACAATCTTTCTGTGCATGAACAAAACATCCATTGTGATGTAGCTTTCTAACCATTTTCCTCCTCACAAACCTCCCGAAGGTCCTGCTGAGGTACTTTTTTCTCAGAATTCAGCTCTCTTAACATTACGCCTTCATCTTAACTAATCTAATTCCACTCGAGGTTGAACAGCACTTACCGGTAAAACAATTTGAAGTTGATTGAAATCTAGGAAAGGATTAATGTGTAAACATGAGTGACTGACTTGCATCAGACCATTTCATTTAGAGTTCTAGCTTAAATCCATGTTCATATAAATTCGTCTACATGTGGATGGTCTTTTCTTTGATTTAAAAATGTGAAAGTTGGAAAGAAATTGCATCAAATTCTAACATTGATCTCATTCAAGTTACGCGCATATCTTGATTTATAACCTGTGTTTATTAATGGTGTTACACTGTGAAGAAAAAATGCCCTGCTAAACCATATCATGAGGCCAACCATGACATTGTGACATTATGCAACTTGTATGATACATTAACCACATGATTCCACTTGGGTTGTTGCTCAGAGCATTTAAATAAAACATTAAGCTTCCTTTTTATCCAAACACTGTCACGCTCACCAGATATATTTGAAGCCAACGGTTTTTTTCCCATTCAGAGAAAAAGAAATTGTCATTTGATCTTTTGCATGGCAGGCCTACTACATTCAAAAGTTGATGTAATTTATTCAGCCCCAAAATATCCATGAGTGCTTCCAAGTTGATAGGATGCATCCATGATCTCAGATTAGAGCTCTTGTATTAGAGTTAGGCATTGTACTGTTTTCCTTTTTCAATTTTTTCCCAAAAATAAATTAATCACAAGGCTATGCCTAATCTGATTTTTGAAATTTTACAAATGATAACTGATTATCTTGAAGATGTACAGACTGTAATAATCGTGTTACGGATGATTGTGCATTTGTCACTTCAGCGTGATGCAACATTTGTTTAGTATCTGTTTCATAAAACACAGTGTCACTGCATTACTGTTCATGGCGTTGTTTTTCTGTCCTGTAGCATGAAAAAACAGCTCAAATTGGGCCTGTTGCCACTAATCAACGGATTAAGTTATCATGCCTCAAAGATGCTTATTGTTATCCAACCTCTCAACACAATTCTTGATTCCTTTATTTTTCTGTCTTTCTCTATATCTTTTTTTCTGGTTATGTTTCTAAAATTAATATAAGAGATAAAAACAGTCTTCTGCTCCGTTTTAGAATTTGTATTAGTGTTCTGTAATCATTGTTGAAAAGCTCTATGCCTCTGAACCCCAAGACTGATCTATGATAATTAGAGTACGTTTCCAATAAAACCACCTTTGAGATAGCTCAGAGCTCTTTTACATGGTTCTCTTAATAGCAATCTATTAGTGAGACAATCAGTTTTTATAATGACATCTAGTTTAAATTATCTCCAAGAATAGCAATCATACCCACAATGCACCACAGTATTCATGAGTTTGATAAAAACAGGTTATCCTGCTCTGTCCATGAGTCTGTGCATGGATGCATTAGCAGCCTGTTTTAAAGATGAAAACGGACGCGGAAAGAGTTCATATAACATCACTAACTATTAAATCCTGTAGCGTTCATTATTATGAAGCAGGATAAACGATCTTACTATCACAAAAAGCTCCTCATTCCCAGAATGACCTTTGCCCATTTGCACAATGAACAAATGTTTATTCATGGCCTGTGACAGGATGAAATCCTAATGGGTGCTAAGTGACATAAACAGTGTATCCAGAGGCAGGATGTGTGTATGTAAATAAGAGATGAAGAGACAGAATGTGCGTTGTAGAGAGCCGGGGCAAATTTGTTTACCATGGCAGGATACCAACAAGGACACAAAATCCTCTTGAGAGTTTCCAAGGACTTAGTGTACAGTTGAGTTTTTAACATATTTACATCTACAGACTGATTTTCATGCCATGAAATGCCATATCATTCGGAAATTCAAATCTTTGTGATGCATGCTTCGATCTGCTTAAATTCTGGAGCTTCACAAACACACTGGTGGCAGAAGTACCAAATAAAAGATGCCTTCATGGAACATCCCAGTTGCCAAATTAAAACGTGGCCATTTCATTGGTTATTTCAACCACTGGAAACACAGAAAGGTACAATATTAACACCTCTTGCAAAAGTGTTACTTTAGTATTTGTAAGCCAAAGTGAACCTGGAATCTTCTCTAACATATCATGTGATGTTTTCTTGGAAAATCTCTAGACTTTTGAATGGCTCAGAGTTTTAGCACCCATACTTGGAGGTCAGTTATTGAGTCACTTTGGTTTATGAGAGCAATGTTAACGGGAAAAAGTGTTTTCAAGATTTCCTGGAAAGAGTAAAGTTGTGCTGTTATTAGAGATGATAACATGGCTCCATTGTTCTTCAGTTCCACAATAAAATAGTGATGTTAGGAAATAGGTCACAGCTGTTGTGTCTATACTTAGCTGAGTGAACGTTTTAAGAGTTTTTAACTCCACATTCCCCCTTTTTGTACAGAATGATTTTTTCAAAATAATTTTTTCTCCACTTTAGTCCAGATAAATGTTTATCGATGAGATAGCATGGATAGGCTTGCTTAGAATCTGCTTTTTCCTTTAATGCTGCACTGATATTTTTTCCCAAACTAGAACACTTTGTCAAAAACTAATGAAAAACTAATTCAGCTCTCCCAGGCAAAGGTCAATTTATAACATCCTTATATGTATAACAATAGATTGCAATTTTGAATGAAAACTTTAAAAATAGCTGAAAATCAGTTTTCCTGCTTACATTCTCAACTTTGTTACGAGTTGGTGTTTGATTCTTTTTTGTCTTTGCTCTTCAAGGGAATGCTCCGTGGTACAAATTTTGTCCTACATACACATTTTTCCCTTTTCTACTACCTAAATGATTAACTATTGTACTTTTTCCCACCAACTAAAGATTTCTGTCAAGTACACTGTTAGTTTTAGATGTTCCAAAATAGAAAACTGTACATTTTCACCAACATTTAATTTTCCATAAACACAAGGCCACTGAAAGGTGGTTTCAGAGTCCTTTAACCTTGACTGTGAAACCATAGGCAAAGACTCCTCTTTCACAGTAGTCCTTCAGCCACTTTCTTCCACTGCCTGAGGGATTTCTAGGAATGAAAAAATGAGAAAGTTAAACACAATTTTGCAACAGGTTGTTTCACAAAACTGGGACGTACTCAACACATAATGTTCTTTTTCATGCACAGAGACACGAACTACATGAGAACACAACATCAGGGAAATCGTCACAAAACTAACACTTACCAGCTTTAACAGGCCGAACATTGTGGGTCATAAACAAATGATCAGCCGCGTCCATTTGTATGCCACATTTTGCCATTGATGTGTGACAAAACACAACCCCCGTATTGCACTGTAGGTCAAATGTCTGATTTTTATTCATGATTTTGTTCAATTTTGATATAATTAGGATACATAATATCCTATTACCCTCCATTATCATAAATATTGCTAAAAGCACAAAAGGCCTCCATTTATTTTTCTCAATCTAAATGATGTTTGGTCCATAGCACCAAAAACAAATCTTCAACAAAACCTTTGTGCACATAAAAATGCTTCCAACGTTGGGAAAGAGATAATAGCTGACAGGTTTTCTTTCATTCCCGAACTTTCATGAGAAAATAAATCTTAATAAATAAAGGGAAGGTTGTGACCTCACATTCCGTGGATTTCCTAGTATTTATGTGCTCTCACTCCCCTAAAAAGGGAGCATCATTTATTCATCAAGACCATTACCTAACATGTCAAAGGACTGCCTCCCCTTCAAGGAAGCAGCCCTGCTTCTGCGAGGCTTGTCAGTGGAACATCCAAGTAAACATCCAAGAGCTCTCAGAGATTCTCAATGGCAGAAAGAAAAACCTTTCCTTTCTCTTGTTTCTCAAATCTCATGTGAACGTGAATGTGCGTCAGGTCAACAATGACAGTTATTTTTTATTCTTCCACTGGCTGTAATGTGGCCGTGGACTTCTATTGTTGTTGTTTTCATCGCGTCACTGCTGTGATGGGCTGGGCTGGTGTGACTTTATTGTTGTGCGGGAGTCTGTCAAAGGCCATTTTCTGCGTGCATTCATCCCACCATGTTAGAACTTCCTTCCTACCATTCAGTCTTGATGTCATCAGTTCTATTTCGAGAGCACATCACGCACTGTCATTATTGTGTTACTGACAAGGAGTCTGTAAATAATGGGGACTGTATAGTGGATGAGTTAAGAGCCCAATGAAGGCTCTTCTGATGGATTCAGATAAGAAAAAAACATCAGAAAAATCATGTTAATTAAGCCATTGATAAAACAAAAGGAGCCAAAGGTAAAAACAAACACTGTGAATAAAAACATGACTTCTTTCCCAGATGCCTCTTGAGAGATATGAGTAACTGAATGATTGAATTTATAAGTGTCGTAGTGTAAATAAAGAGGGCTTGCCTTTCCTCCAGGCTCATTGTTTTGAGTCCTGAGTGAATGTTGGACTATGTCAGATCCGAGGAGGTGGTGCTGGTGAGCCTTGCTCTTTATCCTGGCACAATGTTTGCACAAGCAGCTGTGATCAAATCATAAAACAAGCATAAATCCAGCACCAAGCTCTCAGGGGTGACCATCCTAGGGCTCATCATGGACCAATTAAATTTATAGTGAACATGTATTATAGATATTCAGTCACAGATAATAAGACTGTTTTTGTTACAGTATATTATTGAAAGTAGGTTAAATGTTCTGTGTTTTTATCCTCAATGGTGATTTACATTAGAGGTTTAACAAGAATATAATTTTTTTAAATTTTATGGATTCTCCTGGGGAAGCAAATGACTAATACTGAATATAGGGAAACTGAAAGTCGATCCGGCCACTCTTACTTTACTTTACGCATGGCCTGCCTGGTCAGGACGACAGTTCAGTGACTGCAGTTAAATTCATGTGCACTGAGAGGATTAGAAGGGAAAGGACCTCACGACAAAAGAGGCTGTGAACTTTCTTTAATTAAATGGAGAATGGTGTTACACAAGTGTGATTCTCGCTGCGAAAGGGCATGGAACTGAGTTAGCTGCAGTGCACTGTGAGGAACTCTGACGTTACTTGAGAACAAACGCATCAACTTAACTAACCTTTTTAAAAGCACTAAGCTCGGAAATTCTGTTTCCAGATGGCAACTCTATGCCTGCAAGCCCATTTCCTGTCCTTTTTCAGTTTTAGTTTGCTCCTCGCCTCTACTGGCATGTGGATAATTGGAATATATTTTCTCTGATTGCTCAAAGTCAAGAGTAGATGTGCTGCTGTGTTCGTGCCTCTGTGACTTCATGGAAGGCCTCAGGCTCGGATGCTTTCCTTTTCTTTTTCTTTTTTGCTAGGGTTCCAGTTTTCAGTTGAGATAAGATTAAATGTATGCGCTGACTTTGAAACTCAAATCTCTCCATTCCACCACTATCAGAGAGAATTCATCCTCTGCTTGTAAGAGGTAGATCCAGCACTGCCTTTTCACAGCCGTCCAGCCTAGTGGAACTGAGAGGCCATGTTCTGTTTACTGTACATTGAGTGCTGGCAGAAAGGACACTCACAACATATAAAAACAAGCGCACACACCACAATGTGCTTTCAAAGTGAACCTGATGAACTGTGTGGCAAAAAAAGGCGACCAGCCGTGAAAGAAATAAACAAAGAAGCTTTACCAAGCTGTCACTGGACGAGATCCAGCATGAACTCGTGGACTTCGGTGTTGCTGATTGCATATGCTGCAGAGACGGAGTCTGTGAGGCGGTTAATGAGCATCGCATCCTCATGTTTGTTAAAGTTAAATGTCATCCATGGAGAGTTTCGAACAGAAGCCTGGATTCTGGGCTTCACATTCATACTAAAGTCACCACAACACATCATTATAAAGTGCTTTTCTGTAGGATTAGGGACATTTCTGAAAATATATATCACCATCTTTAAAACAAAGACATTTCGTCGGCACAAAACAAAACGGATTACGATCAAATGGCCCAAATGAAAACTGTATCTAAAGTGATACAAGACCCTTTTCAGCATAATTGAATCTGCGTCTAGACTTTTTTGCAGTCTTTTTTAAATTATTATTTAGAGCTGTGCCTGACATCAAACAGTCCTCTTAGTTCTTCCTCTAGTTCTCAGGTACTTTTACTCCACTGTCACAACTAAATGGACCCCCAAAACGGCTTAATTTAAAGGGGGTAAACATTTTTAAAAGGCTAATTAACATTCACTGCTGTTGAAACTGTGTCATAAAGAATTTCTGAGAGCTGCCCTCAGTGTGGGAGTAGCAAGAGCAAATTACGAGGGCCTTATTTTCAAACTCATGAGGAGCCCAAGTTCCGTCAAAATGATAGTGCTTATAAACTACGTTACCTAAAAAAGCTGTGCAGACTTTGAGTCTGACTTAAAGTTAGTTTTGGCCCTTACTGCTCCCTATGGAGTAGATAATTCAATACAGGAGCCAACAAAACATTCATCTTATACGAATTCCTTACAAATTAAGTTATTTCCTCTAAACTGTGTGAATCTCTGAGGTCCTTATTGCCATAACGTGTTAACACATGTTAACTTATGGGAATTTTGTACATGAAAAAAAAAAAACCTGACTCACAAAGCACAGTGTTTGTACAGAGGCCGCTGTCCCGTATCACGCAAATACTGTAAAAGGGCCTTTTAAAGGCACTCAAACATGAGTTTTGTTCTCAGTGGACAGTGTGTGACAGCCATCAGGTCGCTGTGGCACGGTGAGAACATCTATTCTGAGCTTTTCCTTCTCCTGAGCCACAGTGGGAATACACCGGGCGACAAACTCTCAGACACTCAAGTCACGGTTCAAACAGAGCTACAACTGAAATATTTCTGAATAGCATCCGTTGGGGAAGTAAAAGGTACCAGTTCTAATGCTGTGGATGGATCACTGCTGTCCTTCCACACGTTTGCCGTCAGACTTCCTCTGTGTGAGGTTATATCGAATGCTCTCATCAGGGTAATCTCACGATGTTTCTGATCAAACAGCTCCATTTCTAAGCTGTAAATCAAACTAAAGACTTTTTAAGAGAAGAAGCACTGAGCCGAGGGCCCCACATACCAGACATCTGATATTTTATGAGCTCGTGCTGTTCCCCTGCAGTTCACCCCAGCTGCATTTCTGAGATGTTTAATGAATCTGGGACCACTTTTCATAACAAACCTAGTTTGAAAATGTTAAATTCATAAGATTAAAATAACATTAAGCATTAAATCAAAATTTTGAACGTGCAAGATCTCTGTAAAAATTTAAATAATTAAATAATGAAAATAATCACTCATCTGATAGCTTCATTTTTCTAAATATTTGCACGGTTCATTTGACTTACCAATAACACTGAGTGTTTCTAATTAGACTGGATTTCAAGTTGATAACATAAAAATAGCTACAACACAAATCATTAATGGGGAATAAGTCAAAGTGGCAAACAAGAGTAAATCAACTTGAACTTATTTACAATGTCCACTCACTGGCTAATCTTTCCTCCTTTTATGGTAGGAAAGACATCACCTCAGTTTTCTCTTCTCAAAGTTTTCTGTGAAGCTCACTCATCCACTCCAGTAGTGACTCCCCTGATGACACCGAACGTGGGTCATTCATAAGAGGTTTGAGCACACTTCTCGGAAGCCCGTTTTTCAAGTCAAAATCAGATTTGCTCGTCAGCTTGGTTCACAGCAGCGGTGAAATCCATCAACCTGTGAATGTTTAACCATCACAGAACAGAAAGTCCTACAACATGCTTAGCATCTGTGGCTGGATTCACATTGAAATACACACAGTTACAACAACCTCTTCACAGAATGATTTTTTATACAACATCAAACATCCAGTTGAGGTAAATATCATCTTAGAGTGTTTCCATTTCTCCTCTAGTAGATGAACGAAGCACTGACCTGGCTACGCATTCTCAAAACAGCGCACACATCAATTTAAAACTGCCTTTAAAATCACAAGTTAGGAGTGATTCAATCATGACCTTTAGCTGCAGTGTTTCTCAGTAACTTGTGCGCAGACTTTCTGTAGTAGCTGTTGCTGGAGATCGAGCAGGAACTGGATTAGTTATTAGTATTTACCTGGAAGGGAAGCCTGAGACTTTCAGAGTAAATTCTTTTAGGTGCTGAGGTCCCAAACACCGGTCTTGAACACATTTCCTCGGTCAGTTACTTCACAGACGCATGCTGTGGCAGAACATGACAGAAAGTTGTAGTGATGAAAAGTTGGACCTTCTCATTTTCAGTTGCTGTGGCAACAGCAAGATCATTTCTAATTCTAATTCCTTTTTCATCTTTTTGGCATTGCATTCATATTCTTGGTTTGACTCTGGGTCGACATTACAAAGATGTATTATACCTTTTATCAGTGTATGTATAATATACACTGATAAAGGAATACAGGTATGCAAATAGTCCTTAAAAACTATAAGTCTCTTTGCTGGTTTCTTTACAACAAAACAGCAGATAAATACCAGGAGAGACTCATTTTAATCTTTTTTCAGTGACGCCACTCACTTGGCACAGAAGGAAAGGTCAAAAATTGAAAAAAGGCATCTGTATAATTCTGCATACCCCCCCCCTTTTCTCCTTTTTTATTTTATTTAATCCTCAGTCGCCCCTCCTTTCCTTATTTAGCCTTTCACCAGTTTCTTTCTCTCAGTCCCTCAATCAGTTTCTGGTCTTTTCTTTAATTTGAAGTCCCCCTCTTAAGGGAAAGATTATGTCTGCGAATAAGACTCAGATTAGCTTTCCTGTTGATAGACTGGAAAATTAGGACAGGGCTTTGGTGGTTGGCTTGATGTGGTTAGCTCAGAGTCTGCTTCTACTGCTCTCACACTGCCCATCTCTGATACGGAGCAGGATATTAAACAACAGTGCAAAAAAAAACAAGTCAAATCTGAGTTGTAAACGTTCAAAAAGTCAACCTCAAATTAAAAGACCCCATCTTCCTTTAAATTAATTTCCTAAAAAAGATTTTCATAAATCTGATTTACTGCTTTATTCTTCATATTGATGAGACAGCACCATGCATGCACCATGTTTTATACTTTTCATAAAAGTGTTACATTTGGAGTCACCAGAAGTGTAAATGGGACAGGAAGCTGCTTTGTTAAGGATGTGGTCGTGCACAGACGTGTTAGTGGGTAAGACAGCAGTGTTGTGGCAGGATGGGCTGCCGTGCTGCCATTTTAAAAAAAAAGCATACATTCTCCACCAAGGGCTTTTCTTTTTCACTCCTGTAAACATAATTTATGTGTTTATTTTTTTGCCAGTGGATTATTTAAAGGTGGGAACAACTGTTTGCGCTGGTTAAACCAACTGTCCCACAGAATGCTTCATGTAAAGTTTCCACCAACACGAGGGGTCCCCTTTGTTTGATTACAGTTATGAGTCAGTCTACAGCAGGCTGACGTCACCGTCAGGGTTCAGTGGAGGGACGTGAGCTGCATCGCCACATGAAGAGATGCCTCAGTAACTCCAACGTGTTCTGCATCTGGATGCACTAAAGCAGGCCGGCTGAAATTTGACTGTGACACCTCAACACCCCTAAAACACTCACAGACATCAGGTTCAAGGGGGGGGAAATAACTCATCCTCCTGCTCTCCTGTAATCTGCGTCACGCTGGCGCACGGTCGCTGCACTGTTTGTGTTGACGTTAAAGGCTGGAGCCGTGCCATGGTGACACTGCACGGGGGGGGGGGGGGGGGGGGGGGGGGCTGAACCAAAGAGAGGTGGAGGAAAAGCCGACGGGGTGAAATGGGCACGGCTTCTGTGAGAGGCCAACACAGCGACAGATCAGACTTCAGTTCGAGAAAATCAATACACAGAGTTACAAAATGGCAGACATCCAGAACGATAAAGTAAGATTTAAATCTGAAGTACACAGAGAATAAGAACTGACCCCACAAAGAAGATATGAGAGTAAGACAGACCAAGAAACAGCTGTGTGTCTTAATGTAGGTTAAGCTAAATGACACAACATATAGAAACCTTTTTGATCGCTTTTTTTCTACTGAAATGTTGTGTTGCTCATTGGTCCTTTAGCCATAGAGAAAAAGGGTAAAATTCCAGGCTGTTTTTACTTTTCATATTTGTCAGCAGGCGTGCGGCTGAATAGCCCCTATCCTCTGTATCAAAGCTGAGGCCAAAACAGCTGGAGAGCATGTGCTTCTGCAACGTCCAATTATTTGCATCATTTTGAATCTGCGGGTTCAAAGAACAGGAGCAACTCTGAATCGGAACGCCGTGAGTGTCTCCACTCAACATCGAAAGAAGCTCCTGCAAACCACCGGGCTACGGGTGTCACTGAGGAGGAGAACAAAGCTGGAGCAGCAGCACAGGATGTTACTGTGTGGGGGAGAGTATGATAAAAAAAACATAAAAGAATTGCTTATCTCAGATTACTAAATGCTAAACAATTTGTGTAGTCATTTTTGTCTACATTTGTTTCAACTTCCATCACATTAAGCAGCAGCTGCTTGTCCATTGTGTTGTTGTCCTTGGAAGGCTTGGGCGTGAACCTCTGCTTCTCCATGGCTGGTCCCAGCTTCACAACACTGGATGGGTTATTTCTCGTATCAATTTTAAAAATCGGGGAAGAAATGAAGAGTATATCCACCTCTCTGAGACCAAACCTGCCACAGGAGGATCAGGCTGGAGAGCTGGAAAAAGTCAAAAGGCGGGAGCGGTCAGCAATGGAACAGAGACGCAATGTAAGAATAAAGAAAGAGGCAAGTTGGACAGCGGTGGCAAAATAGAAGACATAAATAGACCACTGAGTAAAGGCTAAGATGTCCATGGGTTTAACTAACCGGGATGGAACAATCTTTTTCATTGAATTTTTATCAAAAGCTTTATGTAAACAAGCTTTGTATGATCATACCTACTGAGCTTTAAAAGTGTAGTTGGTGCCCCTCATCGTTACACTTACACTTACTTAGAATTAACTGGTTCCTGGTTAGAACTGATTTTAAAATGATTATAAAATTTTAAACCAAATGCACAAGCAAGAGTCATATTTTCTCCAATTACATTTTGATCATTGGAATCTCATCTGCATTGTTTTTTTGTTTTGTTTTTTGCTCATTATCATCTTTTTATTTTTCCACTTAAAAATGTGTCAGTGTCAGCTGAATTGTCAACGCAGAGACCTGATTTATCTAAATGTGTGAAATGCATATTCCCAGGAGGGCCTTCAATTTGGCCCGGTAGCCTATTTTACCCATTATGTCAGCACTCCTGGGGAGAACATCCCATAATCTGCACATCACAGTGTCCTGGTCTCTTTCGCCTGTGTGTCTGACGATGTGCATTTGCCATCTGGACTCAGTGGTTGAGGTTGTGCAGCCTCACTGACGGAAAGAGAGACATTTTATCCCCGACTGGTTTCACGGCTCACTGTTTCTTTGCTTGTATCTAAAGATTAAATTCACCTCCGTGCAGTTTACTTTAGGTTTGTCATCTCAACTCTCATTTCGCTCCCTCCCTTTACTTCTTTGACAAATGAATCCTTTTCTCAGTAAACGCAAATATGAGGGTCATAATCTTCAAAGGCAGCTCTGCTTGTTTATTATGTGACAGATTTCCAGGGGCTGTGCACACGACAAAGCTCTTTGATCCAACGGACACGCAAAGTTCAAACCTTATCTAATCACGCCAATTCTGTTACCTGCTCTAAAAGTTCAAATTGATTTGTTGATCTTCATCCTCATCTCCTCTCATCAATGCAAAATGAATTATTGTAATCCAGATGTCTTTTCTCTTAAAACCTTTGTAGATTTATTGACTTTATTTGTGAGGAGACGAACAAGGGATCTGAATGACTTCAACATTATCGTATTTGAGTCTTCCAGTTTAATGTCCCTTCTCATGCTCACAAAACTGGTTATAAACTTACATGAAAGGGGACATTTTATGTTGAATGTGTGTTCAATGAAGAGGAGGGAGGGATGCGGGGATCCGTGGACTGGTCAACAGTCTGCATTGGTACAAAATAAAACAAAATATTACCAAAAGATCATTCATTATACAACAAACTTTGGAGTAAAACCCATGATTTAAAAAAAGTATGATATGTATGAAATGTATGACAATTATGTTGAAAGAATACACAATACACACATTTCATCATATGGTGTGTTGCTGATTGTCGCTGACCATGTGGACAGTCTGTTGTCGTAACCTTTAAGCCCGTTTTCCCCCCCTGTATTATCGCTCTAAGTGTTTGCCTCACCTTTCCCAGCTATATTTACGATTGCCCCTGAACCTTTGACCGGTGGTCTGCTGTTTGACTGTTTAAACTAAATCTTCCCCGAAAGCATATCTGTAAAGGTTGCCATGCAAACTCTCTTTCTCATGTGGTGGCTCCGCTTTAGTGAAGATTTGGTGTTGATAAAATAATATTTCTTTACCACGACTAGAACTGTTAATAGTAATTGTTAGCTGAGCTTCTCACATTAACACCAGTTCAAAGCTGATGTCAAATAAAAATCTAATTTACCAAAACTTTACTTGCTGCTGAACAAATCAGAACAAATGTGAAAAGTCTAAATCTGGCATTGGAACTGCAAAGCTGAGTTCATCAACATGATCTAACATCCCCCCCCACCCACAGCTCTGCAGAGGACCAGCTGTAAGCTGTTGTGCCCTGGCATTCATACTGTTCCTGAGATGGTATCACAATCCCCGCAGCCACTCATTTATCTTTATTCTGTGCTCGTCGCTTCGGCATTAACCATTTGTTTCAGTTTACCATCATCTGATTGACTGGAATTGACGTAGCCTTGAAAACTGGAACAAATACACAATCATCCGCTGTATTATCTTCTTCTGTTTGGGTTTGTTTCCTGATGCTGGCACACGATGTGCGTCTCCCCCTACATTTATTTCCAGTGGAGATGAATGACTGCGTCAGTCAGAGTGACGTTGTATGAGCACTCTGTCACACATGCAAATTGATCATTTCAATTTGAATTATTTTTCAAGAGCAACGGTTGGATAATTTTTACTTTGTTGTTTTGCCTGGTAGAATAAGTTTCACAGGGACACATTTAACTAAAGACATCAAGTCAAGCTTTTATTAATCTCATTCTTTCCTTTTGTTATTAATATTTGTTTCTATTTATACTGCTATTTTATGTATGTATTTTTTTATTGCAATGAAAATAAGATGAACATTAAGGAGGATTAAATTTAATTTAATGTGGTGAGTTTGAATCAAACTGGATGTTTACAGACGTTCATGTACATACCCAAATAAGTTACCAAACGATCACTCAGCACAAGCTCACACACACGTTTAACACACTCAACAGGTTAGACAATCTACACTTACATGACAACGGTTTGCTCGGTTTATTTAGTTAAGAGAAAAGGGTCACGAACATCACCTGAAGCTGATCACGTGCTTTTCACATCGAGAGGAAAGTCTCTCTTATTTGAGTCTGACAACAAACAATCCCCCCCATCTTTCTCTGAGAAATACGGAACTGTGAATAATCCACACTCAGCGTGAGCTTCTTTGCACTGTAGTTTCTGGGAAATCATTTAGTTTGAATGTTTCACTGACTACCTGTTCAGAGGGGTTGGACGGGATGGGGTGGAGGGTGGAGAGGGGGGAGGGTGGAGGTTGGAGGGGGGCGTTTCCAGCGTCTGGGACTCATCGATCTGCGCTGCTGCTCAGGAGCGCAACTGTGGCTCCGAGCGTGCCACACCAGACCGGAACCGCTCCGTTTAGTTTAGAGAACACCACACAAAGGGCCCGTACGAGCGCTCGGCTTTGGATCGAGTTCAAATGAACCGCTGCGTAACGGAGACGGCTGCGTGCAGGGGCTGGTGCGCGCTGGCACTGGATGGAAGCAAAAGATCTCTCCACTGACGGGCTGAGCTCCAGTTTAGACAAGACCAGAAAAAGTCTGAGAGCGTATTTCCGTTCACTGTCTCTCAGAATGTAAACGGGTTACAGATATCAAGTACAGTTACCAGAAGTGTTCGTTGTTGTTGTTGTTGTGCTCCCCCCCACCCCCCTCCTTCCAGCCGTGCCAATGCTGGAATGGCTTGTGGCTCTGTGCATTCTGATCCTGGTCGTTTTTATATGGCCGGGCTCCAAATATTTCGGTACCGGCCACCAGCCGGACGCGTTACTTCAAGGATTGGGCGTTTCGCGGCGCCCGGCCAAAGACTGGACAGGCGGACGGTGCGTATCGGACCGGCTGGACAACAGCGGTGCCCAGCCGGTCTCCGGGGGAGCTGCGCCCGGTCAGGAGGCTCGCACCGCGGCACTGGTGTGCAAACCGTCCGCCCTGGCCAACTACCTGCAGAAACACTGCAGGACTTTCGGTAACTACTGGCCAGTCGTCGGCTGGACCTGGCGGGCAAGCGCCTTTCTCCAAAGTGTGTACGAGGCATGCTGGCCGTACGAGAGCTCGGTCCAGTTTGTGCGGGACAACCTGCAGCTGAGCGACGATGGGCTGGTGTCGCTGGACTGGGCAGTGCCCTCCTACCAGAAAAGACGGAGGACTTCCAGCCACTCCACCAGCCCGGTCCTTCTCATCATTCCCAACTCTTTTGGGAAGATCACAAGGAATGTGCTGAAGGTAATCCGTGCGCGTTGCACCTTACAGACTGTAAAGTGGAAATAACACCATTCTTACAGGGAAAATACAATTAATGCAGATGTAATTTAAGAAATATTATGATTTGGTTACACCTAACAAGTTGAAAATACTAATACTATCTGTCATGTATCATGTTCTTTTACCCACGTTAGACAGATTTTGTACAGCTGGGAACTAACTCTGTGTCTTCATGATAATAAATGTCACCATAGGAGAAAATGCAGGTGTAAAACAGGTCTGTTTTCCTAGTATTTCATTTTATAGAATGTAAGTAGTGTTTTACACTCTTACACAACCCCAAAGAGAACGTGTCAGTATCTGAAATTGTGAATTTTTTTCTTCAGATCCAGAAACGCTTTTACTTTTGCCCCCTTCTGCTTTCGAATAGTATTTCACCAGTTCCGAGCAGAGTTGCATCACTAATTCAAAGATGCTGAGAGATGCCTGTGCAAATCACCAACTGCCTTTTGTGTAAGGCCGGCCTCTTGAGCTCAATCCAAGGGAAGGAAAAGAGCAGAGCAGTAAAAAGAAAAAGAGGGAGCAGATGCAGCTGCAGCCGGTCTTTAACTGCTCCTTCAATAGACTGACAGAGGTAATTGAGTGAGGGATCACAAAGCATCGCTTGACTGGTGAAGCCTTTTTGTGTATTGCTGTGCCACATCAATACCCGCTGGCTTTTTTCAGCATTCGGGGCACCTTGCGTCACGCTTCATTTCAAACTGTTAACCTTTGTGTGCCGGTCTGTCACCGGCTCACCGTCAGCTCTGTCAGAAGTAACAGCTCTGCAGTCTCATTTACCATAAAACAATCTGCGTTTTATGGTCCACCTTTGTTAATATAGATGAAAAAAAATTGTTGCATTAAGTTTATTGCAAGATAAATGTAAAGGGTGTAAGGAAAGTGAAACAAAAACAGAAAAATGTTGGACTCATTAAATTAAACTGTCACATTCAGACTGATCACCGCCTAATATTTTTCGTGTTAATCATTAGACGAGAATGTATTAGTGATGCTGTCAGGCAGTTTGCTTCAAAGGGACTGAAGTCGAGGAAGCATAAGGGACGAATGGCCATTACGATGACCCCTGTAACCGCTGAGTGAGCAAATGAAGAGCTGATGAAAGGAGCTCAGCCACACTCATGTCTTCATGTGTGACAGAGTAGGAAAGTTTTTTAACCCCACATGTGCTCTATACAGTTCTCCATCAGAGTCCCCCATTTCAGGAATATATTCATTGATATATTAGTCATCTCTTAAATTATTCACAATTTCACAGCTTTTTGTGTGTGTGTGTGTGTGTGTGTGTGTGTGTGTGTGTGTGTGTGTGTGTGTGCACATGTGCTTCACTAGTTGGCCCAGGTCATGTCCAGTCACATGGTGATCCATGTGGATGTTAAGCTAGACTAGAGACAGCATTTTCATATTCAGGTCACACCTTTAATGCATATGCATATATGAATTCAGAAATTCTTTTTCATCGAGCCAGTTCTCGTGGTGTTCTTTTAGTGTTTGTTGGCTTCTGCTGCTAAAGCGTTTTGTGTTCTTATACAGTCTGAGAGCAATAACGCAAAATAGCAGAGAACGTGTTTATTTGCTTCCGGCTAGTTTCTGACAATTAGTTGAAAGAATGATTTAGCACCCTCTTACATGGCGATGTGCAGCTGTAAAGAAACCCATCCGGCTCTGCTACATATTTTAATAAGTTGTACCTCTGCCAACTGTACAACTCCAGCCTTTTCTAAATCTCGCTTGCACACAAAGTGACAAACAGACATCAAGTAACAGTGACTCGCATATTCTGCCACCTCAGCTCTGATGTTGAGGAAGAACATTATACCAGAATTTAGCTCTGGGACATCATTTACGTCATCATCTACTTAATCTGGGCAAGAAATTAATTGAGGGGGGGGGTTTGTCTCCAGCCGAACCACACTTAAAAAGTTATCCCGTTATCTAATCTTGCTCTTTTGTGATATTGTTAACACCACTTGACATCATGAATTAATGCAAAAAGAAGCCTCTGCTTCTAAACGGAGTCAAATCCTGTGTTTCTACCTCGTGATCCAATGGACCAGATTAACATTGTGAAGCAGTTTATCTTAATGCTACCTGTGCTAAAACACTGGTGTTCTCTTAAGCCCGTTTATAAATAGATACCCCTGAATGACATTTGTTACCGCCATATTACTGAGAGATTAATTCAGATCAGGACTTTTGCAGCTTGCATATATATGCTGGCTGAAGTGAGTCTGAGGAGTGGAGCTAACACAGAAACACACATGCTCAAAAGAGGATGGTTATCAGGATGCACAATCCAGGAAAGGTTTGCTCGTTTAGAAACCATTGACAACATTAAAGCCCCGCAGCCTCGATGACAAAGGCCTTTTGATGGCAAGACAAGCAATCAAAACGTCATTAAGCATCATTCCGGCTGATCTTTGCTTCATGACATTGAAGCTTTAAACATATTTTGAAAGCACCTTTTTCAGTCTTTTATATCCATTAAAACGCAGCCTCTAGGATACGGTGTTATGCCTTTCTGTCCTGTTGTCATGTGACACACTAGTGGTATACAGACCCACAAAGTTGTAGCCAACATGGCATTGATAATAAGTCACGACTATGGACTCTACCATAATACTACCACTGCTGACGCCGTCTGAGAGGCACACGAGGTTCCACACAGGTTTGAAATGCTTCACATGACTACACAAAAAGACAGAGACAGATATGTTCCATAGTGAACGTGATGGGCCCATCACTCCCCCCCTCAAAAAAAAAAAACTCAACAAGTACAGCCTACCTACAAATAGGTCATACGGGTGCCAAGGAAAATAGTAATATAATGACAGAGAGACTTGTAGGAGCAAGCCCCTTATTCATAGATGCCTACAGAAGCCATAAATATCCCTGCAGGCAGACATCCAGCTGTTGCAATCGTCTCATCTCGTGTTCTAAACACCCATCCCATTTTCCTGACAGAGCAGATTTATTTATGCGAATGATGTCATGACCCAGTTACAGTGAGTTTGTGGTGTAAGTTCAGTGTTTATGCTTTAAGTGCTCATTTTGATGTATTCTCTATTAGTGAAAGGTATGCAGTGTGTTATAGTGTGGCCTTAAGGCGTTATCTACCCCGAACACTCAAATCATTTCCCTCTCTTGGTCTAAGCACAGAGACGGCAGCTGTTTTTCTTTGTTGATAGTCGTCGTGCAGCAAGACTAGACGATTTCACTGATAAAAGCAATGATTGTATCACTTTCACCTTCATGAACTGTACAGTTACTCAGTTTATCTGTCAATCATTGAGTTGCTTTTCTGTGATAGAATTACATACATTTAGGGAAGATGCAAAAACAAATTTTTAAGAAACAAAAATCTATTTTGCTTAGACTCAGACTTAGACTCCCTCAGGAAATTAAAGTTACTAGCATCTTACAGGGCAAAAAGAGTGGCACACAGAGAGCAAAATGCAAAAAAATCCAGATTAAGTACAGTTTAAGTACATTTTAAGTACTGCTGTTTCCCTCCTTTTAATCATGAAAATACTACAAAATACTACTACCACTGCTACAAATGCTTAACTTTAAGTTAAGCAGGATTGATATTTATTTGATCTGAGAATCTGGATCACTTGAACTGTAAACGTATAATCGCACATCTCGTGACCGGTTATGATGATTCAAGCTTTAGTTGAATATCAGACCTGTTGAAGAGATTTTAGATAAGCTCCTGAATTTAGGGGGGAATTAGTACAGCTGGAATTAAAGGGAACTGTGTGGCAGAGCCTTTTTGTTGGTTACGTCTTTGTAGTCCTGCCAGAACAGGGGCGTGTTGTCCAGTGTGGAGTCTGCACTGAAGGAATTTGTCACTGAGCTGACATTTAATCAGCTCTGACAGAAAAACTGTCTCGGCATCTGTTTCTTGCTCTCTCTATCTCTGCAATAAAACCAGCATCTCTTACCTAAATCAACAGCAAACCTCTTACTTCATAAACCACATTTGAGAAGTTTTGATCTGAAACAAAAATACAGCTATTGATGTATTTTTTATCAAACTACCTATGAATAGAATCCCCTGGCGGTCGTTGTTCTTCTTAAGGCGGCGTATGTCTGCTGCTCACAGTGGCTTCTGAGCTCATCTTTAAACATGAGTCATTCTGTATGCCTCGAGCAAAAAGTAGGTTTTAATGACTTAATGTGGGGTCTCCATTTTCTTTGGATTCAGGGAAATCTGACCAAAAACAATGTGAGGGCCACTAAAAATATCCTGGGTGTGCCCAGAATTTGAACAGCGGCCTGTTGTTGCTCATGTTTGCTGTAGATGTCTGATCTCAGCTTCCTTTATATGGCTGGATGAATACTCGAGCTGGCTGGGAGCAGCCGACCTAACCGATTCACACTCAGATCACCTCATTTCAACTCAGCTTGCCAGATTCATCACTCAGCCCCAGCTTTCACAGGCAGTTTTCGAGCTGTGGAACATCTAATTGTATAGCTATTTATCTTTGGGAATTAAGCAGAACTGATGTGATTCATATTCATATAAGCCTTCCACTCGTGTGCTCCAGTTGAATCAAAATGATTCAGATCCGCACGGAGGACTCTGAGCATGAAGCAGACGAATGAGTAAATGGATGATGGTGTAGTATATAGCTCAGCATTCTACGACCCAGTCTTAGCCTTACTGTGTAGCTGACACAGTAAAACATCTTTTCATATACAGAAACATAAATGGGTTAATCTTGCTGCAGTATTTCTCAACTGGTAAATATTTAATGCAGAAATTCTGCTGCCTCTGCTGCCAGTGGGATTTCCACAGTCTTGAAGCTAGAAAGTTATTTTGAATCCGTTAGCTAGATGATCACGGTCTAGGAGCAAGCAACCCATTATCAAAATCAGTTTATATGACAAAAGGTGTACAGAGACACATTTAAGGGAAATCTTTGTCACTGTGTTATGATGAGTAATTTATTCTAAGGTTAACATTCAGAGCTTATGTCAGGCACAGTGTTTTGTTTGCTTCCACTGTTTGCATCGGGAGCTTTTCAGTGGATCTTTGTATTACTTATCCATTGATTTCTCCTCTGAAGAAAACTATGCAGCCTTTAGAAAATAAGCTACATATAATTTATGTACATTTTTGTATGCACATACAAAACCTAATGATATTCTAGGGGGCAACAACCACAACAATAATGCTTCTGATACTATTGTTTGACATAATGACAGACCGCCAAGTTTTCTCATTTCATCGGACTGTATAGGAACCTTCAAGTGAGGCTAAATGTTAAAAGAATAGTTAAATACAATACCTTTCACTTTGGCTTACAGCTAGTTTTTCATGATGCTCAATCCAGACCAGTACCAGTGCTAGAGTTAATATGAAAAAGGAAAAGAGGGTAGTAAAGTTTTGTTTAATGGATTTTAAAAACAAGTGTTATTGACTGTATTACTACTAAATTATTAGCATTTGCTTACAGTAATTGATCCATTTTAATGATACACATTTCTCTTGCATGTCGGCAACATTTATTATTTAATCCTTTTTCTTTGGTTGCATTGGGTGCTGGAGCTTTTTCCAACTGCTGTCAGGCACAAGGCTCAACAACATTCAAGCAGCAGTAAAATGTGTGCTGAAGTAAATAATTCCTAATGGACTGATGAAAATCTTTGAATTTGTGTGAATAAAACATATTGAGTTTATCTTTTCTATTTCAGCTGTTTAGCAGTTACACACCACAGGCTGTCTCAAAATTTCACATTTGTGTCAAATAGATTAGTAGGAGTTAACCCAAAGGAAAGGTATTTCTCCTCTTCTTCTCTTGTTGCAGCTGGCTGAAAGATTAGACTCGTGATGTCATATCTCTACAAGGAATTCTTTCCACATTCATACCCAGTTTAGCTCTTAGCCTTGTTCAAGGACAGCTACAGACACAGCTTTCTGTGTACTTCTCTGGCATCACCTCATCTGAAATTCAGCCTAATATGGGCCCTCACCAAGGTCACCGAAGGAGCGTGCTTACGTTCTTCAGCCGAAGGCCAGGCGGCTTCATTCTGACACATGAACGTACGGCCGCATGTTGGGAGTGCACTGGCATTCCTGTGAATTACACGCAGGTAGATTTAGTGTTAGGAAAGTGAACAATGCAAAAAGGAAACAAATCTCACCCTATGAGACAGGAAGCTTTTGTCTTTTCAAACCACATATTTTCAAATGTTACAACTTTTTTGTTGAGATTTGCAAAGCATTATAGAAACAGACTTCGAAAGGCTGTTTTTCTTTCCCACAAATTCAACCATGTGGCCGACCCATAAAGTCAACAATGTATATGTGTATTAGTGTAGTGTATAGTAACTATACAAAGGTACAGTATTCCTTATCTGTCTTAAACCATTTAACAGCCTTACATTTTTTTAGACACGTGGCTTTCCATCCCTTTTTATTTATTCATTCCTGCTCCTCTCTACAGCTGTGTGAAATGGCCCTGTCCCATGGCTACCTCCCAGCTGTCTTCAACCGCCGCGGCCACAACGGCACCCCACTCACGACCATCAAACTCCAGCAGTTCGGCGACCCCTCAGACCTGCGCGAGGCGGTGCGCTACATCCGCTACCGCCAGCCTGCAGGAAGACTGTACGCGGTGAGCGAGAGCTCCGGGTCTGGCCTTCTCCTGTCTTACTTGGGGGAATGTGGATCGTCAAGCTACGTGACGGCGGCCGTGTGCCTGTCCCCCGTGTTCCGCTGCCAGAGCTGGTTTGAGAATGGGCCGTGCTGGCCCCTGCAGTGGGTGCTAGCTCTGTACCAGAAGATGTGTCTCAGCAGGTAAGAAGGGAGGGATGCACCTGAGGAAAAAGTCAGGATATAAATCACTTCCATATTTACATTGATCTGAGTCAACTATTCATTAGAAACTATTTTGGTTATTTTTACCATCATATATATCACACTAAGTGCGCCCAAGTTTTGTGTTCCTATCGCTTTCATGCCAAGTTAAAGTTGATGAAAACCCACAATCAGTCAGTAGCCAAAAGGTGGATTTATTCTCAAGTCGCTGGGCTTATTAAACCAAAGCCCTGCCTGCTGTGAGGTGAAAATACATTCTATTTACTCCCCCACTGCATTTGCCAAAATTGAAGGAAACTGTATTTCCCAATAGATTTCTGGATGGAAATACACTTTTATAATGCAAACGTTGTTATGATATGTTGCATTATTGTGAAGTCATGAGACTGTCGCCTGAAGAAAGCACTTTGTGCAATGTTAAATTTGACTTTATCACAAAAAATATGTATAGCTGTAATTTGTTAGCCAAGAGGGAGGATCTGCAAAATGGAGCTCGTCAAGCCAGCAGATGCAAGTACCCACACTCAATTTCTTGAAGGAGCACAAACAATTGGGGAAACAATTAAGTTACCAAGGCAACAGATGTCCTGCTTGTTGTCAAGCTATTGATTCTGAGGGTCATCGTGACCCAGGTGAAGTTTGTCAAATGAAGGCCATTAGGGAAAAGGAGACATGTGTAGCTCTCAGAATTGATTTTATGGCTTTCTTTTTTTAATGGCTGTATTTGTGATTGTATCCATTCTGTAGGTACAGGACTGCACTGGGTGAGATCATGCAAACGGATGCTCTTTTCTCAAGCTGTTCTCTGCGTGCTGTGGAGGAAGCGCTTTTCTCTCATAGTGGACGCGTGGGTTGTACACAGACAGTGCCAACCGGGACTGGGAACGGTTGTAGCAATACCTCTGCTGCCTGGGATGCTTACTGGGAACGCAACGAACCCTTACGGGACGTGGATGAAGTGGCTATTCCTGTTCTGAGTGTGTGCGCAAAGGATGATCCCATCCGCGGAGACGCCCAAACCACGCTACCTTTGGAACTCTTCGAGACAAATCCGCACTTTTTCCTCCTCCTGACCGAGCGTGGAGGTCACTGTGGCTTCTCCGCCCAGTCGGAGCGGAGGGCCGCCGGTGCACCGGCCGCTTTCGGCTCTGCGGCCGCCCCGCATGCTGCCACGGGGAGCAGCGATACCAACTGGAGCCACTTAGTCGTCCTGGAATTCTTCAGAGCGACCACAGACTTTTTCAATGCGGAGGAGAGAGCAAAGCAGCTTGCTGCAAAGAGGAGGGGGCTGGGGGCGGCCGGAGGAGGGAGAGCTTTCCGTCACCGCAGCGTCAGCACGTGTAAACGAGTACCGGCGTGTTCCCACAATATCCATGAGATTTACAATTGGCAGAGGTCCTACACACGATGAATGGAACTTAATGGAAGTTAGAGGTTTCTTGGGAAGTGACACCTGCATGTCTGAAGGTTAATAAAGACTGATGAGTGCACTTCTTCCTCATCAAGCACTTGAGAAGCTTTTGAACCATGCTCTCTTTGTGTCAGTTATTTCCATTTTGTAGGTTTCTGCATATTTGCTTTCAATATGTGCATATACACCTGTATATGAGTTGAAAAACAAGAATCCACTCCTTATACTACAACTAAAAACCTCCACTGGGCACTCTTTAAAACATGCACTGATGTTTTAAGATATAATAAGAATTTGGGAATCAAAACATTCTCCCTGTATGACAGTCAGCTATAAACAGTTTTGGTGAACATGGGTAAAAAAAAAAAGGGTTGGTGACGTTTGAGTGTTCAGACTTGTTTTAAAGACTACTGGCACTCAGTCTGTTATGTTTAACGGCTGTGAGGTCTTTGAACTTCATTATGGGTGGGTCTATATCATACCAGCTGATGCACATCCCTCAAATGCCAAACATAACTGTAATTATCTGCCTCACATGTCTCATGGTTTCTTACATTTATAACCACGTATGCAATGTTCACTACCAGATCAGCACTGTTGTTTGCCTTATTTGAATTCTTCTTCTGTCTTTGGTGAAATCTGTCCAGCAAGTTGTGTCGCTGGGATAGAAAGAAACCCTGTAAATTTCCTTTTATTTTCAGAATATTAATTTGGATTTGATTATCCACTGTTATTGTACATAAGAAAAAGTTTATTCACTGCATTGTTAAATGGCCTGAAAAAATGTCCTGTGATGCCCACAATAGAGGAACATATGTGTTTTTGCTACCTAGAAGCTTTCACAGAAAGTCTCTGCTATGTCCAGAGGCATTATGTCTTTCTCTGTCTTATTATTTAAATCCTCCAGTTGTCCAAAGGCGGTAGGTGGTGAGGCCCAGAGCTTCACTGGTTTCATTCTGAGATGGGGACATTAAGATTTTTTTGATGGAACATTTTTCCATGAACTTTTTGTATTTGTGTTCATTCTTGTGCTTGAAAAATAAATTATAAGAAAAATCTAAAACAAAGGAGTAGTTTTTTTCAGTTCACCGAAGGGAAGGGTTATGTGACATAATTAGTTATGAGTAGTAAGTGTCCTCTTGCCATAGACAAAAGTCAGTTTTGAGAAGAGTAGGCAGGAGAATTGAACTGTTTTGCCGAGCAAGGCTGAAAGAGATACATATAGTAGATTTTAAGCCACAGACTGGATTTGTTTAAAAAGAAGCCAAAAAAATGTAAAAACACAATTGTTGCATGACATAAACAGGTTTTGTAGTAATGCAAACTAACACCCAGACAACATCTTGCAAAAGTAAAAGTCTTCATAACTATTTCAGACAATGTCAAACCACCTTCTAAATATAAGACTATTTCCATTTTTTCTCAAATTGGCTAAGCCAATGTATTACAAATAAATTGCTAGCAAAGATGACAATTCTGCATAACAACAGTGCATTATGTCATCGCCAAGAGAAGTACATTTCCCTTAAATGCAAGCATATTTCATTTCTTGCTTTGTCTCGCAGACCTCACTAAAGGTCTGATCTGTGGTCTTGTCAAATCCCATCTTAGTCAGGGCTCACAGGCACTCCTTATTATAGCGCAGGCCCCACAGCCATTCCATGCCGAGTGGGTGTGTGTGTTAGTGTCTGTGCGACATTCACTGCAGTGTTTATCCACCCACTGAGCTTTATCCATCCAGACAGCTGGAACATAACAATGTACACACAGACACACACAAAAGTGTGCCGCCAGACACACTGTCAACTTACATCCTCCCCATATCACACACACACACACACACACACAGGCATGCAAACAAGCTGTTATATGGAGGATTTTCTTACACATTTTCATTATCTACGGGAGTCACAGTTTCATACAAAGTGTATATGCATTCACACACATTCATTGATCTCTTAACAAATTGCTTTCTCATTTGTGAAGATATCATTTTCTCATTTGATTTAAATCATACAATATCAAAATGGGTTTCATTTCCACTTTCTAAAAGCTGAATGTACACTTCTCGTGGCCATTAGGTCAAAAGCTGTCACATATAACATACGTGATATTCCTTGTGGTTATTTGCTTTTTATACCATCTTCCTCCCATGTACCGGCTTTTTCTGTTTCTTCTGGGTCAAAGCCCAGGATGGAAAATGTGGAGCGTGCACTTAAGTGCTAGGTCACGGTCGAATAGTCAATAGAATTACCTCTTAGTTCTGTTTTTCCCTAACCTTGTTGGAAAAGGGTCATGAGGTTAATGAAAACAGGTGGAAGAAAAGATGGAAAAACTAGGAAAATTAAACTGTCCACACATACACCAAGATGTGATGTGGTCTCTCATATTAAATTGACAGTTCAATGAATACTCTATGTGTATCTATACTTTGTCTCATGTAATTTCATCAGGTTGTCACAAAAGGAATTCATATCATATGCGTATCATAATAGTGTGGAAAGATGTCAATGTTAGTTTTCTGTTTTGGCGGTTATTCAAATAAAAAAACATGACACATAATGGAAAGATGTCACATTGCTCATAGTCATCCTGCTATGCTCATATTTGTTCATGTGAGAATAACAACTGGGAGACGAATGGGGAAGTGAATATCTTTTTCTTAGTATGAACAGCTCTTAACTGCTACTAAGAATATTTCCAGGTGATTTCAAATTACCCAGGAATTGTCAGAATAGCTACTATACAGGACAGACTCCCATCGTAGTGTTCGCCTTACACAACATTTTTAAATATTAAATGTCAGTGCAGAATATGTTTAAATACTCTATACTGTTCTTTCGAGAATATTCAGGGTGATTACTTTCCATCAAAATGACACATATTTTTGTTTCTTATTAAGTCCAATTTGCATCATCATGAAAACCTGTCAGGGGCATATTGTAAAAATGTTTGACTAAAACTAAGACAATGTTAAGAGATACAAGTCTGTTGCTGTTTTACTTCTGTAAATAAGCCCAGAGCCAATAAATTATAGGTATGTTAAATATAATCAATGCTTCATTGTTACTGACAGTAAACCTCATTATTTATTATCACAGGGAGAGAGTTTCCTCTCCATACATGATGGCTTTAATTGGCCACCAGAAAATTAAACCGTTTTTCAATTCAGACCCAACAGTCGGCTTTGCTGATCGAGGCTGATTTAATTAAAGTGATTGATACTCAATTAACAAACAGGCCTACAACCCCATTTGTGGGATCATTCTAAATTGTGCATTCTCTGATTCGAAGTTCATGCTGAAGGTGTGCATGTATAACAACATCAAATATCGCCTCTTAAAGAAACTATTTTTATGTTACAAAACCCATGGCCGATTATGAACCTTTAAAATGCAAACATTATATTGCGAGTCTCTGCACCTTGCACTTGCCTCTCAGAGCCAAATAATTCATTCTAAGGTTAATTTAAAGAGAAGGTTAATTGTTAACTTGTAGATGAACTGTGTGACATTCTATTGGCGCAGGTGAAATCTGACAAGATAAGAAACAGACTTCATAATTAATTTCATGACAAAGTCCTGCTGTTTTGTGGTCAAATTCCAAGGTTGCCCAAAAAACATAGACCAGAGTTCATTAAATTCATTGTCCACCACATTCACCTCTGTTGGAATTTAGCAACATGTTCCAAGCTTAGCTGAGCCTCTATAGCTAACTTCCCCTAATTCCTCGCTTACTTCTATCTAAATATTTTTCAGGAAAATTAGCTATAAAGCATCACCCAGCAAGAATCAGTTTCCTTGCTTCTATGTGGAACATAGCGTGTGTCTAATCTGAACCTCTGTAAACGTAAGCAGTGCTCTCCAGGTTCAAATTGGAAATCCACAACCATTGTACAGAAGACTGTTTTGGGTCTTGATATGTCTAATCACATTAAAAACAAGTAGTTGACATGTAAACAAGAAACACAACTTTTATTTTTATCAGATGAACACATAAAACATTGAAACTATCATGAATTTCCTCTTGAAATGTATATATTTCAGGTTTATACACAATACACAGTGTTAGTAGAAAAGATTATTCCATAGTATCAACATCACCGGGTCTAAACCTGTCAAAGCCAGAAACAATATGTCGTAACCATGAGCAACAAAACACTTGCATCTGGTCAGCATCACTATAACAAGTGTTTCTACTGTTTTCCATGGATACAAGAATTCTTCTGTGAACTGCGTTAATAAAAAAGGGGCTAACTAATAGGTGATGTGGTCAGAGCTTTCGTTTTCCCTTTCACAAAATTAGCAGGAGCGCCTGAGATTTTGAACAGTACACTTAGAAGAAACAGTCTGCTTAGAAGCATTACGTTATTGGTGTTCCTTAGAAGCCAAGGCAATTAAATGTGATCAGGCGGAACTCAAACCCAGCAGGCTGACACAGAACAGATGTTTGCATTTGGGTCAGTGATGGTTTGGATGCTTATGTGTAAATCAGAAGAGAGAGTTTTCTTGTGTTCTCTTCTTGGAATCAAAACGAGTTGTACTGTAGCATTGTGTGCTTACAGTGGAGGAGTTTGAGTCTATCTCACTTAAATAAAACTCCAGAGAAAGTGCTCAGGACAGACATAACATTTGATTATTTCGTTTCTCCGTGTTTATTGGATTTTGCTTTCCAAGAGTGTGTTCACTGTCACTCCTGCATGACATCCTTCATATCCGATCCAAAGGGTTTAGCACAAAAAACGCACTTTGACCCTTGCAGTGGTTTTGAGATTATGGAAAGTACCACATGCATTTTAACCTGTTGTTGTTCTTACATCTTTTCTGATCTAAAAAATCTTTTATTGGGCCACCTAAAAATTGGAAGCACAGTCATACCATCTTTTATAATCAGGCAGTTCAACACAATCCTGTATGTTAAGCCTGATACAATTAACACCATTAAACCATTTAGTTGTGCTACTGCTTTCACTGGGTTGAAATTCTTCCATTATTTTCTTTAAGCTAATGAATAACAATTTTTTTCCTTTTAATTACATAGGCCTATATGAAACGTTTACCTCTATAGTATGGACAAAAGAAACTGTGAATTATTTAACCTGAAGGAATTAATTAAATAGCTAAATAAAAACAAAGGAGACCAGAACCAGTTCCCCATCTCTGTGTGGGTTCCCTTTAGGTACTCCGGCTTCCATCCACTATCCAAAAACATATCAAGTTAATGGAACACTCTAAATTGCCCCTGGGAATAAATGTGAGTGTGTGTGGTTGTTTGTCTCTGTGTGGCTCTGCGATGGACTGGCAACCTGTCCAGGATGTACACCGCCTCTCACGTATCGTCAGCAGGGTTAGGCTCCAGCACACCATGCAATCCCACTAGAATTAAGCGGCATAGATAATGGCTGGAAGGATGCAATATGAAAATAAGCAGAACAAAAAAAGGACGCTGCCAAAGGAAAGTTTATTTGGTACAGTGTCTCCATCATGTGGATATGTGTTGGAAAACAATTGATTCAGTGGAGTGTGAGAGAAACTTAATGCAGCTTCTGAAATCCTTTACTTTACAATGTAACTGGAACACTTATGAAAGATGCGGAAAAGAAAAAAACAAATACTAAGAAAGGTCAAACACGACATAAAGGATGAAGCATGAAGCTGAATAAAGAAAAACATTGTTGGAAATTAGGAAACCAAATAAAACATTTAATAAAACACTTAATCTTGTGGAAATATTAGGCAATTTTGTAGGTGTTTGTGAATTGTTTTTCTTGTTTTCTGACAATTCTCCTGTCAGTTGAAAAGCTTATGTGACAAATGTATTCAGTTTTGGTAAACAAATCTGATGAGCATTCAACCATTGATAGGTCTAATACTGACAACTGACATGTGCTTCCAGCTTAGATGCTTTTAGCTTATTAAAATCAAATGTCACTATAAGGGTTTACGCTTGTCTTTAAACAAATTTAGTTTTTTTTGTGTTAATCATCACATTACCCATGTCATTAATGACAGGATCTTTAATCACTGAAGCGCTCAGATCACATCCTCCTTCAGGGCAGCTTCACATCCCCTTACAGCCATTTAAACGTGTATGTCTGCTTCCCTGTGTCCTCTTTTTGCAATGCCGCCTTTATCCTAATCGTTATGTCAGCTGATGGGGAATACATCCGTGCCTCCACAGACCAGCAGATGGCAGCATCTGCGAGGTTTCAACCTGGAATTTTCCAGCTGCAGCCTCTCCAGGGGATGAGTGCTCTGACAGACACAGTGACGCAGCTATCTCTGCTTTTGGCTCGGAAACTCTCCGTATATTTGGGACCTTGTTTATATTTAGGACTCAGCACATGGGGAATAAATTTAGCCCGCAGTTTTAATAGATATCTGCAGAGTCACACATACTGGGTCCGGCACGTATATAGAAGGCTATATCCGAAACAAAAGTTCCCTCTCTGGGAACCTGAATATATAGTCAGCAGTTGTCTTCAGCAGGAAAAGAAATTACTTTATGTTGCATTGACTCCCCAATAAAAAAGTCTTAATTTATTGTGCCAAGTACTTTATAGCAAACTATCAGTTGTCCAACACACACACTAAAGTGGATCGTGGTTGCACACTCTCCACATTTGTATTCTTTTCACCCTAAGATGAAAACAAGAAAAAGAAAAATGAGAACGGCATAATCTAAAAGGTATGTTATTAAATCAGAAAAATACCACATGTGATAGTGTGCCGTAAAATATTTAATGACAGTTCTCGAACAAATTGCTGGAAAATGTGTTTTAAATATACAAACAGACTTTTAGCTGTATTTTGGCCTTATCATTTTACAAAGTCTTCAGTGGACAGAAAACTAACTGTACTTTCCCATTTGCTTAAGTCAAGGGAGTCCCTGATGCTCATGTGTGTGTTTTGTGGGCAAAATGCTACTGCTGTTGGTTTATCTTACAATTTAGAATTCCAGACTCGAACCTCATGTAAAAAGTTACAGCTTGACACCTAAAAACCACTGTTTCTACAAAAAGAGAATTTGTGGTGTGATCAATAACCTAAAACCACATGCGTACTGTCAGAGTATTCTGGTGGGACATTATTCATATTTATATAATGCATAAGCCAAGCTTGAATCGATTATAGAATTTTTTAAAAACTCAATATAAAACATTCTTGAAAAACTGTCTGCGGAAAATTACCACAAGATCAGAATCTGTCTAAAGCATGAAAGGAATTGCAACAATGCCACAAAACCACTCTGACGTTGCACAAAAAAAATGCACCGAATCACTGTTAAATTGGTTTCAAATGGTTAGCAATGCGACTGGCGACCTGTCCACGGTGTACCCCGCCTTTCGCCCTATGAGAGCTGGGATAAACTCCAACAAACCCCCAACCCATACATAGAATGTATTTAGCTTTTTCAGGCAAATGTTCTACTAACAGTTTAGGTCAGTCGTGACTTTAATATTGTTATGTCACAACATTTACGAGTGGTACTTCTAGTACCAACTTAGTTATTCATTTTTTATGAATGATATTGTCCCAGTTTCAGCCTCAAATAATTTGTTTCTGCTGCTCCATTGTGTCAGAGGAAAGAATCTGGATTATACACGTATGGAGAATGTTTAAAAACTGACATAATTTTAGTTTACAATTAAAATATCATCAACATTTCTTGGACACCAGCTTTACTTGTTTCCCCTCATTTAAAAGTATGGCACTTTTTTTTTTAATGCTAAATATCTATTCGAGCAACAACAGCACTTACAAGAGGCCAACATGTTAAAAACAGTTTTCAGCAGGCCAGACTTCCATACCACAATTTACTTGTCATTCACACCACCAGTGACGTGCAAGTACCTCAGACTCAGGCTGCAAGTATTTGTGGCTCGCCTGCAGCAAATTCCTCAACTGTCACATTAGATGGGTCATACTGGGTGGGGGGGGGATTTTTCTCTCGGCAAAGAGCAGTTTAGCTTAGTACAACCACCCCCAAATGTGAGCTGGTTTCATTTTTGTTGGGCCTTTAAGATACAAAACAGGGGAAAGGAAGACACTACAGAGAAGGACATGTGTTGGGTAGAGCATATGCGGCTGTGTGTGCAGCCGGACGTGTTGCATGTATTTGCATGTCCTTGTTCTGTGCGATTAGAGGTTGCTGGTGGGTATCCACCTCACCTTTAGGCTAAACTGGAGTCAGCCACTGCTGGATTATGTGATGCAACGTGACAGTTAGGCTGGTCTGCCCTACTGTTTCTCTGCACACAGTCTAACCGGCCTCGACAACTAAAAGCAAAGCATCCTTCCACAAGGACAGGCGTCGCCCGTGAGCTAACGCAAACCGTCGCGGGTTTTATCTCAGCTTCAGAAAAATCAGGAAGATGAAATAAATTAACGTTTTTTTTATTATTATCACAGTACTATTTTCCCCATTCTCTGATGCTATTTTGCATCTACTCTGTTATTTCTCCTCCCTCTTGAAGCCCACGGAGTGTTGTGCACGGCGGTGTGCTGAATGGCAGAGCTGCAGTTGACGTGGCCCAAAGAGCAGCAGGTGGGCCAGCAGGACTCAGTTGGGCTCATCTTTCCCTTCATCTGCCTCAGAAAAGTCCAGTCCAGTACGCTCCCCCAGTGCCTTCAGATTCCTCCCTTTGGTTACTTTTTTGTATCACTATGTTTCTTTGTCTGCCTCTGCCCTCTATGTCTCTGCTAAATAGACAAACAAATGGACTGAAAATTAGATAAGTCAGACTCTGCTGCAATGAGGACAGGGCCAGATTGTTCCCCCCTTTCAGTACTGGCTTACATAAGCAAACAGACCGAAAAGTAGCTTTCAAAATCGGCTCATTTCAACACGCGCAAACACTCGTACACATGTTGTAAGTTAGATGGGGTTTTTTTCTCTCAACAGGCTCACTGAGAGGGTACTGAACTCAATAGAGAAGCTAAACATTCCTCTTTATACATTTTTAAGTCTAACTCTGTCATATCATGTGTGCGAAGGCAAGGCGTCACCAAAGGATGTCTCCTTGCCCTTGGTGCCTGTCTGGGCTAGATGACTCTGACAAGAGCCCCAGACTGAATGGGAGGTGGGGAGAAGAGAGGTGGGGTGTGAGAAAGGATGGGACGGAAAGGAAGAAGAGAAATAAAATAGAAATGGCAGGTGAGAAAAGAGTAGCAAAGATGGTCTATTGAAGAAAACAAATAGTGAGGGATTAGACAGAGTGCGAGTGACAAGGAGAAACAAATAAGAGGGTGGATGAATGGACGGGAAAAGAAACCAAGAGATAGAGACAGGCAAGAAAGACAAGGCCTGTGTTATGAAGTATTTGAGAATGAACCCACGCTCACAGCAAGTCTCCATGGAAAAGTACCAGCTTTCATTTTCAATTTATCACTGACGTGTCTTGTCAGAGTTTATTTGGCTTCACCTGCCCACCCACCGAATGAGAAAAGCACCACAATCTATAGATGTCTGTTCATTATTTGCATCTATGAGCAGCGACTCATAGATGCAAATTAGCCTCTATGCATAGACGCATAGAGGCTAATTTTTTAATAAGTATTCAGGATGTCAGTGCTTTGTAATTGAGACTAGAGAGTAAATTTGAGAAGAGCGTCCATCTTCTGAGAGTATTAAGAAGGCTCCGTTTTCCCCTCTATAAAGACTTATTAGAAATGCCTCAAACTGAGCTGTTGTGCTTAAAAACTACATGACATGGTTGAAATAGTTGTTTATTGAATGGGGAATGTGCGTTCTTGTTTTTTATAGGAATAGTGAGAGAACCATGACTGATATTGATATTATTACAGAAAAGAAAAAACACATTTAAGTATGCATGGAGTCATTGCCCCTCAAAGACACGTCATGCAGTTCAAATTATACATTCACTAATCACACTTCTGAGACTAAACTATACAGTATAATGAGACTAGAATTAGAGCGTTTTTTTGTACATCAGTGAACAATGTTTTCTGCATCAGGATGAGTCATGACTACGTGGCAAACACTACAGCTGGCTGATTTTGATGTTTCTCTGAATGATGATGATGATGATAAAGTCTGAGCTGAGATATTTCTCTACGCAAAAGATGCTTTTGATACAGTTCCTGACAATGAAATGTCAGACGTACGAGATTAAGAGCAGGAAGACATTTCATTCAAGCAAACGCCTAAATAGAACACCAGTTGTGACTTAATCAGCTTATTGTGACGTAAAGTCAGGCAGGTTAATGTGGCAGGAAACTAGGATGTCCGCCCCGGTCTGATTACTCATTTTTGGGGCATCATAGAGGTTTGCGTGAGCAATGCAGCATGCACACTCACACACACAAAAAGTGTGTGTTTGTCTTGGTCGCTATGTAAGACAATATTCCCTGTAAGATAACTTGAAATGCCTATACCAGGAGGCAGACAGTGAATACATCAAGGGAGAGCCCTGAGACGATAAAACAAAAGATCCTCTGTTCTTCAGATCACCTGTCTTTCAAAACAATTCCCCACATTACACAGCCCACAGCACAAAAACGTTAAAGGAGCAGTAGAAAGGGCAAAAATCTAACTCCTCGTGTTGATGTCACTGTCAAATTCCAGTCACTGACCTTTACAAGTGACCACGGTGATGAGGACGTTTGCTCAAACCTTCAGCCAAAGGATTCAGTTGTGTATCTTTCCGCAATGCCAAAGAGAGTAAAACCCTTTCTGTGAGCGTGTTTGTATGCTTATGTCATTTGTCCAAATGAAAGCAACTGCTTAGCCACAAGCTATCCGCCACATGTGTCTTTCATTCTGTGTGGGTGCGTGTCTGGGCATGTCACGGAAACGCCTGACCCACCCAAGTCTGAGTCCGCCTGCACGGCTGCTGTCCTGAAGGGCGTGAAGGGGCTACACAAACCTGTGGGCAAATACGGGGAAGAGGAGGTGGATGATAGACGGGGGAGGGAGGTGGAGGGATCTGGGAGAGGAAGGGAAAATGTGGGTCAACCCAGTCAAAGCCCTTTCACATGTTCCAGTCAGCTGGAATCTTGCTTGCAGGCCAAACCAAACCAGAATGTTATGTAAGAGGTTATTGATCCATGAGAGCGCATGTCACAAAATGGAGTGCCAGCCAGAGCTGAGGAGGGTGCTCACTGGTCTGTCCGCTGCAACACGGTCACATGGTGGCCTGTGGAGCACAGACCTGTCAGAGTATTGATACTATTGAACTCACTTGCACGAAATTAGTATCAGACTTTTTTTTTTAACATTGAGCTATTGATATTTAACCTGTTTGGGGGGAAAATATGCTTTGGAACTTTGACACTGGGAAACAGAAAGTAGTTGAGATCGGCCTGTCAGCTCTAATAGCTCCCACTTGTCACTTGTTACTTTCTTCTCTCTAAGACTCCCAATTAAAGTGGAGTCATCGCTTTCAACAACTACAGCTCCCCCAATCTGTCTCCATCTATCAGCTTCAACAGCTTTGTCCTTATTTTTCTATTTATAATAAAATGGGTGGAATTAACTTACTATCATCATTAGCTCTTCCAAGCATGAGATAAATAGGGTGTTTGGAAACAATAGAGGTTGGATCAGACTGTCTGAGGATAATGTGTTCCTTTTCCACCAGCAAGGCTAATCATATCAGTAAGTAGGCCTTGGCCCTGGATGTGGTAACCAAGATAAACTTTGTGGAAAAACTGTTCTCCTGGAATCCAAGCATGATTGCACATTGCAATGGCCCCGTCACCCACACGTGCAAAGGGATCAGAGTTCTCTGTCTTCTGAGGGAAATAGTGAGTGAATGGGACAATGGTATGACCCATAAACTAATCCTTCATACTTGATAAATAAAAGATAAGTCTGTGGTGCTGGCAATTATGGCTGAAAAAAAAAACCTTTCTATGTTGTGTCCTGGCTGCAGTACTTGAATGAACAGAGCTGACATCACAGCCGCAGCCAGCTTATGAAACAGCTGGATGTGGATCACATGAATCAATGAGGAAACAGCTGATTTCTTTCTGTGGCTTCAGCTGTGAAGACAGAAAGCCTCAGAGGGTTCAGGGTTTAAGTGAGAACATATCCTGGAACAAACAAGCGCAACGTAGAGAGGTAAAAGAATCTGAGGGCAGCGGTTACTGTTCACCGACTGGAAAAGAGTAGAATGAGCGTAACAAAGACAGCACTTTGGACTTATGTGTAATCTCCTGAAAGCAAAAAATCTTCTTTATCTACTAGCTGTTGTGACTGTTAGGCAAGAGAGCGCACATTTAGTATATTACAGCGTGAATTAATATTTAACTGTGGTAGACAAATAACACTTTTAACATTCTGGACTTCTCCTGCATGGAATTAGTTGACTAAAAAACTTTCCCAAATATACTATTCTAATAACATATTTCCACTTTCCTAACATATATGACCAATTCTTTGACATGTAGGAAAATAATATACCGGTACCTTTAAAAATCCCTGTTGCATTGGCAGCTGAGAAACCGGAGATGGGTGTAATTACTGAATTACAGCTACCCACAGTATGCTTTTATATAGCCCTCATCTTATATTGCAGGCCTGACCAGATCAATGCTCAGGAGTAAACTTCTCCTGAGGTCCAACGGAACTTTCTACTGCTGCTCACAGTACTGACTCTTGCTCAGAACAGCTCTGAGTTACAGCACAGATAGAACAGAGTCTGACCACATCATAATGTGGGTCATTCAATCAATAATAGAACTGAAAGTGACAAGTCATTATGATCTGCACCCACCAATGGCCATGTTTGAGGAAACAGAGAATAGGGAGCACAAAATTAAATAGATTTTTACACTCTGAAGTCTGACTAAAAGTTAAAAAATAATGTCAAAACCAATTGAACAAGTTTTCTGACAAAGAGAAAAAATGTTGTGGTTAACGTGATTTTTCTTTACCTATATATATATATAGAGAGAGAGAGATGTGTAATTAGCTCAAATTGTCACGTACAGTGGACTTTAGCAAATACTCTTTCTTATTTCATAACTAGGTTTGGCATATATTTATACATAAATAACTTTCATTGTCACATGTGGTAATAGTTCAGCCTACAAAATGAATCAGTTCTGATCTAAATAAAGAAAAAAAGTTAAAACGTCATCAGAAGTCATATTTGTCATATCCTTATGTTAGATTTCTTTACTTTTTTACAGTCATGTGAAATCGTGTTTTTGACCTAAGACAAAAAAAAAACATTTTTTTGTGCAACACAATGCTACTATGAAACTATATTCCCCAGTTAATAGGTTTTGTGATAGTTTTGCATGAGATTTAATCTCCTTTGCTTTATCAACACACAGTTTCCCTCAGGTGAAAAGCATGAGTGTAGCACAAATAAACTTTCCATTATCTAATCCAGCAACCTTGCAGAGCCTCACAGGCCAAATACTTTTGAGATTTGTCAAAAAGAGGGCGTGAACCTTGGAGATATTCAGAATAGAAACATTTCACCTTCTTTTTGGAAACTGCATGTGTGTACTCTGGCCCTTTAAAACACAGCGCAGCGTCATCTCACACACTTTCAAATTTGCTGAGTCACTGGGTTCAGACTGCTTTTGTAACCTCCACCCAGCAGGGTTCCTGACTGGCTTCAGTCTCCACACAGCGCTACACGTGGTTGGCTGCCAGCACGACTAATCAGTTCCTTTTCGTCATAAACATTTCTTAAAGCGGTAGAGGTGATCCTTTCACCCACCTGTGACTGATGTCCAGCTTATATCTATTTGAGGGGACAAGATCCGAAAATGTAAAAGTGGAGGTGGAGGATAACAAAGGAAGAAGACACAAATACCACTTCCTTCCTTGAATAACAATGAACTTGTGCAAAAATATTTTAACTCTCTTGGAAACATTGTAAAGTACAGTGAACAAAATCTATCATGTGAAAAATGAAAATCAGCTGATCTGGAGCTCATGTCTCACTTGTGATTACTTACATATGCTTAAAATATTAACAGTGGAGGGACATGCACAGTTTAGTAAAGCTATAGTTGAATTACTCAGATGACCATCCAAAATTGTGACAATGAAAACTGTATTAGAAAATGTTCTTTCACTTTCACGTAAATATGACCTCAAGCTATAGCCACGAGTTTTTTTTTTTTATTCCTAAGATAGTGAAGCAAGAAATTTAGAATACAAAATCCTTGCTGCGTTTCTAAATATTACTTATGATTAGCTTTACGAGCAAATGAAAACACAATCAGTGTGACAATGTTGACAGATGAGCCGGATTCTGCTGAGACTTTTGTCTTAATTATTGTCCGAAATGTTACATTTGAAGAAATGCTATGGGAATACGACCATCGCTGCTTGCAACTGTACAAGTCATGGTTGTGTTTTGAGGAGTACAAAGATAACCAAACATTCAAAAAGGAATGTGTGAGTTTGATGACACCGATATAATGCTTGCATAATGTTTAGAATTGTGTATTAAAGCTATGCAAGTATTCAGAAACATGTCAGTATCTCACAAGGAACCAATACCAGCTTTAGATTTCTCTGATAGTTTTTGTCATCTTCACAAAAATAATTTTCCCATCACCAGGCACGCTATTCTCCTGTTTCAACTTAGCAAATGCACATAAAAAGCTATTCAAGATGTATTTAAGTGTGATAGCTCAATTTAGTTATTCACTGTTCTCCTATAGTCTTCACACCTGAGATCTCAGTCGAAACCTTGTTTTTACAGAACCACTCTGTCATGGACAGTAACCCTTTAATCCTTTGTAACCAGGTCTTGGTAATATCCTCTGCTGTCTAGCACTGAATGAACTCCCTGACTCACAGCCTCAAGGTCTCATATTGTCTCTCAGACACAGTCTTGCTCACTTGAAGGGGATAGTACACTCACCTGTTGAAGTGTGTGACAATGCAGTGGGTTTTTTTGTTTGTTTTTTTGTCTTAGAGAGAAATGACCTGGAATCAATGACCTCCGGATTGCCTTTTGTCTGGAGAAAAAAACCCAATTGCTCCTTGAAATCTATTTAAGAGAGTATTTTTTTTAAGTCAAGAGCAAAGTTCTATTTGGGAGTGGAGGAAGAGACACAAAGTGAACAGAAAGAAGATGATAGAAAAGATAACCAGATCTTAATCTGAGAATACATCCAATCATGGCATGCTGCTTCACTCTGACATCAAAATCATGAGTCACAGGAAGTAAAAGCTTCATGCTTGCACAGAAACATTAAATCACATCATGACAAGATGCTTGCTTACTTTATGTAAAGGATGAATTACAATGTATGCCTAATTTCCTCTGGCTTTATCTTTAAACCAAGAGTGGAGATATGTGTCACTACATGCATAGGATGAATACAAACATGTTTCAAAAGACCCACAAAAAAGGAGCTGCAACATATTGATTAACCTCTCATTTACCAGCAGTATCGAGCATAGTTTCATATGCCCACTTTAATACACACGCTATGTTAACACGAGCAAGGCTTCACAGAAACCGACAGAAAACTGCAGTGATACATTTTCGCCTAATTTCTTGAAGTTTGGTAATAACCTTGGTTTGAGCAAAGCTAAACACGATAGTTTTATGAAGTCCGTCACAGATGGAGCACAACACACTGAGTACTGGGCATGGTGCATTCCACATAATTGCAGTGTCAGTGCTTTGACTCTCATCTGAAGGACAGTCTGTTGAATTTTACACAGTGAGGCTTGCTGTTCAGTACAGAGCGTATAATCTGTGATGAAGGGGATCTCTCAGTCTAAACAATCATACAAGACATAGAGTAGTTTCATTATTTTTTCATGTAAATAAAAAGTTAACTTATAAAAAAAGATAACATTCAAAATCATGTTAACTGTTGACCTACCTCAGATGCTGCTAGGGGCCTGGAGGAACCATTGTGCTGTGGAAAGAGTAGACAGAAGCTCCACTATTTTGTAAAGGGACTGCATAGTTTCTCTTAAGGGGACACATTTTCTCATTTATGGTTTAGCCGTGAGAACAGACATTGCAAAAAGCCTCAAAGCAAACCAGCATCATTTTGTGTTTACTTTGTTTTGCGCATGGCACCATCAATCTTCTTTCAGGACGTAAAGCACCTTAGCCAAAGACGGCACAGGCTTACGGGGTTACTGAAGTTTCCTTTATGTGGGGTTGTGTGAGGTCAGCGCACTCTAAGTTGGACGGTGATGTGGAAGGTCCTGCTTTGAAAGTAAGTGGAAAAGAGACAGGAACTTTCAGAACCTTTTTTTAAGATAAGAAAGATAAGCTTTTATTGTTCCAATCAAAACCTTCAAATCTGATCAACAGCTCCACTTGTCAAGTCTGTCAGTGAATAGCAGCTACTTATTTGAGTGTCACCCAGAGGGATTTTGATGAGCATGAAAAAAGTATTCTATCATGAGGATCCTTTTACATTCCAGCATGGATACTACAACATGTTTCCATAATATTCAGAGAGGTAAGAGAATAATTACCAGAATATTTTTTTATCACTTCTGTAGCTCGATAAAACTGCACAATCTCACAGATATTAACAGATTGGGATTGGGATTGATTCAAATCAACAGACTTTGGGAAGAGGGGGCAAAGGAAATGGGAAAGTGGCAGTCTGCTTCTGAATCAAACAGCCACTTCACAGTGTGGATTGAATCCATGCAAAAAACCTCAGAGCTGGGAGGACTGGTTTGCAGTACTATCCAGCCGGGCCTTGTGAATGCATCAACATAAATTCAGGGAAAGGAATAAAAGCTGTGTCACCATGCTGAGGCAGCATTGTGTTAAAGCTGGTTTAATGTATGCCACAAAAAATAGGGAGACAGGTTCCTGCCTTTGGTTTGCTGCTGCAGATGAGCCGGGATGGTGCTGTAAATTGCTGTTTGGTTTTTTATTCATCTCTCTGAGACAAATACATATGCATTCAAAGTTTTGGGTATGTGCACATTCAACTAAATGCATATTTGTGTGATAGTGCTCAATGTGCCAATACAACAACAATATTGGACTGTGTGTGTGTGCAGAGTACACACTGAACCCAACTGCATTAAAAAGTCAAGAAGGAACTCGCTTAAGATTTGGCTCTCCTCATGCATGCACTGCAGCAGCTTGAGAAGATTTCAGGTATCTTCAATTATGCAACAGTGTGCACTTGCCAGTATCAAAGACCACTATACTTGCTTTTGTATTTAAGGAATAAATCTACACTTTGTGGCTTTGTGTCACACTGATCCCCCAACCCTGTTGCTATTGTATCCAGACAGCAGCCCGTCTCAGCCACTCAACAAAGTCCTTATTGTGTAAATTGCATCATGTGCGTCTTTATGTCACCTTCGGTCCTCAGGAGACAGTTGTTTCCACAGCTGGCGAGCAAATGTTTCATTTCTGTTCAGTTTTGAAGGGAAGATGTTGCACATTCCATTCACTGTTCCAAATGTGAAATTTGGACTTCAGCTCGCAAGCCTCCAATTGAGGTTTCCATCCACGAGAAGTGCAGTCATTCATGTGGTGGTAGAACCCGACTCTTACTTCACTCCAAACCACAGGAATGTTGTGTTTGCCTAAAAAATACAGATGCAAAGTAGAATGCTGGAAAACAACTGAAAATGTTTAAGGAATGTTGTTTAGGTGCGTGTGTGTATGTGTTTGAGGCTCATCCCTTGAGGGAAATGCAATGAAGTTGATTTGTGTAGGCGGGAGGATGCCACATGACTGACCAAACGTTCAAACTAGCGTGTGTCTAGAAAAATGAGAGCTTAGAAAAAAGGTGGTTAAGTCAGCCTTCAAATAAATGTTTTTCCGGGGGTGGAATCAATGTCACAGCAGCTAATTGAGTGTGGAGGGACATTTTAACGCCACGATAAATGTCACCGTTTGAGATTCCAAGCAGCTCTTCTAGTGGTCCCATAAATTAAAGCTTACGATTGTTGTTTAAATTGGTACAACTGTCAGCCTCATGCTAAAAGAATGGTGCTTCAGCGGTGAGGAGTCCTAATAGCAAAAACTGAAACATAGTTTGACTCAAACTCTGGGACAGTTCAAATGTCCAAACTGGCTGTCTTGTGGGGCCCCAACCGAACAGAACAGAGTGTGACTTCACTGACATCTAGTGTGACTCAGCAAGCTGGAAATTAGACATTTATGATATGTCTAAGTGTGACCTGTCATCAACTGCAGGAAAAATGGACCAGCAAATATTGTATGACTTTAGCTAAATAGATTAATTCAAATGAATCTGTGCCTTAGTGTTGTAGGAAAAGTTCCCAACTTTTTTTTTTTATAGGTATTACTTACCAACAGCTAATAGGCTCGAAGATGTAACGCCTCCCATGGGCGGATACAATATCAGTGGCCAGTTTTTCTAAAGCCCGCCTTATTTCTCACAGACATCTCTCCTGTGATTGGTTGATGTGGCTTTTCGTCACCCTGCGTGTGCGGTGGAGGTCACCGATTTTTTTTCCGGTTCGTTTTTGATTGGCCTTTGGAAGTTGCCGACGTCACGGTCCTGCCAGCTGATCGGAGTGTGAAGCCGGTTTGAAGAGAGGAGTTGGACCGAAGAGCGAGACCGGGGAGGAACATCGAGACGCGGCGAGGAGCACGGGGTGGGACCGCACAACCGGATACACAATGGACGGTTTTTTACCGGTCGTTTTTGGAGATTTCACGGTAACACTGTGGTGCCCCGGGCGCTCAAAGCCACTCTCACGTTGGAGTGAATTTGTGATTTTTCGACGTTCCGTCGAAACCTCTGGAAGTGTCAGAAAAAAAATTGATTGAGAGTTAAGGTGTGGCTACAGATTTTTAAGGTTCCGGCACTGAATAAATGTTTTTAAAATCGACAAATTTGCTTCAGAAAGCGTCCGGACGTCCAGCGTGGCCTTTTATAATCTTGTCAATTTAAAAAAGGGGATGTTACATAGGTCCTATAAATGTATTGCCACGTTTAGTTGCGCACCGTCGTGCTCAGCTGCTCATAGTAGCTCTGACTAATTGGCTTATTGTGCAGTTCGGAAGTAAATGGTGCAGTTCGTTCTGATTTGCACGTCGCTTTGGTTTCATAAGGGGTGAGATATGTAACGGACGTGGCAACTTTACAGTCGCTAGCTTCGCTAAATGCCACAGGCAAACTGGGCGTGGGGGAAACGGTCCAAAGAGTGTCTAATGAGCCTAAAATCTCTCTTTAGGGCGATAGAAATTGTGCCTATTTCCACGACTGTACTTTTATGCCCCTTTTAATAAGACGGTCGATTAAGCAGAGACACAGAAAGCACGACTGTCACATACGTTTAGCAAACTTTTTTTTTTTCTTCTAGCGGAGGGAACATTTAAAAGCTACAGGACGACGAGCAGTGGCTTTAAAAACGGTTAAATTAAAACAAAAGCAGGGGGAAGCGATGTAGCCCTGCATATTTATTGCCTGTCGTCCCGAAATCTTGATTTTCTGACTGGCTCTGAACGGGTGTGTCCCCACCGAGGCCAGTCGCTGAATGAATCTAAATCCACGGACGGTTAAGGCGACTTTCCCTGCTTCACAGTTGTCTCGACTTGTCAAATTTGGTCGAGGAGTCATTCCTTCCCTTTCACGCGTTTGTGTCACATTAACTCGATCTTAATTGAGTGCGCATTCAGGCTGACCCCGTGTCGTCTAATTACGGTAAGCCGTACGTCTTGAGGAGAGCAGATAGAGTGAATTCCTCAAGGCCCCACCCTTTTTGCAGCGCAACATGGATGTGGAGAGTTGCCCCCACCACCTCCGCCTCCTTCTCCTTTTTTTTTTCTCTCTTTCCTTCTCCCTCCCTCCGCCTCATTTATTTCCCCTTTAAAGCTTGTCTTATGCTGTCTTTCCTCTCGGTATCTCCAGGTGCGTTCAGGGGATCTCGTCCTTTAGCCAACTTTCCACTATGGCATCAGGGCCGTCCTTCTGGAATCCACTGAGGGGGTTAATTGATTGAGGTAAGACTGGGTTGCTTTTAAGTTGACCTAAGGGTGGAATTGATGAAGATCTTTGCCAGACATTTTAACCAGGACGTTATCTTGTATAGACATATCATGGTTGTTTGCCCTTATTTTTTTTTATTGTAACTTTGCTGTTTTCAGGGTAGTCATCAACCTGTTGCGAGTTTAGAAAGTCTGCGTATACTCTGCCAGCAATTTTCTTCCAATTGTAACAGCAGGGATTATGTAATTTTTAAAGGCTGTGTTCTCAGCCCTCCTACCCTGCCTTATGCAATCTTTGTTTAAAGGTTTCAACATTAAGGAAGGCTTTAACTCAAGATGTGATAACTCATTAAAACTCGGGTTTCAGAGCTCCAACTCTTAAGTGGAAAATTGTGTTGTCTTGGGTCACAGATGAGCCATAATCCCCCCCACCACCTCCCTCCTTTGCATTTTGTTTAGCAGTTGGAGGATTTTTCTGTGTCTGCTAAATGACAACTGGTACCTGATCTATGGAAGCCCCTGGTAGATCACTTGACCTTGTCCTCTCCCTTCTGGAAGATTAATTAAGAAGATCCTGTTTGTAGATTATTTTACGAGGCCCTACCTCGTTCTGAAAACCTCGCCTGATTAATTCTACACAATGTCTCTTGGAAACAAATGCAATTCTCAGGGTGGAGATGCTTTGGTAAGGCGTGTTATTTGCTGAGGCTTGCTCCATTGGTTCCTCAGGAGTAGCTACCAAGCCTTCTGTAATTATCTTCTCTTTACTTATGAATCATGAATTATACATGATGTCGCAGGCTGGGCCAGAGCCCAGTGCCACTGGACGCATCTGGGTTATCAGGATGTCACCACATGAATGCTCAGGCCCTGGTCTGTATTTTGAGAGAGTTAGCCTTGTCTGTGATCGTCCCAGCACATTTCCCACCCACACTCCATGCAGGAAGTGCGCTGTTTGAGCTGGGTCCACATACAGGAGTGTGAGAATGTATTTACAAGGCCGCGTTGACTCAAGCTACAATGACACATTGTGAGTGGATTGGTATGCGAAAAGGATGTGAAGTTATTATTAGAGGAGTCATATTTAAGTATTTTAACTGCACACAGACTGCCCAGGTCAGAACTGCACAGCAACATTGTATTTTCCAGATTTTAAAAATCTTATCCTTGCATTCTGTCAATGCAGACTAACAACACACTTTTAAAGAATTACGTTACTTCATAAATTTTTAGCTGGAGTCTCTTCTAAATGACAGCTGTACACACACTGTAGTCTGTGACACTGCACTTTTATTAGCTTTCACACCCTCTTGCTTTCTTCTCTTTTCCTTCTTGTGTAGATATTTGCTCAGTCTAGGCCTTGATGGCTCAGAATCACCTATATGCATGTGCGCTCGTAGTTATCTAGCACAACCATTGTTTTTTGCGGGGCTAGATTTGATTAATACGGCCATCCAGCAGTGACATCCATAACAGCCATCCCCAGACACAGACGGGCAAAAAGGACGTGGGGGGGGGGGGGGGGGTGGAGGAGATTGTATCGGATGTTTGTGCTGTATTATTTAGAGAAATGTCAACCTAAAAGTCAGCATTTTGACAAGTCTGCGTTTCCCTTTACTTGGGCATGAGGATTATTCATGTGTCTTAAAAACGTGTATGAATTTGTGGCAAACAACTTCCCAGACACTCCTGACAGCTTTTTTTGCTTTGTCAGTGTTGCTGTGATTTATCAAAAGCACAGAAATGAAAGTGAAGATGTATTATTTAAAGACTGCTAATTTAAGCTCATGAACAACCAGCCCTTTGAGTGATTTGGTAGAATCAGACAGGTTCGAACACTGACTGTTACTGAAGGCCAAATCCAGGAGGGGAGGATCTGCGGTGGAAATGCAGTAGCTGCAGTGAGGTTGCACAATTGAATGGCCACACCCAAACCTCCTCATGACTAACTTTGAGCAGCTCCAGGTAATATCTTTCAAGCTTAGAAATAACTTGTGCATCCAACATGCACAAGCAATTGGGAGAGGTTAACTGTAGAAACGAAGTCAAAGGTGTGTGTGCGTGTGATCGTCTGTGGGGCAGGTGTTACGATGCTGCAGGTCTATATTTGTGCTCTGATGGACAGACAGGTGTACCGTCTGTGCTTGATGGTACACGTCTGAACAGGACAAAATCTGAGATAAAATAGCTAGTCATGCAGCAGCATTCCAACTCTGTCTTTCCCTGATTAAATGTGATCTCTTTTATGGAGAGGTCCATCTTCAGTTTTCAGTCTGTGTTAATGAGTCTTAAGCTCGCATGTCCAGTATTCTGCATGTTTACCCAATGGTAATGCCCTCTGCAGCAATACAAAATGGACAGATTTTATCTGTTAAAGATAAATAACTTTTTTTTTTTTTACATTTCTGGGCCGTTTCACTGCAGAGCATCCTTGAAGATGGGCACCCATGGCCTTTTTCCATTAGCACCTCCTCAGTTTTACTCCATTTTGCCTGAATAGCCTCGGCTCGGTTTTGGTCGTTCTTCCCCTTAGTTTTTCAGTAAGATGACCCGAAAGCCCCACGATGTCATTTGTATGCGACACAAACACGGTACGACAATGAAGGACATTGCGGCGAGTTGGATAAACTGGGCTCAAAGCTTGCCCTGGATTTTCATCGCTGATGGGTTTTTTTTTTCCCTCTATAACGAGTATCTAAGTTTAGTTTTTCACACATTCCTATAGGTGACCTAGATGAAAACTTAAACTGTTGTGCTTCCTTAAACTTTACCACTGCTACATAAAGGCATCTCCAATAACAGTCTGCAAGAAAAGGGGAGTTAAATTAAGGAGTAGGGTAGACCTTCCTGGGCCTTTCTGAGTTTTGATTGGTGGGGTTTAATAAGACCTGGCCTCCTGCAATCATCGCCTAAGCTGAGCTGAAGCAAGCAGCACTGAAGCTGAAGCAATGCAGTAGCACTCTGGGCTTTGGGCTGGGCTCTGCAGGGCCGGCGGTGAAGAGCGGTGGGCCTCTCAGCAGACCGGCTGGAATGTGGACCATATGTAAGAGGCATCCCAGGAATGTAACTCAGCCTCGATGAACTGACCAACCTAAAGATGCTGGGAGAGCTGGATAAGGAGGAGAAAATGAAGGACAATGATATGGAAGTGTAAAGCAGATCAGGAAACGCAAATGAAAGTTGCAAAAAGATAAAAGATAGGTATTTGGAGGGTGGGAGCCTAATGAAGTGCATCAAAAGAAGGAAAAGGAGGGCGTGTTGTAAAAAAAATAAAGCTATATGGAACGTATTTAACCGATCATGTATTGTGGTGCTCTTTCAGGAACAAAGTGTTTTTTTAATCGGAATAAAAACAAGAATGTTTTGGGGAAATTAATGAAGCTGGGATACTTAAAATATTTGCTTTGGTACGGCTGATTTGATGTTTTTCATGGGGATTATGAAATATGAGCAAAGGCTACACAAACATAATTGGCTTTTAGAAAACTACTACACAATACTTCAGTTTTTGTAATTACACAAATAAAATAAAATAAACTTTGTGACCTGTATTAATTTTTGAATATGTATTGCCAGTATTTTGTAAATGGACAAAACCATTTTAGGTGGGTTACCACCTTTCATTTCATGTGCTTGATGTTTTATTTATACATTTATTTCCTTTGCCTCTCACACCAGATCCATGTGTAATGACTCGTTGCTAGGGAAGAAAGAAATGTCAGGAGCTTGTCGTTATAGCATTGTAGGTTATTCTAAGTTGACCTGTAGAAAGTAGGGAATGAACGGGGAACTGAAAATGAAAGTTTTGCTGGGAGAAGCAAGTCACCGGGAAAAAAAGGAAGGTTCCATAGATTCAAGGAAGTTGCGTGCTTCTGAGTAAATGTGTCTGTAATTACCGTGTATTTATGAGGCAACCTGCCCCAATGGTACAGACTTTGTTTCAGGCTTAAAGCTGTCTGATAACACCTGAGCAGTAACTTCTGACAGTGAAATATGGGAGTTTATTATCATGAGAGCTCCCGGCGTCGGTTTAAAAGATAATGCAGCATATCTGGCTTTAGTTGAAGAGCAGTGTCGGACCACTATGTTCTTCCAGCTCACTAATTCAGGCTGAATGTCTCTGTTAGCTTAGCACACTGTGCTCTTAGGCCAGCTGGGTACAGCTGGGGCCGGAGCAGCAGGAAACACTCGTACAGATACACACAGACACTTATACAAGCCTTCAGTAAACTTTGTTTTTTTCTTTAACCAAATATACTGCTGCTATCTTTCCTACAGTCACACACTCCCTGAATGAGCATTTAATTTAACAGTAGTCGACCTTCACGTGTTTTGTTTGTTTGATTATTTCTTTTTTAATTGTGTGTCTTTTTAGCTTATAAGTGCAAAGGTGAAAATGGGGTAAATATGGCAGTGGGAAAGCTTGTAGCAACTGGACCCAGAATAGGCCAAACCGTTCCCACAAACAGGAGGCTTATGTTATATTACCTCGCTGCCATCTTCAATCTTTTGAATTTTCATTCATTTGTTTTAGGTTTTAGTGAAGTTTTATGGTGCTAAAAACACCAGGTTCTGTTACTGCATGTCCTGCAGCGTAACTTTAACTTGTGAACGTCAGTGTCTGTGCTGAAAGAGTCAGACAACCCCAATCTTCTTTTCTTTCTTTTTCTCAAATGTGTATTTTTCCCCAGAGAAAAATAAATCCTCCATTAAAAAGGTCTAGCTTGGTTTAGCACGTTTAACAGGCAAACTAACTTAATGAAATTCAACCGATAAGACATGGATTTCATCCTTTCACATGGAACTCTCTTGCTGAGGACGAAGGATAGTTTGGGTGAAAGGATGATACTGTCAACTCCCTGGATTTGTACCATGCATGGGCAGCTGCCACTTCTCATTCATTTGCCCGACAGGCATTTCCTGTCTTCCAGCACACTAACTAAACTGCTAGTTTTAGGGGGAGGGTGTATGTATATGCAGAGAGAGAGAGGAAGGATGCATTCATGGGGACTACAGAGGCATTTAACTGGAGCAAGGGATGGGCACAAACAGATACACTGGACCAAACAATGTAGTCTTTGACACACTCCTTCCCAGTGGTAGGAAGGGAGATGACAGCCAGAGGAAGCACACAAATCTTTTCTTTATGTTGAGCCTTCTTTCTCCAGTGTTCACACCCCTACTTCCACTCCTCTGTGCCACTATCTGTCTTAGGAACGTTTTATCACTCTTTTCTTCAATTGTATGTACAAAATGATTTTTCTTTTTATCCCTGTTTTTTTTTTTTGGTGTGTGGATATCTGAGACATCTGAGCAATAGAAACTATGAGCCTTGCTACCCTTCACAGGGCACTGTGACACACAAACATTCACTGATTCTAACATTTGGATCAGGAACATTCTTTACATATCGCTGAGGTTGACGCCTACCTCCAACCTTTCCTACTATAGATGCATTGTTTATTGTTCCCATACATCCCTGATCCCATATATATCTGTCCTAGATCCTTGTAGATGTTCAGCAGGGCTTCTCTGCAAGGGCCATTTCCTATTCCTCTTTCCCACCTGCGGACTTCCTGCCAGCTGACATCACTGTCTTCCTTAAGCAAACACCCCAGTGGCTTTGGAGGAAATCAGAGCATTAGCAAGCTGTGCACTCTGGATGAAAGACGGCTGCAACATTTTACACCAGCATGGGTAATGACCATGGCATAATTGCGGTCAGGTTTTGCAGCTAGATGTGTGTCTTTGGTGCATCAGTTCCCCGTTGAGCCATTGCATGTGTGTGTAGCCGTGTTACTCACCGATGCTGGGTTTCTTGGGCTTAGCATCAATGAGCGATTCAATACTTTTCTCAGCTCCGTCCTAACCGCTGTCTTTTTCTGCATCCCTTTTATTCACCCACAGCTCTCCAGCTGGGTCCTGAAATGTAGAAAAAAATCTTATTATGACATTTCTATTAACTGGATGTTTCCAACATGTGGCATGGCCAAACCAGCCAAATGCTGTTATGAGCAATACATCAGGCTGGTACAGGATTTAATCCTGCTTTAAAGAATGTCCATAACTTAAACTGAAACGGTTTAAATCATTCATTCAAATTAGGATGAACAGCAGTCATGGACAAAAATAGTGCACAATTCAGATGCACAAAAATACAGCGCGCACATGGTATACTCCCCCCTTTTCTGATTTCATGTGACTCTGATGGATCTTTTGTACATTGTGAAAGACTGAGCCAGTCACAGAGCTGTAGATCATGGTGGAACCCTGCAAACCCTGTCCCTATGCATGTATACATTTACCCATTACCGTGTCTTATCCATACACATTAAACCTACCTCCTGTTCACTATAATAGGTTCCAGTCTCTCTCAGCTTGCTGTCTCCTTTGTGATCAATATGAGAGGCTAGAAGCATGAGTGATATACACTATGTCGGTGTTAGCATGCATATTTATCAGAATTACACTTCAGCAACGTGTCAGTGTTTGATTGTTTATGTCTACTGAATGCATTCCCGTTTGGTTAGGAGATCCCTTCCAAATGTATATCAGGGAAGTACTGGCAAATACATATATATTGATCTGCTGTTCACTTGAAAGCAATTTGTCATGGCCTTAGGAAAAGGGTTCAGTGGGGTGTGTATATGATCAAGTCCTGACCAGCAGGGAGAATTGCAGATTTTTCTACCAGTGTATGCACTCCTCCAAGTAAGATTTGTGTATGTTTAGTGGAGAAGGCAAATTGGCTTTTTTATGTATATAAAACCAACATGCAGGACTATATTGCATACAGTATATAACTTGTATTATTTGCAGCCTTTATGTTTATGGAAACTGCCACTGAGGTTTACAGACAACAAAGAAATTCTGTAAAGAAAACCCATTGGATATTTCAGAATGGTACCTCATACTTGGTATAAAAGGAAAAACTGAGCAGGATGGTATGGTACAAACTGGAATTGAGCTGTGCAATTGTTTTGTCGGTTGTGAATTAATTATTCTGGGGTGTGCCACCATGTTGCAGTCATAAAGCTAACATTAGCCTTTCTGCCAAGCCTGCAGCTTTGAAAGAAAACATATTTCCAGTTCCAAAAAAGATGTGAGCTTGATGCTGCTTGTAAAATGGGTGTTGTTGATGTGTTTGAAAAACAGATAAGAGGCTCGCCAGAATCTGTTTGAAAGTTTCTGTCATCCTCATAACACACCTAGCACATGTGTCAGATTAGCCTGCATCTTCTGTGGAAAGAAAACGGTAAGCATTCTTGAATTTATTCCATTGTCCATCTTCTCTGTGCTGCATGTAATTTTCCTTCAAATCAGATATACCCAGATATATCCACATCTTCCAAACTAATTTGGTGGCTGTGATAATGAGCAAGCGCATTTCCGACTCTGGAAGAAACCCGCTACATGACGTCAGATCACTCTGTAGAAGAACTTTGTCATTTATAAAAAACATTTGTTATTGTGTTGCTTTAGTCTAACATCTGTCTAATCCCTGGTTAAGTCACCTCACCCCCACTGCTAAACTCACAGTTACTACTCTTAGAAACTAATTTGTTTTTTTAATGTTTTAAAGAATTGCCTTCTGATTCTTAATGCCTTTCTTTTCTATCTCAAGATTAGAGGAAAACAAACAGGCAGGATACACCTTGGTGCATGTTAACCTTCGAGTAATGACTCAATTTGGAGATAGTAGTCTGTTACTTCCAGGTGTTAACTTATCACCAGCTCACTGCCAACTATGCTTGAATCCCTCTCACTGTGTGCTGCTTATGTGTCTGCGTGTTTGTTCATGCACATTTCGAGAAGCCATTTTCAGCCTGTTGCTTAGGCTGGCTGTAATTGTCCTGGGAATTGTCAGCTCTGTGTAATAAATCAGTCCTCTGGTACACTGTGTTCTTCCACTCCGGGATGGCCTCAGTGTGCGTGTTGTGTGCATGCTTAACATAATATGAGCAGAGAGAGAACATAGCTAAGAAATAATTGGGTTCGAAAATTACATTTAAAGGGAAGAAAACTGCAACTCTTTGTCACAAAAGGCTTTTTTAATTTGCTACAGACTGAGCGTTGTTTCTCATGTCTTGTAGAAAACCAATAAATATGTGTAATTGGAGTGCAGTGTGGGTAAAAACTTTTTTTTAGCACCTTTTTGATTTAAAAAAAAAATTGTATTCTTTTTTTTCAATTTATCTAAGCCACACCCTGAGGTTACCAATTGAAGCTGTTTTTTATCCTAAGTTGGAAAAATGTGACAAATTTCTTCATGTTAAGAGTTATAACCCCCTTAAAAATGTAATCCATTTTTATTCTCTGTTTTTTCTGTGGTAGTGCTTCTCTCTTTCTAAAGGCATTTTGATCGAAACTGACAAGTTGGATTTGAGTGTATTGCCAGGGGGAGACTTCTCTGTGTCATATTAGTGTTGTTGCATGGTCACTAGCCAGAGTTTCTTGAAGCAGTGCAAATCTCTAACCTTATGTACATTTGCTTCTCTTTTCATTGGCCTTTTTTTTTGTGCATGCAGTTTTCAACATATTTACCTTCATCCATCCTTTGTGCAAAACTGTAATCAGCTGGTTTGAATACAATCTGTGGAACACCAGGACAAACTAATCCGGTCACAATTAACAAAAGCCAGTGGTGCTATCAGGTGCCGTCTTTGTAAATTTACTCAATGAATACAAAGGAGGAGCCTTTGCCCTGGATCTCATCTCCAATATTACACACTCACAATGGATCTCTTTGGATTCAGTACAAGATCAAGGCCAACAAGGCCCATTCAGAATTCTTTCTCAAACGAGTCTCAGTGGAAAAGGACCATGTGGTCACAGTGTGTGTGTGTGTGTGTGTGTGTGTACGCGCCTCTGCAGTCCACAGTTTTCTGCCGTTGCTCAGAGCAGCGTGGGGTTCGTTGAGTTTCCAGGGGTTGTTGGGTTCGCTGTGCTGCTGGAAGCTAGTTTGCCTAAAGTCCTGTCCTTGAACTGTGAAAGAATATGCTGGTAGGGAAAGGCTTTTCAGACAGACAGGCTGCAATAGTTGAAGATAGGCCAGCTGAATGGACGCCAGGCAAGACAAATCTTGGGCTACTTGCAAGTTTTACAGTGACCAGCAGAAATGGGATAAAGTGGCACATCATTACACACTGACTTTTCTTGTCACATATTATACACTTGATGATTATGCTTGTAGTCGCCAATATCAGTCATTTAAATGTCTTAATCTTTTTCATAAAATTTCTTTAAATTATATTTTTAGAAATGCATATTGTGGGACTTATCCCAGAACTTAACTGGGACTTAAAAAAGAAAAATACTTTACATGTTTTTGATAACAATCGCGTACCCTAGGGAGTGGAAGTGTCCAAACTGCAAACAAAATTCCTTCAATCAGCGCTGTATGACTGCTGTAAACTGAACTGCCCCACAGGACAAGAGCTGTTTTCTGTCAGGAGTTCCAGGCTGTAAGCAAAGGCCAATCTAGCTAGTTAGCAAATACGTCTGCATTTAGTTAGAACAAAAAAAGCTAAGAAAACCCTAACAGTCAGCTGACGGTGTCAATGCTGACCACTTACACTACTTACTTTAATGCAAACGAATAAGGACACGTGAATGTTGGGGGATTGTTCTAGGTTTTATGTTTCTATCTGTGTCTACACTTTCCCCCCGAGAGACTGCCTTGAAGTCCACACAGGAAAGAGCAGTCTGTGGGTGCAGCTGAAGGCAGCATGAAGGTGTCTTCTAAAGGTGCGTGTAACAGCTGATGAGAATCAAACACTGGATGAGAATCTCACCAGAAAAAGGACCCAGCTTTTTTATGGACTTATTCTGAATGACCCCAGCAGCTCTTTGAATTGTAAAGTGATGTCGGGTTTCAACAAGTTTAATTGACAACGTTTCCATCATGTCAGCCTCTTTTAGTCTCTCCCTCTTAAAATTTGAAGCTGAGTTAATTAATTTTATGTACATATGTTTTCTCAGGTTCTGATGCATATAGCTCCTTGTTGGGGGCTCAGTGGCTAACCTACAGCAGTTCTTCACTGGCAAGCTTTATGTTCTTGCATATCAGCTAAAGCTGCCAGCTGAAGAACTGTTGTGGTTGGCTATTTTCTGCGCTGAGGATCTGCCCATTCCCAGGAATGATATGATAACGACAGTCGAAAACCTCACCTCTGACCATCATATAAAATTCAAGCACAAAAGTCATGTCACTTATGCAGCACGTTCATGTGTTCATATTCACACCATGACACCTGCTGTATCTTGTAACAATGGTATTGCAGCATGGAAAGCATCTGTCATTCTGGATTACATTTTTATGCAGCTCATTTTATTTGAATGATATTGTGATTTTTATTGTACATTACTGGCAGAACTGGATTTTCATCCACCTTCTATCATCCCACTGTCATGTTAAGTAGCTTATTCTGCTCTAATTTCATGTATATGTTCTTTAAAAAAATGTAGTTTTTTTCTTTTATTCAACTTTTTACTCAATTTTTTTGTGAAAGTTCAGTGTTTTAAAGAAAGTACCGTTTACAGCTTTTAATCAGTCGAACAAATAAGTAATCACACTATGCAAGTAATAGTACAACAATAATTGTTGTGTACATTTATTGAAAAAGTAGTGCTTGTTTTTTTACCTGATATAGATATTTTATACATCAAATTATTGATTATTACATGGAAAATAATTGAAAACTATCTTTGCTTAAACAGGGTATTTAATAGGACAGACAGCTGAAGTCTGCTGTCTTCAATATTTTTCCTCTCCAACACCCTAAGTGTGGTGCTGAGAAATAGGCATGTAAACAGGCAGACAGACATCTTGCCTGTGACCTTCAGAAACTATAAATCCAACTTCAAGAGAGAGGGCAATGCCCAGAGCAGGATGTGAGAGCAAACGTGTCCCTTTAAAAGCTGCCAGCCAGCGTTAAACAGAGGGAAGGAATGTTCTGAGGCCTTAACAAAACCAGATGCCCCGGCTTACTCTCCCTTGCACACATGCTCTATGCTGCTTGCTCTCACTCCCTGAGCTTACTTAACACCACAGATGGAACCAAGAACTTCCAGATTTTTTGCTTAGCCTGTCTGACGTACATCAGCCTCCTTATCAGCTTCTTTCAGTGTAGACTGGCTCCTTGCTCTGTGTGCCCCAATCTCCTTATCTTCTTGTCTGCTCCTCTTTACTTCTATGTCCTTATATTGGCAGACCTTTTCCTTCATCCCCTTCACCAACCCCCCAGTCGTCCTCCGCTTTACAGATAGACGAGCGCAAACGTACATGGGAGACACCGACACAGGATTATTCCAGTCTGTCTCATGGACATCCTCTTTAGGTAGTACTGCCAGTCCTCTGCATTAATGCGTCGTAACACTGCATAGAAGGTTCACGCCTTGACCTTGTGTGTTGCCTTAGTTTGTTTCAAGTCAATGGCTTGGCTGCCTGAGCCGCTCCAAGGGAATTGGGCTGTGAGTGCATTAAGAGATTGCAAAAGGAAGGTTGCATGAGGAAAAGCAGCTGCGGTAAAATGGATCCACCTGACCCAGCAGGACAGGGTTGGTTTATTGTATGGAAAGGATATGTGTGTGTCTGAAGGCATGTGTGGGTATGCACTGCTAACGGAAACCGTTTTTTGGCATTTTTTTAAAAGCTTTTTACAATTTTGACCAATTTTTAAATGGGTCTTAATGCCTCGGCCTGTAAGAGATCTAATTGATATTTCTGCAAACTGGCAGGAATTTGCCAGTGCCTAATCAAAATCAGTTGGCCTATTTAAGAAGACTACCACCTGTTTGCATAGGACCACACAAGTGATGATGCATGTTGGATGGAAATTGAACGTGAAAATATAGCTTTCCAAATGGAACATCCAAAATGCAACACATTTCTAGGCACAAACATGCTGCCTAATCTAACTAAGTTGGTGAATAGATGGTGGGAAAAGTCAATGGCGACCATCCGTGTAATCCAGATATTCTTTACTGAGGAGCAAACAAACCAGGTGAAGCAACTTTCTGGACTTTCTCTTCAACTCTCAAATGCATCGACTCTGCTTAAGTCTGTCAGCAGCTTCATTCATTTGAACTGATTTCCCAGGACAGGTTTTAAAGCCAAGACTGTGGAAGACATGGATATAGAAGACCACATGACTGAAAGCTTAATGGGTTAAAGCTTTAAGTTTTAAGACAACATACAGTTGAGTCTGGGTCTGACTGATCCAGAACACAGTAGAGCAATCTGTAGAAACCTGAAGGATACTGTTCAATGACAATCCCCAACTCTTGGGGAACTTTTATTCTTATTGAGGTGGAATGTTCCATGAAAGAAGAGCTAAGTTTGTTAAACTAAACATGTTGAGAATGAATGAATATGTCATGAAGATACATTATTGCTTATTTCATTCACAAAGTAGTCCTCAATCTTGTTAATGCTGTGCCATTGTGGGGAACTGAATGTATGATTATGGTTGGAAACTATCCATTTTAAAACGACATCCCAGTAGATAAAATGGAAAACTATATATCAACTTCTTTCATCTTTCTTTCAGATTCAGATGACTTTACTTGTGCCACCAGATCATGGAGGCTGTGCGTGTGCCAGCTGTGTGAGCAAAATAGTCACAGAATGAGATGAACACACAGCTGCTGCTAACAGAAGACTGGTTTGATCTACATACCAACTGTCACTCATAATAAATTTAGTATGGCTCACAGGCCTTTTATGTTTTCATTTGAAAAGAAAGGTCCTAAATGTTTTCTGTTCAGCTAGGTTTCCACAATTGGTTAAATTGGTCAATCAATAAGAGGACAGACTAAGAAAAATAGTTCCGATGCATTAGCATCCAATAATGACATCTGGTACTTTGGGTTACAAGCAGTTTCAAAGAATTAAAAGAATCCATTAGAAATACATTTTTGAATGAAACTTTTAGCATTAAATTTTCATTCAATGTGAGTGCTTTGTGCTGGGTTTAGACTTGCATGTCAGGAGCTGCAGCACTACACGTTATTGTTCTACCTTCCCGACTTACAGACGTCGCTAATACACATCTTGCTCGAGACATACATTATACTCTAGGTTGGAACATAAATGATAATCCTCTTAAGGTGTGAGCTGCTCTATTAGCTGTATAGTAAACCCTTACTCAAGCAATTTGCCCTATATGTAGATGACGTGGTGGAAAGCGCTGTACTAAATTGGGATCTGACGGTACAGTTATCTGCTCATTTGTAAATCTGCACATAACAATGGTGAAAATGATCATGACTCAACTGTGGAACGTACCTCTTCCAACCAGCAGTAAACCTTAATTTAATGTCACAAAACAGGAATTTTACATAGTACGCTTAGCCGGGGATCACGGTAAGCTGAGTGGTGAGTATTTACTGTGCTCCACAGAGCTCGGACATCTCCATGGAATGCATCCAGCAATACTGTAACTGATTACCACCATGGTGACGTCAGTGAGGGTCTCATGTTTGCCTTGGATTAGCCAATCATTTTTAGCAAACTTTTCACCATAGTAGTCTGCTGGGGGTTAGTCATTACACAAGCAGCTCTGCTTCACTGTGAGCTTCAATGTAACGCTTTTCCCCATTAGTAGGGTGGGTCAAACCATTTTCATCTGAGATGCTACCAAATGCTTCAGAGCTTTGCATGAACGCAGAGGAATCATTGAAATGGTCTTTCCTCTCAGCGCTTGGTTGCTTATACAGTTTGGAATATACTTTAGACCTTAGGCAGCTGACTTTTGTAGAGAAGGTCACAGAAGCTTCCTATCATCTTTTCTGGCATTTAAATCTCTGTCCTAAGTACACCGTCAAGATTCTCCTTTGGATGCTGTTTCAACTTATTTGAGATCTTATCTGCCCTCGCTGTCGTTTTTTATCAGATGGTCCTTTTAGGCTAATGGTTGCTGGAGTGGCACGTGATGTGTTTTAGCAGACTCTTAATAATGAATTAACCCAGAGAGCAAAGCTTTAAGGAGAAGATGCGCACAAATAACAAGGGTTAGTTTTTCTTCTTTTCTTTAAATATATTGTCCGTTGTAGTGTCTTTCAGACATTATTTGCTCACTTCTTAAGTCAAAGCAGGAAGAAGCCCCAAGGCCAGATCTGAAGAGGTTTACAAACCTCTCCTAAATTCTTCCTTGTGGGTGAAATCATGTGAAAGCTGCTTAGGCAGATTATCCCTGCCTCGACGGCAGCTGGCAGCGAGATCCTTGGGAGTGCACCTGACTCAATACTCATGGTGACGCAAATGCTGCCTGTGGCGCAGCGTGCTTCCACAATCCACAATGACCTTTACCCTATAGATGGAGAAGTGAATCTTGTGGCCAAAAGCTTGCAGAAACTGATTCACCGCTCAGAGTAAAGTACAAGTGGTTTGATCACACCCAATTGCGACACATTTAATCTTTTACAAACGAAGCAAGATAATCAGAAAAATTGATTGAGAGATGTGTTTTACTGACAGAGATTGTGTGATTGTAATTATGTTATATTAAGTGATTGATTAGGGTCCCTAATCTATGTTTCACTTTTGATTCTATTTCAACACAAGAAGGCTTTTGTAATTCTATATTTTCAGAAAACTACGGTAGTGGTTACTTTGCGGCTGGTGATTCAGTGGTGCAGTTATGTCCACGGTGGGGTCTGTTCTGAGACATGAAAAGTCTTTATTAGTTAGTAACAACCGCTAAGGGAAGTTGTAATCCAGAGCAGGGAATTTTGCCTGGGTCTGCTGACATTTGTCAAAGTCTGAAAAGTACATGGTGGTGGAAATCCTCATTCCTTTTGAAAAAGATCTTGGCATGAGAATAAGAGCCAACTGATTCCAACTATTTTTCTATTGAGGTCCGATGGGTGCAGTCACAACACAAAAACATAATGCTTAAAAGAACATTCAGCCACTGAGAAGAGTTTTATTAAAAAGTGAAGAGATTCACTCCCGGGTTTTTCACTAAGACATTTCAAATACAGCTTCTTTTAAAGTTTACAAAACTGTTACCTTTTAAAAGTCGTAATTCACTGTGACGCTCAGTCATTCAATCTGTCTATAAACATACTGTTACTGTATTATGTAGATGACCTGAAAATCCTATGAATATCACTATAAAAATCACTATGAATAGTGAGCTGTATTTGAATTTGCACAGGAAATCCCATATTTAAGGCAGAATGTATAAATTGAACATTTTCCAAAGCAACAAAAATGTAGCAAATGTAGCACAAAAAGGTTTATAGTTGGAACTGAAACCAATCCTGTACCGTCTACAGGATTGAGAGATTATACCAAGCAGAGCTCAAACATTGAGCAAAGTATCTAAGCTAGAATCCATCCTGTCTCAAAGGAGCCTCCACTCGTGATGTGTTCTACACATTGCAGCCGATACTTGGCCAGCACCAAGCGCCCAAAATAGATGTTAGTTCCAGATAGATGGTCTGTGAGGAGAACGAGAAGGGGAGGCAGTGTGAGATGCAGGAAAATATCGCAAAAGAAGAAAAGGCCACTGCGTTCTACACTGTGTGTGTGCATGAGGTGACGTCAGGAATGGTGCTCTTGTCAGTCTGGTGCTCTTCAGTGAGGGCCTATTACATAATTCCTCGGAAAGTCTGACCACAGTGCAGCAGCCAGACAATCTTGTTAAATAGCTGTGAGCAGACATACATAGAAAGGCTGAGACAAGTACATCCAAAGTATCACACAATTTTAGATGGGGTTTTTTTTTTCTTCAAACCACTCACTTAAACAATCACTGTGATGGGTTCTCCTTGAATCTGCATAATTGGCCAGCTCACAGCGGTCCATAAATGTCTGTGCACTGAGGTGGAGAAAGTGGAGGCTTACCCAACAGGGTTATAAATAACTGGAGGGCCTGCACCTTAAGACGGTTTTGTCTGAGTGGAGGGCGTTCAGAGTTCATTGTAACCAGACAACTTAATCCCTGGTAAGACAGAGGTAGAGGGGACTGGATCTTGGATGTCTGACTGATTTTTAACAAAGGAGCAACAAATATTGGCTCATTGGAACTTTCTGTGAGGAGTTTGTATGTTCTCTCTGTGTCTGCTTGGGTTCCCTTCAGGTACTCCCGCTGTGTGGCCCTGCGATGGACTGGTGACCTGTCCAGGGTCCAACCTGCTTCTGGCCCATTGTCAGCTGGGATAGACCCCACCCCACTGGGAATAAGCGGTATAGAAAATGGATGGATGGATGTTTAGATTAGCAAAGAAATTGCTTGAAACTTTCTGAAGGCTAAGAAATGGTTTTATAGATACTTCTTTAAACGGACAATGTAATGTATGGATCCGTGAGCCATAGATGCTATAGAATCATCACGTCATTTTAAAGTGTACAATGGCAGGGATTGTTTTTTTTTTTTGAAAATGGACAGGTTTATAATAGGCTCACTTTAACTGATGAAATCAGCAAAGGCGAGCCAAACTGAAAAAATCCAGCTGTTGGCTGGATAGTGAAAACAGCTTTTCCACAATGAAAAGCCTTCAGGGTTGTTTTGTGTGTCAGGGTGTGTCCCTCTCTGTGTGCAACTCACGCATATTTGAGGAAATTGTCACCGGTTTCTCATGAGGACCAGGACCAACTCAGTTCCGCGCGGCGCTATGAAAGCACATGGTCCACATTAAAGAATCTCAGACAATTCAGCGGGTCGCCGGGGCGTGTTCACCATCAGCTTCTCCAGTCCAATGTCAGGCTTTTTCAGTGATCTTCCCTTTTCAGAAAATGACAGCCTCTGACTGGATGATCTCTCCTGGGATGTGTGAGCAGAGCTCTCCAAGTTCACTGGGTTTGTGCTCAGTCATGCAGACTGTGCCCATGGGCTGTGATACTGTAAGAGTGGCATTGATGCATTATTCACTCAGTTTAATTAGCTCGCGAAACTTCACAGCCCGTGTTCTGTTAAAAAGATCCAAAGCACCTATAGGTGAGGTGGTGGATTTATAGGCGTTGGAGTCGGTCCTCTCGATCCACATTTCAGAAGGTGTGAGATGATCATTTGTCATTTCATGTTGTGCCATAGCAACTGACAATTGTGAAGTTCTTCAATTTTGGGCCTCTGTGACATCTCCGAGTTATCCAACTGCTTCAGGAACAGGTAAAGGATGGTTTTAGGGACAGAGCCAGGTTGATTGTATTGAGGTCAGACAGGATGGTCACTGAACAACACCCATTTAATCCGTTGACCTGGACTAACCCGCAGATTAGACCAGCTTGTTGGGGGGAAATACTCAGGTTGATCCTGTCACTCTCTGTTGGCTGCACTTCAATCACACTCAATTTCCCACGTCCCCCTCTCATATCCCCACCGGCCCAGCAGAAAAGGTCAGTACTTCTCATCACATAGTTTGATGACAGCAGAGAACTACTTTCAACAATGACTAATGACAGCGGAGCTTGCAGGGTTTTGTAATAGGATGACTTCACAGTATTAAGTGCGGCCCCAACCAGAAGAGGGCTGGAACTATGAGACAATAAAACCCTAAGCCAGTTGCATTACAGTAATCAAAGTGGAAACGCAACATTAACACCTCCACATTATCTTGAATAACACCTGATATCAGCAGTGCTCTGATGCGGCTTTCAAATGTGAAACTCCTGGTATGTATTTGGGACCGATGACTCTTAAATGAAGAATTCAACTGTGAAAGATGTCACAGAAGGTAAACACAAAAAAAAATGTTTTACATCATACACAGTTTTTTGCCTGCTGCCTCTTTCAATAATTATATTTCTTCTGTAATGATGCCATTATTAGTCGAAGTTTAACACATATGACTGCAAAGCATTTATGTGGCATTTTTATGAAAATGTTTTGAATAAAGCTTTTTATATGGGAAAATAAACAGAAATGTACTTGTGACATTTATCTGCTGATGGGAAACGCTGTTTGCATTGCTGAGAACTTTTATGGTAAATTGAAAAAGTTGTTGGTAAATGGAAAAAGTTTTTATTTTCTCTGACTGAAAACACTGACAAGGCTCAAATTGATAATTTTTTATTGTTCCAACAGTTGCTTATTTTGTTTTGCATTTGCACAAATAAAACTACGGACTGTTTGTTTGTTTCAATATTGGAGTTATTTCATATTTTTGCTGCGCTTGAAGTTAACAGATATTTATATCTCAGTTTTCCTTTTTTTTAAGGTTAAATCCTTATGTAATGTTACATTGTATGACCAAGTGTAGTGAAAACTTTCTTTGAATTTGAATATGTTCTTTATCTATCCACAAAATTGTTTGTTCTTAAACTTGAATATGACCACTTTACCTATTTCTCACCTAATTCCCAAATAATCTCCCATTTTGACTCTCCACCATTTCAATTTTCAAATCTCTGAACTTGTACGGCCCTCTGGTATTCAGAGGAGCCGGTACTCTACGTCCGGTGCAAAACAAAAAGACAGCGGCAAGTAGTTCTTTCTTGGTAATACTCCCTTTTTTTTCACAAGCTGACACAATTTCCTGACATATTAGTAAAATGCCTCAAAGGGATCACTCCTAGAACTTGAAGTGACCCGCTAGAATCCTCTAAGCCCTTCTTCTCCTCATGGTCTTCCCCTGCTCAGATCTTGAGCACTCATTAACCCTAAGAGCACATTAGAACTGTATGAGAGCCTGAACTTAGATAATACAACAACCTAACAGAAAGACACTTGACTAGCGATCTCATGCTGAAATATTTATGTTTCTCAGATCTGCTGTTTGGCCATTCACAGTGAAAGAGCTGCAGATAATCGAGTTATGTGACAAATAACATGACTACAACTGGATGTAAATTATTTCATATACCGCAGAGAAAAGTTCACCATTGCTCTTTTTTGTGTTTTTATTTCTATTTTAAATGTATGGCTGTTGAAATGGACAATATTTCCGTGTTTTTTTTTTTTTTTTTAAATTATTCTGAAATTAAGTTACTCTTAAGAAACAGGTGAAATATCCTAGCTTCAAATTGTAGAGGAAATTTAAAAAATGCAAGAAGTATAACATTCTTGCTGGAATATAAAACATTACCAATATAGAAAAATATTAGCTCTTTTTTAAAAACTTTTTCGTTAGTTTTGGTTAAATATAAAAATCTAAATGCAATGGTTTGATTCAAGCACCCACTTTTAAAGCAAACTAATGCAGCAAGTTAGACAGAGTACAGTGACTTGTGCTGCACATTTCAATGGATCACTGAATGCCTTGTTTTAGTTGAAAATATTGAAAAAATTATCATTTTGACTTTGTAAACTATTTTTCAATGTAATATTTATTTTATAGTTCAATCTAATTAATTTTTTTATCATGAATAAGCCTGTTCCATTTCTAACTGTAACCAACAATCATTTGCTATTAAGTGTTCCACTTTATTTGAAATCTTCTTTAAAGATCAGATGATGGCGATAATCTTATGTGCAATGTCATCAGGCTGCTTTTCTGCTTTTAGCTTTAACATAAAACAGTCATCATAAATCAATGTTTTTTTTGTGTCAGTTTTCCATCTAAGTGCGTTTATCTTTCTTATTACAAAACCAGATCCAGTATTTCCTGGGCCGTTTCATATTTATTAGTGTGAGCATAAGAAACACGGTCTATGCGAGGGCATTTATGTGCCATGTGCATTTTGCCCTTTGTCCTTGCTGCTATGTGTTCTGGTATGTAGCTAAAGGTCGAGGCCAGGCACTGAGCAGTACAACAGGGGCCCGGTCAGGGGAGCTCAGGCTGGGAAGAGCTGCAGAGTCAAAGTCCAGCAGCCTTAAGTAGAGATTATGACATAGCCATGAATATTACAGTGCAACAATATACATCCTTGTGCAAAGTCTTTAAGATAAGCGTGTACTATCAAATGATTGAGGCACTAAGCATGTTTTTGAGCGATTTATATTTATTTTGCTGCAGCTGCAGAAATTGCATTAGGTAATTCATAAGTGTAAGTCAAGAGAAGCTGAAAATGTGTAATATTCTGAGTGTTGAATAGTTTCCACGCCCAAAATGTTGTATGTAATAGTGACATACAAGTAAAACAACAGCAATAGTTATTTTTTTATAGCATAAGATGGTGCAGGGGTCCACAAGCTGTTTATTAACCTCTTATACTTACAGTGCAACTACTATTATTCAAATAGGAAAAAACTATTCTAAAGCAAAAAATGACACCACCAAACCAGTAGTAGTTGTAGCAGGAATTAGCTGAAGAAAATGTGAAAATATGGCATCGAAAGTGAACAACCGATAAAAGATTTGAAGAAGCAGAAAAACAAGAGGGGAAATACAGCTATAAGATTACAGGAAACCATGTATGTTTGGTTCGATTCAAAAGTTGTTTTTGGAATTTAGAAAAGCAAAATTTTAGCTTTTCAACACAGAGATGAAGAGTTTTGTGTGAGCAGATGAAAGTGTGACCAACCAGTTTTCAAGTTTCAGAAGCTGCAAAAGGAAGACAAGTTTCCACCAGAGGCCAAACTGTTACCAATATTCTACAATATTATTATGTCCCAAGTGGTCCGGTGGCTGTGTTCTGCAAGAAAATAATATCTTCATTTTTACAGAGTGTACTACCATTGTTCTGTTTGGTTAAAGTTAGTTAAACATCAGGTTTAGACATTTAGGTACACAGTAAACTGCTATTTATTTCAGAAAGCTGTGACATTTGCGCGTTGCCATGGTGATGTGTTTGCTGACTGTTATATCACCAGCTCAGAAAACTCCGCACAAAGTGCCTGTGTGTTTAAAAACTGATGAGGTGGCTTCCTGAGGAGCAAGGGAGTTAAAACTAGTTACATTTGTTAATGGACAATGTACTTCCTATAAGAAGACCTTCAAGTGCTATTTATGTGCCCCGTGTAGCAGTTGAGACGCAATTACCAATGAAGGAGAATAATCATGGCTTTAGACTCCCAGGCTAGTCACTCACATCTCTAAACACATGCTGTGCATCCTAGTATCAGTTACAGCCATTTTTGGAAGGGACACAATAATACTGATCAGTTACAGTTTTTTCTACATTCAACACCATCATAACTTGTGAAAACATATGATCGTTTTGCAATATGATAAGTTTACCCTTTCTGAATGAGATTGCTCCATTGCCACACATCACAATAGAAATATTGATGACGACACAACTACAAACGACAAAAATAAATAGAGTTCATTCAACCAATAAAACTGTTTTTGCACAGGCTCAAATACCTACTCAGAATCCAGTCAAAGAACTCTGAAACTGTTAGTAAATGCTAAAATACAAGAGATCAGGTCCAGATCAGTTCAACATGGAAGAGGTCTGAGTATCACTCTTAATCCTGCTGTGCAAGTCTGACTTCCTCGGAATGTACAGAAATTCTAAACTAGCCTAATTTTCTCTGAATTATCAGAAGTCGGACAGTCTCTATAGGATATGGTGTAACTTTACTGATATAAACAGTAGAAGCCTGCTTGTCTATAGGGGAGAAGCATACAGTTTTCTTAGAACGTGACTTTATTGAATAGAATTGGTTGTAGCCCTCATCACACCACTGGTAAGGTTTCTTTTTTAGCAGTGGGAATTACTGGGATAAAAAAAATGAATATATTATAACCCATTATAGCACACATATATTTTTTTTTCAACCCCTTTTTCTCAGGGAATCCCATGCAGTGGACTTGGAGTTCTCAACTTTCAAAGCCATTTCTTTGCTGATTTTAGTTCTCCTTGTCAGTCCTTTAAACAATCCTCCTTCACCATCTTCACCTATACTTCTCATCAGCACATCCAACTGTCCACCCACTGATTAAACCATCACAGTGCATATTGCTTCCATCAATTGCTACTTCATCACTAGCAGAGCTCAGATGGGGGAAATGCTCTTATACCATTTTGATATTATGACACCATTATACATAGTTCCGTTTTTTATTTTTAATCTCAGTTTTCTTCAGTGTGTATGTCAAGTGTATTTCTTTATTTTCTTAATAAAAATGTATAACCAATTTCTCTAAGTGATATTGTGAAAAGACAGTTCCTCTTGCATACACTCACAGTTAGAAGAGAGAGAAAGAAAGGATTTTCTTTTATTTTCCTAATTTTCCATGTGCGTCAATCCCACTCAGAGGATATAAAGCTTTACACATTCATAGGCATTGTTTTGTGTGCACCATGGAAGCAGCCCCCCCTTGTGTTGCATATATGAATGAGATGCATATGTGATGAGGTTTTACAAAGGACATGGTTTTCCCCATGAAATCTATGACAGTGCTTTCCAGAAATAGAAGGGGAACTACTGCATTGGCTGAGTAGAACTATATTGACAAAGAACAGGTGGCAAAACTACTTGTAGCAGATATTCTCTTTTTTTTTTTTTTACTTTGCATTTTGGGAAAACTGGCACGTTCAGTGTCTTACAGTACTTTGTGCATTCAAACATATGCGTAAGTGTGCGTAAACACACACAGTCATGCACCTATACATGCATAGGCAGAGAGACAGCGAAGCAGGTAGGCGGTATGACGCAAGAAATATGAGTCACTTTGGTACAAAGCACACACCACTGTCTGAGTGTAACTTTTCCCAAGAACCCCTGTCCTCAGCACCAAGATTTTATTAAACCTTTTTAGGATTACAATTAGAAAGAGTTTCGAAAATACAAATATATGGCATTATTCTTTGGAGATATGATTATGTATCTTTCAGTTCTACTCTAATGTAAATAAACAATGCATAAAGGCTGTTATTAATATATATATTTATGTGTATTTATGTGTGTGCATATATATATATATATATATATATGTGTGTGTGTGTGTGTGTGTGTGTATATATATATCGCAGTACAATTTACAATGCTATTAATGGGCTGTCACTCAGCTTTTGTTCTACTTCAAATCCTTCCCCTGTTGTTCATCATGCTCACTTTCAGATTATTGTCCCATTTAAAAGTGTTGTTTGGATGATTTAAGCTACTTTTCACATGTTTCTACTGTAGAAAATCCTTTTAAATGTTTTTCTTATTTGATATTTCCTATAAACCAGTGTTTACCGTGACAGACAGGAGCTGTTCTGGCGGACACACATGCACAGGAACATGTGATGTTTACATAAATGAGCTTCTCTGCTTGACAATCCGACAATGATTCTCTTTTTACCTCTTTCATACTTTTATGTTCTTTACGGCTACTTATGATCACTTCAGACAGCAAAAAGTCCAGGGCCTTTCACTCATTTTTTTCTTCTTCAGCTTTTTTAAAATCCAGGGCTCCAGTATTGTTTACACTGTCAAATCCGGTTTGTTTCAGATTTGACCAGAGATAAGACCTAATTTGCCTGATACATGGTGATATATTGATTCCTCTATTTTATTGGACATAAAGCTGCAAAAATTGTGAGTAAAGTGAGTTAATGTAGTTCTCTATTATCTCAATTAATCGAGAATAAGAGATTAATGCCGAGTAATGTTTGAGAATAATTGCCCCTTAAAGCGGATGCAGATTTTGTTAGCAAACACAACTCTAGCCCTGGATTGTAGTCTCTCTCTCTTTCTCTCACACACACACATAAACTCTGCCCAGATGGGAGACAGATGTTTAATAGACGAGGTCAAGGAGTGCACACAGTAATTGTCTGCTCCAGCATCCCTCTGTATTCTTTGCATTTTTTCAGATCACCACATCCATCCACTTAAATCCTGGAAATTTCCTCTGGAATGGTAACCACGTCCTACTCTCACAGACCTATTTGTATTTCTTGTGTTGTTTTCTCTTTAGCACACACATACAGCAGTACTCCTCTTATGGTAAATTCAGTAGGACTCCTTACCAGCACAGGAATTTTCTTGACTAAAATAAAAAAAAAACTTTATTGTCTTGGGTGATGCTCTGATTATAGCAATCCAAAATTCTTGTTCCAACTTATTTGTCTCTTATTCTGAGCTCCTTTTCTAGCAGTTTCCCGAATGTTCAGAGAAACTGCTGACACCAAGTCTGGCTTACAAATGCTGAGTGGTGACGAAGAAGGAGAGGAGGAGAAGTTTCTAATCTCATTATCTCTACCTAAAGTAATCCAATAGAATCAACACCTCAAAGTAATCTCCACTCTTTTGTACTTGTACCCCACATATGATACACTTACGATATATGCTCACTAAATTAAGCGTAAAAAAAAATGTCGGACATGCAGGATACGCTGATGATTGGAACAGAGGGAATCAAGAAAACCATCCTGCACGGAGGGACCGGAGAAATCCCAAAATTCATCACTGGGGCGAAGGTACCGTCAGTTATTAAAGCTTTATTGACACTTTTTGATCAATTTAGAGCAATTCTCACGGTATCAGCCCAAAATTTTCGATTAATGTACACTGACACTTCTAAGTAAATTTACCATAAGAAGGTGTAAATTCATCTACATTTAGTTTGGTTATCTGCACTTCTAATAAAACTTTTCTATGCTTCGTGCAGGACTGGAGATGTGAAATAAAGTGAAATAGAACAAACAAAGCTACTTTCAAGGCTTTCAAAGTTACTTTTTTTTTTACAAATAGCTGTATGAACATGAAGCAGTTTTTTTTATTATATCAATTTCAAATGGGTTAAATGTGTCATAAATGTTTAAATGCACATGAAGTTCTGGAGCAGGGTGCTATCTTGCCGCTCAGCAGAGAAACTGTAAATAAGAATGCTCCCCCTTGTAAAGTGTAACAAATCAGACAAAAAAAGAAGTTGTTGCAGTTACTGCTGACATCCAGTAGAGGCTGATGAAGGACTTTTATACAGGACAGATTTCTTTTTTCTTTTTTTGAGCTTTAATTTATAGAAAATTACTCTTGCTTAGAATTTGAAAACCCCTTTCATATTTATATAAGTTAGACAGCTGTATTATTTTTGCCTTTTTATGTGTGCTTCCCTGACTTAACTGTATAAACATTCTCTGACATGTTATCACGGACATGTCGTGACAACCAAAGCCATTAAAATCCCACATGACAGGCATTGCTCATTAAAGGTAAATCCAGGTGTGCATTGATCCTTTAATATTTTTTCCATTGAATTTGCTTCACTGAACAAACTCTGTTTAGCCTTCCTCAAGTAGCTCAGATTCCTGACATTTTTGTGCAGTTGACAGTTTTTTTTTACTTGGGTTTCGCAACCCCATCTGTCAGCTGAGCTGTTTTCTGGTCCCATGTTTGCACACTTTTGCACACCATTTGATTTAATTACACTTTTCATCGTCTGCTCCTTTAGAACATACTATTTGACCCTTCTCTTTTTATGCCCCTTGAGTTGTCTCGAGGCCGATGACTCATACAAACCTTAACTCATCTCCAAAATGTCGCCATAATCTTCACCACACCTCCTGACCCTGTTGCTCCTTGTCGTGCTCTCAGGTGTCGTTCCATTTCCGCACCCAGCTGTGTGATGATGAGCGCACGGTGATAGATGACAGCAAGAGGGTGGGGACGCCCATGGAAATAGTGGTCGGCAACATGTTTAAACTGGACATCTGGGAGACTTTGTTGGCATCCATGAGGATTGGTGAGGTGGCAGAGTTCTGGTGTGACACAATTGTGAGTGCCGGAACAAAACATTCCATTACATGAGTATTTTTAATGTTATCATTCATCAATTATTAATCAGATATGTTTGTTTCCCATGGACATTAGCTATCTAAAACATATACACCTATATATCATAGCCAAGCATCTTAATGCAGACACATTACCCCTGGACATGCCTGGGCAGGTGTACCTTATTGAGGCAGGAATTTTATCGAGGAATTTTGCTACCTTGTATGTTTGTGTGTTGCACACTGTCAGAGACAGATGGGTTTGAGCGTATTGTCATTAATCCACAGCCGCTACACTCTCCCCTAATCGGCTCTGAATGTTGCTGAATCAGCACCACTGGCTCCCCTCCGCCGTGATTAGATTTGATGGCGCTTAGAGCATTTATTCACTCTGAATAACACGGTTGCTCCACTGGGGATGCACCGTCTGCTGCACCTTCACCCCCACCCAGCAGAGGGCAGTATCAACTTTGGAACCAAAAAAACATGCTGCTAGATTTGACTCAAAAATCTTAATCTCATTTAATATAGGTAGAGATTATTTTCAATTTCCTGGAACTCTTATGACCGTTCAGCATATTCCATGCACACACAGGCATTTATGTTAATAAGGGCACTTGCTTACATGAACGGGAGGTGAAAGATCTCATATATCCAGACCTTAATAGTTCTTTCAAACTTGTCAGAACCTGATCTTTATACATTTTTAGAATCATATTATTATCCTCTACATGATACTTAACATGATCTAAATGAGCCAACTGAGGCAGTGGAGGTGTTTCATGAGGTTTCCTGCCAGGAGAACATCTAGGTGTCAGGCCCAGGATCTGCTGGAGAGTTAATATCCCCTGGCTGGCTTGGTGTCCTTAGTCCCCTTCCAGAAAGACTGGATGGATAGACATTTTAAATCTATAAAAGCAATTAAATGACCACATCAGTGGGGAAATTTGTAGACACTGATGTAACAGCAACAGTTATTGTTTCCACTTAATGAAAATAATGTATGGCTATACACTGTAGGGTTACTTAAATCACTATGGGAGACCTTTTTCAGATACTTTTAAATCTTAGAAATAATCCAGCAATGGACATATAGCATGGCCTCATCTTTGAAAGGGGACCAGATCAGTCTGTCTATAATTTTTCAGATTCAGTGGCATGAAGTATAGCAGAAATTGTGTTTGTAGACAAAAAAACAGCTGATTAAATATCCCGGAAGCTTGAGGCCCGTATTGGATGGCCAGTCCTGAGCATTTGCTGATTTTAGTGTCTGAGAGAGAGGTATGGCAAGACAGGTGCAAACATAAACGAAAGGAATAAGCATCACTGGAATCACAGCTAATGCAATGGAATAACATTTTACTGCAGATTAGTGTAACATGATGCCATCCAACACAAGAAAGAGAACCAGACACAAAAGGAGGATCAAATTATTACTATTGCCATCAAAAAGAGTCTTTGTTGGCAAGTTGTTTATCCACTGTTGTTTTTTAAGAAACTTTAAGAGGTGATTATCTCCCCCCTCTAGCACACCGGGGCCTACCCACTTGTGTCCAAAGGTATGCGGCGCATTGCAGAGGGCAAAGACCCGGTGGACTGGCAGCTCCACACGTGTGGTATGGCCAACATGTTTGCATACCACACCCTTGGCTACGACGACCTGGATGAGCTGATGAAGGAACCGAAGCCTCTCTACTTTGTCATGGAGCTGCTTAGGGTGAGAACAACTTACATGCCTTCACTGGCTTGAAAATTCAATCTCCTACATTAGGGGAAACATCTAGGGCTGCGTTACATTCAGTTGGCATCTCAAAAAATAAATCCCGGGAACAGTATTATCAAAAGTGTATGATGGACGCCTGGAAAAATTCAAGTATGTGCATACAACCGACAGGTGCACCAGCCCAGTGAGTACAACAGGGAGACGTGGGCTATGAGTGATGAAGAGAGGCTGAAGGTGGTTCCAGTGCTGCACGGACAGGGAAACAAACTCTACAAACAGGGACGCTACGAAGACGCCACTCAGAAATACAAGGAGGCCATCATCTGCATCAAGAACGTTCAGACCAAGGTGATGGCAGGTCCAAGACGGTGGGCCTGTTGATTAGCTTTACTGAGCACAATAGCAGAATGTCCACACAGAGTGCGTAAACATGGGTATTAATTATATTCCCTTTTCAGGAGAAAGCGTGGGAAGTCCCCTGGATGAAGTTGGAAAAAATGGCAAACACTTTAACACTTAATTGCTGCCAGTGTCTACTCCGCATGGAAGAGTACTACGAGGTCATCGAGCACACCACAGACATTATCAACCAGCACCCAGGTCTGTCCCTCACACACACTGCTGTGATGTCATCTAACACAGACTAATCCCAGCCGGATGAATCTTTACTGTTTCTTCTGCCTTTTATATCTTGAACGTGCTTTCATTGTGTATTTGTGCTTGTGTGGACAGCATTTAATGGTAGCTGTAAATGTACATTTAATGCTACTATTAAACAGGCTTCAGCACACAAACCCCCCTTCACAGATCTGGTTCTAACAAAGTTTTTGAAACAGTTTTAAGCACTTTTTGCCTCAATGCAGAGGTACTCTTACATTAAGTGCAGCCATCAAACACAGATGTTCGTGTATATGCCTTGCAGGGACAGTTAAAGCCTTTTTCCTGAGAGCGAAGGCCCACGGGGAGGTGTGGAACGAGGCAGAGGCTCGGCAAGATTTCAGCAGGGTGCTGGACCTGGATCCTGGCATGAAGAAGGTGGTGAAGAAGGAACTGGCAGTGCTTAGCATGCGAATGGAGGAGAAGAACCAGGAAGACAAGACCAAGTATAAAGGCATGTTTTGAACCCTGGAGACAGAAGAGAGTCCCACAACACAGGAGCAAAAGTATAGTTACCTTCATAACTTACCTTCATACCTTCATACCTTCACCAGCTCTCAGCCGTGCATGGATCCTCTAAAACAGCGTGAAATAATCTGACTTAATAAATCAAAAAGCTCATACAAACACCCCCCTGTTTCTGTGCATCTCCTCTCAATCCAAATTGTTTGGAAGCCATTTTCTGTTTTACTAACGCCGGCATCTGTTTTGTAAACTATGTTTATTGAATAAATATCTGTTTTTGCACCACCTTGAAAAATGGAAGGAATAAAGCAGTCTAATAAACTAATAATAATGATGTTTCAAAGATATGTCAAAACAGGCCTCCTCCGGGTCTTGCAGATACTTTCAGTCTCCACAAGGTGGAGTTCTGGCGATTGGAATTGGATGAACTTGTGTCCCGATGGAGAGATTTTCCTCCACATCAGCAGGATTCACATCCTCACGAGGAGTCTGCGCCCTGTTAAGACAAAATAGATCCTAGAGCCCGTACCCCTCCTCCCCTCTCCTCTGTCTTGGGGGGCAGATGGACATCAAGGGTTTTTTGCTGCAAAGTGTTGAGCAACTGAAATCAAATGTGGAACGCAAACGTAAATGAGAGAGCACATTTGGAACATTACATTTCTGCACTGAAGGACCATTACACCGAGAGCTCAATTTCATTCAGGGAATCCCCTTTCATCGATGCGTACACTGCCCCCACCCCACTACCACAGATCACAGAGTGCGGCAGTCATCCTGGGAAAGAAGCTGATGCTACTGCACCAGTGGAAGAGAAAATCAATAACAGGAGCTGAAACAAAAAACTGAACCAAAATATTACAAAAAAAAAAAAACATGTGACGCGTTCTTCTGATTGCAACAACTTCTGTTTTGACCTGGATGCTCAGAAGGAAATAGAAGAGGTGGAAACTAAAGATGCAGTGCGTCTAAAAAAAAAATACATACGTAGTGTTTACTAAATACACACCAACATTTCCTCGGGGGTCCTTAGAAAACTGACTTAGGCCAAGTTGATTTATGGCGCATCCCTGCCGCTGTGTCCCCTCTGAAACTACGTCAGACTCTGCATAGCAACACAATCCTCCGCTGGCTCTCCTCCAGAAACCGCTGGTGCTGATGTTGGGAGGAGGAGAAGAAAGGGAGGAGGAGGAAAAGGAGGAGCACAAGAATGAGGGAGGAGGAGGAGGAGGAGGAGGAGGAGGAGGAGGAGGAGGAGGAGAGGGGGGATAATAGCGCTGCTTCATCCTGCACTGATACGAGTCAAGCTGACTGGAGAACAGTAGGTCAACACCGGAAGTTCGCGTTTCATGTTTACAAAACAAAACTATCAATGTTGTCAACTGTGTGACATGTCAAAAATTAAGACATATAATAACTTGGACTTTGAGGTTTAGCTTTTTCTTCCTTTCCTTTTAGTCAGTCTATATGGTTTTTAATCATATCTCAGACATGGTATATAAGTAACGCATCATTTGCTGCATCATTTTCTTCTCCGGCATTTGCTTTTCATTCCTTTTTGACATGCTTTTTACCTCATAGCCACAGAAACTGCTTCTATTCACACGATTGTAATCGCCACTAGGCCCCTGGTGCGTAAAAGTCCAGTGGCATGGAAGTGCAAACAGACATTACAAAAGCATCCTTGTGTGAGTCTGCACGTCAAAACGTCTCCCAAACAGATCTTTATTTGGTGTGTGCTCACCGGATATGCTCTTTTATAAATTCAGTGGCTTGGCAGTTACGGAGTGGTGTGTCCCAAGTTGAGAAGAGTGCTTCTGCGGTGTGCAGCAGACAGACTGGAAAGTGGCTCTTAGGGGGTTCAGTTTTGTGTGAGAGGCGTCTCCTTTATCCCAGTTTCTTATTTCTACGTTAAAGGGGGGGCAACAAAAACTCTTAAGGCACGTTGCAATGCACAGACACAGTTAAAGGGCAGTAGTGGGACTGGATTACAGCGGAATATCTGGATACATCAGACAGGAAGGGGACTTTGTTTTTCCCATCTCTGAGCCCTGTTGGAATTGTCTCAGGCGGAGGAGCGAGAAAAGGAAAAAAGCAATCTAGAGGATGAAAGATATCTGGGAAAACCTCTGTGGTGGCATCTGATTTCGTTGGTGTATTTTGTTAATTATATCCAAAATCGCAATCCAAGCCACTTTTAAGAAAATCTCTTTTGGGGGGGGGCGGGGCGCGCTCATCCTATTTGTTAGTGTGTTCCATCAAAGTCTTCCAGTGTGACAGATCAGCTTAAAAAAAACGAGTTTTCAGCTATGTTATGGAAGTTCTAAAGTCTTTTAATTAGTTTTTCAACCTGGTTTCAAATAGCCTGCTGACATTTTTACGATTTAGCTGAGAGTTGAATGAACATGGCCATTAACACGGACACCGACTTCCAGAAGTCCAACTTGGGGGAGGGCGGGGGGGGCGCCCGCCCCGCGGACTTCCAGGAGACGGAGAAACTCCTCGCCGTGACCACCGAGCCCGGAGGCAACGGAATGAAGATGTCCACCTCCTTCACCGTCAACGTGGGCAGCGACAAGGGCCTGGAGGCGGACCAGAACGGCCACGGCGTGGCGCTGAGGTCCGGCTCCACCGGTCAGCTGTCCGCCGCCGCCCCCCTGTCCCCGTCCAGGGCCAGCCTGAGCCGCTCCTCCACCGGGAACGCCGGCGTGCAGGAGACCCCCAAGCCCAAAGATTACCTCATCCTGGTCATCTTCTCCTGCTTCTGCCCGGTCTGGCCCGTCAGCATTGTCGCACTGGTCTACTCCATCATGGTGAGTAGGACTGCTGCACACCTACTAAAACAAAGATCCTATAGAGATGGGACTCCAGGGGCTTCATATCTGACAGGGTGTAAGTCAGATTATCCTGCTGTTTTGATGGGAAACCTAGATATAATCTACTTTTAAAAGGGATCCATAAAAAGAACATTTGAAATGGAACAACCAAGGTGTGCTTTCCTTATATTCTGGCTATATTCTGTCAAACCAATCATCCCAAATGAGCTTATCTGATTCAAATCCAAGTTAAATTCATGTTTTATTTTTTATAAAAAAGAAAGAAGAAAGCCCCAAATCCTGCAAATGGGACTCAGACACACCCAATCACACTCTTGTATAGTGCCTCCTCAGCTTTTTTTTCACTGCTGGAGCTTTACACGGCCTCCCTCCTGCCGCTAACTGTCTGCAGCCAGGCTGTTCTGCTTGGGAAGCACGTGAAACATGATTGATCCTTTTGAGAAAAGTTCCAGGTGGCTGGAAAGGCTGATACATGACAGCTAAGGGCGCTAACACCACCCCGGGCGGCCTCAGACGCTTGGCATGCTGTCACTGTGGGGTGCCTAAAATGTCAGTCACAGTGTGTGTGCCAGGAGTGGGCAGCTCCGGCTCTGGACAGCCGACGTCCGGCAGGTTTTAGAGGTCTCCCAACACAACCGGTTCACATCAACACAACATCAGCCGTCCTGTTCAGAGAAGAGATAAGTTTTTTTTATCTGAATCAGGTTCTTAAAAGCAGGGAAACCTCTGAAAACCTGCCGGACGGCGGCTCTCCGAGCCCAGAGATGCCCACCCCTGGTGTATTGTGGGTTGTATTCCTTTTGTGATCCCCATTTGAATCTCACTAACTTCAAGGAGGGTGTTGTTAATAAAAACTGAGAGACAGAAGCGCATCATTTCAGTGTGCATGTGTAAAAGTTAGAGACTGTCCGTCTGCATGCTGTCATCCAAAGTATTCTTCAAAAGTTCATCCCTCTCTCTTTTTGAAGTCGTTTTGTCGAATTGTTTTCACTTAGAATATCTATAACTTCTTTTTCTTTTTTACTATTGTCATGTTTTCAGTCACGTACATGTAGAAAGAGGTGAAAAAAATCAGGTAGTCGTCTGAAAAATTTCCCGTTAAGGAACTGCAATGTGAATTCAGGTCAATTTACGTCAAGCGTATGTTATTCTCGCATTAGGAGAAACAATGTCTGTATGTGTCAAAACATGTTCGGAATAATGTCCCCCTGCTGGTAACTTCATCCTTCCCTGCTGCATAGCTCACAGGAATCAGATGCTGCCAAGTCACTGTGTGTAAATCAAGCAGAGCCCCCCCCCGTCCATGTTACTGCGCCTGTGTGAAGTGGCCTCTTCAGAGGATTTCATCCATCCACATCAGCAACATTTGCTTAATTATTTTGCCAATGGTAGAAGAGTGACATATTTAACTTACCGATCTCACTATGTATGTCTCAGTTTCACATTTGTCTTTGAATAAGCTTGTATTAGTATTAGCTTGTATTACAATTTAAAAAAAAGCAGAGATTGGAGAGGTTCGTCCTAAAAAGTGAGGCTTAGCTTCACTGTCTCAGCCAGCCAACACCTTAATTCATTACATCGTTACGTTCTTCTTCCTCAAGCTGCCAGAGCTTGAAGTTCCAGCATTATTCATATAGATCTGGAAAAAGTAAAAGGAGAAGTCTGTTTAATGATAGCAGTGAAATGGGTTCATCTGTATTTCAATTAGGTAAAAGCCCAAGCAGCTTTTACTCTATTTGTTAACCAACTGTGTTATGTGTGATCCATCGTGTTATATAGTCTGATCAGGATTAAAGAATAAACTAAAATAATCCTTTTTTTTTATTTGGTCATCAGAAAATGCTAGATTCTTAGGGGCTTATTAATATTTCAACATTTGGAATTTTACTTTCTGTACAATATTCCCAGAACCTTTGTAATCATAAGATAATTCTTTTTTTTTAAGTAAATTCAGAATATTTTGTGAAAAAAACAACAGAAAATCCACTTCTTTCAGTGTTTGCTTTACTCGCAGTCAACTGGCTCATATTATCTGGTACTATTCTGTAAAGAGTCTTTTAGTGGCGTCAGCTGTAGCATTGTTATAGTTTAAAAACCTTTTGGCTGATTGTCGTATCACAGGGTCAGAGGAAATGTAGCAAACTCATTTCAGTAAAGAAATAAGTTCTGTAATATCACTTCTGCTCCAACAGGATATCAGCATCTCCGTGACAGCCAGTGCCCCTCCCCCCAACACACACACACACACACACCCACCACCATCACGCTCTCCCTGACATTCACAAGTCAGCCGCTTGCTAATGGCATTGAGAGGGAGAGGCTTTGACAGAGGGCAGAAGAAAGAAAAGTGAAGGAGGAGGAAACTGGAGCTGGCCACTAACTCGATAGAAGGCGAGAGAAGTCAATTTAGTTTCTCTGCAGAGGGCAGATTGCAGCAGTTAGCCAGCTCGGTGGCAACGATAAACATCCTCTATCTTTCCTGGGGGTACGGAAAGGGGATACGGGCCTCCCGAAGAAGATCAAAACATCATTCTGTACAAGGGCAGACGGGTGCGAGAGAGGCTGCAAATGGCCATAAAGTAGTTCCCATGACTTGATTAAAAAGAGCCGAATCAGATACCAGAGGGATGTCAGATAAGTGCAAGTGAGTCAGAGGGGCAAAACAGAATGTAGGCAGTGAACAAATGAATGAAAAGTAATGTGGTTGATACCACATGATAAAGCTTTAGAGTGCAAGACCACCGCTAAGTGCTGATCCTCGCGTGGCCCCAGTGAAACAGATACTTGTGGAGAGCTGGATAGAGAAATGTTATAATGGGCTCAATAATAGGGAGGAAACCATCCAGACTCCAGGAAACTGTGGCAAAAGCAGAAACCGACAGTTTTAGAGAAATAAGTAGGAACTTTTTTAGGTGTGGCAAAAGGTAGAGTCAGCCGTCTTACTTCGGACTAAGGTCAGGACTAAGGTTCAGTTCATTTCAGTTCAGTTTGTCCACAGCTTCACTTTTCTGTTTATGCGGATAAACCATTGTTGTTTTATTATATAAGGGAACACAATGTAGTTTTCTTCTTAAGAGAGCTTTGTATCTTATATACACCCACAGGAAAAGCCTCACAAGAGACCTTACAAGTGTAATAACAAATGCAAACCTGACCACGCAGTTTCGTCTTTTTAATTTCTTTGCATTTTTCAATATCTTTATGAGATTTCAAAGAGGTGGCTTTAAAGGGTGTAACAGGTTCCTGTACAGATGGGTGACATCATTGACTCACCTGTGCTTTCAGGACCTGAACTGATGGTTTAACATGGAACCAGAAATCAGTTCCAACACGCAGAGAGAATTCTGTGACGTTAGTGGACGTCTCCCCATAAATCTATCCCTTCTTCTCCCTTTAAAAAATCAAAAGTGCAAGAGACATTGAAACGAATTGAAAGAATTGAAACAGAAAACATCTGACGCCGTACAGCACGCTGACACTGAAGCACATTCAAACAAAAAAAGTTTCAAATTAAACAGAAATGTAAACATTGAAATTTGAAATAAAAAAATTAATTAAACCATAAGAAATTTCCATTGAAATATCCATCAAAAGATGACTGCTCTGCTTCTAACATGTCTTTGGCTGATAGCTAATAGTCATAAAAAAAAGTGTAAAGAAAGTAAAAAAGGCTCTCGTAAAGAAGTTACTTAGGGATTGACAATGTCAGTGATCGTGGAAGAGGATAAAGTAGAATTTAGCATGAGAACCTTTTTAGCCAGCTCGCCCTCTCGCTCGCTCAGCCAAAAAGATGGAGGGTGTTGGCGGAGGATGAGGAGTTGCTGTCAGACAGACTGAGTCCCCGCAGCAGCCCTCTGTCCCGGCCATTTTCTGCCTGTGATCTACCGATTCATTTGACTTTCGACCCTTTTTCATGAGAACTCACAAATCTCTGTGTTGAAATTGTTTTCATCTTCTTTTATTTGACATACATTTAGTTGTCGCCCTTTAGAATGACTCAGCAAAAATTAGAGGCGTCTCAGTCATTTCTGAACTGCTTACAATCCTTCTAGAGCTGTTTTTCTAATATTTAACATTTCTAAGGAGATCTGATCCTTCTGGTGTTTTGCCTTTGTGCCCTTCAGCTTTTTCGCTGCTCATAGTTCAGTTTCTTTAGCGTCTTCTGGTCCATTCGTTCAACAGATCCCAGGAACTCGCTTTAACACTGTTAGTTAATCATGTTGCTGCTGATATATACACACTGTTAGTTCCAGCTGCTTATATTTTTACAGCCATATATGTGCTTATAGTATACATACTGATAGTTTCTAATCATCATTTTCCATACATAATGATTTATTCTGGAATAGCTCCCTACTTGATCCACTTTTTACTGGCTTAGTTATCCTGATGATATCACAATTTTTGTATCGGTTTATTTACATATTCATTTATAAATCACAGTAAGGATATTTCTAATTCTAAATCTGTTTCCACAATGTTCTAATATGCAACTTTGGAGAATCTGTTGTGACCTGTATGAGTGGACGGTGAATTGTCAGCATGAGGAGAAAGTGAAGTCCATCATCATTTAGCAACACCTCCAACAGCAACCACGTTCTAAAAGCTAACTTCGAGCCGGCTGTAGCCACAGATCACAGACAGATGCTCTGGAGGGGAAGGCTGGAAAATACAGAAGATATGAAGGCAATTATGGGAATTGGAGAGGTTGGGGTAATAGGTTTTTACAGCCCAGACTAGCCTATCCTAGTAATGGGAATGCCCAAACTGCAGGAGCATTACTGCACGCTCGGCAGATTTGCTTGTAAAATATGGAGACGCAGTGCTTCACCGGGGGAACAACTGGTGGTGTGTGCACGTGGGTGTGAGTAGCTACAGCACTTATTACTTGAAGTGAAATACTGAGAAAGAGCACATGTACATATGGGTATTGCATCTCATAGAAAGGAACTTAATATCTGATTTCCATTTAGTTAAATTTAGTTTATTATAGTTTATGTTATCATTTGGGACTATTTTCATATTTCTCACAACTTGTAGTCTTTGTCATGTACATTTTAAGATGTAGAGCACTGCCCTTATTTTCTACTCTTTCGGTGAATTGAATTTCATGGTCTTTATTACTTGCAATTATTACATGCCACTGTGGATAATTTTTTTAGAATTAGATGATTTTTATTATTATCTTATCTTCCTAAGACCCTGCGTCCTCATACGAGGACATTGTATTTTTGCCTCTCTTTACCATGACACTTCTTTTATCTTTCGACTTTGACCCATTGGCCTGACAGTAGACGAAATCAAATACTGCTGTTTGAAATGTAAAGAAATGTATTTTTATACATTTTCAACCAATCATGTTCTTATTGTGTAATCACAATTTAGTTAAAAAAAGAAACAAATTGCTAAATCATTTAATTAAATATGTAAATAAATATTAAATATGTAATTATATGTTAAATACTGTATATAAACAAACATTTTAACAACCCCACTGAGCCTATACGAAGAAAAACTACCTGTACCATGACAACATCTAGTTATTAAACTTATTTGGTCCTACAAATCCCATTAATCTTGAATAAAACAAAAATGCACACCAAGTAAAAGCTCGGGTCTCGGGAGGTTAAGATGGTATATTTATGCAATAACCTGTGGACATAAGTGAATTATGTGGAATGCTAATACCTGATGAATAACAATCAGGCACCAGCCATGCTTTGCAAAGCGTGGTGATTAGGTGTCATTAGGCTTCTAGGAGCTATTGTAAGCCTTAAAGCTCTTCAAGACTCAAAGCAATTTCTTCTCAGCAAATGTTATTCATTGCTAATAAGGTCATTAATCAGTACATTATCAGTTCTTCTTTTCTGTGGCACTTGTGGAGTTATAATGTAATATATAAAGAGGAACATCGAGTCACAATTGACAAAAAAAAAATTCAGTATGGACATATAATACTGACATCGTGCTGAAATTTGTCGTAAGAAATTTCATTAAACTCCTGGAATAGTAGTGGTGGTTGGCATGTCTGCCAAAAAGTTGTACTTTCCATTTCACAATGACAGTTTTATGAGCACCTGGCACAGTCCGGCTGTAGATGACCGCTGAACAGCGGACAGTTGGTTTAAGCTCAACACCTGACTTCTATATGGCGTCTTTAGCTCAGTTCAGTGTTTGTCCAGTGAGCACATCAGTCTGCAAATGTGTTGTTATTGCAGCGGCAACTGCTTTTTACAAAATTGACACAACTTCCACACATTTGTTGGTTGCTTTATCACTTACAGTATGAAAGTATGTCATCATATGTTCTCTTGTTATTCAATTAAATAATTTCCCTTTGGTTGACCTCAATAGTCAGCCTTTTCACTTAGCTCATTTTTACAGAGGGGTCAGTATGGACATTTTCACTGGGATTTAACCTATAGATAATAGTTTAACTCATCTCATGTAATAGAAATAATCAAACAAGACGGGGCTGTAAATATATACCATTACAGCCTCATACTTTTATGTAGCTAGCCTAAGAGTGACTTCATTTAACTACTTTTCCATTCAAAAGATGACAAATTAAATGCAGTTCAAATTTATGAGGTGCAGCAATTAATAATCATCTTGACAGTGACACATTTGATCATTTGGCCGCACTGAAAGGTTTGAAATTTTAATGGAGAGTCTACTTCCAAAAGACTGAAGCTAAAAACTTCCACGTACATCATGATGTGAACCGACTGATTTGAACTAAAAGACTAAGAAACCTACCAACATAATTTAGCTTTCTTTCTTAAAGATTATTTAAACTTTAAACTATTTTAATTCAATGTTTAATGTTAGAAGCTCTTGTCAAGTTTAGTTAAAGTTAAGATAGAGTTAGATAAAGGTAAAAGCATGCAGATGTGTGAGGAGAAACCAAACGTTTTGCAGAAAATAAAAGATGTGTATACATATGAACCTTTTTAATTTGGTGACAATGGTCAAACTGGCTTGTTGGGTGTGCGCTGCGCCTTTCCACCAGACTGCTGCTGGCTCTCCATTATTAATGACCTGAGAGAGAAAAGGAGCACTTACCGCCTTTCCAGCCTCCAGCTTCCTCTGCAGAACACACGGGTGAGCATGAGTGGAGTGTCAACGGGGTGTAAGACGGTGTGGCTGATGTCAGTACACAGTAGGCATTCAAGACATTTTGAGGGTAGAATTTCCTATTCTGAAAACAAATGTGTCCAGGCATTCTAATGGTCAGATCAATAAAGACACTAATCAGTCAGCACATGGAGCTTGTCACTAACCCGCTCTCACTCAGAGACACCCTCAGGCTCTTGAAGCCTTTGACGAAACCTAAACAGAAAAATGACTGTAAACAGAATTTACGGCACCGAAAACCTTTCCTAGTTTCTTCCGCACCCTTTCACGAATGATTGATATTTGCATCTTCTTAAACCTCCCTTTTTAATTAAGGTTTGTTCTCTCAGAAAGCTGAATAGGGAGTGTTTTCTGAAAGGGACTTGCATTGATCCAAGGTGCTGATTCTGCTCTACTCTGTGATGTGAGTCCGGATCAATACAAGCTCCAGTGGGATATTGGGCCATTGCTTCATGTTGCAGCCTCAGAGGTGAGACTCCGGAGTGTGTCTGAGAGTTTGAGCGAAAGGAGGAGGAATTCTCAATCAGCTTTTAGCAAGTCAAGTTGAAATAATCAGTTCGTTTGACTTAAAGTCACATTGAAATATTTTCCTATTGTTTTTTACTTATTCTACAGTCCTTTTTTGTGAGTTCTTCCAAACCTAAAAAAAAATATCAATATTTTTCAACGATGATCAGTAGATAAGTTGACAGGACATCAAACTAAAGCACAGACTTGTATGTATGACAATCTTTAAAAAAGCCCATTGGGAAACTAAAATAAATTCAAACTCAAATTAAAAGTTGCGTCAGATAAATGGTGTCTTTCCCAAACAAACAACAGACAACCTGAATGCATTCTAGTGTGTTTATGGGCGACATGACAGTAACTCCCCACTCCAGAGGGATCGGCGGACCACCCGGCCTGGACAATAAGCGCTGTTAGAACCGACTGCCCGAGACAGCCCGGAGACAGATAGGCTCATGGGAGCAAAAGGATGAAGTAACCAGGAGGTGATAAAGGAGGATGGTGGAAGGGCTTTTTCCTTTTCTCTCTCCTTTTCTCCGCAGTGAAATGTCATCTGATAGTGAGGCTAACCAAACTCATTAATCTCAGTGGGGAGGGAGTCCATGAAGCAATACGATACACACCCTGTTACACACTGTGTGTTTCCGGTGTGCTTCCTTGTTGTTTTTGTTTAGTTTTGGGTTTCTTATTTGAAGTAAAGAAACATCCGCATTGCTTTCACATCCTGTGTGATCCAATTTAATTTGTGATTAGGTTGAATGTATTTGATATTTAATATTACAGTATTTTATGCACAGAATGTATGCATCTGAAGATACAGCTGCATTATTCAGCACAGATGGAGGAGTGGAAATACCCCGCTTCCGGCTGTACTTCGGAACATATTCAGCACCATGGACAGCTCTTTTTCATCAGCCCTTGAGTTCAAGCCTTCGGCCGTTTCGTGTCCGGGCGTCCTCTGTAGCCTCATTTGAGGCTTGAACCTCTTCGTGTTTAACACTTTCCCTCAAATTTTAGTTAAATAAATGAGTTCCAATTGAAAGCAATGCAGAAAAACAGCCTCTGTTCACTAACACATGATGGGATAAGTCAGATTCGGGAGGCGTTATCAGGTATCTGGGAGTTAAGATGATCATTCTTGACCTAAATCTGTCGTAAATTTATGTAATAAGTCTATTCAATAATAGTTCAAAACAATCCTCTATGATAAGCAGTAGTGGGGTTTGTGTTGTGGGTGCTGTGTTCCTGGTTCAAATCCTTTTAGAATGATTACCGTGCAGATTTATGAATCGCTAGAACACTTGGAATCAGTTTTTCAATTGAAAGCAGACAGATTCAAAGATCAAATTGAAGACTAAATGAACTGACAGGAGCACAAAGGCTTTGCTTCAATGGGGCTCCGTCATGACACCATATGCCAGGATTGAAGATTCCCATTCATCAAGTCTCACACACGCGCACATAAATCACTCTGTCTGTGATTCTGCGGCACACAGAAAGCAATACACATCCAGCATAAAAATGATATACAACCCCTTCACACTGCCATGCTCTCAGCTACTCCATCCAATTGGCTCTGCATGTTACAATAGTCAATCAATCCACATCTGAAATAGACTATTTCACCACTGACAGCAGGCTTATAAAAAATTGTTGGCATTCTAGCTCTAACAGCAGTGTCGGTTCCAGAAATGTCAGCATTGCTGTACAGCGTGTGTCCCATTTTCTCTTTCTTTCAAGTGATGGAAAACCACCTAATAACTCTTTTAACTTGTGATGTCAGATGGTTGGTCATTATTTTACAGTCTAATTAAATGAAGCCTGTCTCTTTTCACTTATCTCATCGTCTATTGTGGAAATCCCTTATATTCAGGATGGGTCATATGTAAATGAGGTGCTCTCCATTGTGAAATGTGAATTTTCTGGCTAACAAAAGACTCAAACTAGAGATTTTCTCATAAGAGCCGGAGTTCAACAAGGATGGTATCACACTGCCATGACACGATGCTGATTTTCAGATTTGCATTTCCTTCACTTCTGCCGTCGAGTCTCTGCACTAATTGAAAGACTGAGGCCGTAACGCTCTTTTTCTGTGTCCTCAGTCCAGAAACAGTCTCCAGGCCGGGGACATCGATGGGGCCAGGAGGCTGGGGCGACTGGCTCGCCTGCTCAGCATCGTCTCGTTTGTCCTGGGAGTGGTCATCATCGTAGTGTTCGTCTCCGTTCAGATCTCAGGTACGGCAACAACGACATTTATCTAAGATAAAGTGGCCCTCGATGTGTGATGTACTGGAAATGAGTTGAATCAATTTTTTTTAATCATAAGACGCGTGCACGGGCCTTTAAACGTGCCGAAACAGCAAATATTCATCAACAGAAGGGGCCTACTACATTACCATTACATGGTGATATACGATAGGGGATATGTGACACCATCACCAGCGTGTGGTGTGCCGTCTTTATCCATATGCAGCACATTTCCAGCCAGTGTGTGTGTAATGATCTAATACTTCAGCAACTGTAGTGGACAAACTTTCAACACTTTAGCAACACATGTCCTAATAATGGTTATAAAGAGTTCCTAAAACTGTCCCCTCTGTCTTCCTCCCTCTTTTTTGTTTTATTTTGTAGCTGGGAAGCATTGACCTGGAGGACTGTAGAGCCAAACCAGAAATTCAGCAAAGGAAAAAAAAGACCACTTCAAGAAAAACAAAAACCGATCGAAAACTATTTCATAATGTAGTGACATCATGGCCAATTACCAGAAAAGAAAAAAATAGAATATGTGGAGAGTCACGAGAGATGGTTTTGCAGCAAGTAAACAAATAGGAACAATATTCTGAGATGCATGCATTAGAATTGTGTAACATTTGCTTGAAAAGAAATATCCTTATGTGAATTGGTCAGGTTCAAACAGTAAAATGTAAGTAGAGATGTATTTGAGAGGTCAGGAGGGGCTTTTAGGTACACGGACTTCTTGAAATGAAGAAGATTTGCATACAAAGAGAGAGAATTATGGACTTTTTTATGCCTGGGATGGAGTTTATTATGAACAGAAATATCTGTATTTGTCCTCAAACTTGGGAAAGTTGCATTTAACCCTCATATATATTCCTGACTGAATCTGAATCTCCTATATTTAAAGTATATTCAAACATATTTGAAATATGGATATATGAGTATATAAACATGCATTGTATATGTACATTTTTTAAATGTTTGTATGCCACGTGGTGCTGAGTTTGTTAAGACCGTCGATATGGCTGTTTTGTCTGCACTTGGAGTTTTAATGTAAATTCTAATTCGTGAGAGGGGGCAAGGAAGACCTTTTATTTTGATTTTTTAACCAAGTACAATTTTTTTCCAAACTAAACTGATTTAACCAACCGCATGCCTGAATGTACATAATCAATTTGCCTTCTTTTGGACTGTTATTAGTTGTTCTAATGTCAAGGGGCTAGCAGATTTGCACATGGAACTAAGAACCACACGAGAAGACACAAGGACTGTGATTTAACCCAGCGACACCCTCCACTTCTCCAGAATCTCTTTATCTCGCTTTGCTCTCGCAAAGACAGAAAGGCATTCCAAATGCATCGCCACGCCTTCATCCCACACCCCACCTTAGTGACTGGTGCCAGCCCCCCCCTCAGTTTAGTCTCCACTCCTTCATCTCATACCTTTATGCTCCTTTATACATTTTACATTTGCAACCTTTCTACACCATCGCTCCCCATATTCCATGAACATTCTTATATTACACCGACTGTTAAACCTTTTTTTTTCTTCTTTGTGTCCGTGAAAAAGTATTTATATGACAAAATATATATACAATATGCACGCATGCTATGGGCCAAACAGGCTGATGCACACTTATTTTTGTAAATGAGTGGATCACTGAGTTAAAAAATAGCATTTAAAGAAATATTCTTAAAATCCAAGCACGACAAATTGGATTCCTCACTTCAAGGGTAAACTTAACGTATTAACTTCCACCTACAGATACAGAGGACTGTTGTATTGACATATGACACTGGCTTATACCATAATAAAAGGACCATAATAATCACAGTGAAACCATGTTGCAATATGTTAATGCTGTCTGTTTTTCTTTTGATGCTAAAGATTTAGTCTCCAATGCAAATTGAAATCCCAAAACATCTGGGGGAAAAAATTTACTTTTAAAAAATCGATGTCATTTGTTGAGTTCCAATGGTTGTTGAAGGGCTCCTAGAACTGAAACACCAGCTAAGCAATGATGCTAACATGGACATAAAACTGAACGTCATCCGTGTAAAGATGTGCAAATCTGGCCAAGTAAACCCTATTTAGCACACTCATTTTGCAAAATTTGCTTTTCTGTTTTTTAAACCACTGTAAGAAAGATCACTTTCAAGTACCAACAAGCAGCAAAATCCAAAGATCCCCAACGTTCATTGACTGGAACTGCTTTACTATCCACTCGCATCTAAATGTGACCGTCCTTGGAACTGATGGTCTGGAGCCAGCTATCTGGCCTAATCACTGCTCTGTCAGTAACAGAGTTACAAACAGTTCAAAACTTCCACTCATCTCTATGTACTGCTGTTTGTTTTTTTTTCCTGTACTCTGTATGTGACGGTTCTCATCTCTATGGTGTACATTTTGCATGTCAGGAATAAATGTTACCACGCATGGTCCCAGTTTTTGTCTCTCAATGGTATTTATAGATGCGTAATGCCACAGTTGTGCCATTATTCATACTTAATAAGCCTTTTTCCTCAACATCTGGAGAGTAACAAATATAAATAAATAAATACAAAATTAATTATACCATCTTATTCCAATGAGCCAGACATAAATCTGAGGACGGAGCTCTATTGCCAGGCGATACACTTCCATTTTGCAGAGGCAAGGTGCCCCTTCTTTATTAAGATGAACAAGGTATTTAAATGGCCACTTCCCTTTGATGAGAGACGAGGGGCACATACCAACAAGAATGACAAGAGTTAGAACCGAGTAATGGCGGCACGGGGATGAACTGGCACTGTACTGAGAAGAAAAAAAATGGTTGAGTATCGTTTGATCGTTGCTGCTTGAGCAACAGCCTACCAAGAGTTATTTCATCCTCATAGGAGTTTGAACATCCAGTGAGAATTCCTCACATTTTCAGTATCTGTGCATCGGGTCATTTCATCACATATTAGCTCATCTACACCAACAGAGCTCCAAAAAATAAAACACACAATCTAATCGTGAGAAATGGCATGAAATGTCCCAAGCAAGATGTGCACACAGCCTAAAGGCTTTTCAATCTCCCTGGACTTGAAAGAAATTGGTGCCACGAACCCGTACGCAATAGAATATAACATTGCATCTGTAAGGGGAAAAATGTCTGCAATGCTCAGTTTTTATGGAGAGAGATGCAGAGGGATTGATTTAGCTTTCTGTTATGGCTGCAGTCTGCAGTTATATTGGATTGGGCTATATTGCACGGCGGTTGCTTTTATTATGCCTGAACTCTGAACACGCCGCAGCTCTTGATACACAATTTGGCAGCAGAGACAGCAAACACCATTTATCATGGCAGCCGCATTCCAGAATGAAGATGGCGGAGAAGAGGGGGGGGGGGGGGGGGGGGGGGGGGGGGGGGATGAACCCGTCGAGGGTTGTTGGTTTTAAAGCCGGCATGTCCTGCGCTCCAGCAGTCCTGAGCAAACCACACCACACCACACCACACCACACCATGGAAAAGCAGGGCATAGATTCACTCTTTTTTTCTTTTTTTTGAGCACGTAGCTCTTAAAAAAGCTGACCTATGACAAACAAAAAAAAGTCCTTTGACCTAATATCTGTTTGAGTACTATCAAACCGGGAAGTATTGTATACGTAGAAAAATTATCTTTCAAAGAGAACATACAGAAACAAAATAAAAGGGTGAAAATGCGTTCAACAGAGCAGAATCAGCTTCACACAGACACGGGCCGGAGCTCCTGGAGCGGGACACGTCTGAGTGAGAGGATGTGGGGTGCTTAGTTCTGCATGGGTGGCGGTCGCTGGCAGGGGGCTGAAATATTCAGGAGTTGCACCTCAGCAGACCTCTGACATTGTGTACAAACATCTTATCCAAATTTAGACTCAAGCACGGGGTCTCCCTGCTGTTAAAAAATAAAGGATAGAAAAAAAAAAAGGCTGACATTCAAAAAAGCCAAATCAGCATTAAAAAATTATAAAAAGTGAGTTTTTGAGTCTCATCGAGGAAAAAGAGGGCAAGAAACTAAGTTTTTCCTTTTGTGTACACTGAAGTGAGCTAATATTATTTAGCTTATTTATTCATTTCTTTGAGACGTTTCTCACAAATCCATCTCATTCTTAAAATCTAGTTCCCACTCAAAGTAAGACCATAATCGAATGAGTTTAAGCCCTTCTGCGGCCATGTATCGTTTCAGTTTTACTCAGTAGAGCCCTCCCTTTATGCACACGCTACTGTGATCAGTGCAGATTTAAACCAAGTGACAAAACACAAACAACATCTGCTGGGTGTGCAATAGGAGGAGGAGGGTGAAATAGCTAACTTTCCTAGAAGGCATTCATCCGGCATTGTTCCGTTTTCAATCTTCTCCCACAGAGACCTTGAAGGGCTGCGCACAGAGAAATGGGCTGTAACTGATGACATTGCACCACTCTTCAGAGAGAAGGGAGCCAAGAAGCTCATTCCCAGTGACTTTGAGAACTCCGTCATAACTGTAATTACAGACTGACTGAAACTCTGAACGGCTCTCCAGACAGCTACGGGCCGACTGTCTCCCAGTCAGTCTTACATAGACACTCTTGTTATTTTGTATTTGGGATTTAGCTGGACTGTAGTTTAAATTGCATTACTACTGATGCTGCCTCTAAAACACATCTGGCTCCAACGGAATGAGATTAAAACCTTCCTAATTCTCCTCAGATACCAAGTCAGTCGATTCCCTACTAATCGTAATGATGCGATGGGCTGGATCCACTTCTGGAGCTACACATATTGAATATTAAGTCACAAATCCAACTCCTTTGTTCTGTCTAAACGACAAGGCTGATATGAGGTTCAGAACAGCACTTTTCAAACCACTGACTGATATCTTAGTGGCTCGACTTTGAAAGTAAAGCCATTTGTTTAAAAAAATTAACAGGAAATATTTGAGCACTTAAAAGTCTAAAAGCTCAAAAAGAAACTAAGCCGATCTGCTGATAATCATGGTGGAACTCTACCAATCGAGAACTTTGATTGAACATATTGTATTAAAAAGATTGAATAAATTCGGAAATTGTTAAAAACGTCCACTAGATTTGTTTGTGTTTTTTTTCAGGCTTACACTCAAATTGTACAAAAGGAAACGTCGCAAATATTCACTCACTTCAAAGTAACTATGGAGGCTTTGGTTTTGTCTGTGCTTATTAGTTCCTCCTACACTGCCAAAGCCCTCAGCTGTATGAGTTCATGTACACTGTATGTGCAAGGTGGTTTCTATACATGTGCCGGGCATTTTAAATATCACGTGACCATCAAGCACAACCAAAACCTCAAAGCTGGGGACTGCGACAGCCGAGCCCTTAAGGATGTGTCAGGATGTGAAGAGGCCGGGGGGGAGGTAAAATATCTTGTGACCGGGTTGGTGAGAACTGGAGGAGACTGTTGAGATGAAGGAGGTTGGATTGTTGTCCCTGCAGAGAGCTAGATCCCGAGAGGTAATGACATGTTTAAATGTAACCCTAAAAGTGTTGCACGCTTTCTCTTTTACACATAATTACAGGAATAATTTATTAATTCACATTTTACAGCTCACAATAAACCATCAAATAAATCCCACTTCATCGATTAATAAAAACATTCACGGGGGGGGAAAAAAGAAAGAAAAAAAAAAGGAACCCTTCGACCAAATGTGATGCATCACTGCATCAGTCTCTTTTGGCTTTCAGAGTTTCGGTTTATTAATTAGCGATGTACTTTTTTTCTTCTTCTCAAAAATATGGTTTTAATATGTAGTGTTGGTCTCCACTGCCTTTGTTGGAAGGAGAATACCTAACCTCATATGCTCCATCTGGGGCACTGTTAAACACAGGCTCAGCTTTTTACTTGTCCCAGAACTGGAACAAAAGTCCTTCTGCTGTGGATCCTTCACGGTTCCCCTTCTGTGGCTCGGGTCCGTGGGGAGGGCTGCCCCACGCCGCGACAGCCAGACCAAATCTTGCGTATTTGAAATGTTAATTCGGTTAGATTTTCAGTGAAGAGCATAAAGGAGGAGGAGAATGGTGCAGACGCCGATCACAGAGCCGAGGATGAGGGAGTCCCTTCTCTTCCGCAGGTTGATTCGCTGGATGAGATTGTTGATGGTTGGGAAACGATCTTTGAGAGTCAAAAGCTAAGGAAGATCAGCGAGATACTTATACTAACCTGTAACAAGTGCTCTGAGCAATATGCGAGTCTTGATTTCTGAACGAGCTACGGTGTTTTCAGACCAATAACCGATTTCCCAATTTCCTTTCGTGGGTCACACATTTTGCTCCCCAGACACAACCGTCAGTTGTACGGCTTAAAGGATACTGGCCAGGGTGTTGACCCTGCTCTGTATGGATTTCAGCAGGCCCCTTTGGGAGGTCATGTTCTCCTTAGTCGCCATGGCAATGCTACAGAAAAGACAAAGTATAGAAATTACAATGCTGCAAGTGGGTGCTCTCACGAGACACGTAAAGAGTCTTCCACTGCAAATGAGTCATCATGGGGGTGGAAATTCAATTACTGGGGATGTTTCCAGCAGGAAGGGAAACGTGGAGCCATCAGAGGCTCCAAATGACCAAATATACAGCAGAAAACATCTGGTGTGATCCCTTTTGTTCGGGAATGAAGTGGAATGATTTTTATTTTTTTTATTTTTTTTAAAAGGCATGCACCTGAAATATTTTAGGCGGGGGAAAAAAAGGAAATTGGGCCTTGCTAACTTTCAGAGCAGAATAATGCAGCTGGACAGTTGGAAGCAAGGTGTTTAGCTTCTCTGCATCTGCTACAAAACAGTCAATAGATGATACTTGGCACACCTTTGGGCCTTTCACTTCAGTTTGGAGTGGTGGGAAATTGATTTTCACAACCAAGCAGGGAAATCACAGCATGAAAGGCCTGTTTGTTTGTTTTTTTTAGATTGAAATCTCTCCGTAATGACGGCACAGCCTGCTGTGAACGGGAGGTGTGGGCGAGCGGGGGGGTCTGAGGCTGCTGAGGGGACAGTCTGCAGTCTTGGCTTGGGGCTGCTTTTTGGGGATCATGTTCTCCTCCGTCAGGAGGAAACACTTTGCTGACTTCAGCAGCCTCGCCCTCCTTTTGTCTCGGCGTTAACCAGCTCATGAGAATCCGGGCTGGAAGATGAGGGACGCTGTATGTGATCCAGCAACTTGTAACACGTTGAGTGGATCTAAAAGTAGCAGAGTGCTTCAGAGTCTGTAAAACGTACCAAGAAATGCTCTGTCCTCAGACTCAAACAACTGGGCAGAAAACCCTCCCCAGAAAAGACACAGGGATTAAAAAGGGAAATAAGAAAAGTTAAGAAAATATACTGAATATAAGGACTCCTTCTCTGTTGAGTGTTCTCTATTTAATTAAATGTTCGTTTTACTTTTGAGATACGGAAAAGAGTTTCGGATCCATCAAACACATTGCCAAAGGGGGTCATTAATTATTGACTAGATGCTTTTGTTTTCAATATCACTTGATTTGAAAAAGAAGAACCAACATTTCTTATAGTTTTCCATTAAAGAAAGACTGAAATAAAAGTTTACAATCCAGCCTGTTTGATTAGTCCTCCAGCTATTAAATGAGATGACTCTGCGCTCTCCAAAACAACAGAATCTGGAAATGCTCCGTTACATCCCACAGAGTCTCTCCTTTCCTACACTAAAGTGCAAAGGAACGAGAGAACAAAGTCTAATCTGTACATATTTTAACACTCTTCATACTTTGTGTCCTTGATTTCATCAGAGATAAATTGGTGGAAATTTAGCAGATACAAGGGAGTAAAACAAGAAGCAAATGGATAGAATAATTCACAGGATTTTGTGCCATTTTAAGGACTAAATGCTTCAACCAGACAGGTCCCTGGAGAAACTCTGCTTACATGATGAAATAATTAGACAGAAGGGAGGAGGTCAACACTGAGAAACTCCTTCTTCATTTGTGTTGCAAGGAAACGAGACAAGGGAGCAGGGAGTACTGAGAGATGGATGCCACTAATAAATCCATGAGGTGGGAGGGACTTCTTTAGAACCGTGAGTGACGGTTCTCTTCATTTTATGCTTAGAGGATATTGTTGGATGTTCAGCTGGCATGCTTCCAATGCTTTAGTGCATATGAAAAATGTCCCGGCTGACTTATCAGTAACAAAAATGAGCAAATGCATGGACAGGTTTATTAAAGTTGGGGATATTTGGAAAGCAGATGGGGGAGGAAGTCAGCCGTGACTCTTAATGAGGCTTAAGAAGGGAATCTGCAGGGAGAGCAAAAAATTCTGCTCACTAATGGAGGACTGAGGACTGTAAACTCTGCAGATTAAATCTTTAATCAAAGATTTCTTTTTTTAACATAGAACTATGATATTTAAAAAGTACAAAAAAGGGATCAAGATAATCAATGAATGAATATATAACAGTGATCATTGATTTTAGGTAGGTCTTCATTTCCTACCACCCTTAAAAAAGAATTTTTACAACACTAAGGTGACCTTTCCCAGAGCTTTGGGGAAGATCAGGAGGTTCTGATCAAAAGGGGTAAAAGCATCTCAGGGATGTTGCATTTGAAAATAAATTCTAATGAATGCACATGACGGCAAACAGGCTTTACCTTATTGTGTCATCCATGAGACGGTCGGAGCTACAGAGGAGATGGGGAGAGAAAGACACTGGTCAGATATCGATGGCTGTGATGGTAAGTCAAAATGACAAACAGTGTTCACTTAGTCAAAGAACTCACTGACCACAGAGTTCAATAAGAGGCCCCAGGTCATGACCACAAGGTATTTGGTTATGACTTGCCAGGCTGTTACATTAAGTTTCTACTACGAGGCTTAAAAAATTAGGACCACCTCTTGATACAATGTTTTCCATAAAATTATCTTTGACTGTGAAAATAAAACATGCTTGATTAACGGTGGTTAACAAATTGAACATTATCAGCATTCGTGGCACAATTCTTGAACACCCAGAGTAAACAGATGCTACAAATACATCTTAAACGACACACGCGGCAAACAAGAGCCAGATGCTTTCTTCTGTCCTGCAGAGAAGACTGACACACACACACACACACACACACACACACACACACACACACAAACAAACAGAATAGTATCAAACTGTAAAACTAGTTTTCTGCATCAGGTTGGCAAGTGCTGCCAGTGTTAGCTAAGTTTATTTCGAAAGCACTTTTCATGGGTTAGAAGCCACAAAATGCATCACAACACGGCGGTGGGTTGTACAGCGGAACTGATTTAGATAAAGATTCTGAAAACAATCATTCCATCTAAAGAGCAAAACGTCAGGGATTGAATTGCCTTTATCAGACATTTGGCTCCATATCCGAGACCCTGTTAAGCCCTTCTGATTCTGAAAAAAAAAAGACAGAAAGTGAGGGGCGTGTGGGGATTTTAATTCCCGACAGACAAAACTATACCCCAAATCCAACGCTGCCTGGATTTTTTATTTTTGTTGCCCTCCCATTCAAAGGAAATATACACAAAAAAGGCAACTGTTCCCACTTTTTGGGCCTCAAAAATACATGTAAGCTCATGGTTTTCTACTTCAGGACAGCACATATTGTGCTCTGCTCCGATCCAAAGCCTGAGTTAAATTTGGCAGATGCAGCTTTGCTGGAGAAACAGCAATGGCAGAACATGACTGCTTACTCACAATTTAAGAGGGCTAGTATAAATTATCCGATGCTATGCTGATTTATTTGTTTTACAGCCATGAACAAATTTGGGTCTGAGCTCCCAACTGACCATGTCTTCTACAACATAGAAAAAATGACTTGCTTTCAACATTTCATGCGTTTTTGTCTTCTAATGCGATTAAAACATTGGACATCCACTTTTAAACTTACGCCATCAGTTATGATTATTTAAGAGAGTGAAAAACCCAAATTGAACTTTCATGATTAATGCTCTGGCATTGGATCGCAGAACACTATGTGCTAATCCTTAGAACCAGCCCAGTATTAACACAAAAATTATTACCCTTCCTCTGAAAAAGTCCTGTGACTCCTGAAGGGAGTCGAAGATAACAAGATGCATTAGCAAAAAGTAGGAGAACAGTCACAAACCACAGCTTAAAGCTGGTTAAAAATTCAACTGATAATTAGCTAAAGCTTTTTTTTTTACCTTGAAATTAACACGGCTGAAACAAAACAGGAAAAGACAGGGGCCTTCAAAGGCATCGACTGGTAACCTTAGTAACCGACTATTTGGCTCCACTCAGGCCATCAAAGACACATTAGTAACAGATTAAATAGTTTTGATGTCTATAATAAGAACAGTCTGGATGGATCATTGGCCATCTTGCTGCTGGACTGAAGAGAAGCTGTGAGAAAAGCATAAAAACACTTTACTAATATCAGTCGGATATTGGAGCTGCTCTTAATAGTAAAGCAATAAATGGTAAAACAATCACTAAAGTGCTTTAACAGTAAAGTGTGCGAGCAGTGCATCATCACAAACCACTCCGTTTGAGCTTGTCAGTGGATGCTTTTAGCGCATTTAGAAATACATTTCGTCTTTATTCATCATGACTTGCTATGAACAAAACTCTTGATTTAACTGGAACTAAATGCTCTATACACATTTTACACAACTTTGACTACATTAATGATTTTTTGGGTTTGCCGCCTTCCTAAATCAAGACACGAAAGATTTATTTCACACATACTCAAAAAATACGGAGTTAAAAACAAACGAAAAACAAAACAAAAACCCACACATTCAGGTAATTGTGTCTCAGTAAGTCCTTATCAGTGGGGCCGTTAGCATTAGAGCTGCTCCAACATAAACTTTTAATGGACTGGCCCCTCCCTCCCTCCCTCCCTCTAGTTGATTTAGTTTATTCATGAAGACCAACCAGAGTAAGCTGGGGGGAAAAAAAGAAAAATAAATGCTGACAAATGAGAGTTTTAGAAAAGTGGGTGAGGACATATTGCAGAAACAGCAATAACTTAAAAATCTGTCCGTCATGTTGATCGTTTGGTGCTTCCATTTGTACCTTTTAGCAAAAACAAAGTTCAAGAATGGAAGATCACCATTTTTCTAATTCATAAGGTTCACACAGCCATGGCTGAATGCCATTTTCCTCTGAGGTCGTGACAAACAAAAGGAGTGTGCTACAGCTGTACAAAACAACTGAAAAAATCCTACACATGCCCCCTCATGCTTTTGCGTGGGTTACACAGTAAGGCTAATGTTCCATTTCTCTGATTTGGCTGCTTTATTGTATTCCTGTTATAAAACTTCAAATGTTGGGAATTGTATGCCAATCAGAAATATTGAGTGCTTAAAGCCTCCCCCCAAAGGTTCTGAAAATTCTCAAAAGCTTTCCTTCCCCATCAGGGCTGTTTATTGGACTGAAACTTTAGGAAAATTGGTTCCTGTAAAAGTCCCTGCTGTGGGAATGTATTTTATAATGAGACTATACTCAAAGCAGCAACTGCTTGATCGACCACAAGAGAAGTGTCTTTGTTATCGATTGGAAAGACAGAGATTATAAAACTCAATCTACCGAAAAGCCGATGTTTGAACAGACATGTAAATCCACATAGAGGTTGCGAATCTAATGGCAAAAGGCAATGGCTTGTCAATAGGTTGAACTTTAATAAGGCAACCCCATAAAATAATGGGGGAAAAATCTGAAATCAAACTAGAACCATCCAGGTTCATATATTTGTCAGCACATTATTGAAAAGTGTTGCTTTGAACAACTGCTAAACTAATGCGATTAAACTCAATTGTCTATTGTTTTCAACATCATGCTCTACAGTCATCAGGTCAGCAGCACAGCACATTCCACCCCTTTCCTCTTCAGGCGCCCTTAGCCGTTTTATGGCCATAAAAAGGATCAATCAAGCGTAACTCAACCTCCCTCAATCTCCTCTTTCCTCTCCCATCTGCGCCAGTGGCTAGGGAAAACCCTTGAATATGGGCTGTGGTTTAATAAGATAATGTCATTATCAATATCCTGATGACTTCTACTGGATTAACACAGGCAGTCTGTGCTGGAAATGCAGGTGGCTATAACAGCTAAGGAGCATTCTGCACTATAGTTTTGTTGTATTAAAGCAGTAAAAAGGAGTGTCAAAATGACTACTATTGTGAGGTGATCCTCAGACTGGGTTTTGGGGTCAGTTTAAATCTTTTTAAACCCTGAATAGAATGTGCTGTCATAGACATCAAACCCTGAAAGCACAAGCTATTTTGCTATTTGATATCTATTTTAGGTTAGTGTTAAAATTTAATGAAAGCAGCCCAACGAACAACATGTTGAGCTCAAACAACAAAAATAGCAAACCCCAGCAAAGCTTCAAGCATCAGCTTTTGCATTGCAAGCTTTAATTTTACAGCTGAAAGTTATAGTCCATATTGGTCTAGAAATTCAAGTACACTTAATGATAAGCTGTCACTGATGGCATTCTGTCGTTTTAAAGCAAAGAAATCAGCTTCGACCCAAAATATGTTTGACATTATTATCGTAGGGCCCACAGAGATGTCAAAATGCATTCGTGTTTCTCAGAATAACTGAGGCGTTTATCTTTTTAGAACACGTCAGAAATACAAAGCCAAGGGTTGGTTAAAACCAAATGTTTTGTCCAAATAAAATAGATGGGCCCATCACACCAAAGCCATATCAAAAGCTCCCCTTTTGTTTTTGTGCATTTTGTTCGAGTGCCCTGCTGACATTCAATCTCGATTTCCACCCAGGGTGCATATCACACCTCTCTCACACACACGGGTACACACACTCGCAACATGCAGTTGTGACTTTCTTCCAACTCAGCCACTGACAGCAGGAAACAGGTTGGCCTACTGTAGTTTGTGATTGCGTCATAATTCTGGCAGAGGGAAAGGTGATGAACTTACTTTCTCAGATGCTCGTGCTCCTTGAGAAAGAGCTCTGTTCTTCTGTTGTTGACCCCAGAGCCACTCTTGTATGTCCTGAAGAGGCAATGAGAGAAAGTATGATTCATTTTTCAATCATTATCAAATTAATTCAAGTCGTATTTATGTAATGGACAAACAATGAAAACGGTCTAATATCAGTAAATTAAGCTTATTTTCTTTTTCTACATAGAGGGAATAGAAGTCAAAAGATGAGAGTAGATATACTGTTGAAGAAACTAATTAACTGACATCCTCTCCAAACTTTATGGGAGCAACACCCTCAAAGTCAATGAATGTGCCGATTCTGATTCTCTTCGGCCTGATGCGACTCCAGCTATAAACATCCATCAACCGCTGACTACCGTGTACTCTCCTGGGATTTTAGTAATTTAACACAGCCCCACCTTGCTGTTGGATGAAAAAAGGATAAAGAGCACGGGAGGAGGGAGAAATGTGTCCACATTCACACAGAGAACATTAAAGTCCACACCCCACCCAGCTAACAGCCAGTACAGAGATAGTAAATGGGACTCCATCCCAACTGCACCATACAATGAGGTTTTTTTTTTTAAAGAAATCTTTAAAAAAAGATGTATGGGGACACACAGCGCACATCAAACAGCCCAGGCTGGTTATCAGAGCGGCCGAGCTGATGTGCCTCCCGGGCCACAACTGCCTGTACTGACAGCCGGCTCCATCACTCCGGCAAGGCTTTTTAAAAGGGCACTCATGTAAATCACAGGTTAGCTGTCATTTTTGCTGCTGACATTTAGAATCAAGGCAGGTGCAGACGTTGCGTTATGTCTGAGCTTAGCTCTGCTCCTGCTGGTTTTATTATGAATGGCACAGCTGCAGTCGGGAAATGTGTGTGTGTTGGTGTGTGTGTGTGTGTGTGTGTGTGTGTGTGTGTTTGTGTGTGTGTGTGTGTACACAACTGTGAGAAGATGTTTTTTGCTGACAGAGTCTGGAGGCCCACTGCATGTTATTGATAAAGATTTTAACAAAATGGCACGCTGCTCCTTTGGTGTCTGCATAAATGAGATAGTGTGCATTATTTATTCTAAGCAGCATGGATTTCTGGATTTCTGCAGCATAAACAACTCCCATTTTTGGCAGGCCTAATCAATGGCCACGATCTCTGCTGCCCCCTGCCTGACAAACAGATCAAAAGCCTTAGCTGCAGAAAAAAAACTCAATTACTGATCAAAGCCTAATAATTCAGTAAACCATTGACATTCCATTTGCCAAACCCACTTTATCCTTTCATTTATATTGCACAAAGCCGTCATAACCTTGGATCCATATATCCTACAAGTACGCATGTCAAATTGCGAGTCTCTGTTTCTATGAAACGGGGAACAATTATCTTGTTTGACATCACCTTTAAAATCATACAGCACCTTTAGCATATGAAGAAGATATCCTCTTTAATAAAATCTTAAGCCCTCTCCAAGTACTCACCTATGCTTCATCAACAGAAATCAATGAGGGAGCATAAAATTAAATTGCTTTTTAAATGAAAGCCTCTCACGTATAAGAATGGCAGTGATATAAGGTGATGTAAAAAGATGCACCGCAACAGTTCTAGGCATTTCAAAATGTGTCACCTGTTACAGCACATCTAGCTGCTGAAAACCTGATACATTTGCCACTATTAAGTCGTAAGTAAATTTAAGGAATTAAATCATTCCACAGTGAGGTCAGAGAACTTTAGCCATTAAATGGTCAAGAAAAAGCTTCCAATTCAACATTAAGTAACTATTTCTCCATGGAACATTTGTGCCTCTTGGAGGCCACTGCAGACATCTACATCCCTGATAGATGGAGTGGGATCAATAGGAATCCTGCAGTGCTCACGGTAAGCTTACTGCTGCGTCCTGCAGATCGATACACCATTACAAAAAAAAAAAGAAAAACAGCAAGAGTCATGGTCCGGGGGAGCCTCCAACTCATTTCATTACACTCATTCACAACTGAGCCAAGCTGACAAGAGGGCACACTTTCTCAACACAAGGCCAAAGAGGCTATGAATCTTCAAATGCCTCAATGCGCATTTTTCACAAGCATGCCAAGAGGAAGTAGAGACCTAAACATCCCTATAAGGGATTGAGTAAACAAGAACGGAGCTCTCTGGAAAATATTTTTGCAGTCTTTATTCTTCTACACCTGCTTAGATAAAAAATACAAGCGTTGCATCACCAGACAAAACCCGTTTTCCATGTAGCAGCATCAATAGCTAAAGGCAGAGGCAGACGTGACCATTTCTGGACCCGAATTATCATTCAACCCACCACTGATGATTAAATTAATCCCTCACATAAGAAACAATGACATTAGGTGCTATAATGACCGAGTGTGTACTCACTCTATATCTTTCCTGACAGACCCTAAAAGGTCTTCCCTTTCTCGGATGGCCAGAAAGTTGCCCTTCGTTTTGTGGAATTCGTGTGTGTAATCCTGTGTGGAAAGTAAATGAAGCTGAAAGAACAGAAATGTGGAGGGGAAAAAAATACAAACCAACAAAAAGGGAAAGGGAAACATTGTTTTTCTACTTCTAATTTTGTTCATTTTAAAAATTGCATAAAAGGAAAATGCAAAGTTAATACAGAAAAGTAGAGAAAAGTGATTTACAATAAGAATGGTTCAAATATGTGTAAAAAAAGGGCAAACCTGCAGAATGTCTCTGTGTCTCTGGAGGGTGTGCATGAGTGCAGCATTGAGAGAAGATGAGCCTGGGGTATTCGTGTACTCCGCCATCTTATCGTTCACTGCTGTTAGCTGTGCGAAACAAATGGAAGATTAGGGGACAGAAAAACCCAAAGAAACAAAGATAGCGGCAAATATAAGAAACTAAAAAGCCAATAATACTGTCACATTACAGTCGACCAGCCATAATATCAAAAAACACATTTAAGAGACCAACATACATGAACCAATTTATGGTGACTAGCACACAGTGTTAATATTACAATTTAGCCATTGCTTTCCTTTTTTTTCTTGCTTTCCTTACAACAATTACTTAGAATAATATCAACAATAGAAATTATATTCACTCTGAGAAGATTCCCCCCTTGTCTCAATCACTTAGTTTCAGTTTTATTTTTTACCTCACATGAACAAAACATTTGTAGAAAAAGTTATCTTTGCAGCTAACTCATTCTTCAATACTATAAATACACCGCTTTAATAGTTCTCTCGGCCACCAAATGAGCTGAATTTACACACTTTGGCCAACAACTGTTCAATTTCCACAGACATGGTGTCAAACATCCTGTCTTGGGTGGAGTTGTTTAGTAGTGGGGTGGTGTCCGACCTTAGGTAGGAAAAAAAGGAGGGGAAAATTATTACCAAGTCATCTTACTGAGGAGTCACTTCTACAGTAAAATATGGGACAATGAGATCAAAAGTTTAATTGTGATGTTAAAGGATTGCTAGTAGACTAACATTTCCTTTATGTATTCAAACAGTGTAAATAAAACACAGAGATAAGGTTAGAAGTTACTCTAGGATAACCTTAACTTAATATTGCTCATTTTAGCCATTTAATTCAAAACAAGATCCGCTCAACTGCCCTCGGTAAAACATTTAGTGCTTCTCACTCACACTCAAAGGTTCAATCTTTTAATACATTAATTTAAAGCGGAAACTTGTTGTATGGAGTTGTGAAAAGCTTGCAATATGAATTTTATTACATATGGCTGCAGTAAACCTTAAAGTTTTATGAGGGCAGCATACAGTAAAGTAAGTAAGAGTTTGTGCACTAACATTTCAACTAAAAGGGAGTATCACAGTTACTATAAAAAGGAAAAACATTCAACGTGTCAAGGAATAATTTTCGGATATTGAAAATTGTATTCCTTCATGTAAGGAAATATCACAGTCATTCCCTCTTCCAACAAACAGCTAAAGATTCCTGCAATCAAGCATTAAGCAAAATATTAATATGAATCCTGTTGCCTTCAGTTTCTAGTAGTTGAAGGAAAAGCTTTACAATAAATTAAAGAAACCGGTTATAATAATGTTTCACAACAGCACCCCAGACAGAGTGGCTTAAAAAACTAAGTTTACTCTCTGTTTAGGCTACAACTGCTTTCCAAAATCTCTATTTAAATTGTCTTCTATGCTTAGAAAAGCATTACATTACAAATGAAAGGATTTTAACTTACGACTCTCCTCGCCGTCCATCCCTGGAACTGCTGTAGGTGGTGCACAACTTACTGAAGGAGACCAGTTTCAGGTCAAGTTCATTCTCCAACTGTCTGGCCTGCTTTCGCAGATCTGTGACACAATCACAACTGTTTATTTCCCAGATCAGAGAATACACAGACTTTATACAGGAAACACAGCCGAACTGACGTGTTTAATGTGAATATTCTAATAGAGATCCTTTTAGGGGAATAAAAAGCTTTCCCTAATTAGTCAATTCTCTTTACCATATTTCTTTTTGCACGCACGTTAACAAATGACTGAATAACTGCTTTTCTAGGCTGGTGAACAGTGTGAACACCTCCTACACAGATGGCAAACCAGCTAATTGTTTGCTTAACTCACCAAAAGTGTCCAACAAGGGGCCAACTTGACTCAAGATTGAGATTATAGTAGTAATTGAATGTAGAAACACGTGAGCGCAATGACATTTAAACCACACAAAAAGGGAAAACTCGATGTGCCAAGTTGCAGAGCCGCTTCAAGTAACGACGCAGATTGTACAGCTTCAGGAGTGACATTAACTTCAGTTACATGGCGACAGGCTAGCTAGCTTGTTATGGGCTAATTAGTTGTTGTAAAGGGACGGGGTTTACATTGTGAATGTATGGTCCAACCCTGCAGTGACACCCCAGAGATTATAACACGGTACTCAATGCGACTACAGTACCGTTAAATGTAAAGTGAACAGAGATGTTGGCTCCTTACCTTCCCAGTAGTTGCTGCTTCCTATTCCTGCCATTTTTGTTGTTCTGCGACGTCACCAACTTTCAGCCTGGGTCACGTGTTAAGGAAGTGGCTGATTTTTAGCCCTCAGTTATGACTGGCAGGCATGACACTAACTCTGGCACCACGGCTGCTTGCAGGCCAGAATGTAATCAGTTTAAAATGAAAACAAAACTACAAAAACTGTTTTGATTCAGACTGAAAACATATTGGACAGCAATATATTTCAATGCTTTTGTATTCATAAGTTTTAAGCATGATTATCTACAAATAATCTATGCAAATAAAGTTCAAATCTTAAGGGCAGTGCTTTTGTGTTTACTCTTCAAGTGACAATGTGCTAATTTCCTGAAGATATCTCTTGCTGTGTTGAACTAACTGTTCTCTCACAGTATTTTTTAACATTCAAGATCAAAATGTGTTTTTTTTTTTTTTTGTGATGTTTAAATCCACCCATGTCAGAACATGTTCCATTCTTCTCAAGAATAAACAATGACACACTGTCCCAGCGCCTCAAGTTACAAACAATGTCTAGAGGAACAGATTTCCAGATAATAACGTTGCATCATGTGCTTGGAATGGAGAGCATATCTTGTTTGTGGAGCTTACATTAACCGTTGCAGTGTATCAGAATGAGAGTAAAACATGATGAAAATAAACATTCACAGGAATTCCCCCCTTTATGTTATTAATAATGACATTTTTAGAATTACACTGACAGAAATACAGCTATTCACCATCCATCCATCCATTATCAATACCGCTTATTCCTTCATTGGGTCGCGGGGGGAACTGGAGCCTATCCCAGTGGTCAATGGGCGAGAGGCAGGGTACACCCTGGACAGTCCGCCAATCCATCGCAGGGCCACACACAAGACATACAAGGACAAACAACCACTCACACTCACATTCACTCCTAAGGGCAATTTCCCCAATCTCCAATCAGCCTAACATGCAGGTTTTTGGACTGTGGGAGGAAGCCGGAGAACCCGGAGAGAACCCACGCAGACACAGGGAGAACATGCAAACTCCACCCAGAAAGGTCCTGGTTCCCCCGGGATTCGAACCCAGAACCCTCTTGCTGGGAGGCGACAGTGCTAACCACCACACCACCGTGCCGCCCTCAGCTATTCACCAATTCAACAAAAAATAGCTGAATGTTCTGTAATTTTAATCCAGGGTTATGCTGACAATTTGCAGCTGTGCTTTAGGAACACCATCAGAAGAACCATGAAGAATGCAACACAAAGGGAAATATGCTGTGACACGTTTTATTTCCTTGTTTTGCATGTTAGCATGTCAGGATCACAAAGATTCTTTTGAAATGCCCTGATGTAATCATACGGTAAACATGAGGTGCACTCCAAACTCCATTTACAATTGGCAAACAATATTTACAGCTGATTCCAGTTCATGTAAAATCCTCACACCAGCATAGTGACACACACTCAACTTTCAATAGTTCACACACACACACACACTCACACACACACACACACAGACTTCATAGACATAGTATAAGAAAAATAATTTACAAAAATCTGTCTCCCTACACAGATGTCAGGACTGGAAATCAGGCCAAACTAATCAGAGTGAGTGTGTATTGCTTAGAAACCATGCAGCAAACACACATTTAAAGAAGTGATAGTTCTGTGATTTGAAAACTTTCATTTCTTTTTCAGGAGCATCTTTCCAAGGATTATGTTTGTAGGAAAAGTTCATTCATTAATCTGTCTTTTGGTTTCTCCTTTAAGATGCTTGTGATGAAACCCCTAAGTTTGATAACTAACAAAAAAAAAAATAGCTTCCCATCATCACAAGGCTTTCTAAATGAGAGGTCCTCACACTCACCCAAGGGAGTTTTTTTTCTGATTCTTTTTTTTTTTTAAGTTGGAAGGGAAGCTCTGACATTCATTAATGGACAACCATATCATTTTTTTGACAAGGAGATTTTCAGCAGAAAACCAAACTTATACTCTTTAGGTTGCCAGCTTTCAGATATGCAATTAAAACAGGGCACAAACTGAACATGACAGGAAATTCAGCAGAAATTTTCCACGTAAAAATCATTCTGAAACAATACTTAAACAAATAAGGAAACAGAAATACATTCGTATAATAACATTTGAAAGTTCTTCATTCTGGGGGTGCTCCTTACTTTCCAGTAATGTCTTGACATCTGAACACTCAATTAACTTGGCAGGGTTTTATCCAAACCTGGCAACAGGTTCTCCCTGATGCTTTTTTTAAGCTTGCACTACGATTTACACACCGACACTGATTTGCTGTAAAAATACAAAGCCGTTGAAACCAGGTCAGCAAGCTTAAAGTTATCTGTGCAGTAACAGTGCAACGCTCGGATTCAGCAGGCCTTTCATAATTTCTCTCTTTTTGTGCCCCCTGAGTAAAAGATGGATCAAATTCAATCACAGATTCGGTGTCAACCATTTGAAAGCGCTCTGTGTCCTGCGTTCTGCGTCCAGAATTGATAGAAAGGCACAGTGCTGGGTTAAATCTCCCAAAGGCTCTGACTTATCACTGAAGCTATGCTACTCTATACAAAGGAAAACAAATCAGCTTTAACATCATAGATCAAGGCAATGTGGGAATAAATCCAGGGGGCTGCCAGATACCAGGGGAATTCTATGGAAGATAAAGCACTTACAAAAAAAAATCCCACTTATGCTAAAAAGTATTCATTTGGACTGATGGCTTTTTACCTAAGCCAGGCAGGAAAGGTGGTGGGTTAGAATATTAAAAATATTCTTGAATGGCTCGGAAACAAACAAAGGGTGAATGAGGGCAGAAGTTGACTAAACCTGTTCACTTGCCTGCCGTTTATCATTCTCTTCCCTCTCTGACAAGTCAAATACAGCCGCAGCCGAACAAATGAGCACAAACCCCTCATGCTAAACAGCAGAAAGATTTGTTCGTTTAGTAACTTGAACTTGATGATATGATGATATAGCGTAAAGTGTCTTCCCCGCTCAGCTGCTCGTTCCAATTAATGCTGTTCCTTGTTGGTCAGAGCTCTGACTCTGAGGGGGGGAAGGGTCAAAAATAAAATACTGAGCCAACAGTGGCGCAAAATTCCTCAGATTTTGTTGGCATACAGTGTCTCCTCGTCGCTTTCACTCTCGTCCTGAAACTCGTGGGCGAGCAGGGACTTTTTGGAGCCCATGGAAGTGAGCCGGATCTCATCATCGTAATCATCGCGGTGCTGCCGCAAGCGGTGGAAGCCGTCTTTCTGCCGGTTGGACTTGGCTGCACACACGCACCAGATGATGCACGCCGTCACCACCAGTGCCGTCATGGAGGCCGCTGTCAAGTGTCAGAGAAAGACATACCTGAGCATGTTTGATTTTACACATGTTTACATTTCTTAAAACTGAAGATACATTACAATAAAAATTATGCACGTAATAATCCTTTGTTTTGAGAACATAATTTATCATGAGAAAGATATCCTCAGAGGTCAAAAGAAGAAAAGCATGTCTGCAGTCAACACGGCCCACATATGTTCTGGTTACAGACAGATTTACCTGCAGTGGCCACAACAAACTCTCGGGGCAACCCAAAGATGGTGTTGTCCATGTCAAACTCAAAGTCGACGGACCCAGCAGCTTCATAAGATGACACTGTAAACTGGAAGACAGCAATAAATAAATAAATTACTTTGTCAGCAAATGAGAGAAAATAAAGGAAAAATTTAGACTCATATAGTGAAATTCAATCTACCAAACCGCACATTTTCAGTTTTTTTTTTATACTGAAAGCTGTGTTCAATATGCTTCTAGAACATTTTGAATAGGGCAGCAGTATGTTTCCTGTAAAATAATTCAAATATGCTAAGGTGCTTTTCAAGAGGACATGGCAAGCACATCTAATCTGGCCTTGGTTTTGTTTTATTTTTTTCTCCAAATGAGTTCAAACACACTCCTGCCTTTTAAAGCAGCACTGATGAGTGAGGCTGCCCACCATCTAATTGACAGGCCTCATTTGCAGGTGTGACTGCTTGGTATAATCTACAACAGGCCTGTCCTCTGAATGTCTAAAATAGTGCTGGTTCATGAAAATCCCATTATTCAGCTAAGAAGTAGATCAAAAGAATCTGAGGATTCTTGAGAGTTTGAGGTTGAGATATAGGAATTTAAACCACATGGTTTCCTAACTGACTTAGTAAATTGCTCTGGGCATAAACTAAAAGACTTGTTGACAAATAGTAAGTGTTACTCTGGAATTATTCTCTTTTCCCAAGATAAAATGGTTTTTATTTTGTTTCCTGACGGCAAGAACCTGCAAAGGCTTTAGAAATTTCTCAACCTAATGTCCCTTTTATTTCCAGACATATGAGATGCGTCCATATGACTTAAGGCAGAGCATTAGATGTCCCAAAAAGTATGGAGAGACGATTAAGGAAAGGAAATACATGCTGGCTCCGACTCATGATTCGGAGGTGTGGTGTGAGCAGAGAAAAGGAGACCCTCAAAAACCCCTGGATAACAGGTACATAAGGAATGCGGCTGTTCTTCCGGATCTCTCTGATCTGCCACAAAGCACAGAAGTCGTGAGGAACAAGAGGGGGACCAAAGAAAGGACTTCAAGCGACGATCTGATGATCCATGGCTTCACAGTGCCAGACTACCAGCAGGCGTACCATTCAGTGGTGGATCCCCTCCTCTTTAGACCTTCTGGGAAACTCATACCTTACAGTTTTGAGCTGGGGTTTACCATCAAGGAACATCTGTTCAAAGAGTTGGCCTACCCCACCCTTCAGATTACAGAGCTTCCTAATGGAAAGGTGGAGGTGACTGAAAGATTTTGCGTGCTGCGTCCTACACCTCACATTGAGGTAGACTGTAAAGGGGAACCATGGTGATGTTCTTTCAAAGACTTTCTATCACGTAACTGTGCCTTATTTGTTATTTGTTAGCTCATGTTTCCCCTGTGGTTGAATCTAGTAAACATATCTTTACTTTGTGATGAGAAAATGTAAAAGATTAAATATTTCAAGCCATGGAATGAAGTTTATCTTCCAAACAGCTGGATAAGAACTATGAAACCAAGTTTCCAGAATGTTTTTGTTTTTTTCTGCTTTTCAATACATTAGAAAAACATTTAGGAGCACAAGTAATATCTAAAATTTCTAACACAGCTTACATTTCTATAAAAATGGTTCTTAAAAAGCCTTTTTTCCTTATTCATAGCAAACATGTGGCCTCATTTCCAAACATGCTGAGAGAGGGAAGTGAGGGATTTTTCCATTTCTTTTCCGTCCTTATTACTTCTAATTTTATGTGTACGGGAGGGATTTAATGTCTGTCAACAGGTATACATTTTGTGGAAGAAGCAGAAATGTTCATTTTGTGTTTGGGCAAACAGAGCTTGAACAGGAAAGGCAGCTCATTGTAAAGTTTGGGGAAATCACCCAACACCAAGAGGCCTAAAAGACGCTTTGAAATACTAGTGCAAGTTAATATAATGCATGGTATGTAAACAGCTGTACCTTCAGGCGTTGCTGTTCTTGGTAGCCATCAGCAAAGGCCTCAATATTGTATTTCCCAGGTGCAAGAAGAGCGTGGTAGTAGCCACCTTCTGAAGTAAAGACTTTGACTCTTTTGTTCAGGACAATTTTTGCGCCAACAATGGGTTTCCCATTTTTGTCCCTCACTACTCCTCGCACCCCCTTATGCACCTGAAACAAAGAGAAAGAGAGAAAAAAAAGTTTAAGAGGTAGATAAAGTCCAGTCGGTGGGGAAATGATCCTCCACTCAACTAAGTGATTAAAGATAAAAACGTATGTCTCTTACTGACGTGTATATCACAATCTTCATCTGTTTGTGGCAATGCTAAACCTGTTGTTGTTATACTGATTAAATCTTACATCATACCTCTACTAGCATGCTGAGGAGAGCTTTCTTGTTCTCAGCCCAGAGAGTGGACAGCTGCTGAACACGGGGGAACAGACAGCAGCCGGTGTACACTGTGATTTCTGGGCAGTGGCCAAAGTCCATACTGAAGTCCTGGACAGTGTGTAGACATGAAAGGTCAAATTGGACAATACTGCAAAAACACATGTTCTGACTTTGCTCATTATATTGAATATATATTTTATTTTTTTTCTCTCTCTTTTTTTTTTTAAAGTATCATGCCCCTTGAAAGCACACATTTGAGGTAAGTGTGGAAAGAATGACAGACTTACCTTCATGCTTCCCATGTGACTTTGCTTCTCTGCTGCCCTCATGTATCCACCTGGGACGTTGCTGACTGATATGAGAAAAATGAATGAATGACCCTGATTCTCCTTATTGCTGATTATTTGAGACAGACGTGACAAGAATTTACAGAACTTGAATATCTTACTTTGCCCATTATTGGAACATCCCGTGTCATCCAGGTGCATCTTGGGATGGTTGTTGGCATACACACTTGCCAAATATTTCAAAGTCTCCTCATTTTCAACTGAAATTTTTTAAATAATGGTTGTAAAACATAAATTACGAAATACAAGTTTCAGATAAAAGCTGTGCTGGGGGTTTTACCTGGCTGGACAGGTTTGTCATAAGGGTAGGTCACTACAAGCGAGCCTCCGTCCATGGCCACAGACAGACTGAACCCTTTGTTTAGAATAAAGTCCATCATGGCTCTTGTCTCAGGTTGAGGCTCCATCACACGTTGTGATGCGTTGCCTGTTGAAAAAGGAAAAGACTATTATTCTTTGACAATAATAGTCAGGGAAAAGGAAAAAAACTAAATCAAACATAAATTAGTTCATGTTTAGTGTAGCACACACAAGTAAGTTCAACTGACCGAAGAAGTCTTTGTCCAGATCCTTGCCATTGGCGTTGTTCAGGCCCCGGTCGGAGGTGCAATTATCCTCCGCAGCCTGTTCTCGTCCATCAGGGTTGACAGAGGGCACAATGAAAATCCGGGTCTCGTTGATCAGCTGAAAAAGAGAAAGGAAAGAAGAGGGAATAGTCCAAACATGAATGACATGAGAAGCACAGCAAAACTTTGTAAGACATTGTAAGGTGTGTAAGAGAGATCTGGTGGCTGACCGGTGAGGACCTCTCACAGTTTTCTACATGTCCTGAAAAAAAGATTAAGCTCCAGAAAGCTCAAAAGAGTTGCTCAACTACTGTTTGGGATGGCAGCCCTGGATTATACAAGGAAGCCTGAGCCTCACCTTGGTGATTGCAGGGTTTTTGCCATAGCTGATGCACAGGAAGGCAGCAAACTCCAGCAGCAGCTCTGTACCCACTGGGGCATTGCCATGGATCCCTGCTACGAACCGGATCTTTGGCTCATGCGGTTCAGCTTCTGCTGGTTTGTTGGAAATTTCCAGAGCCCAAATGGTTCGGAACTCCACGCTCTGGCCCAAACTGAACACAAAAGAAAATAAACCAGAATACGGGTCAGAGCAACAATAATATTTGAACACAAAGCAGCTTAAAAAAAAAGTAGTGAAGAATTAGAAAATCTCTAAAACATTAGCAAACGTTAGCTGAAACCACCTTCATGTTATGCAGATATGATGTCAAAGCAATACTACATTAGATACTAAATCCATTTCTGATAGATTTTACTTACCTATGCAAAAATGTAATGTTGGGAAAGTTGAGCGTGAGGCCTCTCAAGAAACCTGACATCTCTTTAGGCAGTCGGTATCGAAAGCTGTTGTCAGTGGCTGTGCTCCTGACCAGTTGTTCCAAACCCTGACCTAGAGACAGCTCCTGGATCAAACTCTTGAGCTCCTTCTCCGATGGGTGGGGTTTATTAGACTTTAAAGGAGTCAGCCTGAAGTCCACTACCTCCGCTTGATCTTTTGAGACTGTAGCGTAGATTGTCACTGGCCTATAACTATGAACACAAAAGCTGCGATGAACTGATGTTCTGACGATGGAAAATACTGGCAGGTAAGAACATACAGAGCTTTATGTCATATGTTTATCCTTCTGAAAAACAAACATTACCCATGGGCGTAGGCAGTGATAGAGTAAGTCCCAGGGATCAGCAGTCTCCAGTAGTCTCCAGTATGAGCTGTAGTGACATTGTGGTCTATGCCCTCCACAGTAATAGTGGCATTAGGAATTCCGGTACCATCCTCAATGTCAGATACTGTCCCCTTTACTCCACTGTGAACCTAAAGGGACACAAAATAATTAGCCAAAAAAATTAGAATCGATTGAAAAGGAAGAAAGAAAAGTTGTAAAATATCTACGTATAAGGGTTCTCTACCTGGTGTATAAACTGAAGCAAGGCTCGTCGGTTCTGTTCCCAGTATTTTGGCAGCTCCTCGGCCGGGGGGTACTTGACACAGCCCTGCTCAATGGTCACCTCAAAGCAGTTGGTGTTGATGTAATTCCAGTCTTGCATGCCACCTGGAAAAAAACATTGTATTTTATCTCCAATTTTAAAGCTTTACTATAGTACTTTTAATAAAGCCGATGTATGTTCAAACTTTATCAATTTAGTAAAATGTGAGGCCCACGCAGAAATGTTTTCTTGTTTATTATTTAACCAAGGGTTAAACATTCAGACATACCGGGAACAGTATACCACTGGGCACCATTAGTGATGCCATCCTTAAAATACTCCTCAGGGTACAGGTCTTCACAGGGATGTCCTTTATGCATCAGAGGATTCTCCTGCACAGAGAGCATAACAACAGGTTCTATTGTAGCCAAAAGAGGTGTAAAACACGGTTTCTCCAGAGGTTTGATAACAGCAACAGTGTCACGTTACCTGGGAGTAAGCCTTTGACACCTGCTTAAAGACTTCATCATCAGGTGACTTGCTGTAGTGAATCAATCCCTCTTTGTCGTTATCAAAAGGGTAGTTTACAACCAAGGAACCTGAATTTAACAAAAGAAAATAAACCTCTTAACACGTACTAAAATCAGTTGTTTTTAGCATAAAACAGCTCATCATAAATATGTTTTACTCAAAGAAGGCTGTGACCATTACAGGCTTGCGTCTCTGAGCTAAAATGTGACAGTACCTCCATGGAGGTTGGCTGACAAAACGAAAGGGATGCTCTTCAGCCAGCTCATCACAGCAACGGTTTCTGGCTGTGTGGGATCGGTTGTGGGGATAAACTGGTCTGGAAAGTTGCGGTTCAGATCAAAATTCCTGCTGTTGTTCCGTCCTTTGTAGCCCTTCACGTCACCTACGAGGAAGCAAACTCAAGTAATGTATGTATCTGTTACCACAGCACCTTCCTGTCTGAAGAAGTAAACAGCCTCAGGTCCAACCCCTCAGGGCCACTATGCTTCGCCAGAGCATGAATATTGCCTGAACATTTTTATGTGAACCAAATCTCAAGAAAAAAAAAACAGGCCAAGCTGCGAGAAAACCACACAAGTCACAGCATGACTCAATGATTAGAGGAGAATAAAGTTCATGTTATGGGCTGGCCACGTCAAATTCATAACAATAATCCAACATAAATGCTGTAAAAACATCTGAAGCAAATAGCTTGTGGGAGGAAACTTCCTAAAAAAGAGCTGAATCTGTTCTGCATGAATGACTGCCATCACATTTCAATTCAGAAATATTCAGCTGCAGTTCCTACAGAAATATGAGGGCTCACCAAGGTTATAGTTTTTTCCTCTGAGTTCATTATCCTGTCATCTTTAGGACATTACGTTTCTATAAATCACTTGTGACTTAGGATATTATGTCACATACATATGTAGAAATACGAGTAATTTATACATGTAATGTTCAATATTTTATACCACCCTCTTCTGAATGCTTTCAGGTCAGTTTTAAGTTCTCTTTCACTTAGAAATGCTGTATATTTGATAGCAGCAACACAGACTCACAGAAAAGATCTAATCATTGTTCTAGACCTGCAGTGTTAAAGTTTTGCTTCTGTATCCCAATGCTAGTCACCTAACACCTGCTTGGCCTGTGAATTAAAACCACCTTTAATGTTACACGTGACATGTGACATGTAACATCCAATCGCTCACCTTCAATGGCTATCTCGTAGCCATCAGGATTCATAGAGGGCATGATGTGAATGCGGGTGTTGTTGAGCAGCTGAGTGACCTCCGGATCAGTGCCATAGTTACGGCACAGATATTCAATGAGGTTGAGCGATAGCTCTCGGCCCACCACCTCATTGCCGTGCATGTTTGCCACATACTTAAACTCCGGCTCACCTGGCAGACAGAAGGAGGCAGAATTCAAACGTGCACTGAAAAACACAGTGTTGAGTACATGTTTAAAACAAAAAAGTAAATCCTGTGAGAAATTGCCAGCAGAGACATACCGTGCTCATGAACTTGTGGGTTATCTGAGAGGACCATGACATAGAGCTCCCGCTGCTCCACAGAGTGACCGATGGAGTACAGGTGGGCGATGGAGGGGAACTCGCTGCTGTACTTGCGTAAGAACAACTCCATGTCAGCGTAGCTGTGGTGGCGAAACTCCTGCGGCTGGAGGGGCTCGTGCACAGGTTTCTGGTTTCCTCCAGCGAGATCGCCCGGGACCCGGGTGGAGGTGGAGGTGGAGGAAACGGTGGCGGAGAAGTTTGGCTCGTTGGTGGACGGCACTGAGGTTGCGGTCACAGAAACACTGCCTGTCCCCTCACTGACCACTGGAGCCAGGGTGAAGTTTAGCTCTGTGGCTTTGCCTTCAGTGACCCTAACACTGTTGATCATTGGGGAGTACCTGCACACAGAAACGCCGACATGCTAAAGGAATCCCACAGCTGCCGTGTCTGACACAACAGCTTCAGTTTCCTTCTAAACTTTACAAGGAAGTTTAATTCTGAATATATGACACCTATTTGTCTTCGCTTCTAAACAAGGTTGCTCTGTAACACAAGGAGGGAGTCAGTAATGTTATACATTTCCTTGGACCAACTTTAATCTATAAAGAGTTTACGCTTTTTTTCATTTCACAGTTTGGAGGAACAAAGCAATCATTCATCAGCCGTCTGAAAACTATTCGAATAAAAAAAACTGCAAAGAACAGTCCCTGCAATGCAATCAATGTGATTGATGATGATCCCTTGGAGTTGTCCTAAAATGGCTAACTTATTTTTTGCTAAACGGGCCTGAGAGAGGGCAGTTGATCAGCATGGCTCACCCTGGAGCCACAGCTGTGATACTGTAGTTTCCTGGGAGCAGGATGCGGTAGTAGTCCCCGTGTTTTGCTGTCGTCAGGTTGTGGTGAATGCCTGCTATCATGATGCTGACATTGGCGAGGGGGGCTCCACTGACTGCATCGTTCACAAACCCCCAAACACCTATGTGCACCTGGAGAACAGGGAGATGTGTTTCACACCAATGGTTCTAACTCAGAGAGACAGAACTTTCACCAAAAGGTCGCAATGGCTTTGCTGCGGTGAAATCTTTATTCAATGTGGATTATATCTTAAATGATGTGAGTTGTACCTTTTCCATGTAGGCTAGAAGGGATTCCCTGTTCAGATTCCATTCCTCAAGGAGCTTGTCAGCAGAAGGATACTTGCAGCAGCTCAGCTCCATGGTGATTTCCAGACAGTTTCCACTGAGGTAGTTGTAGTCCTGCATTCCTCCTGATTAACAAGTTCATAACATAAATAAAAGGCATATTAAGATACGGCTTAGCTTGTCCGATTTTTCCCTCAAGGATGTTCTCATATGAAGGCATGAGATTAGTCTAAATCAAGGGATTAATAAGATGTTATTTAAAATGACCCGACTGACTTCAGGCTTGTTCGTTAGCAAGGACTGAGTCAGTGCCAGGAAAGGCCTGAGGCTGTCTTTGTCCTTTTTCCTCTTAAAAAGACTATTTGCTGTGGCAGAAAGCCATGACATCTGCGGTTTGCCAGCCACCGAGCTCCCTGTTAAAGCAAACACAAGCACACACACTGGAGAGCAGCCTGCTGATCGGGTCATCCCTATGGGACAACACGGTGGAGTCAGAGGCCCCCGGCCTGGAGGGTTGCCATGGCTGCATGCTGAGTGGCCACAGGGACCAAAAGAAACAGCTACTCTTTGTCACTTTTACAGCAGTCAGTGTAAAAGTGCTCAGACAGTAAACACTGACAAATAACTCCTGCAAAGTGACCAACCTCTTACGCCAGTCTCAGTATGGGGAAACCAAAGCACAAGAAAAGATCTACATGAACAAACTTCAGCTTTTCTTGAGAAAATGCCACATCTACTCTAACTAATAGTGACTAGACTTTACTTCTACCACAATTTCCCCTCAAAAGCCTTTACTTGATGTGGTCATTCTTCCTGTTCCAGTATAAGTTCCCCTATTGTTGTCAATTTTTGCTATGGTTGTCAAAATTCTTAGCGTTTTGTGAAAAAATACTTTATATTCAGAATTACATGTTGACTCAAGAGGCATATCTTCATTTAGACTAATTAATAATGCATTTCCTCCTTCATGAGACAATGGACTTCTCTTCGTTCATCATAAAAAGCCAAACTTAAGATACCAACTGTCATATACGCAGCTGCAGTAAGCTAGCTGATGTGAAGACAGAGGATCTCTTCAGACAAGTGGGTGTTTTTCATGACAATGGCATTATTTTAATGCTTTAAGGCAGCATTCCACAAATGTCCTGTGGAAACGTTTTGGGTTCATATTCAACAGGAGAATAACATCAGTTAAAAACAAGAAAATATGTTTCATTAACAAAGAACTAAACTTTTGTACAGTTATATAACAAAGAGGCAAGGAGTCCGTTTTAACTGTTGTTTTTGTGTGGACGTAGTCACACTGTTATATCATTATATCAACATTACAACCATCGATAAAAAGCAGTAAAACAACTTTATTCTTTATCAGTGCTAAAATGAACTCGTGCAGACCTGGAAGACACTGTTGAAACGGCGAGCCGTCAGCCAAACAGTAGCTCTACTTTCAGTCACGACTCATCTGATATAAGGCTGATAAACATCCAGCAGACACGTGTACAATGCGCTCCAGCCCCAAACTTAAATATCCTGTTTATGCACCACACTCAGTGACGCACCCTGAGCTTAGCAGGAAACAACTGGCAAGACAATGGAGCCAAAGTCAGTAACTGTACTTCTAACACGCAGAGAGGCTTATCATGTGAAATGATTTCAAGTGTTGGGTTGAATCAACCATAACTAATTGTTCAGTCAAACACAGAGCAAGATAAAACTATTCAAAGCTGCCTTTTCCTTAAAACATGTAAATCATAGCTGTAGTTATCAGCACTCCGGTTATTACCGTGCTGTAGAACAGTATTTTAATTTACATTTCCATTACAATAATCCACGCAAAGTGCTTTCCACAAGTTTAAACCTTTTTTACTTTTTTTCGAAAGGGAAGAAAAGCCTTTACAACTCCTCGTGAATGATTTTACGCTTCCAATAACAGAAGACGTTGTGTCATGATGCACGCAACCATAGAAATAAGGAGCTGTCCAAGATTTTTTTTTAAATTATGGGTAAAGAAAACGTGCTGCGCTGCATCATTATTACAAATAGTATAGTAATGTATATAAAATAGTCAGCTTTTTATATGTTTCTAATACTATTTCTTTTTATAAAAAGAACAGTTAACTAATTAAAAAGCTTATGATCTTGCACAGACTGTGTTCCAAAGGTTGTTGTAATCATTCACAGTTCAGTTACTATTATTATTATTAATAGGTAAGACAATAATGTGAGTGACGTGTATAATTCCTGAGAATCTCAAGGTGACCTGGAACCATCTGAAGGAAACATGACCACTGCAAATGATCAGAAAAATCTGGATGGGGCTGGTGGTAAATTCGTCTGCTCCATGCTTGTTCCAGCACACGGGTGTGAATTTAAGAATGAGAACAAGAGACGTGCTGGGTCACCGAATGACTCACTGTCTCCACCTGAAAATAAACCATCTTCAGCCATAATTCCCACTATAACCTGAAGCCAACGCATTTTTTTCACAGAAGAGGCTGACAGTATTTAGATCAAGTTTCTGCCCACTGGCCAGAGAAGTAACCCAAGCTGTATTTAGTTAACAGATAAAGAGAAAACAGACACAGCCAAATATTCAGACTGTGGGTTTCAGAATACCTACAGCTGTCATACTTTCGGTAATTACAGGTTTTGGTGGACAGACGGGCTGCGTGGTAAGCGGCTGAAGAGCTTACAGTTTTTAGCTTTTTCATAAAAAGATACATCTGAAGGAGGTTTGAGGCCCCGCATATTACCAATGTTCAGTGAGATCTCTCAGGATTCGTACCAGCGAAAAGCCTTCTTGTGACATCATCTTGAGCCAACTGTAAAAGACTCTGAAAATGTACCACTAACAGGCCAGAGCACACGCACACCGTCACAATCCCCCGTGAGCTGCAGACGATTCAGTGCGGGCAACAATGAGCGGCATTCTTAGTGTTCAGATGTGGAGATAGGGAAGGAACACTTGTTGGCCTATCTGACCAAACAGCTTTAATCACGGGGTGTTGACAGTAAGTTTAGAAGTCATAACTGAAAAGACACGTCTGGGGAAAAAAAAGCTGTTATCAAAAAGAAAACTAACACCCCACTTTGATCTGAACGCTGAAAAGGTTGTGATCCTCCACTGAATGGTGGGGTCACTGTTTTTAAAGGTTTTAAATACATGATCTGTGCTCAAAGCATTTATTTTCAATCCTCAACAAATTTACTCAGCCCTAAGAAGAGAGCCTGGGTTGCCTCACCTGGAACATCGTACCACTCAGCGCCGTTGGTGATGCCGTCCAGGAAACGTTCGTCCGGGGTGTCTGGACAGTTGGGCTCGCCGGTCTTCATCACAGGGTGATTCTGGGAGTAGGTGAGGGCCAAGAAGCGGAACAGCTTGTCATCCTCCGACTGGCTGTAGACGCCTTTACTCTTGTGGGTTGCCGAGTCGTCGAACGGATAACTGGCCACCACGGTGCCTCCGTGCAGGTTCCCCGACAGCACAAATCTGGAGAAACGGGGATGTTTTGCCCACCGCAGCATTAAATGAGCAAGACGAAAAAACTGGTCGGATAATTAATAGCACTTTAACTTTATCTGCATAATCTAATGGCTCAAACTAAAAGCAAACAAAAAATTACTTTACGACCAGTTGAAGAACAAATACAGTGTGTTAGCATTTCCATGAAGCTGTCCTGAGGCAAATTTTCAGTTTGACCATAAAATAGCGACAAGGAACGCAACAAATATGGGAAAATACTCAAAATAGCATTAAAAATGAGAAAAGTTGGACAGTTTGCCAATTGAAAGTAAAAGTGAGTAAAGCCAATGGAGACAGGCACTACCAAAGTTTAAGTCAAATGAAACCCATAGAGAAATCAGATAATTTACAAATAAATACAGGTTTGTAGCTAAAACCTTTCACAAAGTTGCAAGTTGTTAAAACTCTTGATTACCCTTGTCCATTAACCTCAGTGTCAGATAGCTTTAGATAAGATTAATTACATTATTTGGGGTTTTTTTTCCATCACCACTCTGAACCTCAGTAATACATTTTTGTGTTGAAAGGAGATTTCAAACCATAAAGTCATTTTTAACCATCAAATTTAAAAGTGAGATTACATCTGCGTGTATATGTGCTTATTGAGATGAGCCCAAAAACATAAGTAAACCCAGCCCAAAGAAGAAATAACTAGACATGAGAAGAATGTAGGGGAAATCTCATGTAGTAATGTATGCATACGTTTCCTTTTCAAATAGCTCTCCCAAAGGAAGACGGGCAGCTTTTATGAAGCTAATATTTGAGCAGGTAAATGGGTGAAACCTGCTCTTCCAGCTGGGGTCGTAGAGATCACGGAGTACAAGGAACAGGTGCACCTGTAGACTTTATTCCTCACATTACTTAGACCCCCTGAGCCCAGGAAAAGGGAAACTAACCAGTTAGATTTCCAACATCCACACATATCAGCATTAGAAAAACCTGACGTTTCTCTCTGACAGAGGCTTTCCACGTCCCTCAGGGTCACAAACTGACCTGTGCAAACGCCTGAGAGGAGTTACAAAAGCAACCAGACCTAACAAACTGGACAATAAGGATCTTTTGTGTAAGTCTGAGGGGGCGTCAGAGATCAGTAACACTCACTTATTCTCCTGGATCCATCTGATCATTGCCATGACTTCGGGAATCTTATTCGGGTCGACGATGGTCCCGTCATACTGGTCCGGAAAGCTTCTGTTCAGGTCGATATTCCTGGCATTATTTCGCCCCCCGGCCTCGCCTTCGCAGTCCCCTTCCCTGGACCTCTCAAAGCCGTCGGGGTTCATGCTGGGCATGATGTAAATGTCCGTGCCGTTCACCAGCTCCGTGATCCGCGGCTCCTTGCCGTACTGCGCTAACAGGTGCTCCACCAGGTAAACCAGCACCTGCCTGGACACGGTCTCGTCTCCGTGCATGTTCCCCACGTATTTGAATTTGGGTTTCCCCGGGGTGTCTCTGTCGGGGTCCGCCGTGATCCGCATCGCCCAGAGCTCCCTGCCCTCCACCGACCGACCTATGCTAGTCAGGTTGGCAATGCGAGGGTATTTCTGCGCCAACGACTGTAAAAGGCTGGTCAGCTCGACGTAGTTGTAGTATTTATTGTAAGTTTCCGCCGTGGGGCCGACGCTTCGTGTCCCGTGTAGCCTCTCGTCGCCGAGACAGAGAGCCAGAGGCAGAAAGAAGGCAAAAAGTGACACTCGCTGGGCCAGCTTCGTCGGGGGATACTCACAAACGTGCACCATGTTGACTTATGTTCTACTCCCGCACCATTCGGACCTTCAAACCGAAAAAGAATCACCAGAGTAGGTCAATTCGGGCCCTGGCTCCCCAACAACAGATGTTTTTTTCCGCTGTCAGAGCCACTGTGGTCACCCTGTTTCCGTCTACTTCCGCTCGCCTCATGAGGGCGGGGCTATTCAATGACGACACTTTTTAAGGTAGACCGGAGGGGTTAGGGCTCACTTGCGGTCTTCCTTTAGTTTCACAGCATCATGAGTGCGGTTTAACCGAGTTTTCTCATTTTCATACACAACGAATCACTGTGATAACGACCCTCGTATCAAATAAATGAATGCTTGAAGTAATAGTTATAGCTTGACATGGTTTTCTTCACATGTAATCGTGGCATTTGATTACATAACTGGGATGACTGTGGAGGTCTAGTTAAGTTTTTTTTTTTTAAACTTGAGTTCACATGTAAATAGAAAGGCCTGTAGAAAGGTCTGATAGAGTTCAAATAATTTGGACCAACAAAAATAAAACCTTGCAATTTAATGGTTAATTTTAAAAGTATTTAAAGTAATTCAAAGCATAGTGTGGACAGGCCAGTGTCACATATGAAACAAGTGCTATAAACAATCACAGATAAATACTTTGTCCAAAATATTTTAAAACACATTCGGATAAAAGCAGGAGAACCATTTATCATCAAGTTTAGCTTTTTTCCTTTTTCTTTTTATTGCTTTACAGCCATGGTTGATCGGGATTCACAGTCAGACCACTAAATAGGGACCAAATTGTACGACATTATGATCCAAATTAGACCCAAAATCCACCAAAAAGCTGCCTTGAGATGCAAAACCTGAATTGAATCACCTACAGTTGTCTGATATGACCACCGTGTAGAGATTTGGCACAAACTGTAAACCCAAGTTCGACACCTATATATATGTACAGTTCATGTATATGATATATATAAGCTTGTGTACATATTATATACATATTCTATGTATATATATATGCCAATTTTTTTCAAAAATGGTTCTTTTTTGCAGATGAAATTGTCATCATGAATCTCATCTGTCCATGCTGCTCATGCCATGAAAAAAAGGAGAAAAAAAAAAAAAGAAATCACCATTCTGAATGAGTCAGGTTTAGCAGCAAACCTTTCTTTATTTCTCGAAGTTGCCCATTTGTTCTTTATTTTTCACCAGCAGCACCGTATTTACCCACTTATGTGAGGGGCTCTGACTCTGATTCTCCCTGTTGCCACCTAGAGACCGTTTAACTCCCTCTTCCCTCAGTGGGACATCAGTCAGGAGCTTCTCTCAGATGGCCGTTCTGTCTGCCCTCAATTCTTTCCATTATTGTGTTTTCGATTTTTTTCTGGCATTCGGCAACAAAACGAAGCAAAATCGTTGTTAAAGCACCAGAAGGCGCTGGAATGACTGGGTAAAGGGGGTAGGGGCATGTGGAAGAGCTAAAGTAAGAGGATGGGGGTGGGGGGGGGGGTGTCCGCCGGGCTCATTGCTGGATCCGACGCAGTGACTGCACCTGGAAGGACTGTGCATGGGAGCCCCACTCTCTGTAATGTTTGTACTCGCCACCATGGCGGTCGCATTCCATGATGTACTGGTAACCACGGTAACCTGGAAACTGGTAGCACACCCAGCTGGAAGGGGGGACAAATCACTGGTAAGACAAATAAATGCTCTCTGCAGTGAGTGAAATCTAGCCTTTGAGGTATAAAACATAAATAAAAGGCAACGACCATAAATAAACCTCTTTGAACCTCAGTGGTTGTATGAGAACAGTGAAGTAAGGTTTTGAATATTTTCTTACTCTCTGAAATGGGTAAATATGCTATAAATATCTATTTGTAAAGAACTGAGAGAGCATCTACCTGTTAGAACTGATCTAAAGAAAAGTCTTATGGATGGAACAAGTGGTTCAATTATCTGATTTCAAAGATGATCGGGTACTGTGGAGCTGCATTGACAGTATGAGATGCCATTCTTGTAACTTTAGCAGCAAAAGAGGCCTTACACCATTCAAACTCCCCTCTCTTTTAGTGATTGCATATCCAGTTTTTCTACCGTCACGTCAAACAGACCGTTTATCATGAGCTATCTGTTTCAGACTCACGCGCCACCCTGAATCTGCATGGATCCAATCTCGTTGTTGCTCCAGCCCATGGCCTGCAGAGAGGGGTAGTCATCATTTATCTCCCACTGCCGTCCCATGAAGTTCTCCCCTTCGAACAACACCATCTTGGACTCCTTGTGGTTCTGTGTACAGATGACACGGTCAAAGGTATTAGTGGTGACATCATGATGACGCAATGTTGTTTTCAACTAAATCTGAATGAGCAGCATTTGAAATTCATTTGCTTTCTTTGTTTATCCTGTAGATGTCAACAGACAGCCTTTTAGTGAAATTGAAGAAGTTACCAAACCTTTAATTATCAAAACCAAGTGAAGGTTACCCCGTCTAATTTGTCATCCCAAAATCTTAGGCAAACTCTCTTTTTTCTTCATAATAAAAGGCAGTTTGGTGGAGGAGTCTGACTGAGAGAAAGCAGGGGCTGCTGGGGACAGAAACTCACAGCAGAGCAGATGGGCCGGAAGGACATCATCCTCTCGATGTGGTAGGCGTTGCTGCCGCTCCACGACTCCCAGTGAGGGTACTCTCCTCTCTCCAACACGAACTGCTGTCCACAAAAGCTGGAGTGCTCATATCCTGTCCAGCTGTCAACGACACGCACGCTACTAAATGTACTCAGCACCAGCGGATCACTGGGATCTTTGAAAAGAAGGCTGATTGGAGGGACGTTTGACCCAAGCTGGTTCAAAACAAACATGGCTGCTGATGTATGTAACTGCTATCAGTTCAGTCCTAAGTGTCAGCAGTATGGCACCAATACTCTGTTGCCTGGTTCGAAATACAGAACCAGGAGAGCACTAGCTCCATGTTTATCTGTGTGTATGTGTGTGTGTGTGATGATATCCAAAGAAAGTGTGGCCTGACTTACGCTCCACACTCCACCTTGAGGGAGCGGATGTTGTCAACGCCACTCTCCATGATGTTCTGGCAGGCGGAGGTAAACTCCAGACGCTTGCCCTGGAAATTCTCCTGGTCATACACGGTGATCTGGGTGTGGAAACGAATGCATACATGTAGTGTGCACACGTCGCACGCGCACACTGATGCGTGGGCAAGCGTGAAATTAGAAAACGTAATCAGCTTTTTTAAAATCATCCGTTTGAAGTCATCCAACTCACCTTCCATGGTCCCAGTGGGGTGGGATTATTCAGAGCCATGCTACTGCGTATCTCAGCGTTGATTCACCTTTACAGCAGAGAGCATGCTCATGTGAGTGTTCGCTGCCTAACTATAACTGTGACTCACTTAGGCAATAGCGTTCATCGTTACTGCATGGTTCCTGATCACATTATATACTTATTGTTCTCCTTTTTCAGGAGTTAAAAATAACCCATCACCTTATGTTTTAGCATGGGCTGAAGCCAGTAAAATGGAGGCCTAACTGAAATAATCAAGGATATAATATGGCCCTGTTTGGGTTTGAAACCAAGGAAATGAATGCATGCTTACAATCTATAGAACCAACTTTTGACATGAGAATGATGAGTATTTGCTAGGTATCACTGTCTGCACTCAGTCTATACCTTCATGTGACTCAGCAGAGTGACGCCAGAGAAAAAGATCCAAAAGTGGAAAGTCATGATAGTCTGAGCGGTGAGGGTTGAGTTTGATGGCTTACCTGACCGTCCCAAAGAATAGCTGTTCAGTGCTCACACGGGGCTCCAGAAAAACAGTGCCCTGACCCCGCACCAAATGGACCTATTTATACATGCTGGTGCTGTTAGGCTGCTGGGCCTGTGGGTCGGGCCAGGAGTCAGCACATTGCTGGTCCAGTCCATTGTTCGTGACTGAGCTGTTGGGGTTTAGCTAGCCACAGTGGCACTGGATGGAGGGCACGGTGCCCAGTGCAGATAAGCATAAGTTCCAAATGGACCATGCCCAGAGGGCCGGACCATATCCTGGAACAGCCTAATCCAGAAAACAGATTGTCATAGTGTTGCAGCTCACTCTGGAGCAAATATCAGAAAAGCAGTTCCTGTTCAAGTGGAGGGCAAACTTTAGCAATGACTTAAAATCTTGAACTACTATATCTAAGTCACATTCTGGATTAAAGTGAGCATTACACTCAAAACATTTCAAATAGAGGTTGCTTTTTACAGTTTTACTTACAAAGTTCCTCCTTCCTTTGACTGTGCTTTGCCCCATATGTGCTCCGTCCACCATGTCCATCTCCACTGACCCACACATCTCTGGTCCTTTCACCTCTTCACTCACTCCTATATGCACACCTGCTCAGTCATGCGCTCTCATCGTCATGGACAGAGACGCACAGCAGCCTGTCCATGCATTCACATGCACAGCATACAAAGGAATTCACAGACTTACACAAAGGTATGTAGATGATCGTCTTTTTCCATGCTATGCCACTATGCCACTTCAATTGTGACATCATCTTTCCCTTTTTGGCACAGTGATATTTGGCACGTATATAGTCTTTTAAATTATATATGTTAAATCATTTTGATAAATTATACAAGTCTTTGCTTGGTGTTGAAACAATTGGCTGTAAACTTGTTTTGCAACACAAATCTGAGCTAACTGAAGAATGGCCAAAAATATTTCACATCAGGTTCCTTTGTATTAAAAGATAACAAAATTGAAGAAGGAATTATAGAGTCGTAGGATTTCTTGCTAAAATGAAGAAACCTCAAAATTGAAAAGGCAAAAAAATTAAACCAAGAAAATGGAAGGACACAAGAAAGGGTTCAGTATATAATAATAAAGGGTCCTTAAATCCCTCTACACTGGCAATAATGCCAACTTCTATATTATCTTTTTGATGTGTTCATTTCAGACATTGTTTACAACCAATGCTCTAGAGACATTCCGGGTACTACCCAAAGCTATTCACTCTTAGGATTGATTCTCAGCATTACACCTTATTCTTTATCTAAGAATTTAATTAAAAAACATTCCCCACAAAAATATTTGAACATGTGTTAAAGCCAAAATATTGCTACTTGGTTATGTTTTACCAGATCTTACCTTACAGAAGCATGGACATTTTTCTGCTTATCTCTTATTGAATTGATGTCACGTCTTTTCACAGAAATGTGGGCATGGTCCCTGTCACATGGGCTGGGATTTGTTGTCCTGGTAACAAAGTCAGTAGTGGTGAATCTAATTGCTTTCTGTGGTTCTGACGTATCATTCTGACATATTACATGCCTCAAACACATAACCCCCCCTTTGGGAGGTTAGGTTTTTCTCACAGATGTGAGATCTGGTTGGAAAATTGTTGGGAGTCTTTTAGGTTGTCTTTGCATGTTATATGAGCTCCTGTAGGGCAGTGTCATAAAATAAAGATGACTTGTGCCTAGCACACTGATAAAAAAAAACAAAAGTACAACAGTGACTTAACCATCACATGAGACAGCAAATCTGCCTTTTACTCTAAGTAATTTATCTGAACACAGAGAAAGACACAGAACATGAAACACAATGGTGTGAGCAAACAGAGAAAGCAAACAATTTGTTCATTTTCTTTGAGTAAAAAAAATCTATTTGTATCTTTTTGTGTTTTTGCAACAAGCATGTCATCTGCTGGATGTATTTTTGGATATAAAGGATGACTTGTATGCATTGTGCACGTATGAATAAAACACGTCCAGCACTAGTGTGTGCTGAAGAGGGTCCAATACTCACCCGAACAAAAGAGATTGATGTCGCTCCTGCAGTCAGCACATTACAGACCCAGGGCTCAAAGGCTTAGCCTCCCTGCAGCAAGGATGAGAGAGAGGAGAAAAATATGGAGGCCTGAGATATAAATAAGCACAGCAAATTTGGTGAAAATGGCAGAAGGGAACATTTGAAAAGTAAAAAGGGATTCAGATAGAAAAACAAGGCTGCCGAGAACAGCTGCTGCAAAAGTAAACCTGTGTTTAACAGTGTGTGTGTGTGCGTGTGTGTGTGTGTGTGTGTTCAGAGTGAATCAAACTTTCTGCTGATGGCAGTGACTGTCCTCAGTCCTTCACAATGGTGCTGGAAAATAAAAGAGGCAGCTTTGTCAGCACGATTCATCCATGGATAAGCAGCATGACCCCTGACCCCATCCTATGCTTTAAACAGTTGACAGCCAATCAGAGATCAGAGTCGTGTATCTATAGACCAGCGCTGGATGTGAATGTATATATATATCCTCGCTCCCAAGGCCTGCGTCCATCACTCTCTCCAAAGGTCGTCCTGTTTCAGCCTCCAGTTGTAACTGTAAGTGTCCACTCTCAGGTTTTCTATCTTTCTGTGAATCTCTGGACATTACAGAGGAATATTGTGATTTGCCTGTTTGCTTACTCCTTGGACTAAAAGAAAACATTGTCTCTTGTCTCAATGCTTAACTTTAGATGGAATACACAAAATGCAACAGAGAACGTGTAATTACCCAGCGCCATACTTAACAGTGGAGACTTCATTTCCGAAGCTACCTTCATGTGCACTTGTTGATTTAATATTTATCTGAACAATGCCCAACCACTCTTCCTAGAAAATGGATCAAGAGTTTGATGGGATCTTTATTTAATAGAGGAACCAGAGGAAAGGACCAAAGGAAGTGTTCTGGCAACAAGGAACAAAATGATCAAACAAAAAAAAAACTCCTTTTCAAGTGTGTGTTTCAATTAAATCAGGCAGAAAAATAGAGCATATGCTCTCAGAGGATGATCCGAATCAGGATCTTCTTTTGGCTTAAGTTCTTTTGGCTTAAGATGGACTTCTAAGAATGGTGGTTATTCACTGGCATACTATATTAGATCCAACTACAATGATGGCCTCGGGGAATTAAGCATAAAAAAGGGTTAAAACAGGCCTTCAAAGAGCAAAATTGCGGGGAGTCTTATGGGTTTCAATTTCTATCGAGTGGATTTTCAGCATATTGAAAACAAACACCATCTTTTTGCGCTGTACCACTTTGCAGATGACAAACACTTGTCTCAATCTATTCATTATGAAGACCTGTTCAAAAAACAAAATATTTTAGCATATTCGGGTTGTTTTCAAAGGATGGATGTATACATATTAATTTAAATAGACTGAGGTTGAAATCCGCTTCATGACAGTCGCACAGGCCAACTGTGACCCCTTTCAGGAGTCAGTATCTGATACTTGCCTCCTCGTGATCTTTTAGATTGGTTGACTGACTTTGCGATTCCTCTCTCCGTAGATCGGATAATGTCTCACTCAGGTGCCCAAGGCAGCATTGGCAGCCACTCTGCCATGGGGCTGCACAATCACAAGGTACCTCTACTCTTTTGTCATACAAAAAGTTTAAATCTAACACAGAAATTCATGCTCTGAACTCATTTTATTTATGTACTTTACTCTATTTATCTACTTGTTTGCTTTTTTAGATATACCTCTACGAATTTGAGAACTTCCAAGGACGCAGGATGGACCTGTTTGGAGAGTGCCGTAACCTGTGTGAGAAGGGCTTTGAAAGAATCGGCTCCATCAGGGTAGAGTGTGGACCGTGAGTCACCTAAACCCGCCATCCACGTGCTACAGGATACCTTTTACCTATAACCAATAACCCTCAAAACTGTGTCCGATTCCGCAGGTGGGTAGGTTATGAGCAGCAGAACATGTCTGGAGAAATGTTCATGCTGGAGAAGGGAGAGTACCCCCGCTGGGACACCTGGTCCAACAGCTACCGCTGCGACAGCATGATGTCGGTCCGACCAGTCCGAATGGTAAGTCCACTTCGTGCTCTTTTTTTTTTCTGCTGTGGCAACAAGAGCACATTTAATTTCATGTGTCATAAACCTCCAATTCGGCCTCACATCCACTGAACTTCTCATCTATCTCTCACTGCCTCAGAGGAAAGTGCTTTTCATTATTGCGTTATTTTATTATTCCCTGTTTTTTACTGATGAAATGACATTTCCACGAGGCGGCAGTGCGTCAGTGGTATGAAAGGTTGGTCGTTGATGGTTCAACTGTATATTTAAGAATAACAGAGGGGCTTTTCTATTCTTTTTGGGGTAAAACTTGGGATGAATCTAAGATCTTTAATAGATACAATCTCGATTACAAATGAGAAAGGAGCTGCATCCACCTCCACGGTTGTAGCAAAACTTTGAAATGTGATGTATTTCTCTTCTAGGACCCCCAGGATCACAAGATCTGCCTGTATGAATGTAATAACTTTGAGGGCCGTAAGATGGAAGTGTGCGACGAAGACATTCCAAGCTTGTGGTCTTACGGCTTTCAGGACCGAGTTGCCAGCATTCAGGTCACCGGTGGAACGTGAGTGGTTTCTGGTCTCTGTTTTGTCTATTTTTTTTTCTTGTGTGCAGCTTATCATCTCAGAGACTGATGCTATATCAGTAAAAGAGAGTTAAGCTTTTGAGACGGTGTCCGTCGTCATGAAATTACACCTTGAAAAGACACAGCTTTTGGTCACAATGTGCAAAGCTCTTCAGCTGTTTTTCTGTCTTTCGTTTCACAGATGGGTCGGCTACCAGTACCCTGGGTACCGTGGTTTCCAGTATGTGTTTGAAATGGGCCCTTATAAGCACTGGAATGAGTGGGGTGCAAACCACCCTCAGATCCAGTCCATCCGCAGAGTGAGGGACATGCGGACACACCGCCGAGGCTGCTTCGAGTTCACCGCATAGATGAGTCCGGCAAACTCTGGGCCAGCAGGAGTGAAAGGAATGAGATGGGGCTTGTAATGCTGCTAAAACATCCCTCAAAAAATTATTCATCAGCCGCTTAGCTGCATAGCTAATGCCTTTTTGAATACTGTTCTTGCTTTTACTGGTCAAATCCGGAAGTACGTATCACTGTGAAAGACTCCAAATGGGAAGAGAAATTTCATCTGTGAAGCCAATGAAAACAGTGGGAATCTCTGTCAACAGACCTCATAAAAAATACTTTATCCATAGATAAGGGAGTTGGTAGGGGAAATAGCTAAATTTATTAGTTTGTGTTTAGTAGTTTGTTTCAACATTATTTGCAATCAAATAATTGATATTAATTTCTATTTATTTTAATTTGCCTCTGTGTTTTAAGCTGAAACAATACCAAGAAAACTTTTAAGAGAAAGAACTCTCCCTTTACTTGGACCCACCAACGTTTAAAGAGTAAAGCAAGCAGTCCATCTGCTCACAAAGTGTTACCATGGATAGCTCTCAACTCGGCTCATGCCCTGCAGTGAGTGTGCAAGGCAGGGGGGGGGCACTGTCAGTTCATCCCAGAGCAAAGGGCTGGGTGACTGGAGGAAGATCTGTCTGTGATACAACAAGAAGAAAGCTGTGCAGGCTTGTGGTTTGCTGATGTGTAAATGCCTTATTGCTGGCCTGTTTCAGCTCACTGATGGGGCTGTCCAGATGTTTTACAATGTCTCAGGGATGCTGGCATCTGGAAAGCAACTTTCCAATGGAAACAAATTCAATAAAAGTATTTTACTTGAATTTGTTTTTGTTTGACTTTTGCCTATTTTCTTTAAAGATAAAAAAGTTTGAGAGCATGGTTTCACTCTGCTTGAAAAAGTTAGAAAATTTACTCAAATTAATCTAAAGTGCTCTATTTTCTGTCTACTGGGGAGCATTGGAGTTATATTAGCAGGAGCAAACAACTATGTAGTAATAAACTATGCAGCACATAGGTTAGAATAAATTACATGTCCCTCAAATCATTCTTTTAGCACATGAAATTATTTGGTATCCCAAATAAGTCCCCAAACGCAACACACAAATGAAAGAAGTTCAATTGTAGAGATTGGCAGTAGTTTTGAAAAACTGACAACCAATCCATCCATAAACACAAATTATTATCTTAGTCCTAACAGCCAAGAATGTCCTGAAAATGACTGAATATTATGAATAATTTGCTAAGAAATGGGGGTGAAGTCCAAAACCAAACTTGCCAAATGACTATATATAATAATCCACAGTGTTGGACATGAATCCATCATGAGGACAAAACGAAATTGGAAGTCATTGTGTCCAAACGGGGTAATGATTGTGGATAAGGGGAGGTAACACGTCTACACATGAGCATGAGGGCTGCAATGCTTCCCCAATTCACGACCGATCGTTCTGTTTTGGTGTCCCAATAAACGGCCAAACGTGATGGTACGTTTTTTTGTCGGGCCAAATCATTAAGGAGGTCAACATAAACGGCTCTCCACTGATGTGTGAGACAAGTTACAGTTGAAAAAGCCCAGCCACGCACGCTCTGCTGTATGAGCAGCAGAAGAGGGACGCAGACGGGCAGAAACGCACCACTGGTCGGTTTAAAGCCACGGGATTTGGATTAAATAGCTTGTGAGAGAGCCGATGAGCCCTTAGCGCGGGAGGGAGGGAGCCGGGGGCTGATTTTTATCTTTTACCGGATCGAGAAGGGGAGGAGGCATGGAGAATGAGTTATTCTTGTAGCAGCACAGAGCCTGTTTGCTGCGCGGTGTATTAGCCAGCGCGCAACCGACGGCTTCGACGCAAATAAATCTGCTTCTGCGGCGACGCGACGCCGAGAGCACCAAGAAGAAAAGCCTCAGTCCCTGCCAGGTCGCGCTCCCAACAACACTCCTCTGCTGGACATGAAAGTGCAGCAAGGCTGCAACTCATCAGACATGGGGATCCCAGTTAAAACCGAAGAAGAATTGCGCAAGAATACCGTAATAACACCCGAGGATGTGCTTGGGCTACAGAAGATCACCAAGAGTAAGTAACCCGGTGTTATTGGCACGACTCAGAGGAGGATTAACAATTTTTTTTTAACAGTTCTACAAGGAGGGCGGAAGACATGTGCTGTGGTTGTCTTGTTTGGTGTGTTGTATGTGCGTTTGTTTACTACGTTTGTCGCCTGTCTCCAGGATCTGAGCTACCATGGACAGCGACATAACCTGAGACCACCTCAGACAGACTCTATAGCTTTAAATAAGGCACACCACTTTTAACCAGCCCGCATAACAGTGAGAGGGTGCATGTTGAGACCAAGGACAGAATCTATTCGATGATCGAGCTTATATTTGATGGCTAACTTAGTCTTACGATTAATTCAACATTTTTCTCGTGGTTCCTGTCATTCATATCTGACACTTCATTCATATTTCGTTGTTTCTGATTGTATACCAGCGGACACAAAGCGTAGATGTTTTGTACTTCCTGTTGTGCCGCTCAAATCCTGCTAAAAAAAATCTGACTCTAGCTACTCCTTCACCTCAAGACACCCAGCTCTGAGGTAACAGGTGGCCTGAGATGTGATCCACTGATTAGAGCTTGTTCCAGACAGATAGTTGGAATTAGAAAACTATCACAGGGGGAAGAGTACAATTACTGAGTGGCTAATGTAATAGAAATATTGTCTGTATGATATAATAGAATGACGGCCTAAAGTCCTGTCTTATTTAGGTTATCTCATCTAAATTAGCTGAGCAGTTCAAGAGGAAGAATACCCAATGTCACACTTTTAATTCTGAAAAACAGGATGCTACTAACCAAGGTGTTTCATCCAGGAGCATCAGGTTGTGTGGTGCACATCAGCTGCAATAAAAAAAAAAAGTACAGTGTAGAAAAGCCAGTCAAGTCAACTTATATACAGAAATAGGTAAAAAATAAGATAAAATAAAAAAGGTCACAGGATCTTTTGTAGCCACTTTAAGGGGGGAAATAGAGAATAATGAGCGCATTTTTATTGACATTAACTTGACAAAATAATTGTCAAGTTAGATTGTTTTTAAAGTCTTTAAAGTCTTTCTTCTAAAGGTGATTTGTCCCATTTCATTTTGTCAAGCCCAATTTCCAAATGTTGTAAGAATAAAACCACATTAGGTACTATGCTATAAATAACAGACGATCGTGTGTCAGTGTGGTAATTTGTCACGACGTGGCTGTGATTCATAGACTTTTTCTTGGGACGGGACTGGAACGAGACCCTAGCGATTATATTTAATTCCAATTTCAACCTGGTTTTACTCTCAGATGGATTGTTCATAATCAAATGCAAAACAAAACTAACCCAATGTGATCATTTTCTTAATTTTCATGAACCCAAGTAATCATAAATAAGGGGGGGTGCCTTGGGTCAAGATTGAACTCCATCATTACAAAGCTTCCACTTTCCAACTCTGCTCTCTCCGTCAATCACATCTGTTTTTATTTGGTCGCCTCTCGGTGGAGAAGCAGAAGCGAAGCTGCTTTAGTGTGATAATTCCTAAATCACTCATGATGGTGCGGTAATCTCTGCTCTCAACGGACATGTAATCTGGATTACGTCCCGATGGCTGTAAAACTGCATTCTGCAACAAAGCAATAAGTCTCAGGTAATTAATTACCCCGAGAGACCCCAATTAGTCCCCCCAAAGTTTGACGTTTTACTGTTGGTCAGAGATGCTCTTTGTAATCTGTCACCAGTGGAATTTCTGCAGATTTAACTCATGACACTTCAGTTCACACAGATCATTTCAAATCTGGATGGATGGATGTCCAACACTGTTTCCTCGGCTGAAATTCTATATCTATTTCTCAGAGATCATGAAAGGGTTGTCTGCTGCAGGAGAAAGAAAATTGCAGCTGAAGAAGGGAGCTGCACAAAATGCCCCACCCTGCAGGGAAAATGAGGTCTTCAGATGTGCTTTCAGAAGGGAATGTGCCCCCATTATTGGGCTACCCTAATAATAGTGGCAAACCCAAGTCTTATTGTCCCACTGGTAGAGCAGGAAATAAATATAATCCAGGCATGTGAGAATCCCTCCCACGTTAACATCTGCACCACGGATGATTTTGAGAGGCCCGCTGACATCCTGCTTGCATCATGTTGTACCTTTACTTTAAGAACTGCAGTTCTACTGATCGACAATAGAAAATTTAGATGGAAATATTTGGGGTTAAACCCAAACTGGAACATTTGAAAACTTTTCTCTTACTGACATACATCTGTCGGTGCAGTTGCTGGACAGTTTTACATTTTACGACAGCTCTGTTGTAGCCACTTCCCTTTCTGTCTGGTCACCTATCAAGTTAACCGTGGTGCATGTATCGTATAAACTGCAGCTATAAAGAGGTAGTTTCTTTCTGATCGTGAGCAAAACTGTGCCTCTACAAAATTTAAAAGATGCTCCAAAAGCAAAATGCAATGATGCAATTCAAATGAAAAACAAGACAGTTTTAAAATACATTTTATTTGAGGGCTTGGGGGGGATAGATTCTCTTTAAAAACTAATGTGACACTAATCTCTCAGTAGATTACAAATTGGTCAAGACCACTGGCTGTAATTGAGGGATTCTTTGCTGTAACTGGTAGTGTTGTGGATTTATTTTAGTGCTACTGATTTTAAACTGCCTATGTGAAATCTTTAGTTTCAAAACTATTTGGAGTGATGTGCTCATCCTCCCACAGCGTCTAGCATAGGCTCAGTGATTATTCATAAAGGTCTCTCTCTCACCCGGCTGGTTCATCCTCAAAATCTCCAGTCCTGGAAACCAAATCAAATGTGGGACAAAAGCACTTTGTTGAAATTAATTTTATTTAATTTAATTTAATTAAGACATATGAAGACATTAAACATCCATATGGCGTTGTTAAACCGCAACTCAACAGGGTTTGGAGGTGGGAAATTTAGCAAATAAGTAACTTTGGGGAACCAGCATTTCACTGTAAAATCTGCAGTGATTTTGCTATTAAACGGTATTTTTTGACCTGGAGTATGCAACCACAAGATTACCTGTTATCAGACGTTTGTTTTTTTTATATATTTCTAACAGATCACTCCGTGAAATAAGCACAACTAGAGCTAAAATTCCTAAAACGGTTAACAGTTAAAAAGCAAACAGATTGATCACAAATTCATCTTGGTGGAATCTAACAAAATGTCTATTCAAGACCGATCCCTTGCCTTAGAAACATTGGTTTCAAAATGTAAAATTGATGAGGAAATCCAGGAAATTCTATGAACGGTGTATAGCCCGACTTTCAAGCTCCTTAAAAGGCTGTTACATCACTTGCCTTTATTGGGGTGCATTTGTGCTGCTTCCTGCAAACGACCGTGAACTCAAGAATTTGTTAAATAACTTAGTAGTCACGTCAGCAATGAAGACAAAATGTTCTGAAGTGCACAATGTGTGCTGTGTCGTTACACTGTGGCAAAAACGCTATTGAAATAATTGTTGCAAGATCGGTGAGACTGTGGACATACAAGTGGAAACCTGGAAGGTTAAATGGAGCCAGTCAGAGTCCATTCATTCTGTCTCGGTGTCAAATGTTGGAGAACCTCTTATCTTCAGACACATTGGATAATCTTTTAATTTACCATCTTGAAGTTTTGAAAGGCACACATAAACCTAAATAATAAAACCACTTGCAGCAGCAAAATCTAATTTTTTACTGGAACTGATACAAATAAATTGTGATACAGTACACAGTACAGAATATCTATCATGAAAAAGGCTCAACCCAATTCAATGTTTTATTTGATTCTTGGTTTTTGTAGTTTTGTTTGATATTTCCCAAAATATCACCGATGGCTCAATTTTCCTCATCCAGAGGATTCATCCAAAGCATACTTGTACTGTTTCTACTAATGGGCGATCAATTATTAGGTTTTAATAAGTCAGGCATACGGAGAAGCTCTTTATCAGGCAGGATTTCCGCTGTGCGATGTCTGCCAACACAATGGATGCAGCTTTAATTAAAATTGATCAGTGCAGCCAATTCTCATAATCTTCCAAGCACGGCTTCCACAGGGTTATTCCATCAGTGCGTTGAAACATGGAGAGGAAGATGGTTTATTCCTCTCACATCGGTCAACAACAGTGTCCTGAACAAATACCTGATGCTGATAAAAATGTTCTTATGGGGAATAAGACATGTGTGTGTGTGTCTGCAGATTTGTGCATGACTCAATAATAACTGATATGATTATATCATATCCATATACTGATATGATTATGTGTGTATCATTGACTGCAATTCTGCGTTGAAGTCAAGTGATCCACTCTGACATTTAATCTCTGACTCATTTGAAGTTTAGTAGAACCCAGCTCAGACCAACACATGTATAAACCCGAAACAGCCCTTCACAACCTAGGTGAAACATCCCGGTGACACATACAGGTCACAAATCAGAAAGCAGCTGCACACGCACTTCTCTCGGCCCCTGCCTGTCATGTTAAAAAAAAAAAAGGAAAAAAGGCAGTAACCAGTGGGTTTGCGGCCATGATCAGATCAGCTATATGTTGTCTAGATTTGTTATGGTGTTTTCAGAAGAATTAGCTTAATTCTGTCACATTTTTTGTTCAACAAATTAGAGTTTTTTTTAGCTTTTTTCCCCCTTTTTAATTATCCCGTCAGGAGCAGATGAAACAAAGCCGGCACATACCTTTGTTGAACAACCATCTAATGTGTGTGTGGGTGTCTCCCTGAAATGCTCAGCAGAATTTGAGCTCTTCAGCTCGCATGAGCAATCAAATGCCTTTAATTGCTGGAGTATCTTTTAAGGATTTAACATGCTTATGTTGCATATGGCTCTCATGGGACAAGCCTGCCAACATCCCATCTCCTCTTAAAGAGGTATACATGGATAATCCCTGTGATTTTAAGGTATGTTCTTTAGAATTACCACTCAAGATAGAAAGATCCATCATATTACCAAATGCAAAACCGAGATATGGATTTCAAGCATTTTGGGGGGTCTGGTAGCAGTTATTCATTTTCTTGAAGATCTAAATTAGATTAAACAGGGATGATCTGACCCCCCACCACCCCGAGCACTTTTGTGCAATCACCCATTCAAGTTCTCCTGCAGGATTACTTCACATGAAGCATAGGTTTTATGGATTTAAGAGCATAATGGCTTTTTCTATGCCCAATAAGGAATGTCTGTATGTTTTGGACTGCATTGTGCTGTGCTCTGTGCTGAACCCTGCAAGGCTGCACACAGACTGTGCACAGAACCAGGGAGGAGGACAAGCATTGAAGGTTGACACGCAAATCATTTCTGTCCCCCAAGGTTCAACTCAAAACCTGACCTTAAATCTGACAAAGTACCAGTTTGTGTACGTGTGTGTGTGTTGGCCTGAGGTTACGGGGGACAGATCATTCTTCATAAAATGAAGTGCTGCTGTGGTTCACATGAACAGACTCACTTCTTCTGGAACTATGAACATCCACGGCTGTAATTTTCCCCTTTCGATTTTGAAACCCATTGATCTACGGATGATCTGCCAAATCTTTTTTCTTCTTGACATTTATAATGATTGTTTTTGACGTTTTTGAATATTATGCCTTGAAAAGAAGATAAAGTTTGCTTCATTTAACCGGAGAACTAGAAACAGAGGACAGATAATCACACGTTTGCCCCTAAAGCTGAGCTTACTGACTGCAGGTTGCAGCTTATACTATTTAAGAAAGGTCTTTTCTAAAGGAAAAGGCGTGCGTTGTCTTTTCTTTTGTCTTTTCTCTCATTATTGACAACAGTGACAACACATTTGCTCTGAAACAAATCAGCCCTCTCCTCTGCTGTAGCACCCGTTGGAGAGAGATAAGAGGAAATAATCTCATCTGCATTCAGCTGCTCAGAACGCAACCTATCCATGAACCTTGCCACTTGCCAGTTTCCCTCAAGGTGCTGTTAACTGAGAGACATGAAACAGCCTACCACACACAGGTGCACTGTACATATATCAGCACTGGCTATGACACCGCCACTGCCCCTCGGCTGGTAATTATTTATACCTGACAACATATTCTGGCACATTTGCATTGTTCCTCCTTGTGTCCCGAGATGAATTCTACACAAGCCTTCAGCTCTGATCAGAGGCCGCAGAGTCAGATGGAAAGAATAAGGCATGTGAAGTCAATCCCTGTGGCTGGAAGTCTGTACCTCCAGGCTAATCTTGAGGATTAAGGAGCTATAAGTGGCAGCTCACTTGCTCTGTGTGACTGCCACTTTAGTGTCAGACAGACTTTGTGTATCTGAACACTGGAACACAGCATGAGTAACGACTTGCAGCTAATTTTACTCTTCTTAGAGGTGATGCTGAAAAGGGTTTCATTTTGCGTTGAATTTGTGTTCGGTCTGAGCGAAAATTACAACGTCTAACAAAAGCCTAATGTTGGTCTTTGGGGTTGATGACTAATGTGTTTTAGCACGCATGAGCAGATTGTTGGCAACCTAACAGGAAGGGCCTGTATGCCGAATAGAAATATCTGAAAAGATCTGAAGATTAAATGCAGAAATGTAAAGTAATTACCTCAAAACACCTGTGCTGAGAGTTAATGGCATGTTTCACCACAGGGCATGGAATTTAAATGTCTTAATATTTTTGCCCTAGTTTGCATTCCCCCCATGCCTCAGGATGGGGAAATAAAGCATATGTTACTTCCTCTGTCAGACGGGGTCTTGGGGATATCTTCTTCATATCGCCGCCATGGAAGGTTTCATTTGCATAACTCTGACGCCTCACCTAAGACAATCTCCTTTGATTGGTTTTGCTGTTGTGGAGCAGGCAGGTGGATGAGGAGAGGGGAAAAGACTTGCTGATCAAGCTGGCACACTATCAGAAGGAGTGTTGCTAGGTGACAGTGTTGAAGGAAGTGAAGTGGAGCACTTTGTGTGTCTTAGGAATCAGTACACGTGCCACATTTTATTTGGCTTGGCAGCTAGAAAGAACAACTTTAGAAGTTGAGATGTTTTTGTAAAGTGATAGAGTCGTATGGTAGCAGAGTGGTTACCTGTTATCTTGTTGTGAGGGAGAAAACTCATTTCCAAGCACTGCAGCCATCTCCCTTACATCCCAAAAAAGGAAATAATAAAGGAATCTATTTCCTGCATTGTCTGCCTTCAAAGGCCAATTTGTAAGGCGTTTGACATGGATTGTGATTGTATAATCCAAATTTGTATAATCATCTTTATGCCTTCTGTATATGAGAAATACTATGATGCATTGTAAAAATCATTCGACTGTTATGAATTGTAAAGATGGATACTAGTCATTAAAAGTGATAGTTTCCAGTGGAACTAAGTAAGACATGTCTGGCTTTTCAATCGGGATCAGCCAATGACTACCACTGAACCCTGAGCTCATTTCCCCAGGAATGGTGTTGTCTGTGCTACCTGATTCTCTCATAGAGAGACTGCCACTATTCAGGATCCACTGCAACAGTTTAATTTGGCTCAGTTGAAAGCTTATACTTTTGACTACAACTGAGACTCATTTTCTGATCAAGTTACAATAGAAAACTATGAAAGTGAGTCAGAAATGACCACCACCTTGAAACTTCTATCATTATACTGTATTATGTAGACACTCATGGGCCATGTATTTTAAGATGTTCAAAAATTCCACTTTTTACTTGGGGGTTAGAACTACTGAGCCCACCTTTTCAGGTCGACACCTTTTCTCTAAATAATCCTTATTTTATCTGAGGGTGAAATGATCCTAATGCAAATGTATAAAGATTCTCACCCATTTAATCATAGCTTGTGATTGTTCACAATGTAAATCATCACTGAACCATCCCAGGAAATGACCAGGTTACAGTAATCAGAAGGGTAAATCTTTTTTTCTGAGCAAACATGAAAGCTACAAGTAGTAACAATAAGTTGTAATAATGTAATTACCGAAATGTTGATTATATTTTCTAATAAAAGCAGACATGTCTATGCTGCTTCCTGCAGGATACTGAAACTCATTCACTAATAAACAGGGAGCCGTGCACCAATTTTGTTTGTTGATACCTCCCTTATGACTCGTTTCCCACAAAAGTTATGAGAAGTAGGCGTTTCAGTTTTTGGAAAAGGGAAGACAGGTGTATATTACAAGCTATTGAACCAAAGTTTAGCCAACTGTTGGCTTGTGTCGTAAATTTATTTTAAAAAATGAAAAAAGAAGAAGTTAATTCACACAATGCCATTTCTGCTTTTGATATTCTAAAACAAAAATCAATTATCTTATTAGACCTAATTTATTTACTCTCATCGCCATTGTGTCTATGAGTGGTTGGTCCCACCTGTGTATTTTCCTGAACAAGAATGTTTAGGCCAAAACAAGATATTTACCGTTGAATGAACATACAAGCTTTCTTTTTAATTTTTTGCTAAGCCATGCTTGTGTTTCTTTCTGAAGAAAATTGTGACAAACATAGCCATTGTTAGTGTTTCTCCCCCAGCTGTCTTTTTTCAACCTGCAAAAAATGGCACTCATCATTCAGTTTGAGGATTTTGTCAGTTTTTTCTTCCATACTTAATTTGTCAATGAACAAAAAGCTCACAGGCAGTAATGCAGACTTGATTTTTGCACCACGTTGTGAGCCAGGTATGTCCCTGGCTTGTGTGACTGCCAGGTGTGCAGCTGGAGAATTTGCTGTTGTGTGAAAGTGACTCCACTGACTGGACCGTCAGATCAAACGCTCCATCTGTCCCTCTCAGCAGGTTTGGCAAGTAATCTTGTCTGATCGCAAAATACATCAATTGGTCATCTGTATGCAAAGACTGGGAGCTCAGTCATGACCATGCGATGCATTCAGGGAACTCTACCATCTGATTTCTGACGACTTTTTTGGGTTAAAAATAATATGACTAGTTTCAGAAAGCTTCATTTGAAATACTGGCAAGATGAAGTTGGTTGTATTCACTTTCTGCACAGCTTGAATATTGGATCCAGTGTCAGAAAGAATAATCACATAGACATACGTTGATATAACAAATCTAATACATTGGCCATCCTGAAAATCCTGTTAAGCTGGTATTACATTAACTGTTTCAGGCACATGATGCCAAAAGTAAACACTTCCTGTCTTACTCTCCTACAGCAGTTACACAATCCAAGATTAATCTACTATAATATTTACCGAGAGCATTAAATGGAACTGGCTGGTGTGAGTCGTGTTGTAGCGTATTGTTTTAGTGTAAGGAGCCGACACATCCAGGACTCATTTCTGTCAACTTGGAAAATCAGTGTTTTCAGTATTTTGTCCAATTTACAGATGAGGTGACAGATGACAGCCACATGGTTTTGCACCTTGTAAATCCAGTTTCAATAGTTCACCTCACTGTTGTTTCAGAGGAAACTCGGTAGGCTTATATTTAAGCCTACATTTGGTAACGTTCTCAGAGTCGATAAGCCCCTCACATGAAATGACCTGGCACTAGAGGGCACTGCATCAAACAGCAGCTCTCTAACCCTCTTACCAGTTTAGAAGGCAATATAAAGAGAGTTGCATTTCTGAGCCAGAGCAGCTTTACATGGAAATCTCAACACCAGCCATGATGTTCATCATGGAAACAAATCTACACAGTGTGAACATATAAAATAATAATAATAATAAGGGTTGTTCTGCAAATTATATGAAATAAAAGATACAATGTGGAGCACATAGAGTTGTTTTATTTAAAATCAAACAGAACAAAAAATGTTTTGTGAAAATTTCCGTTGTTGAGAAATTGTATTAGAGTTTTTCTACACATCTTGAAAAGTTTTAAACGTTACACAAGCTCCACCTCAGTGAGATTTTACGTATTCTGAGGATGGATAGTAAATTAGCCAATACAATCTCCTTACCCTGTTCTATAAAGATGTTCATAAGGGCTGTGTAGTAATTTCTGTTATTTGAATATTATATCTGAATTGAAATTATGCATAAGGTTCTCTGGCTTTCCAGTCACTAAACAGAAAAAAAACTATCACAAATCCTTGATTTTTTAGCATTAGTAAGTCAGTAAATCTCTTTAAATTCCCAATAAGTTACAACTGTCTTTTCTGATCTGTGGTCTCTGTTGAGTGGTTTTACATCAGCGTCAAAAGTCCAGAATGTTGTTCAGCTCATTCAATAGTAAGCTTTAAATGGTAAAGTTTCACAGTAGGGACATTCTCAGACAAGGTGTCAGGTATTGTGTTCTGCACTTTATGAAAGGGTCTAAAAATAACTTTGAGCAGGTGGCTAAAGCCTGAGCAGCCCATCTGCTCCTTAACCCCCAGAAATACAAATGAATGCTAGTGTCTGACTGCATGAGCATGCATGCACACACACAGACTCTTCATGCTTCTTAGTATTAAGTGTAAATCTATGTATCTTTAAAATACATCATTAAGACCCTTCAACACTTATGCAACATAGATTCTTAAAATTAGCCGCCCTTAGCATAACCCTAAATAGATAATATGTATGTGTGTGTGTGTGTGTGTGTGTGTGTGCGCTTTCAGACCAGTCGATCCATGTGATGGTGAAACATGATAAGCCTCTTAGGTCTAATCCTGCCCCATTGGGTAGTCTCACACACTTCGACTCACAAATAAAAGTACACGCACGTACACAGTGCCAACAGGCAAATAGGACCATTATTCACGAGAAATGCATCAAGAAGAGTTAGTTGCCGATGCTGAATCAAAGTCAACATGGAGATCCAAAGTAAAGATTTGGGTCTTTAAACACATGCTAAAAAGTACATTGTATGGGGGGAAATGTAACTAACTGCATTTGTGAAAATACAATGTATACTTTATGACGAACTTCATCAATTATCAACTGAAAACAAACGAGGGAAATTGCAATATTCAATAACCCGGCACTCGGCATTGAACAAACGAAAACCTGGAGGATATTTACTGAAAGAGGTGATATCAAGTAAGGATCAGGTGCAGCAATTTGTAACAGAAACCCAATGTGAACAGGAGGTAAAACTAACAGAATACACATGAGGGCAAACAGTAAGCAGGGCTAACCAAGATATCAAAAGACAAGCAAAAATGTCCAGATCATTAGATATACTGACAGGAAAAGTGGGTAGCCCTGCTCATCTGGTTGCATGAGCTACTGGCTTTGATACCACAAACAGATCATAAATTGACTGCTGATGGTGGTGTATCTTTTTAGATTACCTCTGCTCCCCAGAAGAAAATGTCCACATGATCGACTTCACCAGATTTAAGATCCGCGACATGGAGACGGGGACAGTCCTGTTTGAGATCACCAAACCTCCAGCACCAGGTCAGACCCAGACTACAAGAAACTAGATGAAAACCTGGTCTTGTAATCATGGATTTATTCTTTGTTTTTGTTGTTTTTTTGTTAAGAGAGAAAAAAAAGTGACATGCAGTAAGACATTTTTATCTACCTCTTCTTTAGCAGCAGGTCTAAAGCAGTGTGACCCCAACGCTGGCCGTTTTGTCCGGTACCAATTCACCCCAGCCTTCCTCCAGTTACGACAGGTTGGAGCCACGTAAGTGAACATGTTGTGTGTGTCTATTAGTTCCTGACAACTAAATGAAAAAGAAAAGCAATGTGTGTTCAACCCTGCTGCTGTATTAGAACACATTTACATCAATGTTCACATTTATGCACTCAGCAGATGTTTTTTTTCCAAACAAATTTATCAGGATGCAAAGGAAGATAAAGATCAAGCACATTTATAAACCAATTGAAAATAAACACTTATCGAGAGTGTGCTAAAGGTAGATATTCAGGTTGGGTAACTAATACAAAAGCAAAGATTTTAAGAGTGTCAGAGGAGGGATCCCTGCTTTAGTAGCACTTGTTAGATTATTCCACCACTAGAGAACCGTGAATTGGAAAAGTCTGAAGTGCTGGACTTGTGGGGCTGGCAGTGCTGGACAATGCTCCTTGGAGTATGGAAGGAACCGAGGGTTAACCCAGGTCTGTATGAGAGTTGAGAGGTAGCAGGATACCCAGAGATCGCTTTGTTGGCTATCATCAGTTGGCTGGTTTGTCTCAATGAACAGAGGGGTGGTTTGCCATGTCAGGCACCGACTGCTCTTTCTCATGTTGAATAGCAGCATGACTGGGCAACAGAGGCCTTATGCCCAGAAAAAGTGAGCCGGTCATCGGTCATGTCGTCCAAGTTCCCAGCAGCCTGAGGAGGGTCCAGTCACATGGAAGCGATTTGGACAAAGATGTTGGGCTTTACAGTTTGTTTGGCTGGGGAAGAGCAGCTGCTCAGTTTAAGAGAAATTGAGTTGGAGGGGGATGCGCTCTCATCCACGTGGATATGTCATTGAGACAGTCTGAGAGTCACATGGTGGAGTCCTCTGGCGGAGACGACAGGGTGTAGGAGGTGAGTGGGCCTCATTGTGGGACAATCGGGTGATGATAAGCGTGAACACACAGAGCAGTCCAGCCCACCTGATGACTCATGAACCAAATCATTGTCAGAGCTCCTGAGCTGTGTTCAGCATCAGACTCCTACCTTTACACTGACGGAGGTTTCTGATACAACTAAGGAAATGACTTGTGAAGATCGTCTCGGGGAAATGACAACAACCCTGTACACACAGGAGTAATTCATAAAGCTAATTCTATGTATTGACGGCATGTAGCACCAGATTAATGTGGGGTGTTTTTTTTATCCCGTATCAAAAAAATTGCATGAGGTAACACAGGGTCATAGCACTTTGTGAAATAGTGGCATTATATTTAAAAGGTCAGATCTTGAGGGAGATTTAGTTAGATATGTTTTTTTTTTATTCATTGCTTTGCCACCCATTTGCAACATGATGTAAAGTATGGAAGTTGGATTCTTGTTGTTTATGGATACAGCATTTCAGGATGGAGCAAAGACATTTCTTCATTCAGTCACTATACACGATTAGGCTGCCGTTAGGCAAACATATTTGCATGATTTAGCAGAAATTTGCAATGATCTCACGCTGTTCCAGAAAAATTCATTTATTTCAGGTGAGAATGGCAAACATGCTCATCTGTAATAGTAAAATTGTACTCCTGTAAGGATTGAAAATGGATTGAAAGCTATTAAGTAAGAATGTGTTTTGACAAGAAATCAATGATTACTTGTAAAATGATTATCCACTTTTAGGTCTGATGAAGTAGCTGCACTTTTCACTTGCATGAACTGCTCAATACTTTAGTCACAGTGTTTAAGAAAACCCTGGACAGAAATAAAAAATATTATCTTAATATTATCTTATCCATTCGGTTGTCTGCAGAATGTCTTTGGTTTCATACTTTTGAGCCACAGTGTCTAATGTTTGGCTGATGATGATCAGCATTTAAATTCTGTTTTCCCACATAGTGTGTTGACCAATAAGTAAAATTTCACTACCCAGAAAATAGTGTCCTTTGTGAACATTTGCCCTGGAGGAAGTATTTGAATCTGTTTAATCACAAAAATAGACCGTGTACGAGGTTAGGTAATCTGGATTAGCTGTTAGATAGGATTGTTTTTCTCACTTCACTGCATTTTGCTGCAATGACTTTGCCTCATTTTCCCTTACACGAGTGGCTGATTTGATAAGCGCATTTTTAGAAAAGTCATTACAGCCAAAACCACTGGAGTCAAGCTTGAAATTAACCAGAATTGATCTGTAAATTTATTGTACCTTCTGCAGTTTGAGTTTTCGCCAATTTACATATTCAATTTATGCTTTTGTCTCTGCAGGGTGGAGTTCACAGTGGGAGACACCCCCATCAATAACTTCCGTATGATTGAGAGACATTACTTCCGGGACCAGCTGCTGAAAAGCTTCGACTTCGAGTTTGGGTTCTGCATGCCCAGCAGCAAGAACACATGCGAGCACATTTATGAGTTCCCTGCTCTGTCAGAGGATATCAGTGAGTATCAAACACGGGCACGTACCCAAGTCCAATGTATTCATACCCATGAGGGACACATGCCCCCGGGTAGATTTAATGTTACCTCCTCCTGACTGTGGCCTCTTTTCTCCCTCAGTGCGTGAGATGATCCAGCACCCTTATGAGACACAGTCTGACAGTTTCTACTTTGTGGACAACAAGCTGGTGATGCACAACAAGGCAGATTATTCCTATTGTGGCGGACCATAGGAAGACCTCTGCCTGATTCTTAACATTTTCCAAGACACCCCTTACAGGACCAGAAACACGTGAACTGATGGACAAATCACTGGCATTAGATTCTCTCGTCTCCCTCCTGTTAGCTCCAAGCATTTCCATTCAGGTTTCCAGCCACCTGGCCCGTCATATTCCTCCCCTTGCATCTTTTTGCAGGAACAGTCAATTCTGCCACTTTTATCATCAGTTTGAATCAGTGTGCGTGAGTGAGAATGTGGGCAGCAAGCACATGCAGTGTCTGTACATGCAGTCGATATCAGTCTGTATATGTGGGTTCCACTTGATATCAGGTGATCATTTTGTCTCTTTTTTTGTTTTGTTTTGTTTAAAATGAAGAAAAGAAGGAGTCTTAATAGACCTCACTAATCTGGGCAAGGCAGAAAAATGCTATGAGACAATGACGGGGGGCACAAAAGGTACAGGTTTTAATCTACTCAGATTTACAGAATATAGTTTCTACTGGTATCTCATTGCATTTATACTACTGAGGTTTCTAAATTTTGTAGTAGCACACCCATCTGAAAGATTTTTCCTCTGTCTGTGTTCAGTCATCATCCAGCTGAATGACAGTGATGTGTACTTTGTCTTTGTGAATGTGTCATTTGTTTCATGTTTTCATGTTCCTAGTACTACTTCATCAGGAGTATTTTTTTTTTTAAATAGACATTTTGAGGTGTCAGAAATCATACATTAGTCAAAAGTCAGATACCAGTTTTGATATCCGGTACATTCTCTGTAGTTCTGAAAACAATGTGTACTTTGACTCTGATAAGTGTTTTAACTATAAAATGAAAAAGTATGTAAAGTTTTAACGGCTGAAATTCCATCACTGCAATAAATATGGGATTTTTGCGAAACCTTGATATACATTTATTTACACTTAATACAAAAAGTCCTGTTAACATGAGTGAAAGGAGACATAATTAAGGTATACTGCTAATGGTGTTGCTTTCTTTCATTCTAATATCATTATCATTACTGTATATTTGTAAAGACTCACATTATGATTTTGACCTGGGTGTTACTAAACTGCCCTTAGCGGTCTGACCATAAGGTAGTAAACAACCAAAACTCAATGACAGCAGGTGATAAAAGTCATGAAAGAAACAGCTAATGAACAAATATGCCACAAATGTCATATCAGAGTCTTTGCTGCCATCTCCTGCAATGTCACTCTTACTGCATTAATGCTGTGGTAGCACATGTCATCGGATGTTAGCCAATAACAGCTCTTTTGTTCAGATCCAAATAGATCTAATTGAGAAATATGACTTGTGTTATCCAGAGAAACTGGATGTCTGTATTATTGAAACCACCTCAACAAGTTATCGATACTTTGGAGTCATGTTCTAGAGTACCTGGTGAGTTTCGTCCCGGTATCAACCTTCTCTGAGCTCAGATTTTATGTGTTCATTTCAAATATTGACACGAGAATACTGATTTTAGCCACTTTCACTCCTGTGTTTTCTGACTTTACTGGAGTTGAACCTGCTTTGCCAAGATATGTTACAGCAAATGACTTAATATGCCTGACAAAATAAGCCAATTTACATTCTCAGTGACTTAAAACAACAAGCTGACTGAACCGCACAACACAGTTTGTTAAAGGTAAATAAAAAATGTTTCCCTGTTTATTTTCATCTACAACGTCATAAAATCTCAGTTTATCAAAAGAAATAGCAAAGTTTCGTAGACAAAAAGAATAAAGATGAGAAAGAAATATCTTTTTCAATCAAAAACACGCTCAACGCTGATGTCCATGTCCTTTAGTCTTTCACGCAGTTATGAACAAAGGATCTGTTCAGGATCTGTTCATAACTCCGGACGGAGAACCCAGAGGTTTACATTTAGGATGCAGATGTGGTGTAGGAGGTCAGGTAGCCTGCCATACAGTCTACTTCCGGATAAGCTACAGGATACAGTCCGCTCAAACAGCTTTTGTTGACGTTCTCGTCCTCGTGTGCTGCCTTACAGCATCCGCTAACGGACCCTGCCGAGATGCTGCTGAAAGCAGCCGGGACGTGGAGGCAGCTGGACGCCAGGTCGTGGTTCTGCAGGAAAAAAGAAGCAGAGGAGGTTGTGGTCGAAACGTGCGGTTCGGACACCAGGCTGTCCTCTCTTAACTGCTCCCACAGGTTACCTGAAAAAGGAAATGGAAGTCTGGGGTCATCATTTGGAGAGCACCACATATTTACAACAATTTGCTTTCCACCAACAAAAATATTTCTTCAATCTCCCACATAATTCGTTTGCAATTCACTCACTTTGCAGCTGCAGGTCAGTCAGAGTGGGGTTGAGCGTGTCGATGTCATAACTCGTGTCTCCGTCCAGCAGCATGTCCCTCATGCCCCTCGGGTCAGCGCTGTACTCAGTCTGCAGGGCAGCACAGTGGACCGGTGGCATCTTCCCGGCCAGTGGCGAGTCCAGACTTCCTGTGGCTGCTTTGATCCCGGAAGGAGACTGCTGTCCAGGGGAGTACGGACCAAATGAGTGGGCGGGGCGAGGCGCCGCGGGGGGAAGGTAGTAGGGCAGCTGAGGCTGGACGTGGGTGTGGTGTGAACACCGAGTGGGGTGACACACCGCTTGAAGTTGGGTGGGAGCACAAGCAGCGCTGTAGGTTGGGTTCACTCTGGATGACGAAGTGTATGGCGGCAAAGATCTTAGTTTTTCTGGCTTCTCTCCCAACAGGTGGTCAAAGTCTTCTATGAAAACAGTGTTCCAATGTGATATTAAAGAAAGTACAGTTTACAATAGAATAATATGTAGGTTAAAACCTTTAACAACGTCGGTCATTTTAATCTTCGTAAAGTAGAGTTCTGACCCTCAGTCAGTAAACATCATGTTTTGGTAATATTTGGGCTGTTTTGCAGACCCACCTGGCCTCGCCATGCTCCTGCGAACTGTCAGAGGGTCTTTGCGGCGCCACTTATGCAGCTCCTCCTGCATCTTCTCCACCTTGGCTGGATTCAGAGCCCAAAGACAGCCTTTGCGAGAAGTGCTCCCATTTTTGTTCTCAACTTTCTCAAAACATTTGTTGAGGGAAAGATTGTGTCGGACAGAGTTCTTCCATCCATCGGGAGCTGTCTGAAAGCCAGGAGGGAGAAAAAAAAGGATGTAAGAGATATGAGAAAGAAACTGCTTGGACCTAAAAAAACTATTCTCTTTAAAAGAAAGTCATTAAATGACTTGCTTTGACAGCAGATAAGATTAAAGCCCAAACTGAACTACATATAAGACTAAGGAAAAATCTTGAAAAGAACGGTACGTTGTGTACAATACAGAGACATCTAGTGGCACAAATTCAAAATTAGGCCCAAATCAATATCCCCCCAAAAAACAAACAATGTAGACAGAGAATCATAGTTAGTCAATTCAATTCAATTCAGTTAATCAAATGTAATTTCCTTCTATCAGGAAAATGCTCACATTAGCATGCTTACAATCGTACACCATGTGACATATTTTTTTAAATCAAGAGATAGACCTGACTTTTGCACTTGAAATGTGCTGTGTGGTTAATCCATGAAGAGAAGCTGAACCATCACTCCCCAGAAATCCTAATCCTAGGAATATCTAGTATGGTGATGGCATCTTTCTTTCACTGAACATGAACCTGTCAAAATCTGAAAATCGTCCAGGGTGACCAGTAAGGGTAGAGTCATGATCATTTTAGAAGCAAAGCTTGAAAGGAAAGTAAAATCATGACATCTCTGCTATGGCCTATTATGTGGGACATCAAAGTATACAGTCAAATATACGTATGTAGCTTAATCAATGTACTATTTCCTTTAGGAGATGTACGTAATACACTTGTATACATTTATATAATGATTGATAGAGGGTCCGCTTTTGTTTTTTTTCCTAAGTTTTCTGTGTTGAAACTGACACAAAAAATATTTTAATATCCAAAAATATGCTACTTCGCATGTCCTTGACATGAAAACATTGCCAGGAGATATCTGCCACTTCATGGTTTGCACCCTGACAATCAGAATAGATTTTTCAAAGGATTCCTTGTATCTAGAAATCAGAGAAGTTGAGACTCAGCTCTAGAAAGAGCTGAAACATTCTGTTACATACAGATCAGCTGTAGTCTACTGACTAAGCAGATGTATGTTTATCCAGGCTACATTATAGTCGGATGTTTTCTAAACAGCTGCCTGCAACCCGAAACATAGGCTGCAAGGTCAGAAAGACTTCAGAATAAGTTCAACTCAGTAGGCACTTGTCATGGCATGCAGACATATTTCACTGCCAAAGCAGATGTTTCCAAAAATTAATATATGTTGTAAAGTTCCCTCTGGGGAAAACTGTGTTCACATTGCTATGTGGTATTTTTATGTTTGGTTTTGCTCCACTTCTTGGTCTATTTTTAATTTCCTATCAAACATCGTCCTTTTTTTAAATTACATCATCATTTGCAGTTTGCTCTTCAATGTATAGCTTAAGTTTTTTTTTTTGTTTGTTTGCTTTTTGTTTTTTGTGCTCAGGTTAAAATGATTGGCATTGATACAATACTTTTTTTTCAGTGGATGATGCACTAAAACTTTGTAAAGTTAATGATATGGACAGTTATGTGGATAAGAGGTAATTTAATGGGCATATTAAGATCGGTTAGTGTTGTAATACCTTAAAATATGGAAAGTGTTCAGTCATGAAGCTGTAGATCTCACTGACAGGCAGACTCCCTGTTTTGCTGTTCCTTAGAGCCATGAAAATCAAGATGCTGTGGAGATGAAGAAGATTTTTCCCTTAAGCATTTTATTCACATCTATATAAGTAATACACCCATCATTAAGGTAACTTGGTGGTATACAGTGGAATTGCCTTATTTTTCTTATTGTTCCAGCAAAAAAAAAACATTAAATAGACAGTCAAGTGCTGGTGTTGTATGCAGCATTACCTGTATGAGTAAATGGGCTTAGGAAAGAGGAGTTGTGTGCTGTTTTCTTGGTGGGATTGTGTGGAGACACTCTGGAGAGAATGTTTAGAGCTGTTAGACCGGTCATCTTTAAGGTACAATTTAAATAAGACCTGCAGAGCTTATAAACCGACACATACATGGTAAAATAACAAAATTGGCTTCAGGACAGGCCTCTCATGAACCATCCATCCATCAATTTTCTATAGTGCTTATTCCCATTGGGGTCGCGGAGGGGCAGGAGCCTATCCCGGCTAACAACAGGCGAACCCTCTCTTGAACCAGTACATACAGTACTTAAGTTGTGAAGTACTCTAATCAACATGGAAAACCAAGAAGACAATACTAAAAATGTTTACATCCTTCTTCTATGGTTCTGCGGACATACCAACTGACCTGCTGCCGAGGGCTCATGGAGTTGAATGCCGGAAAATTCTGAGACAGAAAGCTTGAGGTCTCTATGGTTACAGCTGGAAGCTCTGAGAATGAACCCTGCCAAAGAGAGAACACTTTTAAAAGATTGCTTAAAGGACAATTACGCCATAACACAGCACAGCTCCTACGGGCAATGTTGCTGACCCTTTGAAACACATTCTGCCATGTTGGTCAATGCTTGAAACGAGCTGTTACAGTATGTGAAGGTATGCCCGTTGTGTATAGTATAATGGTCATTAGCACTTCGTTCCCTCTTTTTTCTACCTTTTTCATAACCTTTTAAGTTACTTGTTACTACTTAATAAGTCAATAGATCTAAAATCTACTAACTTGATTGCTGCCATTGCGTTGCTCCCAGGTTGTGTCAGGGATGGACACTTTTTCCAGACTGTTAAAGGACGAGGAGCACTGTTGGACACAGCCCGAGGCGCCCACTGCTCCATCACTGACCTGTCGATGGTATGGGTGGAAACGGTCAGCTTGACCTCGTTCTGGTGGTCCTGCTCCTGAACTGCTGGTCCCATCAGCACTGTGTCTCCTGCTCGGAACTACAGTCCTGAAACTGGAAGTGATGCCATCCTTCTGTGGGAAGCAGAGATCCCTGTCTTCTATAGTCTGGGGTGTGACAGTGTGGAAGATTCTTAACTTTTATTGTTACTTTCAGCCCAAAAGTAAATAACACATGGTACACATGGAGGAGGTTATCTGAGTTAAAGGAGAAATGCCCCTGGCAACGTCTTACCTGATACTCTGCCATCTGCTGGCAGAATGTTCCAGGGGGCTCACAGGTGTGAAGACCAACCTGGGGGGTTGATGTTTGAAATTTGTTGCTACTGAGGTACACTTCTGCTAAGAGAGCAGTAAAATCTGCCACTGCAAATAGATAAAAAATATATAAAAATCAGACTGAATTTGAAAGAAAGGGCCTCATAATTTGAAGAGAAATTGCTGAAAGGAGCTTTAAATACAAGTCAGACAAAGCTACCCCTTGCAGTTCAGATAAAATGTATGCAGAGCTCTGAGATCTTCAGGTAACAGTCAGAAAATAGAACCTCGAGATGGAGTGAAAATGCATTTAGCTGCTATGCTGCATGTACATGAAATAAACCTCCTCTTGATTACAAAATTTCCAAATTCTAACTCAGGACACATTCAAACTCTGCTGCTTTTCTGTGCCTTTCTTTAGTTGAATTTTACTCCATTGTTTTTACTTTACTTTCCATTTAGTACATTTTCTAAAGCTTAAAGTTTAAATAGTTTTTACAATTGTGTAATTGATTTATTTCATCTTAAAACCTTTGTAAAGACCTTTAAGTTGCTGTTGTGTGATCTAAACCAATCCCCTTGCCTTGCATTAAAAAATATTATTTCAGTAAAGTATTTCAAACGGACGTTAATATTTAATTTGATTCTAAAACTGGTGAATTCTCCTGTTTCCTAGCAAAGCTAATGTGCTGTTAGATGCTAGATGAAAGACAGGCATTTAAGAGTGTGATCTCCTTAAATAATTCTGAACTGAGAGCAAACACTCAAAATTAAAAAAAACCTTTCCGATTACGTAGGAAGACCAAAAAAGTGATTGGTAAATGAAATGACTTTTGCCACATAACAGGAAGTAATTCTGTCAGGTTTTAAAAAAGCCCTTGTGTTCAATGATCCTTTGAGATCAAATCTCCAGAGTCAATATACTCTGCACTGCATCATCTAACATGAGCGGCGACATGAAAGCAGTGGGGTTCATTTTCAGTGCAAGTGCATTAAACTGTTGATGTGAAAGTTTTAGGGAGGGGTTCCTCAGACCGAGTGTGAAGAAATGCTATGTGATCCCAGAGGAACTGAGAGACACGTGGCCCTTCCAGTAAAGGTAATCTGCAACCCTGACATAAACCAAGCTCATTAAAACTGCCAACAAACCATGAGAGCTGTTAGGTCACGTAAAGCTGAAGAACGCTGAGGCAGACGATACGGAGACACAGATACACAGATACTTCTGCTTGTCATGTGAAAGGAGACAGAAGTAGCAATCAAAGCTCTTTTTGTCCAATTCAAAGGAGGCTTAAGTGTCAGAGTGAAAGATGACAGTTCTTTAATTTGTTTTATTTGGCATTTTTAAAATACTTTTTTGTGCTTATTATCAGCACCATAGCAACTAAACCCATACTATGCTTGGCAGCCACAATGCCATTAATCAGAGCTAAGCAACATTGAATGGTTTTCAAGAATTTTAACCAGTTAAAAAAATAAATGGATACTGACCAGCATTCACAGTTGACCCTCTTGCCAACGTACTTAAGTTATGTTAATCGCTTCTCTCCATCATGAGCCATAACTTTTTTTAAAAACTACCTTTGAACAACTACTTGGGCATGAACGGTGGCCTTAAGTATGTGACATATGTATAAACACATTTTTCCAAAAAAATCGCTGATTCTAAGGGAAAACTGACAGACCCTTCATCAAAGATTTAAGATTACCTTTACGTTAGTGTTATCACATTTAAATGGAATTTCAAGACTTATTGTAAAAATACACTGTTTTCACGTTCTCACTTTTAAAACATGAATTCAACTTTTCTTTTTTAGCAAAATTATGAGGGAAGTAAGTGAATTTTCCTTTATCTGACGCTGATCAACTTCTACATCATAATTGCATATGATGATATGATACACATGTTGCATACACACACACACGATACGTCGGAGAGAAAGCCAAAGTATTTTGTTTGAGCATTCATTCATTTGCCACAATTTAGTGCTTCTGGTTGATTCTCAATCTTTCAAACACTGGTATGTCAGATTTCAAATATCTTTTGATTTAATATGTTGAACAGAGTCAATATGAATTCGAGCCAAATATGTAACATAAAAGAGCTGGCACTCCACGCTTCTCTGTATGGTTTGGCTTAGTCTGGTGAAGAACGGTTGGCTTTTTGTTTTGGTGGCAGTGTAGAATCGGCAGTTGAATAAACCTCCCCAATCCGAGGTCAAACAGAGGGTATGAATGAAAAAATATCTTACTGCATGACGTGCGGTATATTTAAAACATTTTCAATAGGATCTTGAGCCTGATTGTAGATGTCCATTAAGAAACACTGAGTTCAGCACAAGTATCGGAGGTACTCACTCGGTTTGGGCATACTTAGACATCTATCACACCCCCTTGACTATGGCAGATGGCATATAACATTCAAAAGATCAATGCTTTTTTAAGTTTAACTACCACCTGTTTTGAAAGATGTCATCTGTTTACAAGCGCCCAACAAGATGATTCAATGCTCAGCTGAGAGGCTGAGAGGCTAAGAGCCAGTTTATCTGATCGACATAGTTACCTGTATATTTTGACACAAACTAGGTCACCTCTCAAAGTTAAAAAAATTAAAATAATATTTTTTTTAAAAACAGACAAGGGTTCGAGGAAACGGCAAATGTCAAAGGGCATTGCAAGTCAAAAATGGCCATAAACCTCAGCCATACTCTCTTTCTCCTGTAAAAATGACAAACTCACAAACTCACCTAAGCTTTGGATTCAAAAGCTGCCCTGTGTTTGTTGTCCCCGACAGATTTCCTCAGTCAAACCTGCTGCGTGTGCTGATCCCAGCCCTCTGTGCACCTCCAGCCACTTTCACCCTGAATGAGGCATTTCGATTAAATTGCCTGTCTAAATGTGTATGAAAATAGTGGATGGGTTGGTTTCAGATTTTGGCAGCTCAGAATATCATCTTCGATTTCTGTGTGTGTACAAATGTGGTAGTGTGTGTTTCTGGCACTTGTCCAGACTAGCTCGGTGATAAGATATACAGAAAGAAAACCTGTTCCAACAGGTTCCCAAAGATTTGCTGGTGTAGTCATCAGCAGCTGGCAGTGCTTTTTTTCTTCGTCCATCAGTCTTTCTTATCCTCACTGAATGGTTACTTGTCTGAATGAGACATAAGATACACCAGAAGTCACAGCCATTGGCACTAAGCGGGCGCCATGCTCTGCTTTCTGAGCTTCCCTATGGCAAAGGCCGACTTAAATGGGATCCAGTTTCACTTCACTATAAAGTATTTAAACAACTGGGCTGAGGTAAACACAAGCAAGAATAATGTGGAAAAAACTATGAGGCTGCAAGTATTAAAATATACACCAGATGCAGCTAAACTAAATATGAAAGCGTTTGGAAATTGTGACGAATAGATGCAGCCAGTCGGGAAATTTCAGTGTCTTGTGCAACACAAAGTTTACTTCATGTATAAGTGGAATACCCATTGATGAGGCTGTTGTGGTCAGCAGGTTGTACAGTAGTATACATTTATAGATGCGCCACACCAAGCAGCTCATGACTCACAGGTCTCTTTAGGTGAGATTGAAAAATAGAAAGAAAAGCGAAAGGGAGTTTGTGCAGGTAGATTTCTATCATTTCCCCTCAGTGAACTAGGAACTGCAGCCGATTTTGCTCACAGCTATATCACAGACAAAACTTGTCCTCATTGAAAAGGTGAGGCAGAATGACGAAGAGAAAGAGGATTAATTACAGATTGAATATACTCATGTGTTACAGAAGACCTCTGCAGAGCAAGCTGAAGGCTCTTTTTCTGCAAAAGGAGGGTGTGATATAGCAAAAGATGAGGTTTCTAAAGTGGAATTCTCATTGTCTGTGCTCCGGTGGGGTGCACCCTGAACCGGTTGCCAGTCCATCTCAGGGCCAAACAGAGAAAAACAACCACTCACTCTCACTCCTAGGAGCAATTTAGAATGTCCAATTAACCTGCATGATTTTGGAGGGGCGGAGGAAACCAGAGTACCTGGAAAAAAGCCAAACAGGCACAGGTAGAACATGCAAATTCCACCTACAAATTTGTTCCGTGTTGTGTCGACCGGTTGCAAAACACTTCAACCTAAAACGTCCTATGAATCGTGAGAGTTACTGAGAGGTAACGTTGGCTCATGTGACGGAGTGGGTGTGCTTCATTTTCAGCTATATGCAAATCAGTCCTGTGTCACCTGAGAGGAATGCTTTCCAAAATGCTCTGTCAAAATAGAGCTTTCAAAGCATGGCACTGCCTCAATGCTGACTATCAATCATGATGCACCACATTACTGAGAGTTTGATGAGATGTAGTTTGGGTGTTGTTTCAAGGCATTGCAATACACATTGATCGCTTGAAAAGTTCAGTGAGACAACTGGACGTCCAGCTACCTGACTGAATTTTTAAAGCTTGACCATGACCTCGATGATGGAGAATCTTCACAAACAATACACATTGGTGCGCTTCTTTCTATCTCTATATACAGTTTTCGCTCTAAGGAAATATAGTGAAGTCATTGAGTACTAAAGCCCGGAAATGGTGTATTTTTTAATTCGCAGGGGCTAACACCTAATGGAAATGCAAAAACAGTAGACTTAAGCTGAGCTGAGTCATGCTAAATAGGCATATTGGAAAATGCCCACTTGTGAAGCATTGTGCTTCACACGTGGGCCTTCACACTTCTCGCCACAACCAAAGTATTATGCTGCGCTGAACCTCTAAGTCCATAATGTCAGCATGATGCCGTTGTTTGTTGAAAACCTTATCCCGCACCGTGTATTATCCTGCGTACATTGTTAGTCAACTACGCAAATTGCATACACGGATCATTTTTCCTGTGTAAGATGTAATTATCTAACATAAACTCTGTTAGCATTTACTGATTTGACAGGTATTCGATCAAGAAGCATACTATTGTCTTAGTCTTGGCCACCCTTTAGCTCCCCCTTGAAAAAAAGTCTAACTCCAGAACTGTAGATAAGCGGGATAGTGTCACTTTTTTTTCTTGTTGGTGATGAGGAAATGGAAGACCTCCTACAAAAAGCAACTGCCTGGAGAGCAGCCTGTGTCACTAAAATAAATTGGGAAAACCTGTGGAGGACGTTTACGCAATCAATGTTTTTAACGAGGCTTCTCAACATTTTATGATAAATTCATTAATTAATTCATCATTCATTCATTTTTCTGACTTGCAGGCTGGAGCTTGTCCTAGCTGCCACCAGGTGAGAGGCAGGGTATATCCTGACAGGATGTTTTTAATCAGATTGAAAATTCCATAGCGTCTCAAGTGTTTGACATGCAGAACTGGACCACAGTTAGGCTATTTGACCTTTCAAATAACATATTTTAAATAAATTATAGCTGTCTCCAATGTTTAGACCTCAGATTTTATATTTGCCATTTCAGGGAAAACTAATTTTCCCTACCAGGACATATTATCATTATATTACAATGTTGTATTAAAGTGTATATTAAAGTGTGTTTTCTAAGAGAGCTGTCAAATGAACACCACCCATGCAGAGGCATGTTTTGACAGTTTTTATTCGCTACCATTGACTAAAGAATTTCTTCAGTGCTCTCACACAAACCTAAACTTGCACCACTTGTTTAAGTGGATCGAACATGTTTGCCACATCACAGCCCTGTTCAGTTGTTATTACATTCATAACAATCGTGATGATTTTCTCTGCTAAGCAATGTGTTTACAAATCTGGATCAGTGTAGGATTATCTTAGGATAAAAGTCAAATACCATATTTTAAGTCATGAGAAACAGTGATTTATGAGTGTTTTAAGAAAATGGTCAGTCCCTGAGGCAGTGCACTTTATCACTGAATACTTTACTTTTCTGGCACAACGTGAGGTCACATAAATTCAGCAATAATTTTACCTGTCCCTGGGATATTTCATAATTAAATGTGCAGCTGCTTCCTCTAATGACTCTCAAAAGCTAGATTACAATTTTGCTGCCAGTTGTGCGATAGAAATGCAAGTTACAGAAAACTGGTTGAGCTTTGGATAATGCCCGATGCTCGTCCATAATGTCAAGTTTTCAGTGAAATTCAAAAATGTCAAAAAATTGTCATGAGCTTTCAAATCGAAACCACACAGCTCAATTTTACCATTAAAAGCTGGAAAAAACAAATAAGTTAACCATGAACATGTTGCCCTACCTCTGTCAACAGCCATCCATTGCACCCTCCAGAACACCCAGAAGCCGAGAGAATGAAGAATATTCCTGCAATGGTTCAGATTAAACTACAAATGTTCTAGATTTCATGACGGCTCAAACCTTTGACCCCACTGTCTGGTGGCTCCACATTTTAAAACTCTCTTTTACCTCACTGCTTCCCATACAGCAGATGTACGGCCACCAGCTAAGGAGGTCTATGAAATGTTTCAATCTTTACTTACCTTCAATCTATTTACATTTCTCCCCACACTGACCCTTCAGGAGATTTGCCTTCTGTGCCCATGTATCTCTTCAAATAAATTGGGGGCCTTGTGGTCCTAATCCTATAGACGGCAATGAGATTTGAGCCCATCATTATATTCAGCAATGAACCCGTGAACTTGCTGTATCGGTACACTAAATGTATTTTCCCTGAATATGAAAAATTAATCTTTTTGATGAGAAAAAACCCAATTAAGTTTTTTTTTGCTACAAAGTTTAGCTCTGTGAGTTTAATCTCTAAATCTGCCCAGCATGCTGAAAGAAAACTGCAGTTAGACCTTTAACCACAATGAACCTTTAACTGATGATTAATAAAACAATTTTTTTTTCACTTGTTACAGTTGCAGTTCAGACAGGTATCTGCTTGCATAAACCCTTCAATATCATTACTTTAGGGTTAAGAAAATGACCATCCCAGTTAGATTTAGATAGTTATCTCTGGATGAAGATTTACTGTTTGCAAACAAGCAGAAATTGGTTCAGCCAAAACAACAATTGCTACAATGCAGGATCATGATTTATATCTGTATTCCAAAGAGAGGAAAAAGTCTGTGCCGAATAGTATAAATAAGTTTCAGACTAAAATACAGTAGCAATGGTGAGCCCAACTCTTTTCCTTTGGATATCATAGACAGATGCTCAGCTGAAGCATGGCCCCACCTGGTGTTTTAGAAACAGCCTCATGGTTATAACTTGGGTAATTGAAACCAATGGTATAGCAATAATTGACATTGTCTGGTCCATGACCAGATCTGCCACAGTTTCAATGGATATTGTTATCATGCACATGGATAATGATGATTCAATATAGGGATTAATATAAGATGATTATGTAGAAACTGGATATTATTCTTTATCCAAAACATTGTTTGTGGCATGTCAACATAGATGATCCCCAATTTTCCCCTCGTTCCATTTAAAAAAAGAAACACACATTTGATTCCCAGTCTGAGCCACAAGAAACAAAAGCAGATCGGTTGAGAAAAGACAAAGCCAAAGACCATCCTGTGTAACCACTGTGACCTTTAACAAAGTTGGACAATACTACCTCGGTGCAATTATGAATCGATGTCTTTTTTCAAAGTGCACAACATCTATTTTCTATTCATTTTGTCTCATCAACCTGTCATTTGAGCAGAAAAACCTATGTTATAGAGTTAGAAAATACTTTTAGATAATGTATTTATTTGACAGTGATTTACCCATTCGGAAAAAAATAGACAAAAAAATAGACAAAAGAAGAAGAAAGAAAGAAACAAAACTGTGAAAGACTTCCACAGGCCATATTTGTTATACTGCAGCTAAACACATTTAAACACTCGAGATTTATGGAAAAATCCTTGTGGTCTTTAAGTTTCCTTAGTTGGCCAACGCCATATGAAGCAAAGGAGGAAACTGAGTCCAGATGGGGGGGCAGTGAAGGGGCTTAACTAGAGGCCGTACCAGAGCACGTGGACCAAGGGGCAAACATGTTACAAACTTATAGATGGCTAAACTTATAGATTTAATCGCACTTATCGGTTAACACAGGAAGACTTGTCATATTAAACCATTTTACTTCCTCTGAAAGACTTTATGAGCACAAATATGCACAGTAAAGACAGCTAAACTGCTAGCCATCATTATTTATGTGTTGCTGACATAATACCACACCTCCTCTGGATCTACATCACTCCTCTTAAAATGGGTGTTAATCATTGTGTCAGCCCACTGTATACAAAACACTTCTCATCCACTTTCACGAGCAGCAAAGACTGTGTTGCTCACAGGGACGAGAAGGACATGCCCCACTTGAGTTACAGATGAAGAAAAGAAAATCTCTGCAGCATAAGGAGTTTGCCTGAGGAGCAGCCTGACATGAAGTGTTTCACAGGCTTGAGCCTGTGGATATCAGGCTTCAGATGAGGGTGGAGCTGGGATTAAGTTGTTTTTTTATTGTACTGAATCAGCAAGACAAGTTTTTGCTGATAATGAAAGTTGTTATGGGAACATTTGAGTGTTTAAAGGCCACAAAAGAAGGGCAGACATAACTGTGATCATAAAACGTAATGAACCATTACCGCAAACGAAAGCCGAGTAGAATATCACAATTTGGCAAAAAATATTAAAATAAAAGAACAGACAAAGAACTGATGTTGCTACCAATGGCTACCAAGACATTGTACAGACCACATTATTTTCTTTTTCTTTTTTTTGCACTAGTGCAAAACAGCAGAAAATATATTTTTTTAAAAAGGTGTGTGGATGCAATGAGAGTATAAATAAACAGAGGGCTCTAAAACTTCAGTGTCCAGGTATTTAAAATAAATCATAAATCAGAAGTTATCCATAGTGTGCATAGTAAACCACATTAGATATTGCAGTTTTGGGTTTATCTATGTATACTGAAGCTTCCTGTCGTGTTAACAAATGTCTTTAATGTCCAAATACTAAGCGAAACTTAACACTTAAACAGAACTTGTCTTATCCTGCTGCTTCACCTAATGGACTTTCACCCCAACAGAAACTGTGACCTACTTGTGTTGCCTCATCAGAAAACGAGAAAGGGGATATGCTTACATTTCTAGTTTGGTTCCCAACATTTCACGTGGTCTTCAGTTAATAACTTTGTAATTCATTTTGCTAAAAACAATTAAGTAAAATCCTCTATTGTCTATTTTGGGCCATACAAATATATCTCTAAATGTTACTGAATAACTACTTTGAAGGTTAACATACAATGATTTAATAGACAATATATAAATGAATGTAAGGCCATTCTATATTCATATCAGTATTAAATGAAAGGGGGGAATGCAAAACATGACATACAAATTCATATTTAAACTTTACACTAAAGATCAAAGTCCCTCTACAAGAGGTTTACATGATAGCTTTATTGCATCTATAGTCCAAGAAATGAGACCTTTACACTTGTTTCTCAGGTAGGTCTTTGAAATTTAAAAATGTTTGCTGCAACCAAGACCAGAACCATGTGAGCACGTTTTTGTTGTCCTTTTAGTTTCTTCATATAAACTTCTGTCTAATAGCCTTGATAAAGACGTACAGATATGTAAGATCATGGTGTTGAACTGGACCTCTTATCTCATTTAAACTTAAACAATGCCCAATATTTACTTTCTTGAATGGTAGAATTTTGTCCAGGTTTCTACACATACGAGGAGGATTGTAAAAACCAGTTGTACTGACAGTTGCAATATAACTATTTTTGAGAATATGCGCAAACTGCTAAACTTGAGAAAGGCCACAAAGCATTTTTAAAAATAAATCAATGAATAAAAATTGTCATTGAGCAGTTGATTCAAACATTGTTTTAGAGACACACCTTGACAACCGTGTCCTTAATAACTCGTGACTCGGCTGCTCCTGTCCCGGTGAGAACAGGCCAGTCAGAAAGAAGGTGCAATGATGGACAAAATATGATATCTCAGTTTTTAAATTGAAATAAATTTGACTTTGAAGATACAACGTACATCAAAGGGTCTACTATGCTTATCAGAAGAAGTTGAATGCAGGGTTTTCCGGGTTGCTTGTCTCTGTGCGGCACTCTGACGGATTGCCGAAACATCCAGGGTGAACCTGCCTATCTCCCAATGACAGCTGGCACAGGCTCCCACCACAAACCTGACTTGGAGACGGGTAAAACGAATAGATGAAGAATAAGGATGAAGTCCATTTGTCAGTATATGCTATTTCATATTTGATTGACTTATGCATAGATGAAACCCTATTAATCAAGGAAAGATAAATTATTATCCTTATGTCCACTGACAATGAGAAAGTTATTTTTTATGTAGCAGAAACCTGCATATTGGATCATTTTGAGGAAAAAAAACAGGAATCAAACTTATATAGAGTTGGAGAAAACAAAAACAGAAAGAATTCAAAATATCCTTTGTCTGCACATTGATCAGTAATGGACTGCCCTAAGATGCAGAATACAAGTAATGTTTTATTTATGTGGAACAAAAGATGGAGGCAGCTTGATGAATATGAGTTTAATAAATTTGTGGATGGTCGGCTAGTTAACTACTCTTTCCGCGTGTATGACCCACCCTGAAGTTATGACAAGTTATGACGTGGGACGAGAGCCTTTGAAGACTGTTGGTGGTTATGTTGAAAAAACAACCATAAACTAAAAATGTTGGCAAACCGGATTACCCTCCTTAAGTTAATGTCTCCATCATCTCCAAAGAAATTACAATAAATGAATCTTTGATTAAATGTTTGTGCTGCCAGTAGTAGAAGTAGAAAAAGCAACCCATTACATCAGAACACTAAAGCAAAACAGATCATAGTTATTTAAATGTGTTCAATGGGCAGGAAGTGATAAGTCACTGTCAAAAGTGTTGGTTCAAGAGGGTTAAGATCGCAAAAAAAAAGGCATAAAGTAATATAAACGCGTTCCCAGTTGATTTAACATTTGATGAACAGACCATGAATCTAATCCATTAATCTTAAGTGAAAGTTCAGTAAGGAAGGCCTTTTTACTTTCCAATTGTGACCACCTTCCTGAAAAAGAAATGCCATTCTGTAACTCTCCCTTTCAGACCTTATGTCTAAGCCTCCTCCTCATCTGGGCTCCTCCAGGAGCACAAATTCAAATTCAAACAAACCAACATGTTTCACACACTGGGAGGATTTTTTTTTCAGACGATGTCGGAAGATAACTTTTTCCCTGCGTGTATAACTGTTACCATATGGTGAAAAGTAGTGTTCATTCATTAGAAGTAGTTTTCTGGAAGGGAGGAGATTGTTACTCTGGGAACATTTCCAAATGGAGTGTTATCTTGAGAGTGGATGAAAAAAAAAAACAACTATACAGGTCATTAAAGGTTTTCAGCGCCCTGTATATTCAGTTTGAAAAGGAAAAAAAGCTAACTGCGGCACCCCAGAGCCAGATAGGCACCCTAATCGAATCTCCAGAGGTCTTTGTGCTCTGTGCAATGCTCCAGTTTTCCTTTGACATAAAAAAACAAAACATGCCTGTCAAGTCATTTACTGCTTCCTGAAATGACTCAAGGAATCAGCACGAGCTGACATGGTGTTTGTCTCCATGGTGTCTCTGTGATGGACTCTCTTCTTTAGATCATATTTTAAAGAGATAAGTGACGAGTTTCCGGTGTTAAATGTCAACCCTGAATACAGACACAAAATAATTATTTAAAGTGCTCTAACACTTGTAAACGGCTGCTTGTTTCACCTTTGAGAAAATCTTAGAGCAGCAGTGTGTGGACCTCTGTGGGTGGTGGACGGATCAAACCTATCTCTATGTTTCTGCATTTAGCAGAAGCTTTTATCCAAAGCGACTTACAAAGTAGACACACTGTTACAGTTATCATAATATCTATTGAGCAAAATCCCTAGTCAGAATCAGTGGGGAAAGTAAACAGAGATAGAGGGAAGTGCAGAAAGAGTAGTAGAGGGGGGTATAGAGGTATGGGTAAGAGTTAGGATGGGAGATGCTCTTTAAAGAGATCGGTCTTTAAGAGTTTCCTGAAGACAGAATGTGTGTGTTGAGTTTGTGTCATTATATATATTACAAAATGTATCCTCTAATGACAAATACCTATTTCAGATACTACGTGCTGCTTCTAGAAACGCTGTAACAAGGAAGTGACTAAAACTAGAAAGACCCACAGTGGATGAATAGTTTGACATCATTAACAACATTCTTTAAGATGGAAATAATTACTTTTGTGTGTGTGTGTGTGTGTGTGTGTGTGTGTGTGTGTGTGTTTGTGATAGAGGGAGAACCATTCATCCCTATCTCTATATCCTGTGGAATTAGATAAGTCTCTAATGAAAATACAGTTGGAGATGACTGGCGTATTGTTTAATAATGAAAATAACAAAAAAAAACTGAATTGGAAAAAAAAAGAATGTGTGAGTTAGCTGTGTTTACAGTGGGGGAAATAAGTATTTGACCCCTGGCTGATTTTGCAGGTTTGCCCACTTACAAAGAATGCAACGATCTATAACTTTAATCATATGTACATTCTAACAGTGAAAGACAGAATCCAAAAGAAAATTCCAGAAAATCACATCATATGAATTTGGGCAAACCTGCAAAAGCAGCAAGGGGTCAAATACTTATTCCACCCACTGTATGTGGCTTCCTGATGCTTCAGGTCATTGGAAATAACATGTACACGTACACTTGGCATGCTTTTAGCTAGTGCGTGGCTCTTTCTGTCCACGAGAGGGGGCTGAGTGTTTCCTTCCCCAGCCGGAGGAGCTGGTAGATAAGTTACTATCAGCTTTGAGAAACCGTAGGGGGACAGCCGCACACAAACCGTGTCGCCTTAGCCCACATATCTCATGAAGCCTCGGCTTTAGCGCCGTTTCGACATGAACGAGTCGGACACGGAAGCTATCCTGCCCGGAGACCTCCTCGGCGCCGAGCCAACGGACGACCGAGGCCCCGAAGCCTCCGACCAGAAGGAGGCGGAGACGGAGGTCCCGAGCCGAGGCGCTTCTTTCCCGGTGTCCGTGGAGCCGGTGCTCTTCCTCTCCATGTTTTCCATCGCGCTCCAGGCTCCCCTGGCCACCCAGTACCTGTGGGACCGCGTCAGCGAGGACCTCGGCTACAACGGCTCCAGGGGGTCCGAGTGCGGCAACGGCTCGGTGCCCCCCGACCCCCTGCAGAAGGTAGCCCGGGCCGAACGCCGCCTTCACGGAGGCTCCGGGTCCTTGAACGCCTCACGGCTTCTGCTCCGTCCGCCTGAAATGGTTCCGAGAACTGAGCCCACCGCTTGGGTTATCTAAAGTTCATAGTTATGGTGTCACACACTGCAACAAAAAATAAATAAATCACAGTAATCGGTTTAGCTGAAGAGACTGTAACAGAAAATGCTGCCCCAGAACCTCCAAAGAATATATTTTATGAGCATTCAGTATGCATAAATGACATGAGTGAATTCACAAGGCCAGGCAAAGAACAGCTCAAACATTAACAGAAATGATGAATCCAGGTTTAATTTTTTTTTACATGCAGTGTTTTTTTCTAGATGTAGTACAAAGGTAACTGTCCAACAAAGAGGAACGAAAGTCACAAGTTGAAACTAAGTGTGAGGTCTATGATTAGCATTCACAATGTAAACCAGCAGTGGGGTTTTTTTTTCACACGTTTGACAAGTTGTGTGCATCACATCAGACACAGTTTCCAGCAGAATGACCCCCAGTCAGCTCATTCCTTTTTGGCAATGATCATTCCACCAGTTGACTGCTGACTCTGGTGTTCCTCAGGAGGTGCAAACGTTGACAGCCCACTGGAACCTGTACCTCAGCCTGGGGGGGTTTTCCGTGGGGCTGCTGGTGGTGCCGCTCCTGGGATCGTGGAGCGACCTGGCGGGTCGCCGGCCGGTCCTGGTCATCTCCAGCCTCGGGATGGCCCTGCAGGCGGGGGTCTACCTGCTGGTGATGTACCTCAGGTTGCCCGTGGGCTGCTTCGTGGTGGGCAGGCTGCTCAGCGGCCTGAGCGGGGACTTCAACGCCATCCTGGCCGCTTGCTTTGCCTACGTGGCTGACGTCAGCGACAGGAGGTCCCGCACCTTCAGGGTGGCGGTCTTGGAGGCCTGTATCGGCATCTCGGGGATGCTAGCCAGCGTCATCGGAGGTCAGTGGCGGCGAGCACAAGGGTAAGACGAGCTTTTGTTCCAAGGCCATCTCAGTAGAAAAAAAAATATATGTATTTTTTATTGTTTGTGATGAACTTGTTTTTGTTTTTTTTCTTCAGTTACATCAACCCGTTCTGGTTGGTTCTGGCCACCAACTTGGCCTCGGCTCTCTACGCTTTCCTGTTTGTCCGCGAGTCCGTCCCGCCAGACCCCAGAGCGAAGCTGCTCACCGCTCGCCACCACAAAGCCGTCTGGCACCTCTTCCGGACGGGAGGCGGCAGCAGAGAGGGCGGCGGAGGGCTCCAGAGGGGCAAGCTGTGGCTCTACACGCTGTGCTTCTTTCTGGTGGTGGCCGTGCACTTCGGCAGCCGGGACCTGTTTGTGCTGTACGAGCTGAGCTCGCCGCTGTGCTGGGGGCCGGCCCTGATTGGCTGGGGGTCGGCGGCCCTGCACCTGGCCTACCTGACCAGCCTGCTGGGCCTGAAGATCATGCAGCTCTGCATGGAAGACTCCTGGGTGGCTCTTGTGGGTCTGGCCTCCAACATAAGCGGGCTGGTGGTCTTCTCTGTGGCCTACACCACCCAGCTCATGTTCACAGGTGAGAGGGGGCTGAACGGTATTCATTAAACAACCTCATTCTTTAATGCTAAACCGGATTATAAGAGCAGAAAGCTTGTGAAATAATTGCTTGATTGAGCAGTTATGTTAAATAACAATGGCAAAAACAATTCAGTCCAACAGCTATCGGTTTAGTACACTTGATAGTGGAGTTTAGAGTCTCCTTCTTAATTCTGGGATGTCGGCTAAGGTTTCCCTGCTCTGTCGTGTGGACATCCCAGCAAGTGATAGACCGAGCCAAACACTCATCTCAGTCTCCTGCTTGTCATCGTGTAGAAAGATCCAATTACCTGACGAACGTCTGTCGTGCATTGTGGAAGCCAGTGTGATCTTTCATTAAACATAACAAGCATTGTTCTGCTGGTATTGAAATGACGCAGAATAACGAGGTCCGGGAAAATCTGCTCGTTTTTTCCCTCCAGGTTACGGCCTGTGTTTCCTCTCCATGGCCGCAACTCCCGTGCTCAGGTCGAAGCTGTCCAAGCTGGTGGGCCCGTCAGAGCAAGGTCAGCTCACGTCGACGACCGGAAACTGAGCCACTCCTCCAGCCAAACCGCCACAAAGCCTTTAGCACAAAACAGTCATCCAACACACACTGGAAACGACTGCAAAACTGTAAATGAATGGATGGCCGTTCAGAGACTAGAAACACAAAACGCCGCGCACACACACACACATAGCCTGACACCGTTTGGGAAACAAACAGCATTTTACAAAATGTCTGGGACGGAGAGGTGACAGTTTGAGTCGTTAAGAAATTAGATCAGCAACGCCACAGTTTAGTCTGACACATGGCCTTTGTCACAGAGGACGCTTTATGAGCTGCAGCATGTGTGCTCAGCTGTGTGTGTGTGTGCGTCTTCCCAGGTGCCCTGTTTGCCTCTGTTGCCTGTGTGGAGAGCTTGTGTTTCCTGGTGGGCAGCGGGCTCTTCAACTCCCTCTACCCTGCCACCCTGCACTTCATGAAGGGCTTCCCCTTCCTCGTCGCTTCCTTCATCCTCTTCATCCCCGCTGGGATAATAGGGTGAGTTCGCCCTTTTCTTCATTTCATTTTATTTCCTTTGCTGTTTTTTTTTGTTTTTTTATCTCATCAAACGATCTGTGTTTCTTGCTTGTTTTTCAAGGACTCTGGAATGTTTGGATCAGAGGATAAATCACAGAGACTCCCCTGGATCGTGACCAGAGGAGAAACAGGGGCAGGATCCCATCAGAAGGGGACGTTGGTGGTGGGGCCGCTCAGCTCTGACCGAGAGCCATCCATCATGTCCATGCTGCTGGGAGAAACTGCCATCTTAACACAGATACCACCAGTTGGTGTTGGTTTGCACAGACATTTTTAAAAAAAAAACAAGAGTTTGAGACCAAAATGTAACGAACACCCTCCTCTGTCAAACTGTTTCAAGTTCGCTTTAAAAAGTGGGGACAGCTTTAAGTCATTTCATGCACTTTCTACAATGAGCAAGATGTTCATGCCATTATGTTGAGATTTATTGACAGGACATCATTCGTCCCTAATATTTCTTTTCTAATTTATTCCATTTGGATGTTAGGATATACCATATATTACCCCGCATCATCCATAATGACCCAGAGTTATGCAGGTGTTACAAACAATCAAAACTTAAATAAATTCACCTAAAATGAACAAAGTGAGAAAACTAATGTGAGATAATGCATATATTTGGCATTTAGTGTGGTAAAGAAATATGCCCTGTAGAAAAGAATGGATCTAAGAGCTGGATTCTCTTGTTTGACTCGTAAACATTTCGCTGGATCTAACCAGGTGTGGTCCCTGATCACAAGTCGAAACATCACACCAGTCGTAATTTGCTTCATTCAACACCTTGCACCATATTATTACTTTGTCATGTCTCTAATTCATCAAAAAGGGATAAATGTAACTTACGATATTGGCCCCACCTTATTTCCATCCTGGATCCCCGGCAGGCCCATTGACAGTGGAAACTGGGCTTTTCCTTATAGAATACGGGGGAAAGATAAGATTCCCTCTTGTGAAGGGGCCAGTGGATGGTCAACTTAAACAAGCTGCCAGCCTCATGGCTTAATTTTTGGCTGAGGAAACAACAGCAGCCAATCGGTTTAAAGTTCTAAAAGCAAGCCTCTGGTTTGGTGAACTGTGAATAATTATGCACAAGCATCAGTGTTGATCCCAATGTGGCCAAAACCATTCTTTGCTTGTACTCTGAAACAAATATGACCACCAGAACTGTGTTTTGTGCAATACTAATGTTAGAAAATTATACTGTTTTTCTATTTCTAAATTCATCTCAACTGTATGATGTATTTTTGGAATGTAATGTTTTTAGTTGCTGTATTTTAACTGCTTATTTTTCATGAAACACATTAAGTATATTCAATAACTCCCTGTTGATGAAGGAAACAGTATTAAAGCAGGATCCAATCAAAAAGATAAATTGTTTAGGTATTTCATTTCTATAAATTGCAGTTTGTGCTATTTTGTGCCTTAAAATTTTTGCAGAAATCATGTTAAAATCAGCATAATCTTTTTAAACATAAAACTGATTCTGAAGGCTTTTGGGTTTTTTCCATAAGCAGATGAATTCACATTTTGGCCATCAGATGTTTAAAGTGTGGAGTGATAAAAGATGAAAGTTTTCTTACACTATTTGTCCTTTTATTTTATGAGAGAAAATAAATACTGAATACTGTAAGATTTTGATCGGGTTTTTTTTGTTTTTTGCATTGTTTTTCACATTTTAAATTCTGCTTGAACTGGAAATGGCTCATCTTTTCCTCTGCAGCATGACATCATACTAAGTCCTTTGGTTCTCATGGAAAAAGCCGCAGCATCAGTGAGTTCACGGATTTGCTTCAGTCTATTTATTTTACATAACATGTTAGACAAAAGATAACTGCGTACAGTAACTTTGGTTGAGATTGATTATCTTGTTGATGCTTCAGGAACTGCTATTGATGATCTTGCTGGGTACTGATGACAGCTGGTTGATCACAGTTATTTACCTGAGATACAGACGGTGTATACTGAGTCTGGATACACATATACGGCAATATGTGGGCACTAACAGTAAAGGTTAACAGTTCGTTATTTACAATCTGGGACTCCCTTTTTCAGTGTTTAAAGATTAAATCTATTCATCAAGCGTTGGTGTGAGCATGTAATCTAACCATCATCACTTCACATGCGTTTGGGCAGAGCGAGTAAAGCTGCCGGACACTACTCAGCAGGACGTGTGGCAGCTGGCGTCAGGGTTAGTTTTAATAGCTGTGGTCAAAGTGTGTTCGTGTCACTTCATTTCTTCTTCTGTTCTTTCGAGCCGTCCGGACCGTCACTTAGGTCCTGGTGGCCTTTCAGAAAGCGGAGGATCTTCTCAATTGTGGCCTCCTGATATTCATGAGACCATCTGAGTGAAGAGGTAGCAAAAATGAAAGGATCATGATTCACAGGCTTATTTGACAAATCTGCCAGACACCGAATGCAAACAACAATCTTCCCCATTGTACCATAAAATATTCATGATAGAAATTAGGCTGTGTTAGATCAATAATAACAGAGTCAACACAAACTGTGTAATCATTACACAACAGAAGGAAATAGCCTCATAATTAAAATAAACACATTGTGGCTGCGTTGTCCTTATCCAAATATACCATTTAAATTACAGCTGAATGGAAGATGCTTACTTGATGCCATTGAAGTTCAGAATAGCCCTCATGTCCTCAGGTAGAGACTTGGGGTCAGGCCACATGAAGTTATCCGTGACAGGAACTATGTTTTTCTTCCCAGCCAGGGCTGTGACTATTTCCTGGATGAGAAACCACATTTTTCTCAATTTTCTAAAATGTGTAGGTGTAAAGCCAATAATGACTGGAATTATCTGAGAGTGCTCCTTTTTTTGTCACGATATGAACATCTTCTTTGCCAAACCACCATGTCGGTCAATCATTAAGATGAATATGAGCCAAACAAAAAAAAAAGTAATAATCTAGAATTAAATTAAATAGAAGACATTTTAGAGAAAGCAAGAAGAAAAAAAAGTAACAACATTTTGAAAGAAAAAGGATAACAAAGAAAATAAGCACAAATGAAATTTTTGATTTTTAAATCACACTATAATAATCCAGAAAAAACCTTTATGTATTTTTTCTCTTATTAACTAAATGTTGTTTTTTATCTGACAGCTGGTTTTTCAGCCATAATGTGCAAAGACGGGGACTCCTCTTACCTTATGCACCCAGTCTTTCATGGCAGTGTCCCCCATGCATTTGTCGAGCGCATTGGCGGACAGCACCAGGATGAAGTTGCGGGCTCTTTGGACACTCTGAATGAGCTTGTCCTCAAATTTACCCGCCTCCAGCTTCTCCACATCGATGAAGACGCTGTAGCCTCTTACCTGCAGGTGCACCTTCAGAAGACTGGGAAAAGATTGACGAATGTCACTTCTTTTGTCTGAGGACTGAGAACATATGACTCATTTTAAAAAAGAAGAAGAAGGAAAAACCCTGACCTGGCCAACTGGGAGCCGGTGGTCCGGCGGTAGCTGATGAACACATCAGGTCCTGGAGGCTGGGCGTCTGTGTGGCATGGTTTTAAGGGCTTGTGGCTGGCAGACAGTATCTTTGACCTGTGGACCCCGTTTGCCACGAGGCAGTCGTGCTGGAGCTGCTGGTCGGTCAGGTTCTGGACACTTTTCCGGTCCACTCCTGACTGGACCATGCCGTAGGTGTACTGACGAAACCGAGGGTCCACCTCTGCCAGCCAGTCAGCCATGTTATTTGGGTCGCATGTGGAGTAGTTGGCGTACATTTTCAGCACACGCAAGTCTCTCAGAAACCTGAGCGATGACACAAAACAAAATCAGAGCTCTGCTGCCTCAGACGTGAGCTGTGAGAGCTTCTTGACCACTTGCCTCTTGCGGGTGAGGCCTGCCACCATGCCTAAATCGGAATTCAGATCTTGATCTGTGATGTTTAGCAGGAGGTCTCCATCCACCTGTAGCTCCTAGAAAGTAAGAAATATGGCTGATATTACCATCAGCTAACTGACCTGGAAGAATGGATCAATAGATATTTTCGATCATCCCCCCCAACTGGTTGGGGAGCACTTACCTGGAAACGGTCACAGTAGGCACTAAAGCCGACCTGCTGCAGCCACATCTGCACCTCACAGGTCTTCCAGTTGGGCACACACGACAGGATTCGTTTTGGCACTTCTTCTCCCATCATGCTCAGCGCCCGCTTGGCAAGGGTACAGGCTGTCCCATTACTGGAGTACATGACTATTCTCTTCAGGCTTTGCACCGCACCTATCTCTTGAAATATCTTAAAAGAAGAACAAACCGTGAGTCAGACTTCAACATCTATAGAGGGGACATCTTTGAATTATTTGGCGGGTGGATTGGTGAGGAAACCTTGGTGTTCCGCTGACGAGACTTGATGCTGGCCTCAACGCAAAGATAAAAGGCCGCGATGCATTTTCCCTCCACTCTCGCCCCGTCTAGTAAAGGCAAGAGGTGCTGCAGGTCGGAAGCAGTTCTCCCCTGCATGTTGTCCGAACTGTCCAGTAGACTGCGCGCAAAGTCATCCGGGTCCAGAGATGCGATGAATGGCTCTACCAGCTCCAAGGTTCCGGACTTCACCACCTCCTTCTCGATTTCGCGATTGGCCGCGAGCACGGTCACGGCCAGGCAGGCGTGGAAGCGAATGAGCTCGTCCTCTTTGGAAAACGCCAGGGGGAAAAGCCACTCGGGCGCCTGCTTCTCGATCATCCACCGCTGGCAGCGGTGGCCTCCGTACATGGCGCAGTTGGCCAGGGCCACGGCGCAGTGGCGCAGCACAGTGGGGTCGGTCCCCCGGCACCAGAAGAGGAGGGCGTCCAGGGCGCCGTTGGAGATGAGGTGGACCGACGTCTCCTCGGTGTGTTTGAACATGTGCTCCAGGATGCCGGACACGCTGCGGGCCAGCTGGGCATCGTCCTGCTGTCGGGTGAGGTTGAGGATCACCCCAAGGCCCATGCGTGCTATGTAGTCCCTGCAGACAGAGATCTGTGGTCAATCCAATCCAGCCAGTGTGGGTTGTGTTTGTTCAGACTTCTACAACTACATGTACTTGGTTTTGGTCAAAAGAGCAGTTTGATAATTGCCAAATAAAATCAGCAATAGCTCTTCCCACGGTTTTATCTGCTTCTCAAATGTAAGAGAATCTGAGTATCGCTCTACATAATCTCACTATGAATTGAAAGGCCTGTGGTTTAAGACAACTGCCTGCTTCAGTAAAAGTCATTTCAGGAAGTATTGTTACTTATCACTTTTGAGTTGAGTGTTTTTCAAGAGGCCACACACTTTTCTCCCTGTTTCCCTTCTGTAAGAGTGGCTTCTGGACATGAAACCTTCCTGATGAGGCTGCAGTGAGCAGATCTCTTGAAGGTCCACATACTGGTTGTGTTTCAGGTCTACAGTGGGACTTTGTTTCTGCCAGCTGCTTCTTTTGACCTTTGCTTACTGAGCTTCTACAAATATTTGAAAGACAAACTGTATCCTGACTAACACCATACTAACTATTGTTTGGCTAATAGCCCTCTAATGGCCCTAAATCTCAATAAGGCTGTCCAACTGTGAAATTTTGGAATCGTTTTTAGATCAAATCAAGTAAATGGAAGAAATGTACTCTTTGTGACAGTTTTCTGTTACTCAAAAATAAAAGTTGACAACTTAGGTCAAATAAATTAGGGGCTCCTGACTTGTTTACTGTACTCTTTATGAGCTCTAAATCAATGAAAAGATCCAGGATCAGAAACTTCAAATAAAACCTTCAAATTGGAACCAAAGGTTTTAAGAAAATGTGCTCTGCTTTAAACTACCTGTTCTCTGATATCAGAATCTGCTCCAGCAGTTTTGCAGACTCATAGATGATCTCCACCGCCTGCGTCTGCTGGAGCTGAAGCAGCAGCTCCAGGCCTCCATCGAGACGGATCCTGTTGCAGATCTCCTCGGCCACCTGACGGCCCACTGTGGGCAAAACCCAGGCTTCCTCCACCAGCTGGTAGATCTCCGCGACGGCCCCGCGGGTCTCGTCTGGATCCGAGCTGTCGTTGGCAGACTTCAGCCTCCTGATGGCGGAGCGCAGAGCCGGGAGCGAGGTGTCCAGAGCCGCCTGGACGTCTGCGTTGACGCCCGGGGACACTGCCTTGGGTTCCCCCCCTCCGGAGCCGCTCCTTCCCCTCTGGAGTCGGCTGACATAATCCGGGACGGTGAGTCTGTCCGAACTGAACATGATGGACAGATGTCGATAGATCCTGAACAGGAAGAGCGTCACAAAGAGGAGCATCCACCGGCGGAGGGTCAGCTGATGCGCCCTGGCCTGCAGCACCGGAGGCTGCTTGTTTACAGTTCCGTATTGCAGAGTCCTGCCCGCCCCGTTATCACACCCAGCTCCTGCAGATACACCAGAATACTCCGCTGCAAATCAAAGGCGATGCCTTACGCTAAATTGCATCATCTCTATTTGGTTGTCCTTATACGCAGATTTGGAGCTCAGCGGATGTTTTTCCTCTTGTTTTTTTTTTCTCCACGGATGCTGCTATGTCTTCTTCATCCTGATTAAATCTGAAAGTTGTTTTCCCCTGGACAGAAAGTAAATTCCCGGCAGGAGACTTTACAGTACATTCTTATAGAGAGAAACTATTCCAAAGAATAATAAATAAAAAAAGCTGTCCTCTGTTCATTCATTCACTAAGATTTTGCAAACAAAGGAGTGTGGGTTTCCGTCTACCGTGGCACGTTCCCTGAGACGGATTAGTTTCACACAAATCAGATACTATCCTTCCTTTCCTGTAGCTTTCCTTTGTTCGGGCATCCTACCGGCCGATTGTGGCCTCTTCAGTTCCGAGCATCTCACAAATATTGCCGTTGGATGCACAGAGAAAAAAGGCTCTCAGCTTCCGTTCTCCTCCTCTTTCCTTGCATCACAGCTGGTGAGGAACATGCGCATCAAGGCTGTCTGTGCAGGAGAATGTAAACACCGCAGGCCCTCTGCTGGAGGAACCCAGTCTCAGAAATGTTCAGACCGTTTTTGTCGTTTGTTGTTGGGACTTTAGTGGCTGTAGAATCCACCAATTATAACTGCCCATGAGTCTGTTAATTCCCTCATTGTGCATATACCTGTACATCAATTGGTCCCCAAAACACAGCACTGTGTTGTCAAGTCAGCTTTTAGCTTCCAGCACTGAATGTGTTGCTTGTCTGTTGTTTTTTATTTATTTTTGGCAGCAGTCACATGCTTTGGAGCAGCTGTGAGGCAGTTTTTGAGGTGTTGGCTTGTGCCACACTGTTTGAAGGAGCCTGCACACTTAAGAGCACACAACCCTTATTGGGCCTCCCCTAGGCCTCAGAATGTCACCACACACAACAACCTAAATTTGTGCTTAACACAAACACACACTCATTTGCCTAATTGTGTCACCAGCAGTGAGAGAACCTCAAAGTTGGAAACAGTTAATATCATGGAAATGGGAGAGAATTTGGTCAGAGGTCGATGGATCGGGAGGTATTCAACTTTTTTTTTGGGCTATTGATCTCCCTCTCTTTCTGTGTTTGTTTGCCTGAGTAGAAAGAGGCCTGCAAATGAGATTAAAGCAAACAAGGCAACTGGGGTGACTGACACATGTTTCCAATAACCAGGAGCACACGGTCCATCGTTAGTCACTCAGTCTGACTGTGGACCCGACAGAGGCAACATGAGGCCGTGTGCCGTCCTGCTGCTCGCTCTGCTGGTTGAGACCTTCGCTGCCGAAGGTGAGCATTACATTGAAAATAATCTATTATCTCATGCTTTCCTCTTCGTTTCTCATGTGCCACTAATATTTTACCTGTTTTTGCACTCTAATATGTAACCCTAACCCTAACAGTGCATGTTAAAACTGCCAAGTTTGCTAACAAAACTCATTCATAAAAGCTGTAATTTGTCCAACTAACTAGTAACTCGCAGTGCTCCATAAATTCAGGGAAATCTCTGCTGCTAACACGTTTCCTCACAGCTCATTGTGCTTCAGTGAATTAGAAATTGTTCAGCAATGACCAGTCAATTATCCGATAAGCTCATATTATTTATATTTGAACTCCAGTCTTGTTTGCAGTCATGACAGGATTCCACAAGAGAATATAGGATTATTTTCAGATGATCTATATAACTGTAAAATGTATCTTTGGGATACGTATTGCCAAAGAATTCATGTTTAGATGACTTCATTGGCTATAGAAATCTGTGGTAATTTCATAGAGTTCCTAAACAGAAATCCAAATAGCTGTTTTAAAAGTTCCACTTACATTCTGATGATATGTTAGGCCCATAAATTAATTTAGCTCACTTTAGATTATATTAATCCTCAGTGACTAGAGAAATATTATCTTCTTAATTCTGTCACTTTATTGATGTATGAATTATATTCTGATCTGGGGAAAGATCAGGATTAGAAGATTGCTAAAATCAAATTTAAGCCTCCTTCACTAATATGGATTATAGAAATTCACTAATATTTTAGTGGAAATCACTAATTATGTCTCCGATATATATCACATTGAAGTGTCTAATAACCTGCTTTCACAGGATCTATGATTTTTCTTAAAGTCTCAATTTGATTTGAAACATCTTTTGTCTGTAAAAGTTTATAAATAAAGAGAAAAATGAATCCCAAATTATCTGAACATAATACAAAATTCTCCAAAATTTCTGCTCGTCTTGCAAGCTGTCTGAAAAATCTAAATAAATTCATCTCGAAAACTCTGTAAAGCAATTGATGTTAATGAATGAACTTGTAACAGCTCTGTAACCATCAATTTGATCATCTTACCCCAAAAATGTTTAGTTTGTAATTACATTTCTTAATACCTCATTGCAACTCTATCAATCAAAGCGGGACATTAATTCTCTCAGAATATTGAGAGAATAGCAAAGTAAACTGAATACACCATTCTATCTCAAGAGTCCTGTCTGGGCCGCTGCGAAAATGGCTTTGACTCTCAGAAGAAGTGCCAGTGTGACTCCATGTGCAAGTATTACAAAAGCTGCTGCTCTGACTATGAGCCCGTCTGTGGTATGATGAGTAAGAAACCCCCCGAAATCCTCAGCGCTCCGCACCCCCATGTGAGGGAAGGAAGGATGTTGACGTGGCCTGTTGTGCTCTCTCCAGCTCGAGGAGACACGTTTGTGTTTGCAGAAGATGACGAGGACTCGCGTGAAGGTCCGACGCAACCTTCTGGACGTCCGGGAGGCGCTGAGTCTACCCGGCCAACCGTTTCGGACTTCAATCGCGGACGGCCCCAGCAACGAGGCTCCTCCCTGCAAATGACCAGACCTCCAGTAACAATCGATGAAAGAGTCTCCACTGTTGGCACTGAAGCCTCTAGACTCGCGGACGTCGGCACGACCTCGGCCCCTCAGAATGCCACGACGGCTGAGACCACCACCGCTCCTGTGGCGGTGACCACCACCGAGGCCCCGGACCCGGACGCCGAGGCCTGCAGCGGCCGGCCTTTCGACTCTTTCATGCAGCTCAAAAACGGCTCCATTTACGCCTTCAGAGGTGAGAGGCAAACTGACGCAGCCCAAGTTTTACTGATGTTTTTTAACGTTTGCCCGGCACGGTGCCAACCTTTCGGCCTTTGCCTTTTGCAGGTGATTACTTTTTCGAGCTGGACCAGAAGTCGGTGCTTCCCGGTTACCCGAAGCTCATAAAAGACGTGTGGGGCATCCGAGGACCGATTGACGCTGCGTTCACACGCATGAACTGTCAAGGGAAGACCTACATATTCAAGGTGAGGCTACCTGAAAGCTCAACCACTTAGAAGATTAGGTTGGGCCTCAAATAATGGAATCCTACATGTATGAAAACTGTCACCAGGGAAACAAGTACTGGAGGTTTGATGATGGCGTGCTGGAGGACGACTATCCTCGTGATATCAGCGTGGGCTTTGACAAGATTCCTGATCATGTGGACGCAGCCTTTGCCCTGCCTGCCCCCGGTCACCACGCCAGAGAGAAGGTGTTCTTCTTCAAAGGTGAGGCCTCTCTGTTTTCTCTATTCTGTCTGCATGTTTCCAGCCATGCCTGTGTTATTTAGCGATATTTGACAGTAGTTTTGTTTCACATCGCTGTTTTTTTTGGTTTGTTTGTTTGTTTTTTTTCCAGCTGACCAGTATTACGTTTACGAGTTTTTGCACCAGCCGTCCCATGAGGAGTGTGTGACCATGTCGGAGAGGTCTCCTTCCGCACTGTTCAGGCGCTACACGGATGTTTACTACAACAACTACGAGCGCTTCTTCGGCGAGCTCTTCTCTGCAAGTAGGCTGGGCTCTAGTTGATTTCGTTTGTAGAGGAGGCAGCCTCAAATCTTAACCTTTGTTGTTGTTCTTTTGTTTGTTTTTTCTCCAGTGCCTCAGCATCATGACAAGCACCACTTCATTAACAAAGACTGGAAAGGCCTCAAGTCCCCCGTGGACGCAGCCATGGCCGGCAGACTCTACGTCCCCCCCAGGAGGTCAACGCCTCTCGGCTATGGCCACCAGCCTGACCAGCAGTGGGGTCCACAGCAGTACCAGCAGTACCAGCAGTACCAGCAGAACGGAAGGCCGTGGGGTCAGAGGAGGCGAAACCGCTCGCCCTTCTGGGGCTCCATGGCAGAGCAGGGGATGAACATGGGTCAGGGGTTTGCTGAGAGGGGCATGGAAATGGGTATGAGACTCGCGGAGAGGAGGATGGAAATGGAAGAGAGATTCGGGAGGGACTGGGACAGACGATGGGATCAGGACTGGGACCAGGATAGGCGGAGAGATCGTTACAACCCCAACAACAGAGGCAACTACGACCCCAGGGATGACCGGTTACCCCAGGGGGAAATGCCTGTCCAGAGCGTCTTCTTCTTCAAAGGAGGTAACTCAGCCGGACCAGATCCCAAAACAGACTCGTTTACATACGGAAGGGTCTGAAAATATCACAGTGGAATAAATTATTTTTAGTAGTTCTATCAAGATTTTTTTTAAAACAGCAAATTACATATTCTCATGCAAAAAAACAGTAATCCAAAGTTCTATGGCACACATTTCAGAAAATTAAGTCCCTGAACCTTTGATATAGTTAAATTGGGTGTAAAATAAAAAAAAACTGTAATCTGGTGATCAGCTGAAATATTGAGCATCCAGGAGTTTATATAATTAGAAAAAAAGTAATTAATTTTTGGTTAAATAGCCCATGAGACTTGTTTTCTTATAGGCATGGTATCAGAGCCACATGGGAACTGTAATTCAATCAAATCCATTTTAACTTCATTATCCAAAACGGGAAAATTAATTTGGTCAGAGTTAAAAAGTTGGAGGCTACATCAAGACTGCAAGGTGCAACAAGTTTTTTCCCTTCATTCAAAAGAAAGTCTACCCATTCCTGGTGGTACAGCAATGACTGAATGGTCATACAAGGATCTGGGATCTTAGAATCACAGGGATCACAGGGATCTCAGAACAACCCTTTAGTTTCAGTTAAAACCAACAAAAAGTCATCTCAGTTCATATTTTTACAGAGAGAGAAACAGACGGAGGTTTCAGACTAAGAGATGATGAAGAGGTCAAGCATCTGGAAGAGGCGACAGCTAATTTGATTAGATCCTTCCTGTTTAGACTGTCTCATCACATAAGACTTATTACAGTAACAGGTTTCACATGCCATGCGTTTGTCCACATGACAAAGAAGCAAATGACAAATATCACACAAATTCCTGCTCACACAGGCTTCCTCAGTGTTTCTGTGTAGTGTGTTTTTCTGGGTCCAACACACACGAAAGCAAACAAGGAGACGATTTTGCTTCACACTTAATATGAATTTGAATCTAAGAAAGTTGGCTAAATAAAGTCTACACATAGAAAACGTATTGAATAGCTGCCCTTTTCAATGTGTTTTACAGATAAATACTACAGAGTGGACTTGAGGACCAAGAGAGTTGATCCCGCAGCCCCGCCTTACCCCAGACCCATCGCCAAGTACTGGCTTGGCTGTTCAGGCACCACCGGAGCAGAGAAGTAGTAGTTTAAGAGATTTAATGTATTTCTGTGTTCATTGTGGATAAAAACACAAAGTATGTCAAAAAAACTATGAGTAAAAAGTGTGTCAAACATGTTTGTAACCAGCTGCTGTTTAGCTTCAGCAAACATCAGCGATCAATGGAAGGCAACGCAGCCAAAGTTCAGCCAGCTGACTTTCTGAACGCGAGCTGAGCAACTTTATCGAGCACAGCTACACTGTAAACAGGCTCAGCTTAGAAAAGCCAGCAAAAGAGAACTTCAGCCGTCAGAAAGAAAAAGCTAACTCTGCTTTTCAATCAGTTTGTTTTAATATACAATTCAATTCAATGTCAAAATACTGTCTGTAAAATCATGTATCTACAAAATCTTACTTTTTTCTTGTCATATATACATTGAATGGCAGAATATAAAAAAATGTGATGGAGGCTTTCATCTTAAAACCAGAGTGTACTGCACTCTTAAAGGAACATTTATTCTCGCTTTCTCTCTTCTTGTTATTCATAAAGAAATTTACAACACGGTGACACTACGCCCAGATGTTCTACATAAATGTCATCAAGTAAACCACACTTCTGTAAAACTATGTGGTAAAAGCACCTTGTTTGACCATGGCAGAATAAAGATGCAGTTGTTTTCCTTTCAGACCTGCTGATACAGTTTCTCTGAGATCACGCATGCTGAATCAGAATGTTTTCATAGCAGGGCTCGTCGTTCACCTTCCCCACAGCTCCTTCGTTGGTGATGATCTCGGTGGTGTCTCCCGCCGGTCCCACGGTCAGGTAGCCGCTCTCAGTTGGCCTTGTACTTTCCTCCACGTCCTGTCCGCCAGTCCTCCGGTCTGACCCTGAGTCAGCTCCGGCCGCCTCCGGCACGCTCTTCAAAATGGATGATAGCGGCCGCTTGGGGGTATCATCTGGGCCTGCTTTGTCAGAAAGATTCTGGGAGCTGTGCTTCCTCCTGACAGGCTTAGACATGCCGGGTTCCCCTGTGGGCTGCCCACCTTGCTCCCACACGGTGGCCCTGGCCCCTAACTTCCTCCGGGGTGGCTTGGTGATGCCTTCGGCTGACTTCGGCTTTGACCTGCCAGAATCCTGCTCCCTCTGTCTCTGGAGGCTGCCCAGTCTCCGCAGCATGGCCTGAACGGGCCCCTCTGAGCTGGGCTCTATCTTTGTGACGGGCCTGCCGGCCTTACCCACCGTCACATACACAGTGGTTACCTTGTGTGAGACCCTCGCCTCCGCGTCAGACGTGGTGGAGGCGAGGGTCCCTTTGGGACCAGCTGCGTTGGACATCGTCCTTCTTCGTCCAGACGGCCCGGACCCCTGCGCGGCCGCTCGGGCTGAGGGTCTGTCTACTTCCTGTTCTGCCGCCTCACAATTTGCCTCCTGGTTGTCTGTCACTTGGACGTCCACCCCATCTTCCCTCTCTTCACCTTCGTCTCCCTCCTCTTCCCCACTTCTAGCCGTGGCCCCCTGACTTTGGAGGGTGGACAGCATCAGAACCCCCCAGGGCGACTTTGTTTTGCCGCGTTGGGGGGTGCTGAGGTCCTGCCCAGAGCCCCGCCTCTCCTTGGGGCTGAAGCGGGTGCCCTCCGCAAATGAGACGGAGGGTCGCTTCGACTTGGCGATGCTGGAGGTGCGAGGGATGTTGAACGGGGAAGTGATGTCCTCGTTGCTGAAGCCCGACGGGTCTAAGAACATGTTACACTTTGAGCTCATCTCCTGGAACTCCCCGCCCGCCACCGCTGGGATGTCTGTCAGAGAGGCAGAGAGCGGAGGGCTGAACGGCGTCTGCTGTGGCACTCAGCATCGAAGGAGGGCGGGGGAAAGTCTGTTCAACGGTTCTGCTCCTACCTTCTCTGGGAGGGACGCAGTAAAGGGCCTCTCCTTCCTCCCCGTCGCTGTCAAAGGAGGACCCCTCAGTTACCCAGCCAGAGGACGGAGGCTCAATGAAGCTGTGGTTGAAAGTCAGCTCTGGGTCGTGATGAGACACTGCGTGTGTGAGAGGTACAAAAAGCATGAAATCATATCATAAGCAATGCTGGATCCATTCCATACATGGCTTAGCCAGTACCTAAGCATTTTCTGACTGAATTTAAGAGGGCTATGCGGTCAAGATCCTTTTTCACAGCAATGGGACAAAACCATGACAAAGATAGTAGAGTAAAGGAAGCAAAGTGGTTTTAAAAAGCGTGTTATACATACTGAGGGGATGTACTGACCGGTAACTCGAGGCAGGCCTGAGGACCAGTCAGAGATACAGGGGAGGGCCGCGCCAATGTTTGCAAGGACGCTGTAGACGTGATACTTCATCCTGACCAACAGTCCGCCGTCAGCTACGGTTGCACTGAGAAGAGGAAGGTTCACATGGCCGGATGCTCACAACAAAAATTCATCATTGCTGCAGGCCAGAAGAGCTCACAGCAAAGAAATATGTTCACTCCCAGAGAATACGTAGGTCCCAAACTTCCTGAAGCGTCATATTCGCAGTCGGTGCTCTTTCTTTACGAAATAACAGCATCCGTGATGCAAGCTACTAAGAGGGCTTCAAAAAGACAGCAAAACAACACTGTAGCTGTCTTTCTCAGTGTTTGACCATCCGCTGAGCAGTCACATTAAAAGACAGAATGGACAAGCTGCAAGGAACCTAAAGAAGCTTACAGAAACATGAGCCTAAATAAAGCAAGTTAGGAAGAGTGTGATAAGTGGAACTGCAGGGCATACATTTTACTTTCCTCTTGATTGGAAATGAACATGAATACGAGAGGGTGGCAGACCTGTTTTTGGCATCTGTGGGGCCTCCTCCACAACACAGACAGCAGCACAGCACAGCCAGAAGCAGCAGGAGCAAAGGAACCAGCACACCAGCAAGTACAGCGCCCCGAAAGCCTGGCAGACGCACGTTAAAGATCAGTAATGCACCTCGGGCTCGCCAGCACACAACTGCACGCGAATGCGTGGGTAAGGGGGGGACGTACTGCTGGGGCAGGCGCCGGTGACCGGGTGGCAGCCCACTCCGTCTCCACAGTCGCAGACGGATGAACAGTTGAGTCCAAACTGCAGGGCAGGGCAGCTGCTGTTACAGCTGGAAAATACAGGCGACACATCATAGGCCGTGGCATTAAACAAAGACGGTTGTGTGTGATTCATGGTCTATTTTCGTGCCCAACATTTGAACGAGGGGCAATTTTAAATGGATTACAACAGAGTTTTTTTTTATGAGTTAACCTTATAACTCCAAAGTGAATACAGGTAATGTTCGCTGCTATTCTGAGGCATTTTCCAAATCATGGATTTATAAACAGCCCTTTTTTTAAAGTATGCTTCAATAGATGCATTTAGTCACTGGATACGAAATCATTAATGTGTCATGTTTCTCTCTGAGTTTGAATGTCTGAGCAATCATTTCAGGTCTGTGAAACAGTAGGTATCAAAGAAGCCGAGCAACATAAACATGGCCAATAACTGTTTTCGGGTTTTCTTATTAACAGTGGCTCAACTAACCTCAGACAAAAAGAAAATTTTTAAAGCTTTTTTCAAGTTTTTTCATTTCCACACAAATTTATTATACATTTTAGGGTCAGCCAGCCTCAAGAATAACGCCTATAATGAATCTGTTGCAGTTTTCAGTTTGTCAAATTCCGTAAATAAAGTTTGTGAGTTTAACAGGGCTCCGTTGACTAGCAGTGTGTGTGTGTTTCTGTAAAAACCAGTACGCTATGCGTGAACTAACACTGCCAGCTCACCTCTCTCCCCGAAAGCCCGGCTGGCAGATGCATCTTCCTGTCACGTGGTGGCAGTCACCATGGAAACATGGGCTGCAGAGGAAGCCGCAGCCGTCTCCATACGTCCTGTCAGCGCAGGCCTCCTCACACCTGCACACAGCAGGAACAGGATGGCTGTTAGTCCCTGCTTATTTGTTGCTGTCCCTCAAATAAAGGATTTACTGTGATTCCAGGTGGAAATTACTCTAAAGTCTGTTTTGCAAAACATCCTCACAACTCGTACCTATTTTTAGAAATGTAGTGTACGAGACTAAATTAATCATGAAGACTTAGCTTGAACTCCAAATCAACTAGTTTTGCATCAGCATGACTAATTGTGGATTACAACTGTGGATTCTGAACCCTCTTATTCCCAAATGGGGTCGCGTGGACTGGAGCCTACCCCACTACTCAGTGGGCAAGAGGCGGGGTACACCCTGGAAGGTCCGCCAGTCTATTGCAGGGCCACACAGAGACACACAAGGACGAATAACCACGCACAGTCACACTCACTCCTAAGGGCAATTTGGAAAATCCAATCAACTTAACATGCAGGTTTTTGGACTGTGGGAGGAAGCCGGAGAACCCGGAGAGAACCCTCGCAAACACAGGGAGAACATGCAAACTGGGCCCTGGTTCCCCCGGGGACTCGAACCCAGGACCCTCTGGCTGTGAGGCGATGGTGCTAAACCACCACCGCCCTGATTACATAACCTCTGACAGCTAAAACTATACAGCATGACCTCATGAATTTTTCTAAATATTTTGCCCACTTATAACAGGATATCCTCAAAGATTATTCTGATCACATCAGCTGATATAATTGTTCTGTCTTTTAGTTAAACAGTGCACGCTGTGACTGTATAACCATGTCATGGTTCTTATCGGTTGTGAGACTAGATGGAGGATTTTAAACTTTTTTTTTGCTCATGTTTCCTTTAAACATGCTTGCACACCTGGGCCCGGTCCATCCAGGGTCACAGCCGGAACACGTTCCGGTTTCTGGATCGCAGGCTTCGTCCTTCCTGCACCGTGGACACCTGCTCTTGCATCCTTCACCATAAAAACCCGCCGCACACGCGCGGTCGCAGCGGCTGCTGTTCCAGCCGGGCTGGCAGGCGGCACACGCGCCGTCAGTGGCAGAGCACGGCTGCCTGTCTCTGCAGTGACCACACCTACCAACGGGTGGGGGGGGGATGGTTAGTACAGACGCAACATGAGCTGGAAATAAATCATTGCCCAAATATACGTGTATATTTATCCTTTCCCTCCACGCACACTGACCTCGTTTTGCACCCGTTGCCGTACGTCCCGGCAGGACAGGGCTGGGCGCAGAAGGGGCCCTGGTATCCCGGGTTGCACACGCACTGCCCGGTGGGCTGGTCACACTTGCTGTTTTTGAGGTCGCAGTTGCACGTCTTGTCACAGCTGGGTCCCCACGAGCCTTCCACGCACTCGCACATGCCGGTCCGCTGGTTACACGGAGACTGGCTGCAGATGCAGGTGCCCACACATTTCTGACCCCAGTGACCCCGGCGGCACTGGCAGCGGCCCGTCTGCTGGTCGCAGCCGGCGCCGGAAGCCCCCCCCGAACACTGGCACGGCTTGGAGCAGGTGGCCGTCCACCAGCCCTCGTCGCAGGTGCAGTTGCCGTGGACGGGGTGGCAGTGGCCGTGGCGGGTGCACTTGCAGGCGTACTGGCACAGCGGACCCCAGCGGTTGGAGTTGCACGTGCACTCCCCCGTGGCCGGATGGCAGCGGCCGTTCGGGTAGCAGGGACACACCCGCCGACAGTCGTGAGCCCAGAAGTCATACGGACATCCTGGTGGCAGACAAACATATTATGATTAGCGTTTTTGTTGTTGTTGTTGTCGTTTTTGTCTATCAAAATAATATCTAACCACTGTCGTCCTGGTGTTTTTTTTCATTTATTTGTCAGAAATATACAAACTTGACCAGCTTAGAGTACACAGCGCTGGATTTTTATGTTTCCTCTGTTGTAATTCTTTTGTTATGTGTGAAAAAAAGTAGAATATTACAGCTGTGAGTGAGGTTGTGAAGGGTCTGAATACTCATGTCCTGTTGCAGAATTAGTTTCAGTAGAAAAAAAGATGAGCCTCTAACACATTTAGGTTGGAAAACTTGAAATGGTTATAAAACATAATCTACACTAAAGAATCACAATTATACTGAACAAAAACACTGACACAAATACTCGATTACCCATGTATTAGCGTGTACCTTGATTTGAAATTACCCGCCTCACATTTTTGCTTTTGAAGACTCTACCTCAGTTTTTGAAGAAAACACAAATTTCATATTTGTAATACAAAGAAACAAAAGCAAAATTTTTCTCATCCATACTTCAGGTGTTGTTTATGATTTTGTTTCTATCTGGACAAAGATCTATGCTCAATATGTCCATTAAGTCAAAAAGCCACATGTTATATCCGTAAACATTTTTGTTCAATACAGCTTCTCTTTCATTCTGTGTTAAAGAATTGTTTATCAGAATCTGACAGAATTATTTCATTCAACAGAATTATATGAATGATATTTTTTATATAAAATCATAGATATATTAAAAAACACACATATATATATATATGTATATATACATAAATATACACAATGTAGTGATGATATTACTTCCTACTCTGCCTCTGGTTTCATTTAAGACAGTCCATTCACGTCCATTAAATACTTCTGTTCCACAGTAATCGCTTAACTGATGATAAAGGGGGAGAATTGTTCATAATAACTCACGGGTTTTACACTGTGCTCCGTAGAAGCCAGGTGGACAGCGACACACTCCAGGAAACAGACACACTTCGTTCTTTAGACAGGCCTGCTCACCTTCACAGATAGCTACACACAAATACACAAACCAAACATGTGAAAGAGAAAAGCACGGAGCCAAACACGGACGCCGTGAGGGCGTCGTTCCTCCAGGCCGTCGACCGTCATTCTGCAAGAACTCACGTATGGTGCACTCCTTTCCCTGTTGGTGCCATCCAGGGCAACAGACCAATGAGGAGGGGCTCCTGAATATTAATGACACAGTTAAGAGGAGCCTGACAAATAGGGAAACTTTCAAATGAGGATGTCAGGCTATTTCTAAACTATTGAGCCCAACACTCCAAACGTAGACAAAACCTCACTGCATTTCTGGACATTTCTGTCCCGGTTTTGACAAACCAGGCCAGGAGTGCCATGGATCTTGGGTCGGTAAAATATGAAGGACTCAGATGGCTGCTGCTGGTGATTTAAGGGAAGCGTACCTCATATCCTTGCAGACGTTCTTCCCACCGGGATCCAGAGTTTGTGCAGAGGACAGCGAGCAGCAGAGCAGAGCGCCCAGAGCTCTGAGAAACTTCATCTCAAAGCGAAGTCCGAAACCAAAACCTGAAACCAAAATATGCCTCTGTCCTAAAAGTTTGGCCTTCTTTCCTCTCTCAGCCTGTGCTGCTTCCAGAGGGGAGCACAATGAGACGCTGGATCTGTCTTTTCTGCCCACCCTCCACCCTCCCTTTCTCTCCGGTGAGTCGTCTTGCGGCTCCAGTGCAGCCACAGAGGTCGATGCCTCGGGGTTTCCTCTCCCCTTTTCCTGGGGAAGTCAGAGCCACTTCCTCCCATTCAGCCAGACACAGAGCTTTATAAAGATGGCCTCAGAGTAACACACAAAACTCGCCGCACACACGAGCAGGGCACGGACAAACCCTACACACACCCCTGGTGTGCACCCTTTTGCCAGAATCCATTGTTGACAGTCTTACAGGAGATGATGAAGAAAGCCTTCGTCATTACTTAGAATCTGTAAAAGTCAGAACATGAGATCACTAAAAATTAAGGTTCATGTAAGAGTCTCAATATGAGTAAAGAAAATGGCAATGATTCAATTTATTTCAGTAAATATTCTGCATTTATTGTTTTTATTGTAATCTCAACATCAGACAAAATACATTTTTTCACGTTCAGTTCAGGGTCATCATCCAAAATGTTAAAAGTATTCTTACAAAAATAAATTGAAAAATAAGGAAAGCTCTTTCAAAGTTTATTCATTGTCCCTCAATAGCATGTACCACTGGCCAGTCTGAGGAGTGCTGTGATGGGAAATTTAGGGGGGGGCTCCAGCACAATAAGCCTGTTGACCGCATGCAAAAGGTAGGAAGAGATGTGGTAGGAAAAAAACTAAAGAAGAAAGAACATCTAAAATGTTTCTTAATCATTTCTTATCCATCTCACAATTCCACCAAAAGGCAAACATTCAGTTTCATCTGCATAGTCTGGTTTTGTAGCCAAATACACACGTTTGGCACTTTGGCAACACCATCAAACACACACTGGCCACATTATTTAGCTCTGTCCACTTAACAAACAACAAACACACTTCTAACGGGTAACGGTCCTGGTATGAACTGGTACCCAGCTTTACTTTGTCCTCGTGCATAGAATAATTCATACTGTGGGAGCTACATCAGCAAACACCTGGCTTTCATAACATGGTCATTCCTGAAAGAGACCATGTCTCCACCTGTTAGAAAACTAGCAACTGCCCTCTTGTGGAACAAAGATGAACTTCATTTTAACACAGAACAGCTGGAACACCCAGTCAAGTGTTCTCTGCCTCAAACTGTTGTTTTTATCTCTACTCATTTGTTTCAGAATAGGAATCTAGATGAAGGACACATGTTACAAGTCAAAGCCTCCTTTACAGAAGGGTCAGATTTATGGTTTAGGGCTTCAAAAAGGCTGCTAAGAAATGCAGAATATCTATAAATCTGCTCTTTGGGAAATTGAAATACTTATTGAACAGATTTCTGTTTAGTTTGGCACTTTTCATCTGGACTTTCAGGCTTTAACACTGTAAAATGTTGGAACTGCTGTTTTGTCTAAGCCCACTGGCTAAAGTGTTCTTTAGCTTTAGAACGAACCTTTGCGGGTATTTTTGCTATTCTGTGCTCCGAGTCTTATAAATCTAGCAGGTGCTGCCTGTGAAAATAGCTTCCAACATAAGAAAGTTTAATCTATATTTCAAAATGTTGCCTTATATAGATTCATTCACCTGAAAAAAGGAGGAGAGAAACTTTTGAGGAGGAATTTGAAGGAAGCGATTGAACATTTATCTTTGGTTTTTTTCTAAAAGCTTGAGGATGTATATAAATATATGTGTTTAAAACCATTTGTCTAAACCTATATGAAAATTAAAACTTCTATGCTAAATAAGAGCAACATGATTTGGTGTTAATCTTACAAAGAATCCACGACACTGTAATACACCGTAGGATTTACACAGCAGTGGAGGACGGCTCCTCGGGGTGACATTAGAGCTAACTCTGATTCTTCCTCATGCAGTTTGCGTTCACATGCTCCAGTCATTATTTCCCCGAACCACAAACAGCTGTTCCGGTCCAGGCATTTGAGACGGGCCTCGGAGACTGACCACTGAGATCCCACACGGCTCACGGGGGCGGCTGCTGCTCCTCCTCCTCCTCCCTGTGCTCGGCGTCTCCGATGATTTCCCAGCCGGAGGCGGAGCTGCTCATGTGGGTGGGGCTCCTGAAGCTCCCCGACCGCGTCAGGAAGCCAAAGCTGCGGCCGACAGAGTGGAAGACACAACCCTGGGGTCAGACGCCTAGTTACTGGGGGATTACGGCTAAATATAGAACAGCGACAGAGACTATCCCGGGACAGAGGAGGGAGAGCGCCTGGCTATCTCTCTCTGCCCTCCGTTTCTAAACGGGGGCTGCCTTTGGGCCTCCCGTGCTGCAGGTCCTGGCTTAATAAACAGAAGGTGACCTGGGAAAAAAAGTGCGTTTTTCTTCTCGTTCTCTTACGCGGCCACAAAACATAAGCGGGGAGGGCTAAAATCTAAATACCAAGCAGAGCAGGAGCGGAGAGAGGAGCAGGGGGACTCACAGGTTTCGTATCCGGGACTCGGCCGGCTGGTCGGGCCCGTCCACCTCTGTGGCGTCCACCTCTGTCCGCCCCGACAGAGAAGCCCTGTCGTCCTCATCACTGGGGAAAATGTGCATGTGGGTGTATATTTGCATTATCGGCCTTTGTTGACATTTTTTCTCTAGATGCAGATAATGTTGATGCGTTTGAGCACTGGCCACTGGGAGCCTCGGACAGACCTGCTGCTGCAGTCATTGACAGCGATGCCGAGCATCTTGGCCTTAATGAGCCTCCTTCTCTTTTTGATAGCAGAGCGGACCGCTTCTAGAAGGAAACCTGGACATCGTTCCTCGTTCAGAATCTCCCTGCGGGAACATGGCACACATAATTTGCATTTACATGCATCTGAGGCAGGACGACCCTCAACACACCCAGAATCTGAGCACACACACCCCCCCCCCCCCCACACACACACACACACTGGTCTCACCTCTGATAGTAGTTAAGCTCCTCTTGCACAAGGAAGAGATTCGTTTTCAGCTCATTCCTCTCAAAAAGGATGTCGCGCACTTCCTTCTTGGTGAAGCACGGCTGATCGGGATCCTTCTGGGTGGTGGCCGACTTTTTGGCCGACTCTTTCGCCGTCTGACTCGGACTGGTCTGAAGGGAGAAGAGATCAGGCTCGTCTAAACCAAAAGAGCGACACTCATCGTGAAGCAGGGTCTCCACAGAACGGGTCACCGATACATTATCCTGAAAAGTATCCATGAAAAGAAAGGCTGCATGCAGTAAACGAGGTACTGTTTGTACGTACGGGGCTGTTGCTGCCGCCATTGTCCAGCTGTGCCAGCAGCTTTTCTATCTCTTTGCTTTTCTCCTTGAGGTCGGCCTCCATGTCGGCCTTCCTCTCCACGGTGCTCTTCAGCTGCGCCTCCAGCACCTTCTGCTTGTGCCGCAGCTCTGCGTTCATCTTCATGAAGCGCTCCAGCTGTTCCTGGAGCTGCAAAAATAAAAAACAACCCGACACCACCGTCATCAACCATCAGGGCAAAACGAAAGCCGATGGTTGGGGTTTCTCCAAGAGCAGTCACGAGAAAGTTAAAAAAAATCTAAACAAAGGGGCAAATATAAATATAAAGCAACTATAAAGAACAATGCACAGTCAACAAAATGCCTTCCTCTCGTCAGCTGAGGGTGTTTTTGGCTCAGACCGGCTAAATAAGGGGCATAAAGCTAAGCATTAACAAACACACCCAGCTTTGGCTGCTGTTTAGAAATCATGTGACACACGAGCCCTGACACAAACTCATGAAAACAATCATCCCAGATCACTCACGTGCACACAGAGTCTGTGGGGGTGAAAACAGTGGCCCTGACCGGAATCTTAAACTGGTAACTATGTGCATCATCCCTCCCTTCTCTCCCAGATAGCTGCCACCCTCCCTGTGTCTCCACAAAACAACTCAGCATAGGAAAACCTTATTTGTGCCTTAATGCAGTCTCTATCTCTGTCTTCTTTTCTCTCTCCCCAGTCACATTTGGCATTAGAATGTATATAACACACTAATAATAAATAAATATTCAAGGGTTGGGTAGCAAGGAAGGCTTTAGAAATATATGGCCTCCCTTCCTAACATGGGGCAGCAGCCTAGGAAAACCTTCTTTAATATATTCAGGCCTTTACTCTCTGATGTGCTACCAAACCTGCGAGCAGGCCTGTAAATGAGGGCAGATGTTTGCGTCTCCTCACCGCCTCCGCCTCTTTGGACACGTTGGCGATCTCCTGGACTTTGGC